>CM060925.1:423027013-423663888 GCA_030737875.1 Allium sativum | reverse complement strand
TAGAATGTAGAAGGCGTCCACACGGGTCCATTGTCTCTTGTTTCACTGAATTTCGTTAACACAACAAAAAGATATGATTTTTACAAGTTTGCAACGGTTTAAAGGTGTTAAAACAGCGGAAAATAAACAAAGCCGTATGATTTCAAACCTGTTCAAAACTAGGTTTTGATTTTTCTCCCGATACACTGCACGAAAGGCTGATCAGGTTACACCACGACGGAGAGCTACGAGAGGCGCAGCAGGTGGCCCCCACCCCGACGAACTCAAACGCGGCTGGAGGGAGGAATCGGGCGATGAACGGCGGCACTTTAGGGCGGCGAATCTTGAGAAATGCAAAACGAGATGGGGCGAGACTTGTTCTGATTTGAAGAGGGAGAGGAGATCTTCAAAAACCCCAACTGGAGCCTTGCCTGAAGATGAACGTGGCGGCGGCAAAAGGTCCGGGAAGCTTTGAACTATCTCCGTCGTCGATCGTATACGAGAGAGAGAGAGAGAGAGAGAGAGAGAGAGAGAGAGCGCTTTTTTTATTTTTATTTTTTTCTGAATGGAATTTTTCTATTGGTCGATATATATATTTATTCAAAAAATGGGGTTTTCTTAAACGAACTCGAAATCAAACCCAACGACTGTCGCCCCTAGCGTTTTACCCTCATTCCGAACACAATGGGACTTGTTTCGAAAGCCCATTCGAATGTTTCAGTCAGTTTTCCTTCAAATTATAATATAAAACATTCAATATTTAATTTGAACATACATTTCAATTTGCCAGGGCCACAAACTGACTCGAAAAATTCTAGAAAAATAAATCTAGCTATGTTTTGACGATACGATCTCAAAAAAACTAGTTTCATTGAATTCTGAGACCGTTTGCAAAAAGGCCCATTTCTGGTCGATCCAATTTAACTATAATTGACCAAAACACATTTTCCTTTGCCACCCTCACATACTAGCTTCAAAATTTATGAAATTTGAAACCTAGCAATAACTTCACATCCCGGATCCAACAAAAGTGGTTTCGTCGAATTCCGAGGTCGTATGCAAAATGGCCAATTTCACGGGCTACATAAATTCCATAGCGACCTTTCTGAAAATTCATTCGGCCATAACTTTTGCTTTCTGCTATGAAAATTCGATTTTTCAGATTCGTTAGAAAGGTATTCACTAACAGATTTAAATATTTTTGGCTTCACTAAAATCCGTTTTGTTTTGCACTCGGTACAGTCTGACAAAGTTTGAATTCAATTTTTGAAACTACAGCGCCTTTTCAAGCCTTGCTTATAATTATAATTGATTATATTCGTTTTCAATTGTCGATTCAAACTCACCTTTCATCGCTATTATTTAAAATATTTATTTTAAATATTTAAAATCCATTATTTTAGCCAATTAAAAATTTTAAATTGGTTCAGATTTTCTGGGTCGTTACAATCTCCCCCACTTAAAACTTTTCGTCTCCGAAAAGGAACAAAGTCGAAAGTGGTTTGATAAATCTACAATCACACAACACAACAACCAATCCAATTGTTTTCAACTTTTCAAAAATATACTAATCAATTTCTATACTCTTTTTTTTAAATCATTCAGACTATAGAATTTAAAAGTGCACATCCATGGAAAGAAAATAACAACAGAGTAGAGAATTAAATGGTAATGCAAAGTAGGGTAAATGTACCTTGCACCAGAGTCAATCAGAGATATCCACTCGGCATCCAGGATAAGCTTTCTGAATGCGCTCTTCAGTTTTCCAAGTACAATCTCGCGGATCTCCACTCCATTGCACTTTGACTAAGTGAACCTTTTTGTTCCTCAGCTCTTTGGTTTCTTTGCCGATAATCTTTAGCGGCTCTCTTCTCACAGCTAATTCTGGAGTTATTTCAATATCCTGTTGAGCTGCTTCTTCCACGATCAAGTCTGGATCATGAACGTGTTTTCGAAGTTGAGATATATGAAATACATCATGAACTCCAGGCAACCAATCCGGTAATTTAACCCTATAAGCGAGAGTCCCAATCCGTTCCAGAATAGGAAACGGACCAATGAATTTGGGTGCCAACTTTCCAGTTTTACCGAACCGGATAACTCCTCTCATCGGCGATACTTTCAAATATACATAGTCGCCAACAACAAAGGATATATCTCTTCTTCTTCTATCGGCGTAGCTCTTTTGTCGGCTTTGAGCGGCGAGTAATCGCTTCTTAATAAAATCGACTTTGTCGGCGGCTTCTCGGATCATATCAGGACCCAACACAAGTCTATTACCGGGTTCGACCCAACAAGCAAGAGATCGGCACGGTCTACCATACAATGCTTCGAATGGCGACATTGTCAGACTCGCCTGGTAGCTGTTGTTATATGAGAATTCAGCCAAATGTAGATGGTCTTCCTTGCAAATGCCCTTGCTTATGGCAGTTATTGCATACGGAGGTCGTTACTGGTCCTTTTTCGGATCTGACCCTTTTTCGATTAACTTTGGGCTCCTTACCGACTTCAGACATTGTACTGGTGATTGACATAGAAATGTGTTTATTTTATGCTCGTATATCTTATCTTTTGTATATAAATAAATATTACTTGGGTATTGTTTTGTTATTTTTACAGATATTCCAACCCAGCCCGCATGCAACCAGAAATGTAGAGAAATAGAGTTCAATTTGCTGTGTATTTGCATTTTGAAGAATTGTAGATAAAGATATCACATCTAGTTGCTGTTGGACAAGAAAAGGATTGATAACAAGGCTTTGCACATCACAAATCAATAAAGAAGTGTCAAGGAAGCAAGAGGAAAAGAGAAAAGGCCCAAATTTTCTTTATTTATCTAAGGCCCATTTATGTTTCTCATTGTAAACTAATTAGTGATGTAATGACAAGGCCCAGTTATCATTAGGGTTAGGGTTTGGTTATCCCCTATATATACCCTTGTAATGGCATTGTAGCCACCATCTCATCTCTTATTCCATTATTCTAATAAAAGTTCTTCTTTCTCTTTTATTTTCTGCATTTTTTTAGCAACTAGTGTTGTCTATACGATTAGATTCGGTAGAACACTATTTGTATTTTGCACTTGTTTGCATTAGTGATTTACCGTTTGATTAGATTCAGCGGAAATCCTAATTTTAATTCTTGTTTGTTATTTCAATTTCTGCAGTTTCAATTTCTGCTTTTTATTATTTTCTTAGGTCAAATTGGGTTTGATTAGATTCAAATCCAATTCATAGTTTCATTTGCTTTCCATTGAAATTGTGATTTGATCGTCGGTTCAGTTAGATCTGTTCTGAATCAAATTACAGTTTTAATTTTGCTTTGTTTTGCAAAATCAACGTCCAAAGTTCGTCTAACACGCCCACGAAACATATAAATAATAAAATTTAACTTTCCTCCCTGTGTTCGACCTGTATGCTACACACCTGTATGCTTGCAGAATTTATTACAAATGTCGCGCTTTTCTAATTCATAGACTAGCGTCGATCAACTGGCCTCAGGACGATCAGTTTTAGACTCGATTTTATTACTAGAGCCGACTTCTTCTTCGTACTGTAGCATACCTTTTTTGTCTAGATCTTCGTACTGATAATCCATGTATATCATTTCAGAAAAGGGGAGCTTCACGTTCCTCATTACACTGTTCTGATATTTTCTTTGCAGGCCATTAATAAATCTCATATTCTTCCTCTTTGGATTTTCAATTAGATGAGGGGCAAAGTGAGAAAGTTCATTGAATTTCTTATGATATTCTGGGATGGTCATATCACCTTGTATCAAATAAGAAAATTCATCACATAATCTCTCGGTTGCTTCGGGAGGAGTAAATCTTTCTTAGAAAATCACCTTGAATCTGTCCCAGGTGATATCACCTTCTGGATTATCTTTAATAATTGAATCCCACCAAAACAAAGCTTCATCTTTGAGTGCCCAGGAGGCCAGTAATCTTTTCTGGTCATCCCTCAGCTTTAATCCTTCAAAGATTTTCTCAGCCGAACGAATCCAGGCTTGTGTTTCCATAATGGACTCCTTGCCTAAGAATGGTGATCCACCCAGATTTCGAAATCTCTTGAATAGAACTTCTATATCGGATTCTGGCTGCGGGAGCACAACTGGCTCAATAGTTGGTCGAGTCACACGATTATTTCTTCTATTCCTATCACTCATTTTCTAGTGCGTCTGCAATTAGCAGACAAAGTGTCAGGTCAACAGAAAAGATATTTCAAAATATAGAGACAAATACTTCAATGTAAATGTGTCTACCGGGGTGTATTCCATTCTGCTTTACTTATACTAGGATATTACGGATTCTATCTGTATAGAGTTACCCGTCTTAGAACACTACTGGTTCTATTTCTGACGAGTTCGTTCAAATGTTATATTCCAGAACTAAGCTTAACCAATGCTCTGATACCAAATTAGACGACCCCATTTCCCGTACAGACGGTGACAAGGGTTATCTTTGGAATATAACACAGAAACAGATAATAGCAGAACAGAATTAAATAAATACACCAGATAATAAACAATAGAATATACTGGATAAAAGTAATCATCAGAGTTACATAGTATACAGGATCATACTTAGTACAAATACAGTTCAGCTATACATAGATGTCTACATCGGAAAACAAACAAAATATGTACAATAGGAGCTGAACAACATAAAAAGATATAAATAATAGAATCCATCTTCAGCTCCAGCTATCCAGAGAAAGCCAGCTAAACCTAAATACAAGGCTTCCCGTGTAGAAAAAGGGGCACCCGAGTTTGAAAGTGAAACAAACTACGAGTCAGTCATGGGACTGGTATGAGAAATCTACTCAACACTTTTCAAATATGGCTAATCATAGGACCACGCCACTTTCGTGGAACGGGTTTACTCCATTGGATTGCCAGTGCTTTAAAACAAATCTTTCTTTTAAACATCGCTATGCTTTTTTATAAAAATGAAGCCGTTATAAGACTCAGTTCCCATCACACAATGCAACGCAAACCGGAGGATAGAGTTTTACCTTATAATGGCCAAATTATGATTGATACGAATAAAACAAAAGCAATTGATATTATTACTAGTGTTTAAAACAACTTCGAATCATAACTATCAATCATAGACGGCATGGGTACCATATATCATGTCGCCATATATATATACAATCAAAACCGCACAGTCACGTATTTGGAAATTGGATTTCCATCATGAACCAAGGCAAAAGATAGTCCTTACCGAATTCGAGACGCTCTAGCCCGTGTCTTAGGATCAGAACGCATCGACCCTTGGAGCGACAGGGCCGGTCCACCGATGTGGATTAAAAATTCCTGAACACTACGTTTCCCCGCCCTTTGGGGCGTAAACGAGCCAACGAATGACTCCATCGGACCCGGATCGTCCGATCTAACCGAGGCGCCTCGCAACAACAACAACCACACAAGTGAAAAGTATATAAATGTCAGGGCTGGTAGGTCACTGACACCACCCTAGCTAGAAAGAAACGCATGCCCTCCCTGAGGTCCTTCTCCCGTTTCCGGTTCATACCGGGGTGTGAGGCTCGCGAATTCACATTATACACAAAGCTACACCACACAAGGCGGTGCTTTGATCATCACCACAAGACATTGCTTTTCAACAGAAGCCCTGATCATTTGCCACTTAGGCATGTCACACTAGCAATTCATGCCATGCGACTGATGTCCATCGATATACAACCTCTGAGCTCGTGCGTTTCAGAGAAGGGCGTTAAGCAAAAGAATAAATTCTCCACCGCCAAACAGATGTATATTTAATAGAGATCAATCAACACAGAATAAAATCCAATATCAGACATACAGTCCATTTACAAGTCCGTTCTGGGTCTGAACGAAACCGGAGGCACTAAATACCTCGCAAACCCATCGATCACCACGTACGTCTGGACGATCACCACTCATTATCCATATTTCAGGATGCCTCCCAATCAGGACCTCGGTTACCATCCAAACGAGGTGAAGATCTCCGGTCTTCGACCACCGTCTTCATCTTCGACTTTCAATCGTCGGTCAATTATTTGAAATGAGAATTAACTCGGCCTTTTCAAATAATTCACGTATATTTAGAATTTCAAATCAATTTATTTCAATGGTTAAATCATTCGACAACACCAATTTTGTTCTTTAATGTAATTTTCATACCAAACACATTCAACCATCAAATACCACATAAATCAAGCAAATTCAGTTTATTTCCATTCCATATCATTTACGATATTTTATAACGATTTATCGCTATTTTTATTTATTTTAAAATAGCCAATTTATTCAAAATGACGCTTCGGGCTGTAACGCGGTCGTGGCGCTGTTTTTATTCAGATTTGATTTACACATACCTGAAAATCTAACCGTTGGATCTTCACAAAATATACATCGTTAGATAGGTCTTTTCAAAACGAATCCAACGGTTCCAGTTTCGGGAAAATCCGACGGTCGGATCCCCCGGTACAATCGTTTGAAGTTTCGATTTCAAAATACGAACTACAGCATCGTTATTCGATTAAATATAATGGGTGCGTTTTTTACAAGTCCCTATTAAGTTTCAAAATATAAAAAAAACCCGATGATAAAAATAATATAGAATACATCCCTATTTTTGAATTTTCGCTAAAAAAGTTCAAGATCTACCCTTACACACCTAAAAAACTATCCAACAACTGTTTGTCCTCATTTACTCAGTCTATCGCTCCTATTATCTCGCTCAAACCTAATGCTACAATTCTGGAAAACTGTCAATCACTCCAACAGCGAATTTTTTTTTTACTTTTTTTGATTTTTACGAAAAACTAGACAATTATATACATATGTTACGTAAAATTGCATACATTTATGCAACTAAGTGGAATAATTGCATCCATATATTAGTATTATGAAGAAAATAAATTATTAGTTTTGCGCAACAATGAAATAATTGCATACATTTATGCAAAAAAGTGAAATAATTGCATACATATACAGAACTGTACTGCATAATTGCTGAAACAAAAGAAATGACAAAAAAGTAAATACAAATAATTATAACAAGATGCATATATATATATATATATATATATATATATATATATATATATGCAAATAACAGAAATATGTGTATACTTACATGAAAATTTTCATAACATTTACATGTACTACATCAAAAAATAAGTACAGACCACATTTACATGTATTACATCAAAATTTTTATAACATTTAGTAATCTCTGTAGAAACAACTGTAGATTTCAATCATTTGGAAATGGATGGAGGACCAAGCTTCAACAACACCACTACACCAATATCCGCCAGAACACTGTTATAAAAAAAAAAATCAACATTAATAAGCTTAATGTGAGATACAAAAACTGCTTCAGAATAATATAAATACATGCGTAGAATTCAGCAAAAAACAATAATTTCTGAATATTTATATGCAAGTATTCCAGATATATGCATAGAAATATGAATATATTTGTAAAATAATATGTTTTTCTGTTTGTTTGATAAAAAATTGCATACATATATGCATATATTAGGAATAAATGCATATTTGTCCGCAACTTTTTATCAGAAGTTCAGCAAGAATCCACGAAGGTTAGGAGAACAGTTGGGTCAACATTCCAAGAAGCACAACTGAGTTCAGAAATAAAACTCATGCTCATTCCAACGCAATTGACCAGTTCACATATTGATCGTTCAACCCATTGATGGGCGAAAGTCATATACACTCGGCAATTGTAATATAAATACATGCGCAGAATTCAGCAAAAAACAATAATTTCTGAATATTTATATGCAAGTATTCCAGATATATGCATAGAAATATGAATATATTTGTAAAAAAATACGTTTTTCTGTTTGTTTGATAAAAAATTGCATACATATATGCATATATTAGGAATAAATGCATATTTGTCTACACGAATATTTGAAGATAAGAAAATGCTAGCATACCTAGCTTCAATTTATTGTCATTTCTAATGTTATACCATTATTATTATTATTTTCCAACTTAGATGATGTTCCTAAAGGGTAAAATTCTACATGTATGCCAGATGGGTTGCAAATACCAACTAGATAATGTCACCAATTAACTTTTTAGAAAATGGTAAGCTCACTGATAGTGTCTTTCCCTTTTTTTTTAATCAGTTCCATTTATTTTTTGCTTGTTTTTGATAGAGAAAAACCTGTATAACTCTAGTAAAAACAAACTTACAATACACATCAAAGCTCAAGCAATGACATCCAATAAACTCCATGAAAGTAAGAAACTAAAGACATTTTAAGCTTTATCCGAATAAAACTTCATTGTGTCCGCAACCGACAGTTCAAAATTTATTAAAATGCATATCATAACGTCTACCGTAACTATATTTTCAAAATTAACGAGTAAAAAGAAATAAAGGGGGGAAAAAGAAACTTACGCCATCCAAAGAGGGAAGATGGTGACGAACCGAGTCCAAAAAGGCTGCATAATATATTAGGAGACAATCGAGTCCAAAAAGGCCTCATTTACTCAGTTGCTAATGTGAGGTGACTATCGGCAGTATAAACATGAATAACACTGTAATCAATCGAAGGATCATACATCTTGATCAAATTGAAATGAACAACAAACTATAAAACTGTACTAAAATTAAACGGGAAAATCATAAATAAAGTTACCTCTTCCTAAAAAACTTTTGGATCGCTCGCGGATTTGAATCGCTCGCGGATTTGGATCGCTCGCGGATTTGGATCGATCGCGCTAATTTGCGGATCGCGATTTCTTTCTCCTCCTTTTCCAGATTTGAGCATATCGCCATTTTTTTTCTTCCGTCGGTGTATGAATCGATCATGATGCTGTAGATGAGGAAGATGTTGTAGATGAGGTTGCTAAGATGCCGTGAGTAACAGAAGAGGACGAGAGTTGCAGAGATGAGTGAAAGAGGGAGCCGCCGCCGCCATTGATTAGAAAATTAGGTTTCTGTAAGAAAACGCACCCTAATACGTAACATATAGTGAAAAACACACCGTAAAAATCGAATGAGGGCATTTCCGGAAAAAAAAAGCTGCATTTTGAAAATAAGGATGAAATTTATATGTTTCAAAAGGGGAGGATGTGAGCCTAATTAACTTTAGTTTTAAGGATGTGAGACTAATTTTCACAAATATAATTATATATATATAAATATATATATATAATCGTTTCTGGTGCTATTTTTCTTCAGATTTGAATTAAACATTCTAGACAATCCAACCGTTGGATTTTTACAAAGTTGGTACCGTTGGAAAGATTTCTCCAAAGCGAACCCAACGGTTGCGATTTCAGGGAAATCCGATGGTTGGTTCTCCCGGTACGATCGTTTGAAATCACGGTTTCAAAACACGAACTGCACGGCCACGTTTCGTTTTAATTTTATTTATATTTATATATTTTTATAAATATAGTTCATTCAACAATTTTTACATTTATTCCACTTCAAATATTTCACTAACGCCTTTAAATTTTGGATAATTTCGCCATAACCTCCTTTGTACGGGAGGGGCTGGGAAAATTCCCAAATAGCCACACGGGCGTCTCATGTCGAAAAGAAAAAGAAAAAGTCAAGCGGCTAGCCAACAGGCTCATAAAATCATCACCCAAACAAAACAGTAAATGTGTACCTATTTGTCGGGCACAAAATTTTATTCCTCTTCTCTAGCCCCTTTGCTATAACCTGTTCAATAAATATGCATGTACATATATACAATTTTTATCACTTATCATTTTCTATTCAACTTCATTTTTGATTCCATTTGGTTTAAAAAACACCATTCATTCTAATGTTGCATGCATAGGCAAAAATCATATCATTAGCTAATTAATGAATATTTCGACTCATGCATATTTATTTGAACGAGTTGCTATTTTTAACACTTCACATTTCAACAATTCATGTATATAATAAAAATGTGATTTTTATTGTAAAACAATTCATTTTAAAACATGAATATCATTCAACACATGAATTTCAATTCAACGAATGAATATCGATTCAACACATGGAGGTTTTCTATAGTTTATATATATAGATAAAAATGTGATTTTTATATTTAAAATACGAAGACCATTCAACACATGAATTTCTAATCAACGAATGAATATCGATTCAACACATGAAGGTTTTCTATAGTTTATATATATAGATAAAAATGTGATTTTTATATTTAAAACACGAAGACCATTCAACACATGAATTTCTAATCAACGAATGAATATCGATTAACACATGAAGGTTTTCTATAGTTTATATATATAAATAAAAATGTGATTTTTATATTTAAAATACGAAGACCATTCAACACATGAATTTCTAATCAACGAATGAATATCGATTCAACACATGAAGGTTTTCTATTCAACGAATAAATATAGTTTCAGCAAATGAAAATAATTCAAACACATGAATATTATTCAAAATTTCGGCAGCATAACGGCAGGGTAGTTAAAACCGGGACCGTCCCTAGTACGGCTCCTCGCTCTACCTTAAAACCTCGCGGTTTTTGACAATGGGGATCATGCATCTAGTTCGCACGCAGGCGGCATGTATATATTTGTTTCATTATTTCCACAAACTAATCCTATGTGGTTTCAACCAAATATTTCTCAACCACAAATGGGTATTTTTCAACCATAATCAATCAATATCAACCACAAACAATCCCAACAACCATTCGTTATCAATCAATTTTCACACCAATCACAATCAATAAATATCGTCCATGGTTTGTGGACGAGGGGCGTATATATATTTATATATAGCAATTCACTTTTATTTCAACACATATATAATTTTTACAAAGCATATACAACTTATACATCGACTGTACAACTTATACAACGTTTATACATGAGGTGTACAACGCTTATATAACTCATACATCGACTATATAATTTATACATCATCGTTTTCCATATCGTTTATAAATTAGAAATCTCACATTGGGTTCCACTCCACCAAAAATAGCAGAAGGCTCAGAAAAATATGCGGTCTCTTCTAGAATGTAGAAGGCGTCCACATGGGTCCATTGTCTCTTGTTTCACTGAATTTCGTTAACACAGCAAAAAGATATGATTTTTACAAGTTTGCTACGGTTTAAAGGTGTTAAAACAGCGGAAAATAAACAAAGCCGTATGATTTCAAACCTGTTCAAAACTAGGTTTTGATTTTTCTCCCGATACACTGCACGAGAGGCCGATCAGGTTATACCACGACGGAGAGCTACGAGAGGCGCAGCAGGTGGCCCCCACCCCGATGAACTCGAACGCGGCTGGAGGGAGGAATCGGGCGATGAACGGCGGCACTTCAGGGCGGCGAATCTCGAGAAATACAAAACGAGATGGGGCGAGACTTGTTCTGATTTGAAGAGGGAGAGGAGATCTTCAAAAACCCCAACTGGAGCCTGGCCTGAAGATGAACGTGGCGGCGGCAAAAGGTCCGGGAAGCTTTGAAACTATCTCCGTCGTCGATCATATAAGAGAGAGAGAGAGCGCATTTTTTTATTTTTATTTTTATTTTCTGAATGGAATTCTTCTATTGGTCGATATATATATTTATTCAAAAAATGGGGTTTTCTTAAACGAACTCGAAATCAAACCCAACGACTGTCGCCCCTAGCGTTTTACCCCCATTCCGAACACAATGGGACTTGTTTCGAAGGCCCATTCGAATGTTTCAGTCAGTTTTCCTTCAAATTAAAATATAAAACATTCAATATTTAATTTGAACGTACATTTCAATTTGCCATGGCCTCAAACTGATTCGAAAAATTCCAGAAAAATAAATCTAGCTATGTTTTGACGATACGGTCTCAATAAAACTAGTTTCGTCGAATTCTGAGACCGTTTGCAAAAAGGCCCATTTCTGGTCGATCCAATTTAACTATAATTGACCAAAACACATTTTCCTTTGCCACGCTCACATACTAGCTTCAAAATTTATGAAATTTGAAACCTAGCAATAACTTTACATCCCGGATCCAACAAAAGTGGTTTCGTCGAATTCTGAGGTCGTATGCAAAATGGCCAATTTCACGGGCTATATAAATTCCATAGCGACCTTTCTGAAAATTCATTCGGCCATAACTTTTGCTTTCCGCTATGAAAATTCGATTTTTCAGATTCGTTAGAAAGGTATTCACTAACAGATTTAAATATTTTTGGCTTCACTAAAATCCGATTTGTTTTGCACCAGGTACAGTCCGACAAAGTTTGAATTCAATTTTTGAAACTGCAGCGCCTTTTCAAGCCTTGTTTATAATTATAATTAATTATATTCGTTTTCAATTGTCAATTCAAACTCACCTTTCATCGCTATTATTTAAAATATTTATTTTAAATATTTAAAATCCATTATTTTAGCCAATTTAAAAAAATTAAATTGGTTCAGATTTTCTGGGTCGTTACACTAGTGCTAGGCCCACTCTGAGAACCTGAGGGTTGGGAAAAAGATAAGAACAACGGGGTCAGACATAAGTCTGAGTGAGTCCTATAACTTTAACAATACAATCATTAAAGTAATTAGGGTATGATATAAACTTGGCACGGTAACGACTGGGGATAAATGACTACACTAAGCAGCCAACTAGACATAGGAAGAACCAGGATAACGGTAAAGACGCATTTACCCACCCAAGGATAATTACTACACTGCACCACACCAGTCATTCCTAACTTAGAGGTTGATCCCACCCATGGACTTAGAAAATATAACTAGTAATTTCGTGTACCCTTAGCTGACCACATAGGTGCCGTCTGCCCCTATCTCCGCTAGGTGTACCCACTACTCCCCAAGCGATCGGCTCCCTAACGTAGATACCCGTGCTGGTCCCACAATGGGGTGTATCATTCCCCAAAGTGGCAACCCGATACCAACAATGATGCACGGCTTATACCTACACGATGCAACAACGTCTTACCTACCAGCCCGGGTCCACACATGCATATGAAACCCGTTGGACTTGCGTTGCCACCGCTAACCCGTTTTGGCCTCTTATAGTCAAGCCCAGTACGCGCGTCCCGTCCTCGACATGGGTCGAGCCCACAAAGATACGTTTTGGGTTACTAGTTGAAATGGGCCCCCACAAGCTACCCACCTAAGCTTGTCCCTTTTCTAGTGCATCCCACTTAACCCTTTAATCATGTTTAATTACATGTTTCCACTTGGTTAAGTATTCTAATCGTATTTTCTATTGCCACCCAAGGCAACCCACTAGATTTCCACATGCCACCCAAGGCACCCACTTAACCCCTCATGCCCCACTTCATGCTTATCTGGTTAAGTGTTTCTTAATTGATTAAGACCGTAACCATTGTAAAGACCTCTCACATTAGACTGTCTTTTATGACAGCTGGATTTGTCGGTCGGGTCCGGGCAGCCTTACGCCATAACAGAGTCTAACCTCGTGTCTTTACACTTGTCACGTATTTAGTTTATGCCTAAGACCTCTCACATTGGGCCAATCATTTGTAGCCGCTGGATTTGCCGGTCGGGTCCGGGCAGTCTATTGCTACAAAAGGGTCCAACCTCGTGTCTTAGTCGATTAATTACACCTAATTAATCACCCCCATATTTTGAATTAATTTTCCCTAATTAATTCCAATTTAATGATGTACATAATTGACTCAATTATGTCCATCCACTTATGGTATGCCACATCATACCAATTTTACCACAATTTTGTTAACATGAATATTAACCCCATCGTTCCCCACGTAATACGATAACATGACATACTTAAAGGAAAGATTCATCACAAATACAATGGGTTCAACTTAGCATAACATTAGCATCAACATGGGTTTTAAAGGTGTCAACTTGCATATATGACCATAGCATCAAACCCAACTAGCATAAATAATCAACCCAAACTTGCATGAATCACATATGTCATAAAGAGGGTAACTTGCATAGATGTTTATGTCATAGACCTATCATAAAGGGATAAGCTTGCATACATGTCATAGGTCCAAAAAGGGATGAACTTGCATATGTTACTCATATCATAAAAAGGGGTAAACATGCATATATATGCATGACATACAAAGGGGTAAACTTGCATATGTATGCATATCATACAAAAGTGTAAACTTGCACATGTTACTTGCATATAACCAAACACCAAACTTGCATAACATGTCATATATGAACTTTTATATAATCAAACACCAAACTTGCATAACATGTCATATATGAACTTGCATATAATCAAACACCAAACTTGCATAACATGGTGTCATAATGGATCAATGTTTATCATAGTGATTTGCATAACTAGCATCATGAACATATAGCATAAAACTTGCATAACTAGCATCATGGACATATAGCATAAAACTTGCATAACTAACATCATGAGCACATAGCATATGATAACATAACTTGCATCGATCCACATTCATAACCATAACCTCATTATATCCTATCATAATTAGTTTAGCAATTGCTTGCTAAAGGCATAGAAACTCACAACTTGTTGATTAGCACTCCTATGAAGAAGATTTAGTTGCTAGAGTTGATTAGAAGTTGATTTGAGAAGCTATCTTCTTCTAAAATTTGATGGAGGCTCCTTCAAGTTGCATTTTGACGGCATGATGACGTTGTATCTATTTAGTATGGATTAGGGTAGTCTTAGGGTGTATTTATAGATTTAGGATGTAGTTTAGGCCCTTAGATTAACCCTAGACTAGTTTAGAGCCATCAGATTTCGTCACCAGCCACCAAACATAGCCCAAAACCTGACCAATTCACTCAAATGGTGCACCAGGCAAAACTACCCGGCCACCTGTGTCGACTCCCAAGTCGACTTGGGTCCAGTCGTGTCGACTCCCAAGTCGACTCCCCAGTCGACTTGGGGTGGCTGGCGGGAATTTTCCCGTTTAGCCCGCCTGGCCTGATTTTTGATTTTTGAACTTGAAATTTAAATCTGTTTTGAACTTAGAATTTTCTGAAAACTTACATGGGCCATAACTGGGTCATACGGACTTCGATTTACAAAAACTCGGACTCTATTTCACGTATTTTTCCGAGACGAACGCAATGGCATAGCCCGTTTCCCCTGATTCAGATCTTAAAATTTAATTCTGCCCTGATTTATATTATAGCAAGTTATTCAACATACGGGGTGTTACACATAACGTCGGTTCACCAAATTCAATCTCATTATATAAATCTAGTGTAGAGAAACACATCCAGCGGCTAGTAGCTTCCGCCTTCATCATCGCGCCTTCAGCATATAAGGATACTTTCTCCAACCATCCCCGCCCCACCAATCAGTAACTCCACCTACAGCTAGCTATCACCAGCATCCACCTTACTCAGACAAGAACAACCAGTGCAGCAAAGGAAAATATTTTCCTTACGTATTCATGGGACAAATATTTGTCCTCGTACAAAAAATGTACAAAACATATGACAAGTGCATCATAGTAGGAAGCTTATAAAATTTGTAATTTAATGGTGAAATAAAATTGGAATTCAATAAATCTAATTAAAGATATTACATTTTTAATATTGCATCTGGTGTACTTTTTTCTATCTGTAATGGATAAATTACGCCCACGTTCTACATTAAATTTTTTTTTTTTTTTTGAGCAAAGATGTGTGATCTTCTAAAAAGAAGAGAGAGAGAGAGCACACACACACACACACACACACACACACACACACACACACATATATATATATATATATATATGAAAAAAAGTCTACAAACTTAGTCTACAAAACAAAAGGGTAGCCAAAAGTGCTACGCAAGATATGACTATATTTATGCATAGGAAAGTAGATAGATGAACTCAGGGTAAACCACCGCCCATCATACTCCAATATTGAACTCCGGCAAGGCCACCGCCCGATATTGAAGTATATATACTACTATAAAATATACTAGTCACTCCAAACTAAATACAACAAAAATATGGAAAAGAAACAAAACAACACTCTAGAAACTCCAAAGTGAGAACATTAAATATTCAAAATCAGCTAACCAGAGACTCCACAGCCACAATCAACAACCTGCTACCTGAAATAAACTAACCAACACCTAAGCAAACATCACATATATATGGGGGTGTGTGTGTGTGTGTGTATATATATATCCATATGCATATGTGAAAGAGAGAGAAAAATACAGGAAGAAAGAGACAAACAAGAAAACAAAAATCATAAATCAATAACAAATACAAATTCTATTACAACTAAAATACCTATTAATTTTAATAAATAAACTCAAATTATATCTAACCTTAAGCAAATATCTCTCAAATCGAGGATCTCTATATAACTTATAGTGAGAGTTATCCATCCAATCAAGACAGAAGGTAACAATCCTAATAATTAATTTATCAACAGAAAAAGAAATAGAATGAAACAATCGCTGGTTTCTCTTCGACCAAATGAACCAACAAATAATAGACACTAAAGAATCCAAAACATATCTCTATCTGAAATTAAAAACAAATCTACTACAATTCCAATAATGAACACAGTTATTAAAAGAATTTAAACGACTAAAGACAAAAATCCATAAAACCATATTTAAAATAAAATTGGAAAAAGAACAAGAGAAAAATAAATGCTCAACGTTCTCCTCCAAAATACCACAAAAACAACACTTAACATCGAAAAAAATATTTTTTTTCTTTAAAAGCTCCACCATACTAAGTTTCTTATGAATAATCAACCACATAAATTTTTTTGCTTTAGGCGGAGAATTGAACTTCCAAAGAAATTTAAATAAAAACATAGAAATCCCAGAAAAATTAAGAAAATTATACATAGATTTAGAAGTGTAAGAAAGACTCTTATCAAAACCCCAACAAAAATTATCACCATTATCATCCAAATGATATAAAGCCAATTTTGCTCTCAGTAAGGCAAATTGTCTTAAAAAAAACCCTTTTTAAAGAATTCATAAAGGTAACTTCCCAAAGGGGATCTAAATTACCTCTATAAACATCAATGATCAAGGCATTCTTAAAACAGCAATTCTCAAAAAGCTCTCTAAATTCAATTTTAAGGGGGACCGGAGAAATTCAAGCATTATGCCAAAAGCAAGTAATATTACCTGAATGAACAGTCAGCTTACAACCTAAAATAAAAAAATCGAAACAATTCAAAACAGACTTCCAGAAATAAGAAAGTCAATTCTTCCAACTAAAATTAGAACCAACAATAAAATCGCCACCCGAATAATAAAATTTGGAAACAATCTGCTTCCATGTAGCCAACACCTCTGGGCTCCTAAATCTCCATAACCATTTGTCTAACAAGGAAGAATTGAAATTATAAAGATTAATGATCCCTAAAGCCCCATCCTTCTTGGATCTACAACGAACATCCCAGTTAACTAAACAATTATAGCCACGACACAATTTGTTGCCACTTCAAAGGAAATTACGCCTAATTCTGTCGATTTTCTCAATTACCCATTGAGGAAATCGATGGATGGCCATCCAATAAGTAGGAATATCGGACATCACAGAGTTAACCAGAATCAGACTACCAGCTATTGATAAAATCTGCTAGTGAAAATTAGGCTCACATCCCTAAAACAGTTCAAAATTCACACCACATCCACTCAAAGTTTCATTAAGTTTCTGGTCCCTAAAAACAGATGTCGCCCAAAACTTTTTGTCCCTCCCGCCTCCTGCCACATCCCCCTTCGCCTTTTTCCAATCCTGACCCCAAAAAAATGCGCCACACACTAAAAAAAATTCCAAAAAATAGGAAATGTTCCCAGAAGCTCTCGCAAAAAAACAAAAAAAAGTTGCATACTTCTATGCAATTGCTATAGTAGCATACATGTATGCATATATTCATACAGTGTATTTATATTGAAAATCTGGACCAATAAACGCATACATGTATGCAACTATTAGTAAATAACTGCATACATGTATGCATACAAAGTTGAACTGAGATTCATGTGTTACGAGAAGTTGCATACATGAGTGCAACTATTCTGTATACATGCATGCATGTGTGCCACAAATTTAAAAGTGATGACGGCTTCTGAATATGCTCATGAATGCATGCATGTATTCTACAGGAGCATATATGTGTGCAACAATGTCTGAAAACGGCGAATGCTTGAAAAAACATGTCAAATTTGAATATATACATAAAAGGATGCATATAATGCTGTTTAGCTGCATACATGTACGCATTTATACTGCAGTTGGGGCGCAACACTGAAATATAAGCACGAATGTATGCAACTATTTAAGAATAGGTGCATATTTTGATGCAAAAACCTGTTGTTTCGCTGTTTTTGTGTTATTTTGGGTTTTGATGTGGTTTTTGATTGTTTTTCCACCTGAATTTTTTGGCGTGAATGTGTTTTATTTAATAATGAATTTACGTGATTTTTTTTAACCTATTTTTCAAAAAAATAGGGGCCTAATTTACATGACAAGTTTAACCGGATGTGAGCCTAATTTTAAAACTTAATAGGGACCTGTGACAAACGGACCCAATCTACTATTCCAACTAGATAATCTATATTAATCTTATCAATGATAAATAACCAATCTTCATGTTTGAGCTCAGACGTCCTACTTATAAAATCTAATTAATCAAAAGGAAAACTCATAGTAGCACAGTTTAAAGTGTTAGAAACTTCATGCTCAACATTTTCAAAATCATTAAGAACCATAATAGAGCTCTTATCAAAATTAATTCTGAGGTCAGATAACATCTCGAAACAATAGAGAATAAACTTCAAAGCAATAATATACTTAGGTAAGTGAGAGGAAAATAATAATGTATCATCCATAAATTGAAGAATAGATAATTCATTATTAAAAACCTCATTACCAACAAAACCTAAAACACCTAATCTACCAGCTCTCTTAATTATCTTAGAGAAAACATCAAAAGCGAGGTTAAATAGAAGAAGTGACAGGGGATCACCTTATCTAAGACTTCTTTTAAACTGAACTTTCTTACCAATAACCACATTGACTACAATACTAGAGCAACCATATTTGAGCAAAAGCATGATCCAATTGATTCATCTAATACTAAAGCCCCTAGCTAAACATAACTCGCAAAGAAAATACCAGTCAACCGAATCAAAGGCCTTCTCAAAATCTATTTTCAAGATAGCACAAGAAAATTTATTTTTACAACAAACTTTAATATACTCTTGCACAGCGGCCACTCCGTCCACTATGTTCCTACCTTTAATAAAGGCAGTTTGAGAACAATCTATAAGATCATTCATCTTGGCACTAAGCCTATTTGCTAGGACTTTGGTAATAATCTTAACCGAACAATTTATTAAGGAAATAGGCCTAAAATCCTTTAAAGAATTAGCGCCAAGTCTCTTATGAATAAGGATAAAATTGGCAAAGTTAAAGTTATCTAAATGCAAATCTCCATTATAAAAGTCATTAAATAAGTTGACAATATATATCATATTTCAAGACATCCCAAACTACTTATAAAAAAGAATAGAAAAACAATCAGGACCCGGAGCTTTGTCACTAGGCATATCATTAATAGCCTTCCAAATCTCCTTCTCCGAGAAAGGCTTATCTAGATCAACTAAATCTATCCTTGACTCTATAGGATATAAATCACTCCAACTAACATTGATCTTTCTCTTAATCTTAGTACCAAAATCTGCTTATAATACCTAGTAAAAACCTCATTTAAATCACGTTGAACGGACAATTCTACATTATTAACAAAAACAGAATGAATCAAATTATTACTCTTCCTCTTATTAGCCATACTATGGAAGAATTTCGTATTATTATCCCCCTCCTTAATCCATTGTAAACGGGCTCTTTGCTTCCACATGATCTCTTCTTTTTCCAATATCAACTTCAGATCATGCCTAAGAAAGCAAAGTTTATCCCTCTCAGTGGGATTAAGGATCCTGGACTCACTAGTCACTAGTCTTGTCTAAATCTAACAATTCACACATAATCTTGTCTTACCTAATTCTGACACTACCAAAAATATATTTATTCCACCGCTTAAGAAAAAACCTTAACTTAACTAATTTCGCAACAAAAATCTTCGTAGAATTACCACAATACAAATTATTAAAATAAAACAAGGAGTTCCACTTAACCGAAACTAAATTAATAAAACTAGAGTCTAACAACCACATCTTCTCGAACCTAAAACTATTACTAATGAATAAATTCGAGTCACAAGAAAGGATGATAGGACAATGGTCAGAATATAAAAAAATCAATCCCTTAACCCTAAAAATAGAAAAACTATCCTCGACCTCATTACTAATAAAAAAAATCTGTCCAATAAAGCAAAAGAAGGGCTATCTCTCACATTAGACCAAGTAAACGATCTATTACTAAGGGGAATCTCAATCAAATTATTAGCGAAAATGAAATCATTGAATTCCTTCATATCAGATAAAACTCCTCCACTAGGCGATCTCTCCCACAAAAACCTAGTAACACTGAAATCTCCCCCCACAATTCATTGATTGGGGATAAGATTCCTAAACTCAGTACATTCAACCCACAAAAGTCTACTCTCTAATTTTGCATGAGGACCATACACATTAGAAATGCCCAACAAAGAATTATCAGCAAGAGAGGCTAAAATGATGTGAAGAGAATACAATTTAGGAATATCATGAATGAGTCTAAATTGGTTATCCTTCCAACCAATCATAAGTCCCCCCGCACTACCATTGGCTGGGAAACAAGCCAATTGCGATAGAGAGACCCACCTAACCTCAAATAAAAACTAAAATCAGGACTCTCAATTTTAGTTTCCTGAAGCAAAACAATATCAATATGATAATCACTAAAAAAGGACCTAACCTTAACACATTTTTTAGGATCATTAAGACCCCTAATATTCCAACTAACAATCCTCAACATCTCAAAGAATTATCTCTCTCCAATTCCCTACTCTTAATGTAATCTGCATCTAACTCAACATCAGTAAAGATAAAAGCAGTATCATTAGCAAGTTGAAATAACTAACTCGTCGAAAGGCTACTCAAAGCAAAAGGAGAATAGCCACTACCATAAACAGGAATCATACCTGAGCCCAAACCTGAATTGCTACTACTAACACTCGAGTTCAGGAACCTACCATGATATAAAGAGGAGTGGGATCTAATCCTTGCGCTGCGATGGACCAATCTAGAACTGGGTGTTGCTCTCTTACGCCTCCCTCTCCTAGACAAAGAAGAGGAAACATCCCTGGCCGAAGAAATCCCTCTACCAACCTCAAGCATACCATCACTATCCAAAACACTAATCTGACCAATGGATTCAATCACCGACCAAGACAACTCACACTTCGCTTGAAATACACAAAAACACGGACTCAAACACAAAGAAAAGAAACTCACACCCGACTCACTCCCAATCAGGGAACAACCGAAACCACCAAACAGGAACTTAAAACCGCACAAATCAAAACAAACCAGCCTATCCAACAATGCCATCTGCACTGAAGTCTCCCCCCACTCACGCCCTCTCCAATTGCTAACATGTCCACTACCAAAAACTCCATCATAGAAGTCCTGACTATCTACCAAACTACCCCTATCTGAGACTACTACATCGCAGTCACTAGATCAACGACTATCCTCACAACCCCACTTCCCACAAACAAAATAATCCATAACCTTACTTAGGGCTGTCAACGGGTACCCGAAAAATCCGATATCCGTCCGCATCCGTATCCGAAAATACGAAAAATATCCGTTATCCGAGATGCGGATACGGATATCCGATATCCGAAAATCATTTCGGATACGGATATGGTTATAGTGGTATCCGTATCCGAAAAATATCCGTCCGATTTTCTGATACGTGTATGTAGTATATATATTATATAATTTTTAATTTATATTTAAGATTAAATTAATATATAAATTTCCTTAAAATAGCTAAGCTAAACTCAACTATTTAATTATAAAGGAAAGTTGTATTTTGTATTATGCAACATTTTAAATCATGTACTCATTTTATTTTGTGGTATGATTATAATTAAAACATAATTGTGTATGTGCTTCTATGATTTATATTTTGTTTTATTTTAGTCTTAGGGTTGTGTATTTCATATTTTGAACACTTTATCTCTTAAAATATTTGTTGTAAGAAAATTATTTGATTGATGTCCTGCTTGTAATTTTTAATTAGATGTATTCACATTTTCAAAAAATATATTTTATGAGCCAAATTTGTATGTGAGTGATGTATTTGTAAACTTTTACTGTTTTATTTTCGGATATTTTTTCGGATGTTTTCGGATATTTTCGGATATACACATCCAATGTACAGTTTTAAGTTTCGGATACGGATATTTTCGGATATCCATATTCGCTAAGGCGGATACGGATATTTTCGGATATCCGAAAATATCCGCGGATACGGATACGGATATTTTTAACTGGTATCCGTGGATATCGGATACGGATTCGGATACGGATTCGGATACGGCACTATCCGTATCCGACTGCATCCGTTTACAGCCCTAACCTTACTCGAATCCAAAGACTCACCAGTACTAAAAACCGTACAGCTTGAATTTCTCCAACACTTCAGATCACCAACGTTCTTTACACACTGTGTATCAACAGTTTTATCCACTGTAGGACAAACACCCCTTAAACATCTCTTCCTCCTTGACTTCAAGAATGAAAACTTCAAACAGGCCGCCTCCTTAGCAGCTGAAACACCACAAAACCCTCCCTTCCTTGAATCCCCCTCTTCCTCAAATTCCACCAACAACCCAAATCGATTAAACATATCAATATCATTAGCCACAAACCAAGTTACGCCATCCACAATGCATGAAATCATATCTAATCTATAAGGTAAACACTCAAAGCCACTGGCAGACACACAAAACCGTAAATCCACCCAGTAGAGCCCGATGATCATATCCTTGCCCTCCCTATTTTCATATTCTTATAGTCTAGATCAAAATTAAGCCACCCAACATCAGAAGAATTCAAACACCTCTATACGGTAGGGTCCATAGATATTGGATCAAACTGCTTAACTTCCCAGAACCTCCCTGTAATACCCACCAATTTCTCTTCCAGAGAAAGAACTGCTTCAACGATATCAATACCCATTTCATCCTCACAATCCCCCTCCACCACCTTCTGTAAATCCACTCCCAAAGGTTTAGAATTTCCCCCATTCTCTACATCTATGGCGTCATCACATTTCAAATAAAACTGATATTCAAATACACACCGGTCAACATTCACAGCTGTATTGATAGCATCAAAATGCAACAAAATCTCATTCAATAACCGCAATGCATTACTCTTGTTAATCGAAAGTGAATAAAAAAAAAACTCCTCAATTTCAGGAAATTCAAGCAAAACAAGAAGCCATGCTCCTTCCTTTCTAGCGAGCGTGGCAATGGTGGAAAAACTTCAGTTCTTGAGTCATTAGAATCTCGCTTTTGCCACAGTAAACCAGAAACAAGTCCCTCCATATGCCATCTCAACAAGAGCATCAGATACGCCCCATCGTTCTCCTTATTAGAATAATCCAATACGTAAAAATCTAAGAGAGAAATCAGCTTCTGGCAAAAAATCGTACAGTTGAAGTGCATAAGATCAAGAACTAATTTTCCTCTAAAGATATCTGGACATTGTTTACTCCACCTAAACCGCCACATTGATAACAACGAATCGCGTTTCTGCATTCTCTGGCAATGTGACGAGAATCACCACATCTGAAGGCACACTCGAACCTTGGGATGTTTCTTACTAAAAGAACTCTTATTCAAGGAAGAAACCCTCTTCGAACCAAGAACATATTTAGGTATAAATTGCCGAGTCACATCGGCGTAAGAGCGCTGATACTCCCTCCTTGAATCAACAAAAGAATGAGATCGATTGGAAGAAAGAAAATCAGAATTATCTAAGCTAGAACAAGAGGGAAAGAGAGGGGCTACCGCCATTAGTTGTCTTTTCACAGAGATTGTGATTGTTTAGTCCAAGAATGCATTAAGTTTATTTGTAAAGTAACGCTTCGTTGTTTTCTTTGTTTTTTCTCCCATGGATAACTGTTATAGTATCATTGAGAAATGCTAAGCTCACTCTCCCTTAGAGAGAGTGAGTTTGTACTTGCCACATGATTGGTGGAAATGAGTTGGTACCAATCATTAGCCATGTATGATACAATAAATGCCAACTCATTTCCACCAATCAGGTGGCAAGTACAAGTTCACTCTCCCTAAGGGAGAGTGTGCTTAGCATTTCTCAATGATACAATAAATGCCAACCCATTTCCACCAATCAGGTGGCAAGTACAAGTTCACTCTCCCTAAAGGAGAGTGTGCTTAGCATTTCTCTAGTATCATTTTTGACCCATTTATGTATTTCTGTACGCTTTACTACGTTAGTGATATTGATTACACACTTTTCCAGTATTAAGAAAACAAGATGAGTAATTCATCTTTACTAAAAAAAATAAGATATACACGTTATTGTGTGTGTTCTTTTTTGTTGGGAATATGGGTATTTAGATAGTAGAACATATCAATATTACAAGTTTTAGGTAGTACATGTCCATATATGCTCGAATCACAGTTACACAAAATTTGAATCTATATGACATTTTACGTCGAAGTTGAAGCATCTAACAACTGCGATAATGATGGTGGTCTAGTCTAGTCATAAATTTATAACACTTTAACACACTTTTATAGTTACATTATTTGTATGTGTGTGTGTCTATATATATATATATATATATATATATATATATATATATATATATATATATATATATATATATTGATTTTGCATGTTTTCGAAGTTAAAATTTTTGAGTTTGAAAATTTATATATTTGAAGTTTGTTTGTTTGTTTTTTAATATAATTTTTGTTCCATAAAATTTAAATTTCTATAGTTTATTTATTGAATTGGAGTTTCGATTTGGTTTCGTTTCTGTCCTTAATTTTATGATATAATGTAAACTTCGTAGTATTCAAGATGGTGTTGTTTTTCACTTTAGGCTGATTTTCTTTCTACTTCTAGCTTGTATGCATTTGTATACAATTGACAGCATAACCCTGCACTGACTTTGTTTGCTTTAATGCCTGACAAAACATGAACAGACTGAGGTTGCCTGTATAATGTGATGGCCTTCACAAAAAATAAGAACCTCTTTTTAACTTTTAAAAGTTCTGAGTTAAACAACTTGAATAAAGATTTTGGTCATTGGATTTCTTTCTAAAATCATCATTGATTGCTGCTTTCCTACTTCTAACACTTTTCCGGTCCTCGTTATCATAATTATCATCATTATACATGCATTTCACTCTATAATGCCTTATCTAACAATTGTTTTCATAATATATCATCATCAGGTCTCCGTTTATTTTGCGGTTCTTGCAGCTGTGTACATGAATTAGTTCCCAACTGAGTCGAACAATGTTAATGAATGTATGCAGCCATTGATTCCTCAACCCGATTCCGATGCTGACTTATCCTCTCCGAAATGATTTGCCATTAAGTTTCATCATTTGGTGACATGATATGCATTCTTCAGAGCAGGTGTGTTGCCTTCTCTACTTATAAATTTTAAAAGCCATAGTTTTGATACCTTTTTCCATGTTCCATAGAATTTTTTCCCTAAATTTGTATTTGCTCTGTAATTTATAGCTTGATTCAAACCAGCTGGTTATAGTCTTGGGCAGTCGCGTTGCAATATAATTGATTATTTCTGATAATTTTACTGTCTGTATTCCATAATTATAAGTAGATGGTGAAACTAATCAAGCTGCAGCTTAACCTTGTTGCAAGCATTGCTTAGTACTTTTTTGCGAGCATTGCTTATGGCGGTTTTCAAGCTTCTTTATGGGTAATTTTCACTTCTTTCACTTAATAATATTATAATTATTGCTAATAGCGCTTATAAGTTGATTTGATGTTGGATACGCCGTACTATCTGAGAGCGAAACATCAGTTCAGCAAGAATCAGCTTGCTGAATTGTTGCTTATAAGTAGATGCTGGAGCCTTATCATAAGCATGCTTGGTGTTTGTGCTAAGAGACATCATTTTTGGTGTTTCGTTTTCAGGAAATGATGAGGTAATTGATCTAATACCTAATTTAACAGTTTTATGTATTTATTTTTATGTCATTATTTCCAATGACTACAATTATGGCTGTTAAGTTATGGTAAATTTACCAGTACCATGCCAATACCAAGTAATTGCTAAAAAAAATTGAGTCACTTTGGTTTACTAATGTTATCGGCATAGTAACAGTAAATTTACCATTGTTAACGGTAAATATAGCGGTAAAGAAAAGTCAAAACCAGTGGTAAGGTAAATTTACCAATCATATTAAATTTATTTTTCACTATTAGATCAAACCTTAACCATATACACTTTTAACGATACGTCGTGTTTATTAAGAAGATTTTGTAGTATTATTTATGATGATGATTCTTTTTAAGTTTTTTTTGGCTCAAAGTTTGAGATTATAAATGTTATTATTTCATATTATTGTAAATAAGCTGTGATGGGTTAAGAAATACTTTGATGTCCACTAAAACATGTCGTAATACTAATATAAATATCATAAAGTAATAAAAAACAAAATAATTTCTTTATTTTTTTCAAATTTTAGTGCAACAAAATTTGAATGTTTGTTATACTGGTAAATTTCCCATTACCAGCCAACGATATACCAGTTTATCGGTATACCAGTGAATATTTTACCATCGGTAACGGTAAATTATCGGTAGCTATTTTTGACTTACCAGTAGTACTGATACAGTAATGATTCTCGTGTATCAGTAGCGGTTACTATTACCATAACATCCCTAGCTACGACAGAGTCTTTTATTAGGGAGGAGAAACTACTAAGTATTGGACTTCCATCAAGCTGTACTCGTGTCAGTAGCTTTTCCCACTTGCCATTTGTATCTAGCCACAAAGAAATAGAAGTTTATGATGATTTTAGTTGCACATAAGTTTACGTGAATTGATTTGTTTCTTCTTTAGACCCTCGGTTGGTTATTTCTGTAATGCATGCTTCGTGTGAATTGAATTGTTTTTGTACTTACGTGGGTTTAATGTTGTGAATTGGAGTGATTTAGGTTGTAAATATGTTGAATCTTGTGGGTTTATGTTTTTATAGAAAAATATGCTTGTTATTTAAACATAAATTGTGTAGTATAAAATTTCAATCATTGAATTAATTGAAGGCAATTTAACGTTGGAAATTCACTGTCCCACTTGTTGTGTCTATATTTCATGTTTAAATTGGCTCTCTCTATTACTAGTATTATGTAGTCCAAAGAATCGTTTACTCTCCATCAATCGGTTTAGTCCCTTTTTCTTACATTACAGTTTGTGATGATTTTGTTGAATTTCTAATGATTTTGTTCCTTTTTCTCTCCATTAGTAGCAAATGACTTTTCATTAAATATAACAAAACATCATCCACATTTTGAGAGCTTAGCAGATGATTTTTTTGCTACAGGTCCTTCTGGCCAAGAGATGAGAGAGCGAAGTCAGACGATGCAAAAGTATTGCAATGACATTGATGCTATTGCAATTAATTTTCAACAGATGGTGTGACAATTGCATCACTAAAAATTAGCAATGCCCTTGTAACACCATTTCTCTGATATAAACATGTTTCTAGAAGGCGTAATGATGCTGCTTATGTAATGTCTTAACGATGCTAAACAACGATTTAGGGACGTTCATAAGTCTATCAAGATGTCAGTGTTGGTATGGTGTTGCTAAAAGTTTTAACGATGCAAATATGTATCAAAATTCACATTTTTGTATTAGTGATTTGAAATGCGTTTTATTATGTCATAATTTATCGAAAAACTTTATGTTATGAAATTGGTTTGAATTGAATCAGAATAATTTAAAATTGTATAATTCAATTAATTAATATACTTCTGCAAATAGTTGATATGTATTATTTCTTAAAAATCAAATAATTAACAAAATATAAATTTGTTTATTTCAAAGGATGCATTTTCAATACTTCAGTCAAATCATCCGCATGATGATTGGAAGCACGTTCTTCTTCCATTCAACATTCTCTATTTAAGTGTCTCACCTACATGCTATTCTCCGGTTAGATTATCTCTTGCTTCCCAAAGAATGCCCATAACCCGATGCAAGTTCTACTTCATTTTTGGGACTGCGGCCCTTAATATACCTTTAGTCTGTGAGAAGGTTGTAAAAATCTTTCTAGGTTAGCTTAACCTTATCGCATAAGTTTCTACGTAGTCCGCCTATAGCAGGCCTTGATGATACTTATAGCATTATAGCGTATAAATAGGTTTAAATGTATCATCTATGTACCAAAATAGGTTGAAACCTCTTATAAACGCCAAATTGTTTATTTTCTTTTAGTAATTTTGTCTTCATTGTTACTTCTAAATCCAACCAAGTTCATGGTATTCCATTGTGGATACTAAAACTATATCCAAAATACACGAGTTTATCGTAAATGTCTAGTTTTGATTAATCCTTGATTAATCCCCACATTGATGATTGATCCTTAATCCATGCTTACCGCCTAACATACGCTTAGCCATTTTTACAACCTTTGTCCTGAATGCTTGCTTTCTTCTTGTTAATCTCTAATTTACGCATTCTCAACTAACTCGAGATATGTAAATTGTTTAATGTGATGTCATATGACATTGTATAAATTTGCAACAGTGTACCATTTTATTGATTAATAATTTACTATAATGCTAAATCATATAATTACAACACTGGGAGGATTGAAATTCCTTCCTAGGGGGATGAGTGAGCCCTACATGATTTACTGCAATTCCAAACTAAATTTTTATTTTAGTTTTTGCCATTTTAAGAGTGTGGTTATCTTAGGATTTAAGTGTTAATTTTGGATTCAAATTTTGGATCATTAATTTTTTTTTTTTATCATCTATGGATTCTTCTATACAGTTTGACTTTAATTTTCATTTTACGATAAGTGAAATCAATGGTTATTTGCAACTTTAGCATGGTTATAACATATACTGATAGTTGAGTGAATGAGAAAGACGTTCGCGGCTATTGAGCGTGATATTGAAAATGATATTTAATTTCTGATTTTTAGTTTAGTTTGCAATACTTGTTTAATAATTGCAAATAATAATATAATTTTTCATTATGCACTGTAATTACTAGATTTTCACATACCTGAAAATAAATAAATAAAACTATCTGCAATTGCGAAACAGATCCAAATGGTAACCAATGTATCACACTATTTCCTCGTCCCTCTATACTTCCACTATATATCAAGGGCACTGTTATTCGCACTCCAAAATTGGTTAAGGATTGGTCAATGTTAAGGGCGCTCCGGTCATATTTATAATTGTTATAAGGCTTACTGAACACAAAAGTTAGTATACGAAAATACCCTTACTTTACCTCTCGGGTGTTGTTATTGACACTTCAATTTTGGTTAAGGGGAGACACGTCCAAAAACGAAAATTCAGTATACCTCCACCATTTTCCATTTTAACCATCTTCGGTGGCTCTTCTTTGATTTTCAGATCTAAACTCGACATACCCTCGTCGAATTCCACTGATAAATTCGGCAACATGTTGCCAAAATTCAACTAAGTCCCCATTAACCAAAAGTGGAGTGTCAGTAACAACTGATAAACACATGCCTCAATTATTAAGGTAAGGGTAGTTTAGTCATACTATAATTTAATTTTAAGGAGGGGTCACTTTCTAAAGTCTTCTCCTTAGTAAATTTAAAAAACACAAAAAATGGGTCACCCCTTACAAAATTTTGAAGTGAAAATAACATGTTGGGGTTTTGTGCACCGCGGAAGTTTGATAAAACTCCCGAAAACATGATCTCTTTGACCTGATCACTTGAAGATGAATTTGATTGAAAATAACAACACAATAGATCGAAAATAATAGTAATACACAAATATTCTGCCCAACCACCCTCTTTATTGATTCGCCAAAAACAAATTTTGTTTACACTCAATGGATCAAAACAAAAAATAAAAAAATACAAGTGAATCGATAACCTTATTAAGAAAGGAAAAGAATATCTAGATGACTACAAATATTGTTGGAGCAGAAGAGCGATGAAGAACGACGACAAACCCTTGGACAATCAAGAGGCACCAACTACGTCTTTCAACAGTAAATAGAAATAGTTACCCTCAGCCCAAATTCCTACATCTTCCTCTCCAGGGCGCAAGCTCCTAAAGCACACAACCTCACAATATATTCTCACATGGTTTCTTGTTGATTATACTAATTTAACAAAGAAGGCAGCATATACAGAGAATAGAAGACCTAGACAAATATCCAAATTGTCCCTTCAAAATATCTGCAAAATTTAAACTTTCATTTATTTCTTTCTATGATAAAATCAATCAATCAAATCAACCAATCAAATCAATTAGTCAATCAATCAATCAATCAATTAATCAAATCAATTAATTGATTACATCATCTTCATAAAATATTTGAATCAAAAAATTCAACATTTCGCCTTGATTCAAATATCACATATCTCCAACAATCCACAAACAAGTCACGCTAGATTATTTAACACAAACTACTCTCAATTAAAACCAACCTCGATTTCAAGGCAACGAGATACACCCTAGTCGATTTGAAAGGACAATGACTACACCTCAATTACAAACACAACCCACCTCTGGCAAAAGATGCATCTACCACCTTAGCTGCACCGCGCAAAACTAACAGTCTAAAAGTGCTTGTAATAAAACAAAGACATCCATCTCGTCTTTGTGGATTTCATAACTCGACATCTGTAACAACTCGTATTTAGAGCCAACTTAAAATTTTTATTTTAGCTATTTTAATGGATTTTGGATATTTAAAATGATTTATTTTAAATAATAACGACTAAAAATTTATTTAAAGCAGAGTTAGAATGTATAAATTTACTTTAATTATAAAATGAGCCTGAAATGGCGCGGTACTTTGAAAATTCGATTTTAAACTTTAACTGAATGTACATAATTTAAAATAAATCAGATTTCAGTAAAACCAGAAACGTTTGAATCTGTTTAATTATATCTTTCTAACGAATGTGAAAAACTGAGATTTCATAATATAAATTGAAAGTTATGTCCAGTTTAAAATTTAAAATAGTCGCTATGGAATTTATATATATTTTATATAATATATAGCCCTTAAAAATAGTCATTTTGCAAACGACCCCCGTTTTGGACGAAACCACTTTTGTTGGATCCGGAATTAAATTCCAATTATACTTGTTTAATGTTCCCATCTCCAAACAAACCCCAACGACTGTCGCCCCCAGCCGAATACCCCCATTCCAAACATAATGGGATATGTTTCGTAAGTCAATTCAACTATTTTGATCAGTTTTCATCAAAATTAAAATATAAATCAATATATATTGAATTCAAATGTACATTTTAATTTACCGGGGCCATATACTGACTCCAAAAATTCCAGAAAAATAAATCTAACTATGTTTTGACGATACGGTCCTAACAAAACTAATTTCGTCAAATTTGGAGACCGTCTAAAAAATTGTCATTTTCCAGTCGATTAATTTCAAATTGAAATTACCAAACACGTTTAAATTCACTACGCTCACATATTAATTCCAAAAATTATGAAAATTGGAATCTAGCAATAATTTGACATTTCGGATCCAACAAAAGTGTTTTCGTCGAAAATAGAGGTCGTTTGCAAAATGGCTATTTATATATAAATATATATAAATTCCATAACGACTATTTTAAATTTTAAACTGGACATAAATTTCAATTTATATTATGAAATCTCAGTTATTCACATTCATTAGAAAGATATAATTAAACAGATTCAAAAGTTTATGTTTTTACTGAAATCCGATTTATTTTGAATTATATACATTCAGTTAAAGTTTAAAATCGAATTTCAAACTACCGCGCCATTTCAGGCTCATTTTATAATTAAATAAATTTATACGTTCTAACTCTGATTTAAATAAATTTTTAGTTGTTATTATTTAAAATAAATCATTTTAAATATCCAAAATCAATTAAAATAGCTAAAGTAAAAAATTTAAATTGGTTCTGAAAATCCGGGTTGTTACAATCTCCCCCACTTAAAATCTTTTCGTCCTCGAAATGGAAAGGAGCATAAAGTTGTTTAACTAACCAACTCAACTTTCATTCTGGCTTTCATTCTTCAACTTTTCAGTTTCTAAGAATTTTTAAATTTCCCAAAAATTTGGCTAACACCCTAAATTTTCGAAAAATTTCTGCATAACCTCCTTTGTACGGGGAGACCTTTAAAACCGCAACTTGCCTCACAGGGCCCTCACCAATCCATTGCCACTTGATCCGTTACCACTTGATAATATGGAGTGTTTGCCGCATTGAATGGAATTCCACTAGTGTAAAACCATAGTCCAATTTTTTTTGCAAGCTTCCTTTCTTTCATCTTTCTTATAGCGATTATTCAATGTACTTTGTTTTGCCTCTAAATTGACAAACTTATCCATCGCACCTCTAGGCTTAGGAACATTACCACTTCCACTTTCAAGTTCAAAAGTAGTATCATCATCTCCAACGCTTTCACTCCTACCAATTTCACGAAACAAGGATTTCAAGTTAAGATTTGATTCTTAAGTACTTAACTTCAAAATTTAAACGAAATTTGGATTTAAATCAAAGAGTCGTATGTTTAAAGTTTTCTTATTATTTTGTTTATGTGGTGGTGAAGTAGTGATTGCTCTTGTTATGATAATAATTTGTACATAAAATGAGATTCTGGCATGGGCCTCTACTAGTAGGATTAAAGGTTGAAAATATCGTGTAAAAACATGACGACTGTAGTATTTGAACCCACGCCCTTTCGGACCAGAGCCTAAATCTGGCGCTAGAGACCACTCGGCCAAATCGTCAATGGTCATATTACTACGAATCTACGTATTAGTTACGTCAAGAAATGAGAGAACATATACTTTTTACCTGCTGTTAAATTGAGGTTTACATAAACTTACAATTTTGTATAATTTTAAGTACAAACTCCTCTAACTATTATCAAATATTATTTTTATACGAGTTTTAATTGTCTCATATATTGCAGAAGTATTTATTCAAGTATATTAAATACTTGATAACTATAATGTTAAATCAGGGTTTGAGAACTTAGTTCATGTTTTGGCCTCTAATTTTTCTAAAGATTTTTTTTCATTACAGTAAAAAAAAAGTTGGACTTCAATCATTTACCCTAATATATTTGTTAGTAAATATATCATTCTAACAATTGTAATATTTAGTAAATTTATTTGGTATTTTAACACACACTCATATATATATATATATATATATGTATGTATATATATATATATATATATATATATGAGCGTCTATTTTGACACAATTTGGTGACACATATGGTGACACAAAAGATCTGCGCCATTGGATCTTTTTGTCTTTACATGGGAAGGTGGAATTCAGGGGGCAATCCAATGGTGAGAATTCATTATGTCACCATTTGTGTCACCAAATTGTGTCAAAATAGACTTTCCCATATATATATATATATATATATATATATATATATATATATATATGTATGTATGTATATAAGTGTGTGGTGGAGTTGAATTTATGAAACAGAACAAGTCTGAATGATGATATGAGTAAAGACTTGAAAAGAGAATTTTATTATACTTGAAATGTTGTAAAAATGATTGTATTGTTACATAGGAGGCTACGGCTCCTTAAATACAAGATAGAACAGTTTGGGCTTGGCCCAGAATATTACAATTTAATAATAAGGCCTTGGCCTACGTAACGGGGAAGTTAAATGACAGTAAATACCCAATACAATGTATCATGTATATCCATTTACTTTAACTCCCCCCGAAACCTAACCCTAATTAGGTTTCCACGAGAAAATAAATGGCGAATCCAAATTGAAGAAACACTCTAATCGGTGACAGAATCTTCTAGCCAGGCCTCCACGACAGATGGATTGTGACGCCGCTTGAGCTCTTGAGCTTAGAAGGCTTCAGATCCATTGAGAGAGGTTAAATTGTAGGTTTAAAACAGACTTGATTAGAGTCTGTTATGAAACCCTAGCTGAACTTTACAGATCCAACACCGATTTGAGACACGCGAGAGACTAATCTGGTATGTAGATTATTCTGCTTGACCTTTTATCCGGATCTGCAGAATCATCATTAAGCTCTTCCTTCAGTCTGATGAAATTTGGTCCTGAGAGAGGTTTTGTAAGTATATCAGCCTTTTGATGAAACGATGATATATATATCCTACTCTCAATTTTCCTTGTATGATTTGTTCTCTGATAAAATACATGTCGAGCTCTATATGTTTTGTTTTTGAGTGAAGAACAGGATTTGAAGTCAATGAAATTACGTTAACATTATCACACCATATCACTGCCTTTTTAGTTGACTTGATTCTAAGTTCACTCAACAATGATTCGATCCATAATACTTCTGCTGCAGCACTAGCAACGCATCTAAATTCTGCTTTTGTGCTTGACCTGGATACAGTACTTTGTTTTCTAGCACTCCATGATACATGATTTTTTCCTAGGTATATACAATAACCTGATGTTAATTTTCTGTCTTCTAAGTCAGTTCCCCAGTCTGCATCAGCATATGCATTGATATTTAGAGAATTGATAACTTTAAATGTAAGTCCATGATCAATTGTTCCCTTTAGATACCTTAAAATCCTTTTTACTGCTCTCCAGTGTGTATCTAAAGGGTTTTGCATGTATTGGCTAGCCTTGTTCACACTAAAAGATATGTCTGGTCTGGTTATAGTGGCATACTGTAGGGCTCCAATGATACTCCTATAAAATTTTGCATCTTGAATTGCCTTACCATTATGTTTTGAAAGTTGATTATTGGTGATCATTGGAGTTGGAAGTGAATTAGCTTTGTCCATTTTTTCCTTTAGAAGAATTTCAGAAATGTATTTCCTTTGGCTAAGATGAATTTCTGATTGTGATGTTTTTCTCACTTCAATGCCCAGAAAATAGCTTAAGTTCCCCAAATCTTTGATTGAAAATTCTGCATTTAATTTTCCTATGATAAACTCAATTTCAGATCTGCTACTACCTGTAACAATAAAATCATCAACATAAATTAGAATAAAGGTAGTATCAGTATTAGTAAATTTTGTGAAAATTGAGTTATCAGATTTTGTAAAATTGTAGCCATAGTTGACAAGTGTTGATTTCAACTTGTCAAACCAAACCCTAGGTGCTTGGTTCAACCCATAAATTGCTTTCTTGAGTTTGCACACCAATTTTGTGTTGTTGTCATGACAAAATCCTTCGGGTTGTTGCATAAACACTTCTTCCTACAAATTACCATTCAAAAAAGCATTATTAACATCCAATTGTCTAATGTTCCAATTTCTACTCAAGGCAATAGTCAAAACTATTCTAATAGATGAAGGCTTCACAATAGGTGAAAAAGTTTCTGAAAAATCAAAACAATGCTGTTGTGAATATCCTTTTGCAACTAATCTTTCCTTGTATTTAGAAATTGAACCATCAAAATTTCTCTTTAATTTATAAACACATTTACACCCAATTATATTTTTATTTTCTGTTTTTTCAACTAGTGACCAAGTTCCTTTCATAATTAAAGCATCATATTCTTCTTGCATAGCTTGCTTCCAATTTTCAAATTGGGATGCTTCATAGAAAGTAACTAGTTCATACTGAATGATAGCAATATTAATATTTTTGGGTTTGAAGATACCACATTTAGCTCGAGTTAACATAGGATGCTTGTTAGTATGATCAGCAACTGTAGTGCCTTGATTGATATTCTTTGTTGAATCTGTGGCAGGTGTTTGATCACCTCTTATATTACTTGTATCTTGACCTGATTGACTCTGATTGCCAACATTGTCATCAATACTCTGCTCTTGACCTGGCCATATCAAAGGCACTGTGAGTTGAGAGCTAGTGGTGGTGTCTTCCATGGCTTGCTGAGGTGGCACCATCACTTGTATTTCTTCACGAACATCAGGTATAACAATTCTTGGATTTACTACTTTTTCAGTATTTTTTTATTTTTTCAGTACTAAAGGGAAATACCTTCTCATTGAATTTAACATGCCTGGATATAAATATCCTGCCTGTACTATCTAAACATCTGTACCCCTTTTGACTGTTACAGTAACCAAGAAAAGTACATGAAGTAGATCTAAAACTTAATTTGTGGGTATTATATGGTCTTAAACAAGGAAAACATTGACATCCAAATACGTTCAAATGATCATAATCTGGTTTAACTTTAGTTAAGACTTCCTGTGGACTTTTAAAATTTAAAACCTTTGTTGATAATAAATTTATCAAGTGTACAGCAGTATAGAATGCTTCAGGCCAAAATTTTAAAGGCATAAATGCCTGAGCAAGTAAAGTTAAACCAGTTTCAACTATATGCCTATGTTTCCTCTCAACTAAACCATTCTGTTCAGAGGTATAAGGACAGGTAGTTCTATGATTAATGCCCTTTTTTCAAAATAACTTTTTAATGGTAAAAAATCTCTTCCACCATCAGTTTGCATAATACCCACATGTTGTCCAGTCATATTTTCTACCTTATTAATGAAGTGGATAATAGTATTACAAGTTTCTAATTTAGATTTTAACATATAAATCCAAGTAAACCTAGAATATGCATCAATGAAAGATATGTAGTATTTAAATCCATAATCAGAACTGATAGATGCTGGACCTCATAAATCAGTTACAACAAGTTCAAGTGGTCTAGAATAACTTGTGTGTGAATCTGGAAATGCAAGTTTGTGACTCTTTCCCAATTGGCAAGAGGAACATATGTATGAATCAGGAATTTTATCAATAGGAATATTATTACTATTCAATACTTCTTTTACAATTTTACTACTACGATGCCCTAACTTGCAATGCCACAAATCAAATTTACTAAAATACTCATAATCATTCATGTATGTCATCACACAATTTTTCTTATTACAGACTGGGCTTTTATGATCATTCAAGTCAAATCTGTACAACCCATTAAATTCTCTACCCTGCAAAATGATTTCTTGAGTTAGTATATCTTTGACAATGCAAGTATTTGGATAAAATTCAAAATATCTTTAGCAAATTAGTAAACACTCATCAGATTCTTCTTAATAGAAGGGACCCTTAGAAGGTTTTTTAAAAAATATTCTTTAGGTCCAAATAGACTTGCATTTCCAGTGTGTGTTATTTGTGCAACTTTACCATCACCAACTAGTAAATTTTGCATACCTTTGTATTCCTTGTTGCCCAAGTTTAAATTGGCCAAATTATTTGTGACATGATTTGTAGCCCCTGAGTCTGGATACCAGCAATCATCATTAGCATCATCTGTTGAGGTTGATTCTGTGTTTAAAACTTCTGATTGACTTTTATTGCAGTCTTTCTGCACACTAACTAGATTCACATTGTTGTTATTGCCTTGTTGTGAGGGGTTGTAATTAGAGTTATATTTGAAATAACATTTGTTGGCACTGTGACCAAACTTTTCACAGATTGGACATTTAACTTTGTTGGTATTATTGCCATTTCTACCACCTCTTCTGCCTCCTCTACTTGCAGATCCACCCCTCTGATTATTATTGAATTGACCCCTTGAACCTTGATTTCTTTCTTACTGTTTACCCTTGTTGTAAGTATAGTTCACAGCTATGTCAGTGTTTAATACTTTGTTGTGTTCTACTCTTCCTTCATGTGCAAGAAGAGTAGAATACACAAACTGCAAAGAATGGGTAGGATCCATGGTTGATATAATTGCCACAACAGCTTCATACCCATGATCTAATCCACTAATTATATACAACACATGCTCTGAATCAGAAACTTTATGACCTACAGAAGCCAATTGATCACACAGATTCTTGACCTTAAGTAAGTACTCATTCATACTCATTTCATTTTTTCTAATGGTCTGCAATTGTCTTCTATAAGGCATTATCCTAGCAGAAGATTGAGAAGTAAAATTCCTTTCTATTGTAGAACATACTTCTTGGACTGTTTTACACCCAATTAATTGAGGTAGGATATTAGAACTTATGGATGACATCATCCATGCACATACAAGACTATCTTGTCTCTGATGAACTGCATATTCAGGATTTGGTACAAGTTGATTATCCTTATCTCGAATGAACTTAGGTGGAATTATCTTTGTACCAAGAATGTAATCTTCTAACCCATATCCTGTAATTGCAGTTTCTATTTATAATTTCCAGAGTAAAAAGTTGGCCTCATCAAGCTAAACAGAAACAATTTGGCTTTGTGGTTTGATAATGGCCTTCATCAGGTCATTAATTGGATCACCAGATGAAAAACTCGGTGCACCTCTAGTGACAGACCCGTGAGGAGTGGCATCTCCTTCATTTGACATGGTGAACAAAAAAGAGATCACAGAATTTGTAAGAGAAATTTAAAACAAAAAATCTTGAATTGAGAATCAAAGAAGACACTTAGGTGAGAATATGATGCTATCAAGGAACTCAGGTGATGAATACTTGCAATTATCCTTTTGTAATTGGGATAATAATGACTGATGAGTTTCTTTTGACTGCACTTGTCTTCAGCTGATGCTTTTCTTGAAATTCTTGATCGGTTTTCTGATCAAATTTTAAACTTTCTCTTTACAACAGGCAATTCTTTGATAAACTGATGCAGCCAAAGTGATGAACTAGGCATGGCACAATTTATCAGAGATGGCAACAATTTTCAGATGATAAGATCTTCGATCTTGGATGAAAGGAGTCTAAGTGATGAAGCTTTTCTGATGGACAATATATTCTGATCAATCTTGAAATAGATTGATTCAGAAATTTTTTTGTTTTTCAGAATTTTCAGGATCTAATGCTGTTAAGCACAAAGTTCTGTTGTGATACCAAGTTGAATTTATGAAACAGAACAAGTCTGAACGATGATATGAGTAAAGACTTGAAAAGATAATTTTATTATACTTGAAATTGTAAAAATGATTGTATTGTTACATAGGAGGCTACGGCTCCTTAAATACAAGATAGAACAATTTGGGCTTGGCCCAGAATATTACAATTTAATAATAAGGCCTTGGCCTATGTAACGGGGAAGTTAAATGATAGTAAACACCCAATACAATGTATCGTGTATATCCATTTACTTTAACTGGTGGGGAAGCTTGTTAATGGCGACAGGCGGTTTATTTCGCCTGATTTCACTGCGCGTGAGTTCTCCCTTTACCTAATTTTCATCTCATTTTCTATCCGAATTCCTTTTGAAAACCTTCAACGATCACTTTTCTCCATTCGTCGATAAGACATCATAAAACAATTTTATTTTTACAACCAGAAAGTTAGATCTAGATCTAGATCGTTTCATCCAGATCGGCTGCGATCTGTAGCAAAATCAACTGCTTCTTCTTTGTTGTTGATCAACACGATTAACTCTTCTCCATCTCGTTTGATACGGATTAGATTCGATTATGGAAGGTCAAGCCTTTGTGGATTTGTGTTTTGGCATTGCCGGCGCAACCAAACTGGCTTCAATTCCAAATTCTCCAACCGATCTCTCCACCTGTTGAACTAGATCGACATTAGATTTAGTTCAGGGTAAGGTTAATTAGTTGTCATTGGCTTTTTTTTGTTTGCGGTTTAAGTCCTGAATAGATCTAGTATAAGCGATTCAAATTCAGGGATATTTTATATGTGATCTAGATAAAATTCTTGTTTGTGACACGAATTTTGGTTTCAAATTTGCTGGTCTATACACGATATTTGCCTGATTTTAGTCTTCTAGGATGTTTGCGATAATTGTTTACTTTCTTTAATCTGTGGAATTGGTGAAGCCTTTAAGCGTGGTTTGTTAGGGATTTTCACCCCATATTTTCATGGATTCCACCATCTTGAGTTACAGATTTTTTTCCCCAATATTTATGTTCTTCTCAAAGGGATTTCTATTCGGTAGTTGGAATGATTGGAAATCTTTGGGGCTTGAAAGTTAGGAAATGTCTCAGATCCATATCATTGAGGAGTAAACTTTTCATAAGGTTTTAAATGGGACATGCAGTTTATCTATGTTGCTTAATGGTGTTGGTTATATTGGTAAATGGGTTATTCATCTACAACCAAAAATTGGAAATGGTACCATTATATGTGAATCATGCAAGATTTGTTCTAAATGATTATGTGGTGAATTGTGAAAATGTATTTGGATTGTTGAAACTAGATATTAAGAAATGGATAGTTTCTTTACTCTTTGATTCATGCTACTGGAAGAATAGAATCTTGTTTGTGACTGGATGCAATGCTGTTTCCAATAGGATTTTGAATGAAGATGTGATATGGATCAGGGTTGCAGATACATTTTGTGAATTCATCATAATGAAGCGGCATATTGCATTCAGGAATTATCTATTCATGGGCCTATAGCTGATGTGTATACGTTGGTGTTATTTTTGTTGCATCTTTGAATTGGTACTAGTGTTACATTCAAGTGCCGAGATTGAACGGTGATGAATCTATGTGTGGAGTACTTTAGCTCGGGAGGTATGTCGAGAGTTGCACTTGCAATGGGATGATGCCTCATCATGGGCCGGTTATAATGTTCTTAGTTTTATATTTACTTGTAATTCTGTTAGTTTCTTTTACATTTACGGTTTTTGTAAAGGTTAGTATGCTAACCTATATGTTGTACTGTTTTCTTAGATAATGAAGTGAACCAATTTTCAAATATATATATATATATATATATATATAGGGTGCTACTATTCTCACCCCTATTTACATTTCTGGCCACCAAAACCAAAAGCACCTCAAATATTTCAAATTTCCTCTCTTGGCCACTATCTAAACTAGTGCGAACCCGTGCTACGCACACGGATATTTATGGATTATTTAAAGATTGATGTCAAATTGTTTATATTTCTTACTTTGGTTACAACGAAAATATGTGCAGCAACATTGACGTTTATATGTTGTACGATAACACAACTTAAACAATTCCATAAAGTGAGAATAGAGTTAATGAATGTAATAAAGGGGAAATATAGTCAACTCTATACAAATCACGAATGTAAAAGTGGTAAGCATAATTAAAGCATGCAGTTCATATATTTAATTCTGGTGCACAAAATATAACCTCGAACATAGGGTATGCATGTATCAGGCGAACAGAAACAAAAGCTCTTGTGAACAAAGTCACAGTCTTAACATTTGTTATATATGTTTTTTTAAAGTTTGACAGCACTTTTATGAGCTCACCACCCATTTATTTATATGAGAACCACATTTTTTAGTAACCAAAATTGGATGACATAACTCTTTCTATTTGTATATAGTCCATATAGTATAGTATATTATAAAATGAAACATCAACATGCATAACAATGACATGCAATGTTGAAATACCATTCAAGACATGGACCTGTTCAGTTAATAACGTTATTATTGAAGATCGATGGACAACCATTATGAGTAACTGCACACGGTTGAATTTTGGTGTCACTGCTGCCGTTTACTAGTAGTACTATGAGCTCGATGTCCATGTGTGTTTGTTGAAAGTTTGGCTAAGCTTCACAACATAAGCTGTTATAAATCCACACAACTATATAAGATCTAAATGTTAAAACATTAAAACATCACCTGATGAACTCTAACAGTATGAGAAAAAAACTGCGAGAAGTACATTGTTATAATGCAATAGGCGATAATAAATAAATTCCATATAATTCTTTAAAAGAGGTTACGAACTGGATTTTAAGTTTGAACTCAAAAAATTAAATATTAAAAGCCATATAAATCGTTTAAACCAAACTGTAAACATCTACAGGAAGCTACATATGCGCATGTCTTACGCTATTAGATTGAAAACATCAGTATACTTGGGATCCTAATTTATTAGAGTCCAGATTATATGCAAATAATATGATGCAAAATCAATCTTTGCAATAGGTTGACGTAAATCGCTAAAAGTTTCTATGTAGAGCGAGTTATAAAAACCAAACATTTTTACTTTACCAAAGAGATAAATTGTATTTATTCTTTACACAAAGCAGGTTTTTCAAGAGGTCGTTGTAATTAAAGATAGTATTATGCATATCCAAAAATGTAGCCATAATAGTGTGCCTTTGGCAATTAGCCTTGTCAGTCCAACGATATTATTAATGCGAAAATATTTAGGATATTGTTTGGTCATTAAGCATATTTATGATAATCTTTTGATGTGTGGGACATTGAAATGTACTTAAGCAGGAAATGTATGATTAAAACTAAAAACCTAAAAGAAAACTTTGTAATCATAGTTGCAGCTACATCGAAAATCTTCAAGTAAAATTATTTATTGTGAGTATTTCAAACAACATAATTTTCTAAAATGCATTTTGATTAAAAGTTTTATTACGACTACCATAAAGAAGAAAACATGGTGATTCTCTTAACAATTAGTCTCAGTCATAGAGACATAGGCCAAGGGGTATAAAAAATGACAACTGGATGACCAAAAAGCTCGATAAGAGTATTTTCAATAACACAATTTTATTAAAAAAATATTTTCCAATAGTTGTTTTTATTTTATTTATTTAAAAAGATAAATATAGTGATGCTCTTAGCTATTCATATTTATTGCAGACAAAGGGGTTTGAAAATGTGAATTTGATGAAAAAGTAAATCATTATCTTCTTTATGTCAAAAACAATTGATAGACGAACACAAGAAACATTTTCCAAAATTATGTATATATAAAAGAAAACCTTAATCCAAATCAAGAGAAACAATGGAGTACTTGGTCTAAAAACAAAGACATGCCAAAATAAAAGATGACAAACATAAGGAAAACAACATAAAACAAACAACCCACTAGCAGTGGCTGTACCTTTTAAAAACTTGGATCCAACAAATTCCCTATTCCCATTGATGACAATGGGCTTTGTTCTCCTACCATGACATGTTGAATGAGAATGGTGGTTGCAGTGTAAAATTTGAGTATATATCTAGAAACCTCAAATATTACCTACTAAAACTAAACTCTGTACAACAATATAAACTCACCAAAGTTTATGAAATTTAGCAAAGGTTCAAGTTGACGCTAAGATTAAACTAATCACATAATTAGTTAAATAACCATAATCCAACTGGATACAAATTCAATCAGCCACATCAAGAGATCTACATGAAAGTAAAAAGACTTCCAAAGTTAATAACCATTGAATTGAAAACTTCAGAATGTAATAAAAACTTCTAATTGAAATATGCAACATATCAGTAAATGATTAATTTTGTCTTTTTCTTAATGAAATTAGCTTAAAGAGCACAAAAACACATAAACAGACCGAATACTCACAATTTATGGCATAACATTATCGCAGTCGGGTAATAACATTAAAATGGATTGCTATAATCATGTAAGATAAGGAATAGAAATTTTGCAACCACTGAAAACAAAAAAGATTAAATATGTAAAAATTATAAACAGAACATTAAAACCTAAGTCATAAAAGGTGCTAAAGATAAATTGAATTAGCAGGTGCAAAAAATGGTCAATTTATCAAGGAGGGAAACAAAGCAATGAAAGATACATAAAAGCAAGATGAAATTGCCGGTGCTCACATGCATTTGTTTCCAAAACGCTAGAACTTGGTTTCGAAATGTCATGACATGTGAACATCGGCATAATAAATAAAATTTGTAACACCTAATAATGAATTAGGGTTGTATCATTTCAGAAGGGAAGAAAGTAACGGATGGATGAATTATAATTCCATGGGTTTGGAGGCAAATTTGTAACTAGATGAGCTGAGGTGCTAAATTAAAAGCCGATGCACTGAAAAATTAGTATTCGAGATGAAATTTGAACAAATAGAGATAAACATTGGATCGACATTCATTTTTTATATATAATAGTATATAGGTTTGTCAACTTTAATTATTAACAACATAATCAACCCATAAGTGCCAAAAATAGTACATGTAATGAGTTAAATACACTTGCTCGTATATAGAAGTGGATAGTTTGACATACATTTAAATTTATGTGACATGTAAAATTAATGTGACATACATTTAAATACACTTACCTGTACATGTAAAACTAATGTGACATACATTGAATTATCAGTTAATACCACAATGTTAATGATCATAGTAATTTATAAATTTAAAAACACACGCACTGGCTTTTATAATCATCAGAGTACAAAAAATAGCGCAGAAATCATAAAGATCTCAAAACGACTGACAATATTGTTAAACCTCAACTTGAAGCGACTGTAGTGTTAAAAAAATACTTATTTTGGAATATGTTCGGTACATGTAGTAATAGGTTAAAAACAGTATGAGGACCAAATTTGTGGGAAAAAAACAATGAAATGGAAAGAGGTCAAAAGAAGGAAGAGTAAGCCATCTACAGATAGTTTGGGTTTCACTAATTAAGATTTGCTTGGCAAATACAATTGTAATAATCAAAGATCAATGAAACTGGTAAATTTCAATTGTAATAAAATCAAAGGGTGTCCAGGATAGAACAAAGCGTAGGCGTAAGAATAAGGTGGAGTGGAACAAAAAAGAGTAGCTTTGATCTCTGAAAATTATAGTTAATTAATTTCCGTATTCATATGTAGTTTAGCTACGAACGTAGAAGGGAACTGAGTAACTTACTTGAAGTGTCGATCGCAGCAAAATCGGGCAACATTGGAAGGAGAAGGTGCGAATTGACAATATAGCGAGTATGAAAGCAGCGGAGCGACACTCGACTTAAAGATCCCGATTGTAAGCAGTGGGTTCGTCAAACAGGAGAAGTAGATCATAAAATATTTTTATTTTATTCCCTGAGGGTTGGATCATTCTCATCTTTTGGTATGTTGCTTATGGGGATGTGAGACATGTCTATAAATTTTACCGATTTTGTTTATGACCATTTTGCCCTTGTCAGTCTTGTACAGGGCATAACTTTTGACTCAGGTCGAATCAGAGGGTGAGACCTGTGCCATTGGAAAGGAATTGATGATTCTCTTTCCGTAGAGTGGTTACATGAAAGATTTGGTTCAGCGGTTTGGGAGAAATCGCTGTTTTAAGGTTTTTCAGTTGGTTGTTCAGGTTTTGGAAGGCTAATGGGCTGATTTGGAGAAGGCCCATTAAGGGGTTGGTGGAGGCTATAAATAGAGGGTAAGGGATATGGGGAAAGGTTGGATTTTCAATTCTCTTATGGGGAGGCTTTGATCTCCTTCTTCCTCTAACACCTTTCCACCATTAAAATTCCAAATCCAAGGAGGCAAATCGAAGATCTATACCATTCAAGGCTAGATCAACATCGTTTCAAGGGCGAATTCATCGGATTGAAGGGTTTGATTCGAAGTGTTCGTTGTCCGGATTGTTTTTCAACGCTTTTGCTTTGTTTTGGATAATCGGTGAGTGATTTACATCTCTCATTCGGATTCATGAAAGTATGTGAGTTATAGGATGTTAATTTCATCATTTCCATGTTATTTTCTTTAGATCTACACCATGCTAAGTCCATTTTACATATGAATCACCTAAGGATCTGATCTAGATAATTTAAATGGTTAATTTCATGATTTCTCTCAATTTTATGCAAATTAGATCCGTTTTTATGTTCATATGTTCATTTATCATGTTTTGGGAAATTTATGTGTTTTGATGGAAATTGTTAGATTGATGATATTGTTGGTTGCATAACATGTTTGTGGTTGCGTTTGAATGAATCGGATAAGCCGGGTTCGTCGGATTCGTCGTTTGGCGAAGTTTTGGTCGAAATCAAAGTCGAAATGGAGCTGTGCAGGAATCGGGTCGGTCTAGAGGGGTCGGTCCTAGACTGGTTGGTCAAGACGCGGCTTGGGGAGCAAGACATGTTTTGGGTCGTTTTTCTTCCTGGTCGGTCGGTCTTAGGTGAGAAAGGCTGGTCGGTCTTGGAGCTGGTCGGTCTGTTCGGTCGGTCCATACTGGTCAGGTCGAGCAAATCTGGAGTTCTGATTTGGAGCAGGGGGGTCGGTCATGTTCTAGGAAGGGGTGATCAGGTCGGGTCGGTTTTAGAGGGTTGGGTCAGTCAGATGGTGGCAAACCTGGTCGGTCGGGTCAGCTGATTGGTGGTAGGGTCGAATCCTGAAGCCAGAAGGGAACCGGGTCGGTGGGTCGGTTTTAGCTGGGTCGGTTGGGCTAAGCTTTTGGGTCGATCTTAGTGGCTCGGTCGTAAGGAAATGGTCGGTCAGTTTTAACAGGGTCATTTTCTGAAAAAGTACGTTTTCGGGTACGATTGGCTCGGTAATGGTATGACTTCGAAGTGGCCCCCGAACCCTAGCCGCAGCGCAGTGATGTGATTGGCTCGGTAATGGTATGACTTCGAAGTGGTTCAAGTAGGAAGGTTCGAAGTGTTGAATGTGTTCGTTGATCAAGGTGGAACAACGAATGAGGCGACAACTCAAAGGTTGTGAGTTGATGGATAATGGCTGCTCGAGAAGGTTGCTTGAGCTAAGAAATATCGTCAAGGTTGGACGACTAGAGATGCGAAGGCCGAGAGGTCATCGTTGTCGTAAGTTCTAGCAGGCTCAAAGCAGGGGTATGATGGGGGCACCCAAAAGATCAAAAGGTTGCTGGTCGAGTACCCTGGGTCTTGGGGAAAGGCCTAGTGTCAAGGTTGGACATTGTCAAGGTTGGACATATAGAGTTCATGCTAGAACTGGGGTTACCATTAGCCCTTGACATATGGCAAGGTTGGCCGTCATACGATTAACGATGGTTTCAAAGCAGGATTGGCGGTGATAGCCAGAGTCTGTCATGTATGCTGGATGTTTGCATGAGATATACAATCTTGATCCCATGATTGCTATTGTTGATTGTTTCTGTTTGCTATGAACAAATGGTTGTTCTGGTTTCTATGGATTAATGGTTGAAATGCTTGGTGTAAAGGCTATCACTGTCCGATGTGGGGAAGATAAGGTTGAGTTCTTCCCTGGTGATGTGGGTAGATAAGTTGTTCATTTACCCATTCTCATATACTTTCTTGTTGAAGTTTGTTAGCTGTTTTATCGCTCACTAAGACTATTGTCTGACTCAAGGTTTTATGTCTCCTCTTATTACCTTGGGTTGTTCATCCGGTTGTGGATGGGCAGACTAAGTAGCAGGTTACAGGTAATGGAGCTTAGTGAGATGGGGAAGCTGAACGAAGACGAGCAGGAGGCTAGCGTACCAGTTTTATTATTATCTAGTATTTATGTTTCCGCTGTTTGAGTTGCTTGAGAGTTATAGTGAGGCCTTATGTACAAACTTTGATATCAGTTGGATAACCTTTCTAGATGTTGAGAAAGTTTCAAAAGTTTGCTATATGATACCTCATTACTATTACCTGTTGTATATGTTCTATTATATTTCATCCTTACGCTGTGAGTTCAACGACAGGTTTCGATGTGTTTACCTACTCTGATGATCGTCCATAGCAGCCTGGCACACCTTTCAGCACATTATTCCACTTTTTTAGTGCGGGGGTTATGGGCGGTCGTCACAAAGGCGGATTTGGAGTATTTGGGTAGAAGAGGGGGAGATTTTTTTGTTTTATTTTCCTTTATTTTGTAGGCATGCATTCAACGGTACAGATGTGCTGCGTGGACTGGTGGTGGGACGATGAACTTTTTTAGTACTACATAGAACCAGCTTGACCTCGGTTTGCCAGCATCACACATCAGCTCATCAGCTTGACCTCAGCAGTGCATAGAACCAGCGCTCTTTCTTAGCTATTCACTTCAGGTGGAATCAGAATCACCCTCTGTCCTCTTTCAGCTCTGTGCTGTAGCACAATAATTGCATCAACACTATCAGCCACTTGTTTGCAATCACCTCTGGCTATCCTGAAGTACCGCCAGCTGTTGTTGGTGCTCATAGCTTAAACATTATTTCCTCACAATTAAATCACAACAATGTGATTTGTACCCTCATGGTTCAGGAAGATGCTGTCCATAAGCTACCCATATTTTGACATTCTTCTAACCTGTTAGCTTCAGATAAGTTGCTGCTTATAGTACTCCAGCTCCCAGTTTTTGCTTGTTCAGTCAACCAACTTAAAGTAATATTTCAAAACCTGGAACAATCTCATGCTCACTTCACTTCAGCATCAACCTTTCCTTTAATCAAAGATTCTTTCAGTAGTCTTTGGAGTACCCACAAATCTGATGAACTCTCCATTGCACTTGCAACAAAACCCGATCTATGCACCTAAGACAAATATAGAATGTTGTTTTGTCAACTATCTTGTATAATAATAATAATGATGATCAGACAATATATCCTTTTTTTGTCTCATGCTTTGCAGTTTGATCATCCACGTGATGATCCCTAAACTTTATTTGCACAATTTACTTTTGCATTTAAAACAATAATATTTATCATGTGCTCAATAATGCCCGTAGCGTATATCTTTATGCCTCCAAGCTCTTCATTTAAATGATATATTTTTCAAAAGTGCCTACTTCATACTGAAAATAATTACTCAATAATGCTTTTAACCATAGCTGCAAATAGGCACAGATTTATAAGCGATATGCTAATCATTTACAGAAGCTTTCTTTTGATGACGTCTAAACATCAACAGTTACAAACCCTTCCATTTATCTCATTCTCGTCGAATTGTAGCTTATGATATGGTTATATGAATAATCAGCTGTTATCAAAATGATAAACTATAAGCCAACATTTTAATAACCAAGCTTAACCATAATGCATAGTTTTTAGAACGTACAGTTGAACAAAATAATTTTTTTTCTTCATTTCACAATATAAATTAGCTAATCGTGAAATAATGCATAGTTAATTAAGTAACAAAATGATTTTTCAAAGCTAAAGCATAAAATAAACGAACATAAGTAGTTAACCAAAAAAGGCCTGCAAAAAACTAATGTAACAATGAACAAATTGGATTTTTTATTTTTAAACAGGGCGTCCCAGAGTTGGCAGAAAAATAATTAGGTGAAGTTTATTGCCGAGGCTTGTTGCATTACTTAAGTATCTATATTTTTAGATGTATGCTTGACTGCCATAGTGGCAAAGTTGACCAAAAATGGATCTGCAAAAGAACTAATGTAAACATAGTTGTAAACTATAGTTTGTGATATAATAGAACTACAAGTTTTTGTTGTTGCAAACAACACAGTTTCTTACGTACGAAAACAAATTCCATGTGGACTTATAAACAAATATTAGTTGAAAAATTATCAAACAAAAACATAATTCAATAAAAGTGCATAAGTGTCACAAATTCCTTATGTATACCTATTTATTATCCATCATGTTACAGGCTAGATATTTTAAATATTGCTAAAGAAAGTTGTTATGGATCACTTCAGTAATTGCGTAGGCGGGTAGTAGCAGCCATGTCATATAATGCAGCTGATATCCCATTAACGGTTTAAATTAATTTTATTGTGGCTATATAAAATATTACTAAATTAATTCAACTTCTAAATATACAGTTATCGGTTGATTGTCCATTGGACGTCAAAATTTTAGAATAAGGGTTGCTAAAGAAATGATTATTTTTTGTTCTTTGTGTTAGAAAACGTGGATTCGATAGCCATGAACTCCAATTCAAACAATAGCATACAACCACTTAAAAAAGGCATACATTATAAAACGGCTGTACAGTATGAAACAATTTTGTTTTGAAATTTTGTCAAGTAGGGGAGTCTTGACAATTGTAAGGGGGGTTTCTAGCTTGCCTCGTCGAAGATTATTCTGACAACATTCCCTTCCACTAACTCATATAGAATGAATAAAAGGATAAACTATAATCATAAGTATTGTCTAACTTGTTTTTAATGTAGATAAAAACAATTTGTTATCCAAAATAAGTAAGTCCATATTCAATAATAACAATTAACAGGAGCATTCAGTCCATCAATAGTATGAGGATGTTCCATAAATTACACGATTAACACACTGAGCAAGAGGAAAAAACTGCCAGAAACTTAAATCCAAAATGAAAGCAGAGATACCTGAGACTGAAATTCATCCAATGAAGCAGACATCTGCGATTGGGTGCGAATAGATTAGGCAGAGATGAACTGCAGCAAGAAAGCACGAAACTAATAAAAGTAAATTTGAACATCGATACATAAAGGAACATTAAACCATTAACGCATAGTGGTATCTGGAAGTCTAATATGATGCAGAAGGAGATGTGAAAACTTGTAGCGATGGAGGATTCAACCATTTATAACAATAGCAGTTGGAGTTAAAATGTTGAAGGAGGCGAGGTTGATAGATGAAGCGGAGGGCGATCAGAATTTGTAGCCATCATCTACGCGTAACGATTGAAGGTGAGAGGGTTGAGGATGTGAGATTGACAGATGAATCGCAAGCGATTGGTGTTTGCAAGCAAGAATAGATTAGGTATTAGATCCAAAAAGGAGATGGTGGGCTCGTAGATTCTTTTAAGATTAGGGTCGACTGGCGTTAAGATTTTTGTTGTTATCTACCATTCAATAGCCATAATGCTTTCTCTGGAGAGGTGTCTTGCTCAAGAATAGTAGAGCGGATTGGAACCGAAGCGGGCTTAAGAAGGAAGGGATGGCGGTGGAAGAAAGGTCATTTTGATAGCGTAATTGCAGGAAGGGGAAGGGTTATTTTTTGGTATAGATAGAAAAAGGGAGAAAGAGAGAGGGAAAAGAGAACGACATCGATGGGGATACGTTTTAAAGGGCATAAGCGGTCGTGAAGAGTCGAGGACGGGTACTCTACTGGACGGCAAGGATTGAAATGACTGACACGTGTCAGCCTCTGAATTTTTTGAAGAATCTGGATTTGAAAGGTTTTCGGAGAAAGATTGTGCTTTCATATATTATAATAGATTAATAACTAAAAAGTGCAGAGGCCACCAGCTTCTTCCTCAACACGAATGCTTCCTTCCTCCCTTACATCAATGTACTCTTTGAATCAAATAAATAAAATCAAATAGTTCAAGAAAAAATTAACATAATCCATTTTCATAACAATATTAGCAATTTTAATTTTTATAGATGAGTAATAACTTCGTCGGTTGTGAAATGATTCGTCAAATTAACATTTATGTCTTTTGAGTCATTTAATCGAGCATCTTGCATCATATTATCACAAGCATCATGTTTATTGTCTAATTTATCATCATTCAAATACTCCATTTATTAAATGATAAAAAAGTTAATGTATCAATTTGTAAAAGAAGATACGTAAATTATAAGGATAAAAATCCTACAAGTCAAAACTTACATTGTCATTCTGTATTACAACGTCGTCAAATTTAATGCCCTCCAAACTTGAAATTTCCAACTGAGCGGAAAAAATATCCTTTAATGCAATGGAAAACCCTAACCATTAAAAAAAATTCTAACAACATATTTGATAACATAATAGAAAAAATAAAAATAGAGCGATTTTAACATCTTTTTTATCTTCATCTTTCATCTCTATTAGGTACAAAAGAATATTTTCTTTTGTTAGGGTTTAGAGTTTGAAATGATAGAGAAGTACATGTTTCTCTTAAGAGAAGTACTGTGGTGAATAAATGAGTGAAAGAATAATATATGGTGGCCAGAAGAATATAAAAAATAATCGTTTGTATTAAATTTAGGAAGGTGGCTGGAAGTGTAAATTACGGTGTGAATAGTAGCACCCTATATATATATATATATATATATATATATATATATATATATATATAAACAAAATAGAATTTATGGTTTGTTCTAATAATTAGAATAAACCTCCAACATATTATGCGTTAACAATGAGGCTATGTTAAACAACAAACCCATTTAAAGCACTTGGAAGTTGGAACCCTAGAACATTCAAACCTAATGTCTATTTTTCTCTCTCTATATATAGGTATACTATTCTCTCTTTCTCCCTTGATAGAATTTGATATAGAGCTAAAAAAGTTTGGACCATATTTAAAATATAAGTTTATAAATTAGTTGGAGTGAAGTTGGATTTGACCCAAATCAGTCAACAAAGCAATATCTCTAAGTAACTTTTACAAATTAAATAACATTGGTCTTCAACTTTTTTTAAACTCTTTTTTATTTATTTTGAATATTGCATAGAATTTAATACAAAGTTAAAAAATGTTTGGATCAGATTTAAAATATAAGTTTATAAATTAGTTGGAGTGAAGTTGGATGATCCAAATCAATCTTTAACTTTTTTTGAACTCTTTTTTATTTATTTTGAAATTTGCATTTGAGGGGCTATGAAGTTGTTGCAGTTTGAGCTTTATTTAATTAGACTTCTTTTGAACTTATTTCTTTAGTTTGTTCAACTAGAATAATATTTTACCAAAATTTTTTTTTGTCTTCAACCAAACCTAAAACGAGGATGTTCAAAATCTCAAAGTTCCTACCAATAGCAATATAACTTGGATTGAAAATTGTATAATGATTAGTTCTTAAAAAAAATGAACATCAAATTAAGATTCGACCGTAAATCCATTGGCCAAGGCTTATGGTTATGATCTTGATTTTCATCATTCGAGAATTTTGAAACTGTGATCAGTTTTGAAAAATTTCGAATGTTTCGCTTTTGGTTTCAAAATATTTTTAGGCATTATGTTAAAACATTATTAACAAACCAGGCAAAATGGCCCATAACAACATTTAAATTAACATCAGCAATCATTTCTAAAGAGTGAACATTAATTGAATTTACGAGTTAATAAGTCAAAACCTATTTGTTAGTATAGGAAGAACACAACCCATAGTCTATCTAGTTCGAACATTAACAAAGCCTACTTACCATATTATAAACTTGTTCCTTTTGAGCTCCCACTATAAATCAATTTATGTTGAAATGTTTTGTCGCTGCTGATAGAGATTCATCTTCGGTTTTATATATTTTTTGGGTATTTTTGAAAAAAAACCTGTAACGCCCCACCCCGAGACCCACATTAACAAAGAGAATTACAAAGTAAGTACAGGAAAATAGTGTGAAGGACAAAATTAACATAAAATTTATCCATAAGGACAAGAGACAAAAAATTTAACCACAAGGACAAACTTTAGTATAAAGTATGAAATAATAGTGGACCCCTGAATTCCTCCCTTAACACTAAAAAGCGTCCTTATGGTTAAAATTTTAGCCTCTTGTCCTTATGTATAATTTTTTTGTTAACTTTGTCCTTGTGCCTAAAACCCCTACAAAGTAATTCCATCTACTAATGCGGAGAATAGGGCTTGTTGGGGGCGACCAACTATAACCTTGTCTTAACTATCTACTGGACATGTCGACAATTGTTGTCTATTTTATTTTTTCAACTTAAGTGGATCGACATATCCAATAAACAATTAAAACAAGCTATAGATGGCTATGGATCTATCAGAACAAAATACCGCACCTAAATGGATATCCATATCACCACAGAACAGTTGCAAATATACTTACATTTACATATACATTGATACATCTCAATACAATATGAATACTACAATGAATTGGTATAAAGACCACTCATTATGCATGAGGCAAACAAAAACAACTCGTTAACATCTCATAAGTAAGCTACCAATCCCAAGAGAAAGACTCGATCTCACAAAGATGTGCCATGAAATAGCTAAGAGCCAAAAGGGAGACTGATACCTGAAACAAACTCGGTCTGACCCGAGTGAAAACACGCGGGTCAGGCTAGCCAAATTCATTGGTTAAATAGAGCAATTGGTAATGAGTAGTAAGGAAAAGATATGGTGCCCTTTTACTCGAAGGATATCATTCCATAACAATGATTCACCTCATCAGAAGGAATAATATATGCTCTAGAGAAAAGTAAGAACTATCTAGGATATATATGCTCATACTCAAGTGATATAATCGATACTTAATAAAATAGATTTCAACTAGCAGAATCTTACAAGTATGACTCAATCAAACTCGCTTTCGCCTTATGGAATGTGGATAAATACTTCAAAAGAACTAAATATCTTTCTAGAAGAAAACATCAAGACATCTATATATATCAAGAAACAATATTCTTCACACATAATAACAAATGTAATGAATATGCCTCATCTCATCGGCATATTCTCAAGTATCATCAAGGGAAATATAAAACTCAATCATAAAAGAAGCATCATACTTATCCATATCTCCTCTCATCGATATGAATATAAATACATCATAAACCCATCGTTAAAACTCAATATATAAGAATCTCATAACCATTGACACCTCATCTCAACTATATGAATATAATTACACCATAAGTCCATTATTAAAACCCGACATATAAGAATCTTCATAACCATTTATACCTCATCTCATCGGTATGAATATAAATACATCATAAATCCATCATTAAAACTCAACATAAAAGAATCTTCATAACCATTTATACCTCATCTGACCAGTATAAATCTAAACACACCTTAAATCCATTTGAAATCTCAAACTCATTTTTTATATATATAGAAAGCATCATAATAGAACTTGCATAGAGTACAAAACTTCTATTTTGAAATCATCATGAAACCATCAATTTAATTAAGCCTTCAACTTTCTCAAGGTAGTAATAAACATCATCATGTAGGGGGGGAAATCGAAACATTTAAAACATCATGAGAAACTGAACGTGCATTACATCTTGACTAGTACTATACTTTTCGGTACCATACATCGTGATGACTAGGGACACAAACATCATCATCATCATCATGACTATAGCCGAGAACATCGTGATGCCCCTGAGTCACGAAAACCCGAGTAATAAACATCATGGTGATTGGAGTCACAAACATCGTGATCATCGTGATGGCTATAGTCGTAAACATCATGATGACTCCAATCGAGTACTCGGTTATAGTACTAGTAATCATCTTGAATGTGTCTCAACCTCTCGGATAGGAACCCATAAGGCGTCAACGTATGTCCCATACCATACGTTTGCACCTAATGGTTTACTAGCCGTCAGTCGTTGTCACATTAGAAAACATTATAAACATCATCAAATATACACTGCCTTATCTCATCGGCGAGCGTAAATATACCAAACTCGTCTCATATCTCTCTTTCCGACGAGTACTAAGTGTCAATTTAATCTTGTCTCATCTCATCGACAAGTAAAAATCCATCATAAACACCAAAACATCATAAATTCATAGTCATCATACATTCATAAACATCATGAATTTATCATAGAATAGCTTGCCTCATCTCATTGGCAAGTTTACATTGCATCGTAGTTGGTTCATTATCGAGCATACTCCAATTAAGTAGTTCTAGAACCAATGGCCTTGGCCAAAATTCAGCATCATCTCAACATCGCATCAAAAGGGTTTCGATCATACAAGTCCGATATTAAGCGATAAAGTAAAAACACATGTCCCATACCACGTATTTTTACTAAATCATTTAATTCTCATTCTTATATGCCGAAATTCATGAAAATGAGCTTCTAGCACATGGACAATAACATACTAAAATTTTATAATATTTCGATGTAAAACGAAGAAGATACACATTTACAAAAATTGCTCTTTTCAGACACAAATGAATTATGCTAAAAATCTAGTTTTTAGCCAATTTTGAAGATATGTTTAGCATATCAAAACAACCCAGAAATTAATTAAATTTTGTAATACTAAACTTTTTTTTATATGTACAAAATCATACTAAAATTTGACAGCATTTCGCTGTGAAACGAAAAAGATACACATCTTCAAAGTTGACACTTTTTGGGCACAAATGAATTATGCCAAAAAAATCTAGTTTTTAGCTAACTTTGGAGATATGTTTAGCATATCAAAACAACTCAGAAATTAATGAAACTTTGCTCCAACAAATTTTAGCATATGGACCATAACATATTAAAAATTGGGATCAATTCGTTGCAAACTAAAAAAGTTATGATTTTTCGAACATAGCACTTTTTAGCAAATAAAACAGAAAATAATTTTGGCTGATTTCAAGCAACGATTTGCAATATCAAAATAATCCAAAATTCAATGAAAATTTGCAGGAATATAATACAGCCCAAATAGTACAATATGTCAAAAATTGGGCGTAATTTATTGCAAATCAAAGAAATTGCATTGGCTCAAAGTTGAGCCTTCGCTGTGTTTGCACAGCATAAACAACAAGATGATAAAACTACATATTTCTTTACATATTAACAAAACAAAGCACAAAACCATTAATGATATTAGAAGCGTGAGTTAAACTCACCTTGATTGCCAGCAAGAACTACCAAGAATTTGACAACAATTGAAGCTTTCATCCTACCAAAACCTTGAAGAAACAAGGGAAAAGACATGCAAGCCAATTCAATCAAACAGGTCAGATTTTCATCTCTAGTACAGGGAGAAATTAATATAGCAAGACTGCATATTTTCGAACGAAATTTTAACTGAAGGTGGGGATATGAGTTGAGAGAAACATATCCAAATTTCAGAATTTTATGATTTTTCTACAATTATTTATGAATTTCCTACTAACCTGCGTTTTCAGCCCAGATTTAACCTGAAAATTACTTGAAGAAAGATGATGTTTGACACCTCAAACCTAAACCAATTGCCACGAAAATTGGAGAGAAGGTGCTGGAATGTGTTAGAAATAACATATCTGAATTTGAGAATTTTTGGGATTTTATTTGATTTATTAGGATTTTTACAATAGCTAGGGTTTTGGCCATTGTTTTGCCCATTTGGAGTTTTTTTCTCTAAAATGTTTTCTCGAAGAAGAATGAACGTACCACTTAACTCAGAAGCTTATAGTGATGGGTTAATGGATCTTAACATACCCAAATAGCCCATTTCCCACACTTAACCAATTTTAGTTATTATATGAGTATGTTCACTCATTTGTACATAATTCATTCATTTCAACTCCTTTTTGAATGAAATAAATTGCATTATGAATTAGAAACGCGCGACATTTAAATTAAATTCTGCAAGCATACAGGCGTGTAGCATACAGGTCGAACACAGGGAGGTTTAATTAAAAATTATTATTTAAATGTCACAGAGAACTCGTCATACCCCTGTAACAATCCTCAATTTGTCACAGAGAACTCGTCATACCCCTGTAACAAAAACTCGAACTTCATTTGTCACAGAGAACTCGTCATACCCCTGTAACAATCAAATGATTTAATTCATAGATTAGATAAAAACTTGATCGTCGCTAATCTATGAATTAGAAACGCGCGACATTTGTAATAAATTCTGCAAGCATACAGGTGTGTAGCATACAGGTCGAACACAGGGAGGTGAATTAAACCAAACTATTTATCTAATCTCTTGGGCGAGTTAGACGAAACTTTGGAGGTTGATTTTGAAAATAAACAAAACAAAATTAAAACTGTAATTTGATTCAGAACAGATCTAACTGAACCGACGATCAAATCACAATTTCAATGGAAAAGCAATGAGACTATGAATCAGATTCAAATCTAATCAAATCCAATTTAACCTATGAACGCTATTAAAATACAGAAAATAAAAGTGCAGAATATAAATAACAACAGGAAATAAAATTAGGATTACCGCTGAATCTAATCAGACGGTCAATCACTAATGAAAAGAAATGCAAAACACAAATAGTGTTCTACCGAATCTAATCGTGTAGACACACTAATTGCTAAGAAATAGAAAAAATGCAGAAAATAAAAAGAAGAAGAAGAACTAGAAACTTTATTAGAAATAGAAAATGGGATATCTGATAGGAACCTCCTCTGTTCACCTCGTTCATCAACCCAGCAATTCACCTCTCCCACAGTACAAGCTACAACCATAACACCGTTACTTAATCCACCATTTACAGCCGCACCTCCTTACCACATACCATCACCACAGTCCACTTCACTACAGATTCTACCACATACTAAATCCCCTGTTCCATCAACAATACGTCCCAAACCACCTACAATACCCAAACACTTCTTGACCTTATTGATTTGACTAGCCATACATGAGAAAATTAGAATACCACTTTGCAAACTGTGCCAAACAAACTAAGAATTTATTTCATGGCTGCACTATGTTATCAACCGAACTGACTGGCCAAACTGGAATTTAACATTTGAAAACTTGATTTATATTGAAAACTTGTGACAAGTTGAGGTATCTAAAATAAAATCAACTGATTAGAAATTGTTAACTTAAATTGTTGTACCACTTTCCTGAAATAAGTCGTGTTTTCATTTTTCGTTTTTATTTGCATATGTCCATCGCATTCATGTAGTTTCAGTAGAATCATAGCATACTGCATTTGGATTTTGTGGGTAGTATCCGCTGAAAACCCTCACGAGACACCACTCGTCCTACTAGGGACACCTAGAGGTTTAACGGCTTGTTGCATGCGCTCAATGCAATCGTGTTTCCTACGAAAGTGTGACCTATCTAGTTTAGTTTTTCATTTTTTGTTTTACTCGAGGACGAGTAAAAGATAAGTGTGGGGGTATTTGATCGACATAGAAATGTGTTTATTTTATGCTCTTATATCTTATCTTTTGTATATAAATAAATATTACTTGGGTATTGTTTTGTTATTTTTACAGATAGTCCAACCCTGCCCGCATGCAACCAGAAATGTAGAGAAATAGAGTTCAATTTGCTGTGTATTTGCATTTTGAAGAATTGTAGATAAAGATATCACATCTAGTTGCTGTTTGACAAGAAAAGGAGGGATAAAAAGGCTTTGCACATCACAAATCAATGAAGAAATATAAAGGAAGCAAGAGGAAAAAGAGAAAAGGCCCAAATTTGCTTTATTTATCTAAGGCCCATTTATGTTTCTCATTGTAAACTAATTAGTGGTCTAATGACCAGGCCCATTTACCATTAGGGTTAGGGTTAGGGTTTGGCTATCTACCCTATATATACCCTTGTAATGGCATTGTAGCCACGATCCTATCAGATATCCCATTTTCTATTTCTAATAAAGTTTCTAGTTCTTCTTCTTCTTTTTATTTTCTGCATTTTTTCTATTTCTTAGCAATTAGTGTGTCTACACGATTAGATTCGGTAGAACACTATTTGTGTTTTGCATTTCTTTTCATTAGTGATTGACCGTCTGATTAGATTCAGCGGTAATCCTAATTTTATTTCCTGTTGTTATTTATATTCTGCACTTTTATTTTCTGTATTTTAATAGCGTTCATAGGTTAAATTGGATTTGATTAGATTTGAATCTGATTCATAGTCTCATTGCTTTTCCATTGAAATTGTGATTTGATCGTCGGTTCAGTTAGATCTGTTCTGAATCAAATTACAGTTTTAATTTTGTTTTGTTTATTTTCAAAATCAACCTCCAAAGTTTCGTCTAACTCGCCCAAGAGATTAGATAAATAGTTTGATTTAGTTCACCTCCCTGTGTTCGACCTGTATGCTACACACCTGTATGCTTGCAGAATTTATTACAAATGTCGCGCGTTTCTAATTCATAGATTAGCGACGATCAGTTATTTTAGCAAAACGAACACATTAACAACAACAAAAATTTATTTTCCACAAAAAAAAAATTTAAATTCTAAATCCTTTATTTAAACAAGATTTGACAATATTGTCATTTAGGGCCCAAAAACCACTAATGTGACATATTTTCATCATATATGAATTATTTTTCACTTTTTAAACTTACACAAAAGTGTTTTAACACTTTAAAAAAAATAAAACATCAATTTCACATAAAATTACATCTTTAAAATTCATTCACTTCTCATTTGTCCTTCTATTTTGCAACCAAAGACCATTATTTGAATATAATTCCAATGTTAACAATTTGACTCAAATTAATTATCATCTTTGTTCACTCCCATTCCAAATCACCAATAAAGTATTTAAAACTTTATTTCTCCAAAATTTCTTAGATTTATTAGTTATTCCCCAAATGAATATTTTAAAATCCCAATTTATTACCAATTAATATATCAAATTATAATCTTCGTTGTAATTTAATATAATAGGTAATCATCAGAAATCGGGTTGTTACAAAACCAGTCCTTGATTTTAATGGAGTCGAAATCGAATTCAGACAAAAATTAACAAAAGCCATGACTTATGGTCGGGATCGAATCTTGGGCATAGTTTATGTTGATACAAACTGAAACCGAACCAAGTAGTCGGAGTTCCAATAAAAACCTCACGCCTTTACTAAAACGAATTTTAGAAGCTATTATCATGTGTCATAAGTCAAACAAGTAATAATGTCTATATATGTTTTGTAAGAGGATTTTTATTCAAATTAAGAATGTACATAGAGTTGTATGATAACTGAACATACATCTGTTTAGCATTTTATAATAGGATTTGAGTAACATGATCCACTCCCAAAAGAGGTTATAATCTTCAAATAAATATGTTACTCATGTATGATAATTTTTTGAGCAACATAATGAAAAAGAAACTAACTTGGACAAACCATTATTTTCAATTCCTATATATCTAAGTATTATTACTGTCTTTTTCATATATTAAAGGGTTTATTGGTTGTACGCAAACATGGGAAAAAGAATCATGTTAATATGTGAATTTGGTATTTAATTCTAAATTTACATCATATTTTTTCCCAAAAAAATTTCCTTGATGTTGTAGGGTGGAACAACCAGTAAAATGGTATTTTCTCCCTAATGTCCTTCCCTCAACATCTTATATGTATTTCTTTAAATTAAATTCTGTTTCGTGAACAAAAAATTGTTATAGCTACATATCATTTTTCTAAAATTAAGCAATTATAATTTAATTGATCTGATGACTGGAACATTAGTCATGGTTCCATGGCCTCATTCATCTCAACAGTTATAGCTTGAGTTAGCAGTATTTTGATATCTAAACAACTGAGTAAGTAGTTTTATACTGTTCTGCTTAATAATAAATTAAGGGAACTTTTGGCTCACATCCATCTCTTTAAATATAATTAGGCCCACATCCCTCGATGCTTTGAAATATAAATTACATCCGTGGAATTATTTACACCGCTTAAGCTCTTTCGCACAGACAATTATGTAAAACTAATTTGTAATATAAAAAACATGATATCTTTCAGTAAACTTATTGAATTTTAATTTTGTTTCCACATTAAATAACAAATTTATTATCTTTCTTTTGAGTCCATATGCCATATGTTTTGACGATTTTTTTAAATAAGGGTAAATATTTGACCTGCAAATATTTGTCCGACAAATATTTGCCTTGAGGAATTTAACTTGCCCGATAAGTATTTGTCCCCAGGAAAATATTAGCATAAGGGAATTGAGGTTGCCTTCCAGACGAAAATTTTTCTGACAAATATTTGGATGGGCCAGAATTTCAAACATATTTCCGCGGTTTACAGATTACATATCTGTTTACTTGTACAGATTGCAAATCTATTTGTAGATTACAATTCACAATTTCATTTGCACCGTTCACCATTACTCATGCATCCTTCAGTTATATAATTATGTCAGTTTCAGGCTCGGACCTATTACAGCCAGATAAAACTTCAATATGCTTTATTTTTACAGACCTAATATTTTCATCGGTTATTAGTAGGGGTGTCAAATGGGTTAGGTTGGGTCTAAATGTGTAGGGTCGAGTTTTGACCCAACCCATTTATGACTCATTCTCATTGACCCATTTATTACCCAACCCGTTTATAACCCAACCCTCTAATAAGTGCGTTACCCATTTAATCCACTTAGGTATCTAAATTTAATTTAGCTAATAAAAACAAATGCTAAAATTTTAAAGTTAAAAAGGCAAAAATTACGAAAATACCCTTTATTTTGAAAAAAGTGAAAAAAAATAAATAAATTTCAAAAAATCGAGAAAATTACGAAATGAAAAGTAAAAAAGAATTATTTGAAAATTATGATTTCTAAAGCTAAAAATATAAATATTACGAAAATACCCTTCATATTGGAAAAAGTGGAAAAAATTCAGGAAATTACGAAATTAAAGTAATAAAAGAATTATTCGGAAATGATAAATTTTAAAGTTAAAAAGGCCAAAATTACGAAAATGCGCTTCAAGTTGGAAAAGTGAAAAAAAAAAAAATTAAAATCCAGAAAATTACGAAATGAAAAATAAAAAAAGAATTATTTGAAAATTACAATTTTTAAAGCTAAATATGTATAAATTACGAAAATGCCCTTCATGTTGGAAAAGTGAAAATAAATAAATAAATTTTAAAAAATCCAGAAAATTACGAAATGAAAAGTAAAAGAAGAATTATTCGAAAATTACGATTTCTAAAGCTAAATATGTCAAAATGACGATAATGCCCTTCATGTTGAAAAAAGTGAAAAAACAATAAATTTCAAAAATCCATAAAATTATTATTTTAAAATAATTTTTTTACTTTTCATTTCATAATTTTCTGGGTTTTCTGATTTTTTTTTATTTTTTTCACTTTTCCAAAATAAAGGGTATTTTCATAATTTTAGCATTTTTAGCATTAAAAATTGTTATTATAAAATAATTCTCTTTTTACTTTTCATTTTGTATTTTTTGCATTTTCTGAAGTTTTTTCATTTGTTTCACTTTTTCCATTATGAAGGGCATTTTCGTAATTTTGGTCATTTTCGCTTTAAAAATCGTTATTTTAAAATAATTCTTTTTTTAATTTTCATTTGTAATTTTTTGGATTTTCTGGAAAAAAAATCATTTCTTCCACTTTTTCCAATATGAAGGGCATTTTTGTAAATTTGGTCGTTTTAGCTTTAAAAATCGTTATTTTATAATAATTCTTCTTTTACTTTTCATTTCGTAATTTTCTGGATTTTTTTTCATTTCTTTCACTTTTCCCAATATGAAGGGCATTTTGTAATTTTGGTCCTTTTAGCTTTAAAAATCGTTATTTTAAAATAAGGGTCTGTTTTTCATAGGTCCTTATTAACTTTCAAAATTAAGCTCACATCCGGTCCAACTTTTCATGTAAATTAGGTTCCTGTTTTTCGAAAATTGGTTAAAAATATATAAAAAAAAATAACGAAAATTCTTTATTAAATAAAACATGTTCGTGCCAAAAAATTCAGGTGGAAAAACAATCATAAACCACGTCAAAACCCAAAATAACACAAAATCAGCGAAACAGCAGGTTTTTGCACCAAAAGATGCACCTATTCGTAAATAGTTGCATACATTCATGCTAATATTTCAGTGTTGCGCCAAACTGCAGTATAAATGTATACACGTATGTAGCTAAACAACATTACACGCATCCTTTTGTGCATATATTCAAATTTAACATGTTCCTGCAAGCATTCACCTTTTTCAGACATTGTTGCACACATTTATGCTCTTGCATAGAATACATGCATGCATTCATGCGTATATTCAGAAGCCGTCGTCGCTTTTAATTTGTTGCACACATGCATGCATATATACATAATAGTTGCATTCATGTATGCAACTTTTCGTAATACGCGAATCTCAGTTCAACTTCCCTTTTAAATTTGTTGCACACATGCATATATACAGAATAGTTGCATTCATGTATGCAACTTTTCATAACACATGAATCTCAGTTCAACTTTGTATGCATACATGTATGCAGTTATTTGCTAATAGTTGCATATATGTATGCATATATTGGTCCAGATTTTCAACAGAAATACACTATAAAAATATATGCATGTATGTATGCTACCATTGGCAATAGTTGCACAGAAGTATGCATCTTTTTTTTGTTTTTTTTTGCGAGAGCTTCTAGGAATATTTTCTATTTTTTGGATTTTTTTAGTGGCTGGCGCATTTTTTTTGGTCAGAAAGGTGAAAAGGCGAAGAGGGATGTGGAAGGAAGCGGAAGTGAGCAAAAAGTTTGGGCGGCACCTTAAAATAGGGACCGGATATGCATAAAAACTTTGGTTGGACGTGCGCTACATTTTGAAATGTTTTAAGGATGTGAGCCTAATTTTCACTTAAAATAATTCTTTTTTTACTTTTCATTCCGTTAATTTCTGGATTTTTTTTCATTTTTTGCAAAATAAAGGGTATTTTCGTAATTTTAACTTTTGAATTTTAAGCTTTTTATAAATATGTGTTTATAGTTTATAATTTTAAGTTTTAAGTTTTTTATAAATGGGTAGAACGGGTTACCCATTTATGACCCACTTAAAAATGGGTCAACCCAACTCATTACCCATGTAGTAAAATTCATTAATGGGTTAACCCAACCCATTTGTGGATAGGGTAAATGGGTTGGATCATATTTTGACACCCCTAGTTATTACTATCTAGCGTTGAATATAATGGGTCGCACGTGTACCATCCAAGTTGGCATATTTTGATCTAGATAATGCTGCTCTAAAAGGCCTTGCCAAGTAGGTAAAGAGCCAATGGTCTATTTTATGTCTGTTATTTCCAAATCTAAGCATTTGGTAATGTCTATATTTTATCAAAATTTCCACATTCTTCTAAGAATCCAGTGAAGAGGCACATGACCATACTGAGAAAGTAGTGGAGTATCAGGTATTTCACTTTATTAGTAAGCAAGAATATGTTCTTTCAATCATGCCTATGAAAATTTTCCATCTATGATACTATTTTTGTGGCAAATAATTAATTGCAAGTATTGGTCGGTTTTGAAATGCCATTTTTTAGTATTGGCCATGTCAATATAATGTTATTTATACTGCTAATGCTGCAAGTAGTTATATGCTGTTGGAGTTACTGATATTATATGTTGTTTTCATGTTCATCTAAAGTGACTTACCTAATTCAATCTCATTGTATAAATCTAGTGTAGAGAAACACAACCAGCGGTTACTAGCTTCCGCCTTCATCAGCATATATGGATACTTTCTCCAACCATCCCCGCCTCACCATTCAGTAACTCCACCTACAGCTTGCTGTCATTAGCATTCACCCTACTCAAACAACAATCCGTCAACCACATCTCATCACTCAACGACATGCTTCCACCTTACTCAGACAAGAACAACCTGTGCAGCAAAGGAAAATATTTGCCTTACATATTCATGGGGCAAATATTTGTCCTCGTATAAAAAATGATCAAAACATACGACATGTGCATCGTAGTAGGAAGTTTACAAAATTTGTAATTTAATGGTGAAACGAAATTGGAATTCGATAAATCTAAGGTAATTTTTATTCTAATCCATGGCTTTAATAAGTTAATCCACCATTTTATTTTAATAAGTTAATCCACAACAATTTTGTAAGTTAATCCACGAATGCATTAACTTAAAGATTTCAGCCTATCATATAGCTTACAATTGATTTTTGTGCTTCTTGTTTTACCATGACATTACAAAACGCCTCATTCTATTGGACAATTGAATGCAACAAACATATACAAAAGAAGGAAACTAAACATTACATTACAATATACGGCAACCACGAGCAATCAAAATTATACAATTGTGTGCAGGTTCGAAGAATTGAAGAAAAAAACTAACATGACCAATACTAATTGGGATGACCAGCTCGCAAGAGATACAGAGAATATAGCTTCAATCTATTTATATGTTATCCTTTCCATTCTGCATTTCACACATAAGTCATTCCTAATTTTTCGATACAAACTGACAACCACAAATAATGGAAAACAATATAGCAAAGAAGAAGTAAGCGCATCATTGCAAATGGAATTTGTAGACAACTAACTTCTTTTAAAAAAAAAACATTTTTTTGGGCATCCATTGAATATAGTGTTAGCTTGCCACATTTCTAAATTATAAACAATTGTGTCATAGTATGCTTGTAGTCGGTACATCACATCTGCAATATTCATTGGTTAATAAACGAACATCATAGAAGGATGAACGCAAAAAAATAGTTGATGAAGAATGTACTTGCTTATTTTTTGTTGTAGTCTATATAATTGACAAATGTTGTCTTACTATTTCAACATATTAAACCATCTAGACTTTCCAATTTATACTACAAGGAATTAAACCACTGAATTGAAAAATCACTATTGGTAGGATTTCAGAAAGAAGTATACAACGCAAAACGCAGAGAAGAAGACTGAGAAGAAGAAGAAAAATATGTAAGTTTTTTTTCGTGGATACACTGATTCAAATTTGAATTTTAGTGAAAGTCAACGATCCTATAAAATAAGGTGGATTAACTTATTAAAATTGTGGATTGGAATAAAAATTACCAAAATCTAATGAAACATATTACATTTTTAATATTGCATCTGTTGTACTTTTTTCTATCTGTAATGGATAAATTACGCCCACATTCTGCATTAAGTTTATTTGTAAAGCTACGCTTCGTTGTTTTCTTCCATGGATAACTGTTACAGTAGCATTTTTGACCCATTTATGTATTTCCGTACGCTTTACTACCTCAGTGACATTGATTACACACACTTCTTCCAACATAAAGAAAACAGGATGTGTAATTCATCTTTACTTAGAAAATAAGATATCCGCGTTATTGGTTTTTTTTTTTTGGTGGGGGGGGGGGGGGGGGGGGGATTTTGGTATTTAGATAGTAGTACATATCAATATTACAGGTTTTAGGTAGTACATTTCCATATATGCTCGAATCACACGCAAACTTTGAATCTATATGACATTTTACATCAAAGTTGAAGCGTCTAACCACTGGAAAAATGGTGGTGGTCTAGTCATAAATTTATAACACTAACACACTTTTATAGTTACATTATTAATATACGTATTTGGTGATTTTGCATGTTTTCGAAGTCAAAATTTCAGAGTTTGAAAATTTATATATTCGAAGTATGTTCAATTTTTTTTTTTTTTTTAATATAAATTTTCTTCTATAAAATTAAAATTTCAATAGTTTATTTATTGAATTGGATTTTCGATTTGGTTTCGTTTCTATCCTTAATTTTATGATAATGTAAACTTCCAAGTATTCAAGATGGTGTTGTTTTTCACTTTAGGCCGATTTTCTTTCTACTTTTAGCTTGTATGCATTTGCATACAATTGGCAGCATAACTCTGCATTGACTTTCTTTGTTTAAATGCCTGACAAAACATAAACAGATTGAGGTTGCCTGTATGTGATGACCTTTGCAAAAATAAGAACATCTTTTTAACTTTCAAAAAGTTCTGAGTAATCAACTTGAATAAAGATTTTGGTCACTGGATTTCTTTCTAGAACCATCACTGATGGTTGCTTTCCTACTTCTTACACTTTTCCGGTTCTCATTATCATAATTGTCATCATTTTACATGCAGCTCATTCTATAATGCCTTATCGAACAGTTGTTTTCATAATACATCATCATCAGGTCTCCGTTTATATTGCGGTTCTTGCAGCTGTGTACATGAATTTGTTCCCAATTGAGTCGAACGATGTTAATGGATGTATGCAGCCATTGATTCCTCAACCCGAATCCAATGCTGACCTATCCTCTCCGAAATGATTTGCCATTAAGTTTCATCATTTGGTGACATGATATGTATTCTTCAGAGCAGGTGTGTTGCCTTCTCTACTTATAAATTTTAAATGCCATAGTTTTGATACTTTTTTCCACATTCCATAGAATTTTTTCCTAGATTCGTATTTGCTCTGTAAATTATAGCTTGATTCAAGCTAGCTGGGTTATAGTCTTGGGTAGTCACGTTGCAATATAATTGATTATTTATGATAATTTTATTGTCTGTATTTCATAATTATAAGTGGATGGTGAGCTAACTAATCAAGCTACAGCTTAACCTTGTTGCAAGCATTGCTTATTACATTTTTTGCGAGCATTGCTTATGGCTCTTTTCAAGCTTCTTTATGGGTAAAATTCACTTCTTTCACTTAATAATATTATAATTATTGCTAATAGCGCTTATAAGTTGATTTGATATTGGATACTTAGTACGCAGTACTATCTGAGAGCGAAACATCAGTTCAGCAAAGATCGGCTCGCTGAATTGTTGCTTATGGTTAGCATTGTTGGAGCCTTCTCACAAGCATGCTTGGTGTTTGTGCTAAGTGATATCATTTTCAGTGTTCCGTTTTCAGGAAACGATGAAGTAATAGATCTATTAGCTAATTTAACAGTTTTATGTATTCATTTTTATGTCGTTATTTCCAATGGCTATAATAGTACCTTTTATTAGGGAGGAGCAACTACTGAGCATTGGACTTCGAGCAAGATGTACTCGTGTCACTAGCGTTTTCCATATGCCATTTGTATCTTGACACAAAGAAATAGAAGTTTATGACGATTTTAGATACACATAGGGTGCGTTCGCAGCCTTTTAAATGCCACACCAGGGATGTTCACGTGCAACACGTCGGACACCAGCAAAAGTTTCTCCGCTCAAAAGAAGCGCTGGAGGAACGTTGGAAATCAAGCCATTGACGTCCGACGCATCGGACGTCAACGACTTGATTTCCAACGTTCCATTTTCCTCCCTATAAATCTTCTTTCCCCTACTACCTCTTCACTCCATTCTCTTCGATCCATCTACTCTTCTATTCTTCATTCAACCAAATCCGAGCAGAAATTAGGTTTTTTTTCCAGTTTGTTGTTTATGTTATATACCGTTATAACATAGTTTTTTTTTTTTTTGGTTTTTTTTTTATTGATTTTCAATAAATATTATTTTTCCATTTTCCAGTATGGCCAGCGGAAAAAGTGCACATCACCGGTCGTTTACCGCAACTCAGATTATGTTACAATGTGCTATTGAGGCATATACAGCTTGTGGCATCAACAAAAAGGGTGTTAACAAAGCCATTGCAGAAAAGTACAATAATACCATACTAAACTATCGAGACCTCGAACCGATAGACGAAAACAAGATCAGACATAAATATGATAGTCTGCAACGAGAGTGGATGAAATGGGATGCACTGATGAACAAGACTGATACTGGTTGGGATGCTTGTAAAGGAACAATTTCTGAAAGCGAGGAATGGTGCGAAGATCATGTTAAGGTTCGCGAGCTTTACTTTCAATCGTTTATTTGAAAATAGATTCTTACAATTGTGTTTTTTTTCTTTTATGAATTTTGACCATTTGTTATGAAATATAAGAAACGTCCGCTGGAAAACTAGGAGCTGATGCAATAATTATTTCGCGGGACTAATGCTACTGGTCAGTCGTCCTACACTCATGCAGCAACCGTACAAGCATCACATACTAGTACGCCGCCTTCAAAGCAGAGCACGTTTGATAGAACATGGGATTTGATGGATTTTTTAATCCATTGGATGTAACACAAAATGATCATATTCCAAATTTGAATTCGCCAACAAATCCCCCATTGCAACAACCGTCAATGAATGCACCAATTTACGAAGCCTCACTAATCCCTCCTTCAACCCAAATTCCAATGAATCCCCCTTCTCAACCAACTTCACGCCATGGTTCTAGAAGACGACGAGTGAAAATGAAGAAAAGATGACTGCGCTCATTGACCTAATGCACGAGAGACCGGTAAAAAAATCTCGCACACATTCTGATAATCCGAATACGGATACTAGTGTGGAATCAATGGGAAATTCAACAACTTTTGCGAATGTAGTTACTCGCATTCAACGTCTCGGAGAAGGAGACGAATTTAATGTTGTAGACACTTTAGTATATGTTATAGACCCCGATAAGACTGAGATGTTCACTCTTATTTCTGACGATCTAGTGAAAAACTAGTTGATATCACGGCTTGCAGACAAACGGCACACAAAAGAATACCAAACTTATCTGATAAATTAAGGTGGTGCCAACAAGTGGGATGTTCATGTAATCATATTATTGTATTTCTATTGTATTTCTGTTTGTATTTCCTTTGTGCAATGAAATGTAGTCGTTTTGTTTTGTCCACTCTAGTATTTAATTAATTCAGAACAATTAATTTAACAATTAAAAATACCCCGCTCAAACACCAGGCTCAAATTCCCCGTTCGCATCAAAAAACATATTCCCCATTCGCTACAGTACCCCGCTCAAATACTCCGCTTCCGTTCGTCAAGAACGCACCCATAAGCTTACGTGAATTGATTTGTTTCTGCTTTGGACCCTTGGTTGGTTATTTCTGCAATGCATGCTTTGTGTGAATTGAATTGATTTTCATATTCATTTGGGTTTAGTATTGTGAATTGAAGTGATTTAGGTTGTAAATATGTTAAATCTTGCGGGTTTATTTTTTTATAAGAAAATATGCTTGTTATTTAAACATAAATTGTGGAACATAAAATTTCAATCATTGAATCAATTTGTCTTTACTCGAGGAGAGGAAATTGAAGGCAATCTAGAGTTGGAAATTCACCGTGTCACTTATTGTGTAATTGACTCTCTATTACTAGTATTATGTAGTTCCAGGAATCCTTTATTCTCCATCATTCGGTTTAGTCCCTTTTTCTTACATTATAGTTTGTGATGGTACGCAAATGACTTTTCATTAAATATAACAAAACATCATCCACATTTTGAGAGCCTAGCAGATGATTTTGTTGCTGCAGGTCCTTCTGGCCAAGAGATGAGAGAGCAGAGTCAGCCTCAGACGATGCAAAAGTGTTGCAATGACATTGATGCTATTGCGATTAATTTTCAATCTATTGTGTGACAATTGCATCACTAAAAATCAGCAATGCCCTTGTCATGTCATTTCTCTGATATAAACATGTTCTTGAAGGCGTAGTGATGTCGCTTATGTGATATCTTAACGATGCTAAACACCGATTTAGTGACTTTCATTCGTCTGTCAAGGCTTTCGGCGTTGGTATGGTGTTGCTAAAAAGTTTTAGCAATACAATATGCGTCAGAAATTCACATTTTTGTAGTAGTGATTTGAAATGCGTTATTTTGTCACAATTTTGTTGAAAAGCTTTATGTTATGAAATTGGTTTGAATTGAATATGAATAATTTAAAATTTTACAATTCAGTTAATTAATATACTTCTGCAAATAGTTGATATGTATTATTTATAAAAATCAAATAATTAACAAAACATAAATCTGTTTATTTCAAAATATGAATTTTAAATACTTCAGTCAAATCATTCGCTTGAAGCACGGAAGCACGTTCTTCTTTCATTCAACATTCTCTATTTAAGTGTCTCTGTAACAGCCCGCATTTTACGTATCGGAAGATCATAAAATATTTTTATTTTATTCCCTGAGGGTTGGATCATTCTCATCTTTTGATATGTTATTTAAGGGGATGTGAGACATGTCCATACTTTTGACTCAGGTCGAATCAGAGGGTGCGACCTTTGCCATTGGAAAGGAATTGATGATTGCCTTTCCATAGAGTGGTTACATTAAGGATTTGACTCAGCAGTTTGGGAGGAATCGTTGTTTTAAGGTTTTTCAGTTGGCTATTCAGGTTTTGGGAGCCTAATGGGCTGAACTGGGGAGGCCCATTAGTGGGTTGGTGGAAACTATAAATAGGGGGTGTGGGGTTATGGAGAAGAGGTTACTTCTCCCATTCTCTCATTTGGTGCCTTGTGCTCCTCCTTTCTATAACACTTTTCCACCATTAAAAATCAAAATCCAAGGACGGAAAACATAGATCTACACCATTTGAGGCTAGATATACATCAACTGAGGCAAGAGTTCATCAGTTCAAGGTGTTTGGTGTGAGGTGCTTGCTGTCCGGATTCCTATTTCATCCATTTTAGCTTGTTTTGGAAAATTTGTGAGTGATTTACATCTCTCACATGAATGCAATGAAGTATATGAGTGTTTGTGCATGTTTCTCATCAAATTCAAGTGGTTTTCCATAGATCTATGCCATATTAAGCCCATTTTCATATTAGCCACCCAATGATCTGATTTAACAAGTTTAGATAGGTAATTTTTATGCTATTCATATGATTATGCAAGTTAGATCCACAATTTAGCTCATATGTTCAAATATTATGGTTTTTGGTGAAGTTTGCATAATTTGATGATAATTGTCGTTTTCATGATGCTATGGTTTCATAACATGCTTATGATTGTATTGAATGTATTGGATGAGTTGATTTCATCAAATCTACCGTTTGGCGAAGTTTTGGCGGAAATCGGAGTAGAAATTATGAAGTGCAGGATTAGGGTTGCATGTAGGGGGTGTCGTTCGCTCCAGGCTATGATTTCTTGGAAAACAAGACAGAAAGCAGGCTCAAGCGAGCCTGTGAGTTGGTCAGTCGAGCGAGCTGGGTGTAAGGCAAGGGGACGAGCGAGCCTAGAGGAAAAAGGGTTCGGTAGAGCGAGCCTGGAGGAAAAAGGGTTCGGTAGAGCGAGCCTATGGGAGTAAAGGGGTTGGTCAAACCTATTGGTCGGTCGTGAAGCCTGGAAGTGGTAAAGTGGCGGGTCAATTACTCCAAGTTGGGAGGGTCGGTCGCTTTGGTTGTAACTACCAATGTGAAGGGTCGGTCATTTTGGTCGGTCGAGCAGTGTGAAGGGTCAGCCGCATAGGAAAAATTTCTAAAAATTTATATTTGTAGGTACGACTCGGATTTGAACAACAAGTAGGAAGGTTCGAAGTGTTGAATGTGTTCGTTGATCGGTGTAGAACAATGAATGTGATGAAAACTCAAAGGTCATGAGTTGGTGGATAATGGTTGCTTAAGGAGGTTGCTTGAGTTATGAGAAATAGTCGGGTTAGATGACCAGAGATGCGAAGGCCGAGAGATTATCGTTATCGTAAGTTCTAGCAGGCTTAAAGCAGGGGTACGATGATGGCACCCAGAAGACCGGTTATAGGTGGAGTACCCTGGGTATCGTTGAAAGGCCTAGTTGTCAAGGTTGGACATGCATACGTATCGTTGAAAGGCGTATGGAGTTTATGCTAGAAGTGGGGTTACCATTAGCCTTGACATATGGCAAGGTTGGCCGTCATATGATTAACGATGGTTTCGAAGTAGGATTGGCGGTGATAGCCAAAGTCAGTCATGGATGATTGGTTGTTCTGTTTGCCGTCTCATGTGGGTTGCCCAAAGTCAAATGAGATGTTCCTTAGGTGCCTGTCTGATATTGGTTTAGGCCTCTAGGGCTTATGCTGGAGGGACATTGAATTCGATTAGGATGGTTTACATGTGATACATATAATCTGGATGTTATGAGTGCTTTACCATAATCGAATGGGTGTTCTGGTTTCCATGGATGAATGGTTAAATTGTTTATCGTAAAGGCTATCACTATCCGATTTGGGGAAGATAGGGTTGAGTTCTTCTCTGGTGTTGTGGGTAGATTAGCATGTTTATCTATCCATTCTCATATACTTTATTATTGAAGTTTTGTAGCTGTTTTATCGCTCACTAAGACTATTGTCTGACTTAAAGTTTTATGTCTCCTCTTATTACCTTAGGTTGTTCATCCGGTTGTTAATGGGCAGACTAAGCGGCAGGTTACAGGTGATAGGTTAGAAAAGGAAGAGAACTAGGAAACCTTAGTGAGGACGATGTTGTTGCGCGGAGGCGAGCAGGAGCCCGACATACCATTTTTATTACTATCTAGTACTTCTGTTTCCGATGTTTGAGTGTTCTATGAGGGTTGTAGTGAGGCCTTATGTACAAACTTTGGTATCAGTTGGATAACCTTTCAGGATGTTGAGAAAGTTTCAAAAAAATTCTATATGATGCTTCATTACTATTACCTGTTGTATATGTTCTATTATATTTTATCCTTGCGCTGTGAGTTCTATGATAGGTTTCAATGTTGTTACCTACTTTGATGATCGTCCATAGCTTCCTAACACACTTTTCAGCACATTATTCCTCTTATCTAGTGCAGGGGTTATGGGCGGTCGTCACAATCTCACCCACATGTTATGCTTCAGTTAGATTATCTCTTGCTTCCTAAAGAATGCGCATAGCATGATGCAAGTTCTACTACATTTTTGGGTTTGCGGCCCTTAATATACCTATAGTAGGCCTTGATGATACTTATAGCATTATAGCGTATAAATAGGTTTAAAGATATCATCTACGTACCAAAATAGGTTGAAACCTCTTATATACACCAAATTGTTTACTTTCTTTTAGCAATTTTGTCTTCATTGTTACTTCCAAATCCAACCAATTTCGTAGTATCCCATTGTGGATTAGTTATTACTAAACAAATACTAGAACTATATCCAAAATACATGAATTTATCGTAAATGTCTAGTTTTGATTAATCCCTGATTAATCCCCACATTGATGATTAATCCTTAATCCATGCTTACTGCCTAACATTCGCTTAGTCATTTTTACAACCTTTGTCCTGATTGCTTGTTTTTTCCTTGTCAATCTCTAATTTACGCATTCTCAACTGACTCGAGGTATGTAAATTGTTTAATGTGATGTCGTGTGACATTGTATAAATTTATGGTAGTGTATCATTTTAACGATTAGTAATTTACTATTATGCTAAATCATACAAATACGACACTAGGAGGATTGAAATTCCTTCCAAGGGGATGAGTGAGCCCTACATGGTTTACTGCAATTCCATACTAAATTTTTTTATTTTAGTTTTGGCCATGTTAAGAGTGTGGTTAATCTTAGGATTTAAGTGTTAATTTGTCTCTTCTTGGATTCAAATTTTGGATCATTGAATTTTTTTACCATCCATGGATTCTTCTATACAGTTTGACTTTAATTTTCATTTAATTTTATGATAAGTGAAATCAATGGTTATTTGCAACTTTAGCATGGTTGTAACATATACTAATAGTCAAGTGAATGAGAAACACATTCATGGCTATTGAGCATGACATTGAAAATGATATTTAATTTCTGATGTTTAGTTTAGTTTGCAATACTCATTTAATAACTGCAAATAATAATATAATTTTCCATTATGCACTGTAATTACTAGATTTTCACATACATGAAAATAAATAAATAAAACTACTTGCAATTGCGGCAAATACAAATGGTAATAAATATATCACACTATTTTCTCGTCCCTCTATACTTCCACCATATATCAAGGACATGGTTATTCGCACTCCAAAATTGGTTAAGGGGCAGTCAGTTTTAAGGGCACTCCAGTCATATTTATAATTGATATAAGGCCCACTGAACACAAAAGTTAGTATAGGAAAATACCCTTAATTTACCTCTTAGATGTTGTTATTGACACTTCAGTTTTGGTTAAGAAGCGTCACGTCCAAAAACGAAAATTCGGTATACCTCCACCACTTCCCATTTTAATCATTTTCAGTGGCTCTTCTCTGATTTTCAGACCTAGACTCGACATATCCTCGCTGAATTCCACTAATAAATTCGACAACACGTTGCTAAATTTCAACTAAGTCCTCTTTAACCAAAAGTGGAGTGTCAGTAACAACTGATAAACACATGCCTTAATTATCAAAGTGAGGGTAGTTTGGTCATATTATAATTTAATTTTAAGGAGGGGTCACTTTCTAAAGTCTTCTCCGTAGTAAGTTTAGAAAACACAAAAAATGGGTTACTCCTTAAACAATTTAAAAGTGAGAATAACATGTTGGGGTTTTGTGTACAGCAGAAAATTGAAAAAGGCCAGAAAAACAGGATCTTTTTCACCCAATCACTTGAAGATGAATTAGATTGAAAATAACAACACAATAGATCATAAATAATAGCAATACACAAATATTCCACCTAACCACCCCCTTTATTGATTCACCAAAAACAAATTTTGTTTACATTCAATGAATCGAAACTAAAAATAAACAAAATATAATCAAATCAATAACCTTATTGAGAAAGGGAAAGAATACCTAGATGACTACAAACATTGTTGGAGCAGAATAGCGATGAAGAACGACGACAAACTCTTGGGCAATCTGGAGGCACCAACTACATCTTTTAGCAGTAAATAGGAATAGCTACTCTCAGTCCAAAGTCTTACATCTTCCTCTCAGGATATGTTTACATGGTTTCTGATTGATTGTTCTGATCCAACCAAGAAGGCCGGATATACGGGAGAACAGGAGACCTAGGCAAATATCCAAATTGTCCCTTCAAAATATCTCCAAAATATAACCATTCATTTTTTTCCTTCTACGATAAAATCAATCAATCAAATCAATTATTCAATTAATTAATCAATCAAACAAAAAAATCGATTAACTGATTACATCCTCTTCATAAAATATTTGAATCAAAAAATTCAACACTCCGGTTTGATTCAAATATGACATATCTCCAACAACCCAAAAACAAATCAACATAGCTCTTTCAACAACACCTACTCTCAATTAAAACCAACCTCGATTTCAAGGCAATGAGATAAACCTCGGTCGATTTGAAAGGACTACGACCGCACTTCAATTACAAACACAATCCATGAACTACAAAAGATGCATCTACCACCTAAGCTACACTGCGCAAAACTAACGGTCTAAAAGTGCCTGCAATACTGCAAATACCTCCAACTCGTCTTTGTGGATTTCACAACTCGACATCTGTCTTCCATTTGACATGATCTCTTCATCTTCGGGATACCTCGAGCATCATCAACATATAGATCCTTGTCGATACCATAATCCTCCATGTTAGGACCATCAGAAGTGACCATAATAATCTATCCACCTTGTTGCGGACTAGGTTCTTCAACCGTTACCATCCTTCCCCTTCGTCTTCTTTCATCTTCCCTCATCCATATCAAATGGTTTCTTTTCATCTCCATCAATCAGACCATTGAGGTATGAAGCATCCACCATTATGGGCCTTCAAAATCCCCCAATATCTACCATAAAAATAGTCATCCACAAAAGCAACATCATCTCCGACATCTACAATCTTCAACCCAACAAACACTAAATTGATTCACTAAAAACAAATTTTGTTTACACTCAATGGATCAAAAACCTTATTGAGAAAGGGAAAGAATATCTTGATGACTACAAATATCATTGAAGCAGAAGAGCGATGAAGAATGACAACAAACTCTTGGCAATCTGGAGGCACCAATTATGTCTTTTAGCAGTAAATAGGAATAGCTACCCTCAACCCAAATTCCTACATCTTCCTATCCAGGGTGCAAGCTCTTGGAGCACACAACCTCACCAGATATTCTCACATGGTCTCTTGTTGATTATACTAATCTAACCAAGAAAGCTGCATATATAGAGAGTAGAAGACCTAGAAAAATATCCAAATTGCCCTTCAAAATTTCTCTAAAATATAAACTTTCATTTATTTCCTTATATGATAAAATCAATCAATCAAATCAATTAATCAATCGATCTATTAATCAATTAATCAAATTAATTTATTGATTACATCCACTTCATAAAATATTTGAATCAAAAAATTCAACACTCCACCTTGATTCAAATATCACATACCTCTAACAATCCACAAATAAGTCAATCTAGATTTTTTAATGCAACCTACTCTCAATTAAAACCAAACTCGATTTCAAGACAACGAGATACACCCTAGTCGATTTGAAAGGACTATGACTGCACCTCAATTACAAAAACAACCAACCACCTGCAAAAGATGCATCAACTACTTGAGCTGCACCGCGCAAAATTAACGGTCTAAAAGTGCTTGTAATACCATAAAGACATCAATCTCGTCTTTTTGGATTTCACAACTCGACATCTGTCTTTCGTTTGACATGGTCTCTTCATCTCTGGGATCCCTCGAGCATCATCGACATTTAGACCCTTGTCGGTACCATGATCCTCCACCTCAGGACCATCAGTAGTGACCATATTAACCTCTCCACCTTGCTGTGGACTGGGTTCTTCATCCATCACCAGTATTATTCTTCGTCTTCTTCCATCTTCCCTCATTCCTATTAGAGGTTTTCTTCTCATCTCCATCAATCAGACCATTGAGACATGAAACATCCACCATCATAGGCTTCTAAATCGCCCAATATCTACCATAAAAAATAGTCATGTACGAAAGCAACATCATCTCCGACATCTACAATCTTCAATCCAAAATCACTACAAGCTATGCGATGAACTGAGCTCTGATACCAACTATTGGGGTTTTGTGTGCCACGGAAGATTGACAGAACTCCCGAAAAAACGGATCTTTTTCACTCAGTCGCTTGAAGATGAATTTGATTGAAAATAACAACACAATAGATTGGAAATAATAGCAATACATAAATATTCCATCAAACCACCCTCTTTATTAATTCACCAAATTTTTTTGTTTACACTCAATCGATCAAAACAAAGTACAATTAAATCAATAATCTTATTGAGAAAGGCAAAAAATATCTAGATGACTACAAATATTGTTGGAGCAGAAGAGAGATGAAGAATGAAGAAAAACCCTTGGACAATCTGGAGGCACCAACTATGTCTTTTAATAGTAAATAGGAATAACTGCACTCAGCCCAAATTCCTACATCTTTCTTTCCAGGGCGCAAGCCCCTGGAGTAGACAAACTCACCAGATATTCTCACATGTTTTCTTGTTGATTATACTGATCTAACCAAGAAGGCTGCATATATAGAGAATAGAAGACCGAGACAAATATCCAAATTACCCCTTCAAAATATCTCCAAAATATAAACTTTTATTTATTTCCTTCTATGATAAAATCAATCAATCATATCAACTAATCAAATTAATTAATTAATTAATCAATCAATCTATTAATCAATAATCAATCAATTAATCAAATCAATCAAATCAATTAGTTGATTACATCCTCTTCATAAAATATTTGAATATAAAATTCTACATAACAATGCCATATATCAAAACATAGAAAACGAAGAAACGTTTAAGGACATTTCGGTAAATAACCATATGATCTTTAGCCTGCCATTTGAAAACATTTCATCAAACAAGCCATTGCAGTTTTTATCAGAGCTCCTATAACCCAAAAATGCAATGGCCTTTTATCTTGTTGAACAAATATCTAAAACTGTCTGGTTCACCTCTGCCTGCCATGAGCTGATTGTGTAGGTTAACTTTAGCTTAAGCTCTCCGAGTGACTCTTCTAGATGTTTCTAGACGAACAAACCACTGATACAGAATAGGGAACTTATAACGGGGTCAATGGTGTCTGGACTGGCTCTTGTTGGTATCAGATGTGGTGGTTGAGAAACACAAATCCCATCTCAATTTCGACTTCGTCTGATTGGATGGTGGAGATTAATCGGAGTGAGTACAAGGCGATTTGAAGCAGCAACTTGATTTGTGTTGCAAATCGATTGTTGTTGTATGGGTATATTTTTAATTTTTAACCTTTACCTTTTACCTTTTCGTCTATTTTTTGTTTTCTTTTGTTTTAATTTTCCCATGGAAATAAAAGCATTGAGTAATTTGGAACGATCATTAACCTAGCTAGTCCAATAGTTAAGCGTGAAATTTCCACGTACAATCGGTTATGGTGGTTTTTACTATAAGCTGAGGATAGCAAGCTAAAACTAAGGACTATAATGCAGACAAGACTCAAGAGCACAAACATTTAACTACGAATATTCCTAACAATGTTGATTTGAATTTCTAACATCAAATTTACTAGTAGAAGAACCATTCATGTCAAACGTATTTTCTCAGGAAACAATGAAAGGGCTAACATGCATTATAAGAGAACAAGGTTACTTTTATTTTTGTCTTCACTAGCCAACGCCAAAAGCTTTTCCTATTGTATTGGGTTTTTCTATCTAACGAAATTCTACTTTCTACTACTACATCAAGTGATCTAACGTGCATGTCATCTTGAACACGAGATCAATTAGTATTACTGATTTTCTCTTGCTGCACATGCATTGAAAAATGGAAGAACAATATCTAAGCTTCACTCGAAGAAGCACAGCCTTTCTCTAACTATAAAATTTTGAATTAGATCATCTTTACAAAAAACGTGAGGTTGTTGACAATTTCCAAGTCCAACAGAATAAGTTGTTTGGATCATTCGCAAATATTACTTTACTCGTAAATAAAACTTTTATTGTCAAAAATCTTGGAAGCCTTACCATTCAAATCAAAATTCTCCAATTATTATCTGCTATTGGATTTTGATTCAAAACTCAACTAAAATCGTAACTAAGAAAAATTATTCAATCAGTGGTGATTGAAAGAATATTAGAATGCAAGGATGTTATTTTTATCCACAATTCAAATAAAGTAAAATGCTAGATTTAGATGTAGAATCTTAAGCCTTAAAACTAGTTTTGAATATATAAATCAAATCATAACCATGAACAGAAGAATTTATTTTTTTACATACTCATTTAATAATTGACTTAAATGTTTATTTTGTTATATATGTGTGTATGTATGCATGCCTTAATTGATCTTAGGGATCTATGGTTAATGGTTTTAATGCAATTTTGACTTATAGATGGAACTTTATGTTTTACAATTTCAATTTCATTATGTTTGGGGTTTATAAATTTTGAATAGGTATTAAGTTCTTGGAAGTGATATGGGTAACAAAAACATTTCTTTTAATTTCTTCTCTTGTTGCCATCATGCATTGCATGTTCGATAATGATTGAACTATATTTGTTTACGTCTGCCCCCAAATCCCATCCCAGCCAACCCCCATCTCAAATTCATTGTTGTTCGCAAACACAATACGAGTTGAGCTTTTGGTAAAGATTGTATTTGTACTAGTTGTAAGCACCACATGTATTATAAAAGTACTATATGGGAAAAATTTGAAACTAACAAGTCTGATTCTATTCAAGCATCTATAATCCTTTATATATGTCAAAAATAGTATTAAACTAGCGCACAACAAATATTACTTTACGTGCACCATTGCTTTTACAAAATTACTCTTGATTTCATCTTTCTTTTCTTCTCACTTTAAAGCTTAAAACTTTTTTACACAAATAAGAATTCCTGGAGGAAAATTTAGTAAAAAATCAACAAAATAAATTAAAATATTATCACTAATATTGTAGATTCCTTAATTTTTTTAAATGGAAATTCTTAGTTTCATCAAAATCAAATATTATTTCATCAAACATCATTGACGTTTTAGGTTTCCTTAACAAATTATATACATTTCATCAAATATCATTGATTTTACTATTTTTATTAAATGATGTAATAAAAAGGCAACAATTGTAATTAACAAGAAGAGTAGCTTAGTCATAGTTTTTCTTACCAAAATAATGGTGTATGGCAGATGAGTTTTGTTGTGCGGATAGAATTCATTAACTAATAAATAGTGCATAATAATTTTTTCATAGAAGCAAGGATTACAAATTAAGATACAATTCCTAAATCGTTATATTCAAAATTTAAATTCAAATTGGATTTAAATCCCAAAGTCAGAAGTTTAAAGTTTTCATATTATTTTTCTTATGTCCTGGTAAAGTGATGACTGCCTTTGTTATGACAATAATTTGAATTTAAAAATGATCGTGGTATGTGGGTTTTTACTACTAAAAATTAAAGTTGAAAACAGTTAATAAACAGTAAACATGATGATTTTGTTAATTATAGGTTGTTGAAACATCTAAAACATTAACAACTGTTGGATTTGAACCCACACCCTTTCAGACCTAAGCCTAATTCTGGCGCCTTAGGCCACTCAGACAAATCGTCACTTGTCATAGTACTAAGAATCAAAAAATTATGTATGTGAAGAAGTGAGAGAACATATGTTTTTACTTGCTTTTGAGTTGAGGTTTACACAAACTTACATTTTTTTATAATTTTAAGTACATACTCCTTTGATTGTTATCAGATAATATTTTTATAAGAGTTTTGATAGTCTAAAATATCACAAAAATATTTGTTCAAATATATTAAATAATTGATAACTATAAGGTTAAATCAAGTTTTCAGAACTTGGTTTATGTGTCGTCCTTCAAATTTTTTGAAAATTTTAGTTCTTTTCGGTAAAAAAGTTTTACCGAGCCGTGGTCAAAGCTTTTTTGAGCCGCCATTAGCAAACGAATGGCAGTGTAGCTCCCTTCTTCTTCCCTCTTTTTCTCTCCATCCATTCCCTATCTCATGAAATCTACCACAACAAAAAGGTTCAGCTCAACGAGCTCTTTGATGTCAACAATCAAGAATGAGTTCAGTAAATTACGGTGGCCAGAAATCGTGGCTTAACCGCCCATGTTCGATCAAAATTTCAAGGTCCTAGAGGAGTTCGAACTTGAAGCTACTCACGGTGGTGGTTGATGATATCGAGCATGTCGGTTTCTAGTCATTGATGCATTTTCGGCATCATGTGGGGGTGGCGCGGGGAGTTTTGATGAAGGGAGCATGGGTTTTGGCAGTACTGGAGAGGAACAAACGAGAGGATGTTAATTAGGGGAGGATTTAAATTATAATTAATAATTAATTAGTTTATTTAATTATATCTTAAATTGTTTAAGATTTAAAACCCCGTATATTTTTCAAACGACAACAGAATTTGATGAAGTTGGATGCATTGGAACCGCATCGTCGAGAGCAACACAATGGAACAGACCAGGACAGAACTGAGCAAGTTACAAATTTTGAGTAATTAAATGTCCAGTTTAATTCAGATAAAACAACTCATTATTTAACGATTTCAGAACTAATCAATGTGAGAACTTTCTCACTCAACTAATTTGTATAGTTATTTTATTTTATAATTGAATATATATATTGATTGTCTATGCTGATTTTTATTTCGTTAATTATCACAAATTATTATATGGTATATGGTAGCTCACATCACAGTTGTATGCAAATCAGATGGATGAATAGATGATTGTTTGTTCTATGATTTGAATGTGATTTTGAAATAATTAACATATTAAAACAATGTTAAATTATTTGTGGTAGTTGAAATTGGATTAGATATCCATTTACGAGTCAATCGACTTGTTTATATTTACCCATTTAAGTAAATCGATTGGAATGAATAAATAATATATTAATTGATTATTTATTGGTTGAAAACCCCATACTTATATTGGGATGATATTTGATTTACATTAATCCCAAGGGTTTGGTTGTTTGTCGATCGATCGATTGACAGACTTTTATAAGCGTTATTTGATTATTTAAGGCTTATACAGTTGTAGATGCACTCCGAATGCGAATTGGATGTTTAGAAGTTGTTTTGCACTATTGTTGAATATATGTGATGCATGAAATCCATATAATTAAAATTATATGGTAATTGGTTGAATCTCATTTCAATCTGGAATAAATGAATATTTTAATATAATATTCATTGAAAAGTTGAAGTTTGGTTTTGATGTCCGATTTTGGATGGAGACAAAGATTATAAAATTATAATGAATATTCATCATTGAAATGAATTGATTTGAATTAAATTTTCATTTAATTATGATTTGTTCAAGTTTATTTTGAAATGAATAGTAATTTCAAAATATGAAGCCGAGTTAAGTAAATAAATAACATTTAACTTGAATGGATTTTTCTATCGATTTTATCCATTTTTATAATGAATATTGAGAAAATTTGATTTTAAAATATTATATTTTGAAAATATTATTATTTTAATATTATAATAATATGGGATGTTCAATTTTGATTTAAAATTGAAGTGGGAGTTGAAGTCGTTTTTAAACAAACTTATAAACGTTTTATAAAATATGTTTCGAATGGAAATCGATGAAATTTATACATATACATATATATATATATATATATATATATAGTGAAAATTAGGCACACATCCCTAAAATAAAACTTAATTAGGCTCACATCCGGTCTAACTTTTCATGTAAATTAGGTCCCTATTTTTCAAAAACATATAAAAAAATCACGAAAATTCATTATTAAATAAAACATGTTCACGCCAAAAAAATCAGGTGGAAAAACAATCGATAAATAAGTCAAAATCAAAAAATACACAAAACAACGGAATATGCAGTAAAATGCATGAAAACATGCACGTATTTCAAATATTTGCATACATGTATGAACATATTGCCATGCCCTCTGTCTTTCAACGCATTACTGCATACAAGTATGCAGCTATTTTGAATAGCAGCATATTTGTATGCAAATATTCAGCACGTTTGCGTTTTTTTTGCATGTGTATTTAAATAGTTGCATACATGTATGCAACTATTAATATAGTTGCATACATGTATGTAACTTTTCTTTTTTGATTTGCGTGGACTGAGGGGAATATTTCCATATTTTAGAATATTTTTTTAATGCAAGAGCGCATTTTTTTTTGTGAAAAAATTGAAGAGGCGAAGTGGAAGGAGGTGGAAGGCGGAAGGGACAAAAATTATTAGGCGACGGCTCAAAAAGAGGGGGCGGAAACAAATGGGAAACTTTGTCCCTTTTTCCGCCTTTTCTTTATATTTTTAAAAAAAGCGCTACAGTATAAAAAAAATTCAAAAATCTGGAAATATTAACAGAAATTAACGGAAATTTTAAAAAAAAAACTTGCATACATGTATGCAACTATTTGAAATACTTGCACACATGTACGCAAGTATTGCATGTAAAAATATGAAGCGAAAATTTTACCTGAATATTGTTGCACACTTGTATGCAAGAATCTGTTTACCTTGTATACATGTATGCAAAAAAACAAACACAAATTCAACATTTGAAATACTTGCACAGATGAATGCAAGTATTGCAAATATGTGCATGATTTGATGCAAATTGCTGCATTTTTCGTTGTTTTATTGTATTTTTTTGATTTTGATGCATTTTTTTAATTTTTTTTTACGAGTTGTTTTTTTAGGTGAGTACATTTTTGATTTAAATACGAATTTTCGTGTTTTTTTTTTGTTTTTAGTGTATTTTTAAAAAATGGGAACTAAATTTACATGAAAAGTTGGACCGGATGTGAGCCTAATTTTGAAACTTAATAGGGACCTGTGCCAAACGGACCCATATATATATATATATATATATATATATATATATATATATATATATGACGGCCCGCCCCGCACTAGCTGGCATTTCTAATGAAAGTACGTTGTGCCAATGTCCAACCAGCAGGGGACGGTCGTCAAAGAAAGGAAAGAAGGAAATTTGAACTAACAAGGAACCTGTAATATATCTCACAGCTCATGAAATAAAATATAATAATAACATAACTTGACATAAAACAGGCGAGATAGTGCATAAGCTGAAAACTTAAACCACAATACAGCTTATGTTCCACATCATCATTATTACAACTTTTAAAACTATCTCTAAAGCAAAAGAAAGGAAAGCTACACTACTAATGTTCAAAGTAGTGACCAGCAGCGAACACAGGGAGAATGTATAGAGAATAGTACGTGTAAGCCTCCTACTCGTCTCCGGACAGCTACTCGTGCAAAATCACCTGACCCGTCTCTAGTCTACCCGTTTAAGAGCACCCAGAGAAATAAGTTGAGACATAAAACTTTGGGTCAGACAAAAGTATGGTATGAGCGATAAGCAACAAAACATAATAACAAAGGGTATAATCCACTCATATATGAACCTGGACCTGCAACCAAAGACTTAGCACAACAAGATGTACAGTACTCTTAGGTAACACTAACATAAAGTGTAAAAGTAATGGGGGTAGGGGTAATGATGATGGCAAACACTAAACATAGCAATCATCCTCACATCTCTCACTAAGTGCGTAAAGCAAACGATATCAACCACTTTGATCACCAAATTCTTTGCTACGATCACTCTGCCCCATGGAGTCATAACGGCTCCACTGCACTGATCCATAGCCATTAATACTTTGCTATGTCCACTCTGCCCCATGGAGTCATGATAACTCCAATGCACTGGCTCATAGCCATGCTATGATCACTCTGCCCCATGAAGTAATAACTACCCCACTGCACTGATCTGTAGCCTAACAGTCGTCTTTCGGTGGTGAATCAAAGTTATGGACGTCGATAACTCCTTAGCACACGTCCCGCAGCAAAGTCCAACCATGAAGTTAACTCGTTGGTTCCCAACTGGATCCTGAGTATAAACTTCTCATTTGGACTACCTTTACATCTCGGGTTTTGGTCTCTTCCTCTCTGGATCAGTCTTCTTCTTCTTCACTTTTCTTTACTTCAGGTTATACTTCCAACGACTGTTTTACGCTATACGACGACGTTTTTGACTATTATAACTATTCTAATCAATCACAAAGCATACCATACAGTCATAGCAACATATAGAATTGACCACAAACACCAAAACAACAATTTGATATGTTAAAATGGATCAAACATACCCAAAACCCATATTTTCCCCTTAATCATGTTTAATAATAACTAATGTTAGGATTAGCAAAGCTTAACCAAATCAACCCAAATTTCTAACAGAGGCTTAAAACAATATTTCGAAATTTATAAATATTTTTCCAAAATTTAATCATGTTTAAATTCGCTAATTAACACTAATTACCCTTAAATAACCATAATTAGTGTAAAAACAAGGCTAATCACTCACCTTGGCTACAAATAAAATATCAAAACCGAAACTCCTCTGATTTGGGCGAATACCAATGTCTAACAGCAGCTCTAACTCAGAAATGGTGCTATTTCCCCTTGATTTGATGTTGCTAATCTTAATCCTTGATTAGAGAGCGATTTGGGATGAAATTAGAAGGTGGAGGCCATTATTAGGGTTTCTAAGAGGTAAATTGTAACAACCCTGATTTTGGGGCCAATTCAAAATTTTATTTTAAGTGATTTTAATGAGTTTTCGATATTTAAAATAATTTATTTAAAATAAAAATGATTGAAAGTTGATTTAAATCGAAGTTAGAATGAATAATTTAATTTTAATTATAAAAAGAGTTAGAAATAGCGCGGTAGTATGAAAAGTCAAACTTGAACTTTGACAGACCATACAGGATGCAAAATTTAACGGATTTTAGTGAAACCAAAAATATTAGAATCTATTTAAAAATATCTTTCTAATGAATCTGAAAAATCGAAATTTCATGGCGGGAATCAAAAGTTATGCCCAGTTTAAAATTTAGAAAGGTCGCTATGAAATTTATAAAGGTCAAAATGCTACTTTTTGCATACGAAGGAATTTGGACTCAAAACCACTTCCATTGAGTTCAAAATGATGTTTCTGCATTGAAAAACAGTAAACACTTATATATTTCGAGTTTCAAAAATTATTTATTAAAAAATATATTTTTAATATTAAATATATACGCCTTGAAAATAGCCATTTTTCAAATAGACTCAGAATTCAACGCAAATAATATTGTTGGGTTTGGATCGTCAAAAAAAAGCTAAAAATGATTTTTCGGTAATTTTTAGAATTAATATATAATTATAATTGATTTTTCAGTGTAAACGGACAATTTTTGACTTTAAAAATTCATTAAAAATTCATACGGGCTCAGAACTGAACGAAATTAATTTTTCTAGGTCCACAGCGTCAAAACATAGCTAAATATATTTTTCGGGAATTTTTGGAATTAATTTGTGACCCAGGTGAATTTTCATGTACGATTGAATAAAAAAATTAAAGGATTTATATTAAAAATAAATAAGAAACGCTGTAAAATTCGAAATTGGGCCTCGAAACATGTCCCATTGCATTCAGAAGACTTCAAAACATTAAGATAGACAGTAAGCATGTCTAATTCTGAGTCCGGGCCAAAACGGGCCTTAATGGGTAATTAGTGAATATTATAATATTATAAATACTAGTTAATTAAATCCCTAAACCCTAGAAATATTGTCCAGCCTCCGGCCCTTCTTTGAATGGCTGGAAACACACGAATTTCAACCTCTAATTTCTTCCAATCCACTTCGAGTTAGAACCCAAACCCATCACCAAATCGAAGAGATTTGCAAGAGCTTTAATTCTATACGGAGATGATCGGATTTAGAGGAGTGTTTTGGCCGAAACCTACACCCAAACCGCCGGCCATAGCAGCCCGCCGCCCCCTGTTGGACCCACCGCACCCTCCACTACTTCAGGCGAACGTAGCCCTCTCCTCCCTCTTCGATTTGCCACCTTCCGATCGTCTTCTAGTTGCTCCGATCCTGAGATAAATGGATCCCTAGTTTTGAACTCTATGGGTTCAAATAGAAAAAGGAACGGCCGAATTATGTTGAGGAAGATGATTAAGGTGGTTTGACTTTGTCCAACTTTAATTAATTAATCATTTTAAATTTAATTTTGTCAATCTAAATTAACTTGTATTTTGCTGGTACGAACTCGGATTTGAACGATTTCAGGTTCCCCACGATCGAGAGACCGAGAGCTTCGCGATGACACTGACTAGGCATGATTCTGAGCAAGTTGAATTTTGGCCAAATTTTGGCTCTGAACAGAGCAGAACCCAATATCAAAGTGAGATTTCTATTTTTTAAAATCAAATTTAATTATTTATTTCAGATATGAAATTATATTTATTTCATGTTTATGTTGTATGTATAATCGTTGAAATGTTGATTTGTGTTGTAATTGCTTGAATCGCTGAACTGAATTGTGTGTAATCATGTTTGACATGACTTTGAGTGTATGACGAAACAACATTTTATTGTATGTATAAATTATACAATATTCATGTTGTCAAAAATTTGCGTATGAAATAAAAACAACATTTTTATTTGAAATGTGTTATGCCAATCAAAATAACATTTTTGATTAGAAATTTGCTACAAAAATATGAGCGAACATTTTTATCTCATTTTGTTGAACTAGTTTTTCAACAAAATATGTATACATATTTTTGTATAATATTGTTTATGTTAAAAAGAAAAAAAGAGAACCGCTTTGTTAACAAATATGATATGAGAATAAAAATGCACATTTTGTTAGTAACTTCATATGAGAATAAAAATGCACATTTTGTTGGTAGCGTCATATAAGATATCATTTTTATGTCAACATGTTAGAATATCATTTTTATATCGACATGTTAGAATTATCATGTTAATGTTAACATAGTAGAATTTGTCATTTTAAGGTTGATATAATAGAATTATCATTTTATGAAACGCCAACATAAAATATCCATTTTAGGTTATGTTGGAACCGTCAACGAAAAATATTCATTTTATGTTATGTTAGAACCGTCAACACAAAAATCACAATTTAGTTAGAATATTTTTATGTAGAGAAAAAGTACATTTTTAATATAAAATGTTGCATTAGATAATAACGTCATGTTATGTTATTTAGAAATGAATAATTTCACCGTCATGTTATATTATTTAGAAATGAATATTTTCACCGTTATGTTGTGTTAATTAGAAAAACAATATTTTTACCGTCACGTTATGTCAGGTAGAAATGATTAAATGAACATTTTTGCCAATGTAAAGTAGTAGCGACAAAAATCATATTTTTGTCAATGTAAAATGGTAGTAAATGAGATTTACGTTTTTATTATGTAAACAAAAGTATGAAATTTGCTATGCGAACAAAATTTACATTTTTCTATGTAACTATGATATGAAACTTGCATTGTAAGCAAAATTTACATTTTTCTATGTAACTATGATATGAAATTTGCTATGCAAACAAAATTTACATTTTTCTATGCAACTATGATATGAAATTTGCATTGTAAACAAAATTTACATTTTTCTATGTAACTATGATATGAAATTTACATTGTAAATTAAAATTACATTTTTATGATGTAACTTAAGATTGGAATTTACATTGCCATTCTAAATAGTCAAGATCATTTTGGTTTTGCATTGAAAGAGATAAGAAAAATTATTATTTTTGCTTGGAATTGAAAGAATAACAAAGTTATTATTTTTGTTACATGGAAATTAAACAAACAAAAATATATTCATTTGTATAGAAATGAAGTTGACACCAAAATATATTGCATTTTTGGTTAGGAGTTGAATGACACAAAAATACTCATTTTTGTTAGATTATAAGTGACGTACAAAAATATTCATTTTGTTGTAATTGGAATGACACACAAAATATACATTTTGTGTATATGATATGTATAAAAAAAAATCTTTTTGTCAAATGTGAAAGAATGATAAAAATATACATTGTTATTAAATGTAAATGGAGGACAAAAATATTTATTTTGTCAAATGCAAAGAATGAAATAAAACACATTCATTTTTGTTCGTAATAAAAAGGAAAATGTAAATGGTGTGTACATTGTACGTTAATATTGTATATACGAATAGGAATGTTTTTCGTTAGCAAAATGTAATGAAATAAAATAAATTTCATTACACATTATAAACATTTTGATAGGTTGTGAAGCAAAACATTCACTACTTGTTATGTAATTACATTAATGAAATGGAATTTAATTATTTTTATATATATAAAAATAAAGATAAATCGTTACAAATTACTAATAATGATATGAAATGATTACCAACTTATATATATACGAGAATTATTTGGAAAGTCCGAGTCTATCTCAATCCAAATAATTTGAACGACGTTTAAAATTCAAGAGTTGAAGACGGCGATTGAAGACCGACGATCTTCATATCGAATGGACGACGACTGCTGATGCCCGTGATTGGAGTAGCTCCCTTGAAGGGGCTACAGTGGGGGCCGTCCGGACGTAGTGTTGATTTGTACGGATTTGGCTTTCGCTCAGATCCAGAGCATAAGCTTATAAATGGATTGTGTGTCTGACATCGTGTTCCATTAAATATCATGTTATTAATCTTCTATCGAATGTATGGATTTTTGGTGGCGGAGAATTTATTCTCTTGCTTAACACCCGTTCATATATTTCGGCAAAGGATTGGTAGTGTGATATGGAGTGACGATGTGGCATGCTAAGAAGCATATGATCAAGGCTTTGTTGAAAAGCAGGCTTTATGGAATGATCAAAGCATAGCCTGTTTAGGCATAGCTTTGTGTATAGCGTGACTTCACGAGCCTCACACACCGACGGAGTCTAAAACGGGAGAAGGGAACGCAGAGAGAGTGTAACAACCCGGGGAAAAGACCGACGCTCGAGTTTTCGACAACAATACATATACCTGTATTACTTGCCAAAAACCCAAGTATCGATCCCCAGATTGTCATGAGAAAGAATTTAGAGGGTGAGAATAGAAAGAAAGAAGTATTAGAATAGAAGAAAGGAGAAGAACACATCAGAATCTCATAGCGGAACGAATAAAATATAATATCAAATCTTTTTATACAAAAACAGTATATACATACCAATCATCAGAGTACAGCATAAATCGGACACAGCGGAAAAATATCTGTATATAACTAGCGGTGAAGCCACCTGCTTCTAGCTCCTGAACTCCGAGCGAAACCTAACCTGGAACATATTCGGTCTGACCCGAGCACATTTGATTTAAAACAAAATACACCGGGTCAGTCTGGAATACTATCAGTGATAAATTCACAAAACACACACTTGCTTAATTTTGGAAATCCTTTATGAAATCAAAGGATAATAGTATGACCAGTCCACACATAAACACGGACGGTTTTTACCTTACTATGACCCAAAACGTTTTGAAATCATAGCTTGATCTGATATTATCATAATGTCTAAATACAAATAAATATCAATTTAGAGGAACGCTTGCATCTCACGCTCCCCATATATAGTATACAAACGAAAACCGCGGGCGCTTATTGGATATTGGATTCCAACTTGACAAGGTATGGGACCACCTTCCGCACGTGTATCTCTAGAGGCGAATACACTGGGTTCAACAAGAACGTCTTGCAACCCGGCCCTCACATGACCGACCACTCATTTTGCTTGAGTGTATCGAATGTATATCACCGACGTTTGGGCTCAAACCACCGTCCCCGAATGGGCAGAATCGATAGAATAAGAAACAAAAGGAATTTCTCTAGATAGGTGATTATACACCCTAATGGGCGCGACCCACATAGCCATGCTGCCTGCCCGATTTTTGTCATTTCCCGGTTGATGAGGCTTGAGGCTAGAATTCCTCTTCAAACATCTGGCCACCATTCACTTTGAATGCCACATCGTCAGATCCTCTAGATATCACTAATTGACGTCCACAAAAATACTCTAATTATTTGGCTAAAGAAGTTTCCCTTCTATGCCGCCAACTATAGCACGTTTGAAGAAATCAACGTACGTGACCCCTTTGGAAATACTCTGTCAGACACTCGTCCATACAAGTCATCCAGGAACAGGATGAACCGAAGGCACCCTCCTACTGCATCCTTATAGGAATCACACCATGGATCAGTAGCGAGTAGTCCTTGCAACCCGTGGATTCAACCACGACCGAATCACAAACCAAATAACTCTGGTTGCAAGCCAGAGAGATTTGATAAGTAGTCCTTCCGCTTATGAAGATCCACAGTCTTCACTTGCTCCGTCTTCAATCGACATCTTCACGTATTTGTTGGTCGGAATGGTTTTCGAATATAAATTCGATCCCGGTCTTTCCATACCAACAATCGTATTGGTCAGGTTTTGATAGTCGGTGATTTAACTATCAAATAACAACAGTGTGGACACAATGAGTTTGCTGATTCGGTACTTGGCACTACCTGGCCCATTTAATATATATTTTCCCCACATTTATATTCAAAACCTCGTATTCACTTCAATATTTCTCGTATAGAACACTTAACCAATTCCAACCCTTTACACCCACCACAAACGAATATCATTCCTCGATAATAGTGAAGTCGTTCAAGTTGGGGTATTTTATTTACCTCTAAGACCTTGATCGATAACGTTCTTACCTTAGAATAATATCAGTTCGCCATTTAACCACTGATATTCAAATCTCATTTACCACTTTGATTTCAAAATCTGGTTTTATAACCCTTTTCTTTATATTTGAAATCCACTTCTAATAAAATCTTTCTACTTAATTCGTTTGATTAAGGAAAGTCCATAAAATACAACTTTTAACTTAAATCTTATTTTGCTTATAACACTTTGCTTTATAATAAAATCACTCGTCAATAATCTATTTCCATATACCCGGCATTTTTATAATATACTTTATTTTATAACCAACATCCGCTTACCACTTACTTTAAATTTAAAACCCTTTTAACCTTGGATTTCATTTCAAAAATCCTTTTTATCAATATTCAATACAAACATTCGTATGTATTTTCCTTTAAGTTTGAAAACCTGATTTTCATTACGGCGCTTTGCCTAATTCAATTCCTTAACTCTTAAAGTTATCGTTTTGGTTTAAAACCCTTTTTAAATCTCACTTGTATTCTTCTCTAACTACTTATAATAATCCATTTACCATTCTTGTTCAAACTTGAATTATAATTCTCTTTATAACTATTATCGCTCCTTCGATCAAACTTACATTGTCAATTAATCACTTGTTAATTGAATTTCCATTCATCAAATCTTTGTTTGAACTTGGATTTATAAATCTGTTTAAATGGAATTCTTACTTGGTTTTGATCGAACTTAGCGACTCTTGTCCATTTCTTAATTAAATACCAATTACAAGTCATTACTTAAACTATCATTTGTTAAAATAATAATTTACTCTGATATTAACTATATTACAAATAGTTAACTTCGACATTAAAAAATTATCATTTTTAAATTTCCAATTTAATTATTCATATAAAACGATTGAAAACTTTAATTCAGTAATAAAAATAATTTATAACTTTAAAACTGCGTCGTTTTACCGAACAGTAAACCGACGGCTTAAACAACACATTTTAGGCCATTCACTGCCAATTACCAAATCAACACTGTCTGTTGATTTAAAACACAACACGGGTGAATACTAGTTCAACCATCACACTCAATACAGGTTTTTCAATCATATGGTGTTCAATCAGTTCAAATATCAATAATATGAAACAACAAGCAACATATATAATATTTGAGGAATCCGGTCGGATCCCTCCAACCTGTCCTTCCCTGCATCACAGCTCGTTTGGCATTGCATAACAATATATGAAATAAATTTCAATCATCTGTGAATTTAAAACGATGAATTATAAATAACTGCAACCAATCAACCAATAATCAACCAATCAACCAATTTATATTTTAATGGTAAATTATATTTTAAATATGAATTTACCACATCACAGAATTCCAGAAGGTGTGAGAATTAACTCACCTTGATTATCGTCCGTCATTTTAATGATTTGTTTCAGCTGCTCTCGTCTCTGACTCGACCAGTATCAGATCATAGCATTTGCAAACACGATTCCGACGTTCTCTGTTTTGTTGAACTCTGTCAACGTTTATATTATATATGATGTTAACGTAAATCATCGTTTTTAATTAAGTTATGCCATGTTATTCTATAGGAGATTAGGCGCATACAAATATTAATTTGAAACGGTTTAATCCATGTACTAGCCGATGGTATCTAACTATGGCCACGTGAGCTTCACCGGCACACAAGTTTGTTACTTGTAACATACACAGTTAAGCACCTTTAAGCTTAAATTAACTAATCACGTTATCACATGATTTGTAAGCAATGTTAAGTTAAAAATTAGATCAGGCATTTGCGTACAAATATATTTAAAGATATTAAAAAAATATACCGGTTACTATACATCTTCCATGTCCTTCAGGAATCCGCATGCGTCCCTCACGAGCACCACCGCAACTTCTTGCTACCGAAGCTCATACTGACAGGCCGCCACCCACCAGCAACCAACGCTGGCCCCTTCACTCCCTGCTACTCGTTTTCTTCAACCCGCACCATCCTCTTCCTTCCGCCCTTTCTTTCTTTTCCTCACTTCTTTACTGCTCTTCGTTCTTCTCTTTTTTTTTTTTTTTTTTAAATAGGTTGCGGTTTTAAGCGGGAAGAAAAATTGGGTTTTGATTTTATTTCTGGCGTTGAAGACTTTTACCGTGGTTTGGAGGAGAGATGGAAGGCACTATTTATAAGAGAACCATACGTGGTGTCCACGTTTTGTATAATATATTTTATAGAGAGCGTAGGTATACAGGCACAATTTAGGGTGGATGTATAACAGTGATGTTTACAGAACGTGGTCGGCAAGGGTAGGTAGTTTGACAGACAAGGAACAATAGGTTTGGGGAGCAAGGAGGCACAAGGCGGTAGCAGCCTGGTACGCAAGGTGAAAAAATGGTGTGCGCATGTCCAAGAAAGCATATTTGAGATGTGAGTGGGAAAGTTTTTATTAATATAATAATATAACTAAACTTGCATGTGAGTTATCACGTTAAAATTTACCACAATTGATTTCTGTTCTCTGATTAAAAAGCTAATCTTAGTGTAAAAAGGTATTCCGAACCCAATGGGACAAGTTTCATCGAAATCCGAGGTCGTATGGAAAAAATTCCTTTATAAAACCAGAAATAAACATGCTTTTAATTTTTTCACGATCACTAGATAAATCAAATCAACTTGAAACTGCGAAGTCTGACAATAACTTTTCGATACGAACCCAACGGCACTAGTTTTGTCGCATTCTGAGACTGTTGCCCCGGTAGGCTATTTTTAACGTGTACCGCACTGCCCTTCTGAACACCAAATTTCCCGATCTCTAAAAATAACAAACTATATATCTATCCTGACTATAATCGACGATACGAACTCAACGGAACTGGTTTCGTGGCCTAATTCGATCGTCTGCTCCAGTTGTATCCCAATAACCCTTTATTGAATTAATAATGCTCTATATAAATTGAACGGACGTTTACAACTATCGTGGTCACATACGACACCTGTTTGCCACGCCATTCAACATCGTACAATAATTTAATGATACGGTTCCAATGAAACTGATTTTGTCGAAATCTGAGTCCGTTTGCAAAACGGCTATTTTAAAGGCCTTTATTTTAAATAACGATTTTTTTCACAGCGACTATTTCAAAATTTGATTTGGCCATATCTAACAATCTATAACACGAAATCTGGATTTTTCTCTTTCATATGAAAACTATCGTCACTACGGTTCCAACGTTTCTCATTTCACAGAAATCCGACTTATATCGGACTCTGTATATCCACTTGAAGTTCAAAACTCCAAATTACGAACTGCACGCCATTTTCAAGCTCGTTTTATATTTAAATAAATATATATCGTTTAAACTTCGTTTAAATAGCGATTTGAATATAAAAATCCATTTATATTCCAAATAAAATATTTAAAAACAAATTAAATATTCAGATTTAAATAGTCGAAAAAACACGGGTCGTTACATTCTTCCCCCCTTAAAATAATTTCGTCCTCGAAATTGCTAAGGTAAGAAAAGTGCTACATATTCCATTAATTTCCAAATTCAATTTATCGAAAACCAAATCGTTATTGTAAATAAATATTTTCGAAAATATCGAAAAATTTTCTAACACATTAAATTCCCGGGAAAATTCGGCAGAGTCTCTCCTGCACGGAGTGACATCTGCGATATCGCAGGAACAAATAATATATATACATCGACCAACGGTCGAAAAACAAAAATCAAAACCCCAAAATTTATATTTTCGCGTAGGCGTACCTTTTTGCGAGCGCTATTTAATTTTATCGGGATTTACTCAACCAATATCTGATCCTCAAAAGCCATCTGGCACCTGTACTCAACTTAATTCACATACCAGTAACAAATATATGAAATCCTGAGATAATATTCACTAATCAACTGGTACAACTACACCAATTGCAAAGTCAAACACACAGCATCAATTCATTATCAAATACCGGGTTAAATCATAAATTTTAATTCTTATGCGGTTCTATTCCAGTTTAATTATACCGGAAATTTATTCTTTGGTTTATAAATCATTTAGCTCCATTACATTTGTTGATTATTTCCATTCAAATAACTATCATCCAATAACAACAATCACAAACAACAACCAATGCACGACAATCAGTCAAATTAACTGAATTCTCATTCAATATCAATATTTCATTTTGGTTTCTCACATTTGAACATCAATCGATTTAGGTCCGATTGATTTTCTTTTGATTATTGTTTATTCATTTGATTTCCAATTTCCAAATCTGCTTTATTACATTTCATTATCATTCTTAAATTAATCACACTTAACCAGGTTAAGTTTTAGTTCAAATTCTTAATCAAATTTGAATTCATCCAATTTGACAAACACATCAAATACACCAATATCTCAATATAGAAAATTATTTCTTTTCTATATAAAATATAATTTGGGTAAAATTATTTCATTTACCCTCTTTTCAAAACTCTACTGCATCCATTGTCAGTTCTATGCTTCTCAACACTTGAACTGATCAACAAACACAATACAAAACATTTGTATATAGAATTTACAAATACGCTCTCGTATATATACACTCAATCTCGATCTAGGGTATTACTAACCCAATCTCTATCGATTTACACCACAGAACCAAGGTTATCACTAAACCAATAGCTCTGATACCACTGTAACAACCCGGGGAAAAGACCGACGCTCGAGTTTTCGACAACAATACATATACCCGTATTACTTGCCAAAAACCCAAGTATCGATCCCCAGATTGTCATGAGAAAGAATTTAGAGGGTGAGAATAGAAAGAAAGAAGTATTAGAATAGAAGAAAGGAGAAGAACACATCAGAATCTCACAGCGGAACGAATAAAATATAATATCAAATCTTTTTATACAAAAACAGTATATACATACCAATCATCAGAGTACAGCATAAATCGGACACAGCGGAAAAATATCTGTATATAACTAGCGGTGAAGCCACCTGCTTCTAGCTCCTGAACTCCGAGCGAAACCTAACCTGGAACATACTCGGTCTGACCCGAGCACATTTGATTTAAAACAAAATACACCGGGTCAGTCTGGAATACTATCAGTGATAAATTCACATAACACACACTTGCTTAATTTTGGAAATCCTTTATGAAATCAAAGGATAATAGTATGACCAGTCCACACATAAACACGGACGGTTTTTACCTTACTATGACCCAAAACGTTTTGAAATCATAGCTTGATCTGATATTATCATAATGTCTAAATACAAATAAATATCAATTTAGAGGAACGCTTGCATCTCACGCTCCCCATATATAGTATACAAACGAAAACCGCGGGCGCTTATTGGATATTGGATTCCAACTTGACAAGGTATGGGACCACCTTCCGCACGTGTATCTCTAGAGGCGAATACACTGGGTTCAACAAGAACGTCTTGCAACCCTACCCTCACATGACCGACCACTCATTTTGCTTGAGTGTATCAAATGTATATCACCGACGGTTGGGCTCAAACCACCGTCCCCGAATGGGCAGAATCGATAGAATAAGAAACAAAAGGAATTTCTCTAGATAGGTGATTATACACCCTAATGGGCGCGACCCACATAGCCATGCTGCCTGCCCGATTTTTGTCATTTCCCGGTTGATGAGGCTTGAGGCTAGAATTCCTCTTCAAACATCTGGCCACCATTCACTTTGAATGCCACATCATCAGATCCTCTGGATATCACTAATTGACGTCCACAAAAATACTCTAATTATTTGGCTAAAGAAGTTTCCCTTCTATGCCGCCAACTATAGCACGTTTGAAGAAATCAACGTACGTGACCCCTTTGGAAATACTCTGTCAGACACTCGTCCATACAAGTCATCCAGGAACAGGATGAACCGAAGGCACCCTCCTACTGCATCCTTATAGGAATCACACCATGGATCAGTAGCGAGTAGTCCTTGCAACCCGTGGATTCAACCACGACCGAATCACAAACCAAATAACTCTGGTTGCAAGCCAGAGAGATTTGATAAGTAGTCCTTCCGCTTATGAAGATCCACGGTCTTCACTTGCTCCGTCTTCAATCGACATCTTCACGTATTTGTTGGTCGGAATGGTTTTCGAATATAAATTCGATCCCGGTCTTTCCATACCAACAATCGTATTGGTCAGGTTTTGATAATCGGTGATTTAACTATCAAATAACAACAGTGTGGACACAATGAGTTTGCTGATTCGGTACTTGGCACTACCTGGCCTATTTAATATATATTTTCCCCACATTTATATTCAAAACCTCGTATTCACTTCAATATTTCTCGTATAGAACACTTAACCAATTCCAACCCTTTACACCCACCACAAACGAATATCATTCCTCGATAATAGTGAAGTCGTTCAAGTTGGGGTATTTTATTTACCTCTCAGACCTTGATCGATAACGTTCTTACCTTAGAATAATATCAGTTCGCCACTTAACCACTGATATTCAAATCTCATTTACCACTTTGATTTCAAAATCTGGTTTTATAACCCTTTTCTTTATATTTGAAGTCCACTTCTAATAAAATCTTTCTACTTAATTCGTTTGATTAAGGAAAGTCCATAAAATACAACTTTTAACTTAAATCTTATTTTGCTTATAACACTTTGCTTTATAATAAAATCACTCGTCAATAATCTATTTCCATATACCCGGCATTTTTATAATATACTTTATTTTATAACCAACATCCGCTTACCACTTACTTTAAATTTAAAACCCTTTTAACCTTGGATTTCATTTCAAAAATCCTTTTTATCAATATTCAATACAAACATTCGTATGTATTTTCCTTTAAATTTGAAAACCTGATTTTCATTACGGCGCTTTGCCTAATTCAATTCCTTAACTCTTAAAGTTATCGTTTTGGTTTAAAACCCTTTTTAAATCTCACTTGTATTCTTCTCTAACTACTTATAATAATCCATTTACCATTCTTGTTCAAACTTGAATTATAATTCTCTTTATAACTATTATCGCTCCTTCGATCAAACTTACATTGTCAATTAATCACTTGTTAATTGAATTTCCATTCATCAAATCTTTGTTTGAACTTGGATTTATAAATATGTTTAAATGGAATTCTTACTTGGTTTTGATCGAACTTAGCGACTCTTGTCCATTTCTTAATTAAATACCAATTACAAGTCATTACTTAAACTATCATTTGTTAAAATAATAATTTACTCTGATATTAACTATATTACAAATAGTTAACTTCGACATTAAACAATTATCATTTTTAAATTTCCAATTTAATTATTCATATAAAACGATTGAAAACTTTAATTCAGTTATAAAAATAATTTATAACTTTAAAACTGCGTCGTTTTACTGAACAGTAAACCGACGGCTTAAACAACACATTTTAGGCCATTCACTGCCAATTACCAAATCAACACTGTCTGTTGATTTAAAACACAACACGGGTGAATACTAGTTCAACCATCACACTCAATACAGGTTTTTCAATCATATGGTGTTCAATCAGTTCAAATATCAATAATATGAAACAACAAACAACATATATAATATTTGAGGAATCCGGTCGGATCCCTCCAACCTGTCCTTCCCTGCATCACAGCTCGTTTGGCATTGCATAACAATATATGAAATAAATTTCAATCATCTGTGAATTTAAAACGATGAATTATAAATAACTGCAACCAATCAACCAATAATCAACCAATCAACCAATTTATATTTTAATGGTAAATTATATTTTAAATATGAATTTACCACATCACAGAATTCCAGAAGGTGTGAGAATTAACTCACCTTGATTATCGTCCGTCATTTTAATGATTTGTTTCAGCTGCTCTCGTCTCTGACTCGACCAGTATCAGATCATAGCATTTGCAAACACGATTCCGACGTTCTCTGTTTTGTTGAACTCTGTCAACGTTTATATTATATATGATGTTAACGTAAATCATCGTTTTTAATTAAGTTATGCCATGTTATTCTATAGGAGATTAGGCGCATACAAATATTAATTTGAAACGGTTTAATCCATGTACTAGCCGATGGTATCTAACTATGGCCACGTGAGCTTCACCGGCACACAAGTTTGTTACTTGTAACATACACAGTTAAGCACCTTTAAGCTTAAATTAACTAATCACGTTATCACATGATTTGTAAGCAATGTTAAGTTAAAAATTAGATCAGGCATTTGCGTACAAATATATTTAAAGATATTAAAAAAATATACCGGTTACTATACATCTTCCATGTCCTTCAGGAATCCGCATGCGTCCCTCACGAGCACCACCGCAACTTCTTGCTACCGAAGCTCATACTGACAGGCCGCCACCCACCAGCAACCAACGCTGGCCCCTTCACTCCCTGCTGCTCGTTTTCTTCAACCCGCACCATCCTCTTCCTTCCGCCCTTTCTTTCTTTTCCTCACTTCTTAACTGCTCTTCGTTCTTCTCTTTTTTTTTTTTTTTTAAATAGGTTGCGGTTTTAAGCGGGAAGAAAAATTGGGTTTTGATTTTATATCTGGCGTTGAAGACTTTTACCGTGTTTTGGAGGAGAGATGGAAGGCACTATTTATAAGAGAACCATACGTGGTGTCCACGTTTTGTATAATATATTTTATAGAGAGCGTAGGTATACAGGCACAATTTAGGGTGGCTGTATAACAGTGATGTTTACAGAACGTGGTCGGCAAGGGTAGGTAGTTTGACAGACAAGGAACAATAGGTTTGGGGAGCAAGGAGGCACAAGGCGGTAGCAGCCTGGTACGCAAGGTGAAAAAATGGTGTGCGCATGTCCAAGAAAGCATATTTGAGATGTGAGTGGGAAAGTTTTTATTAATATAATAATATAACTAAACTTGCATGTGAGTTATCACGTTAAAATTTACCACAATTGATTTCTGTTCTCTGATAAAAAAGCTAATCTTAGTGTAAAAAGGTATTCCGAACCCAATGGGACAAGTTTCGTCGAAATCCGAGGTCGTATGGAAAAAATTCCTTTATAAAACCGGAAATAAACATGCTTTTAATTTTTTCACGATCACTAGATAAATCAAATCAACTTGAAACTGCGAAGTCTGACAATAACTTTTCGATACGAACCCAACGGCACTAGTTTTGTCGCATTCTGAGACTGTTGCCCCGGTAGGCTATTTTTAACGTGTACCGCACTGCCCTTCTGAACACCAAATTTCCCGATCTCTAAAAATAACAAACTATATATCTATCCTGACTATAATCGACGATACGAACTCAACGGAACAGGTTTCGTGGCCTAATTCGATCGTCTGCTCCAGTTGTATCCCAATAACCCTTTATTGAATTAATAACGCTCTATATAAATTGAACGGACGTTTACAACTATCGTGGTCACATACGACACCTGTTTGCCACGCCATTCAACATCGTACAATAATTTAATGATACGGTTCCAATAAAACTGATTTTGTCGAAATCTGAGTCCGTTTGCAAAACGGCTATTTTAAAGGCCTTTATTTTAAATAACGATTTTTTTCACAGCGACTATTTCAAAATTTGATTTGGCCATATCTAACAATCTATAACACGAAATCTGGATTTTTCTCTTTTATATGAAAACTATCGTCACTACGGTTCCAACGTTTCTCGTTTCACAGAAATCCGACTTATATCGGACTCTGTATATCCACTTGAAGTTCAAAACTCCAAATTACGAACTGCACGCCATTTTCAAGCTCGTTTTATATTTAAATAAATATATATCGTTTAAACTTCATTTAAATAGCGATTTGAATATAAAAATCCATTTATGTTCCAAATAAAATATTTAAAAACAAATTAAATATTCAGATTTAAATAGTCGAAAAAACACGGGTCGTTACAGAGAGCAGCACGTTTCTTTCTAGCTAGAAGTGGTGTTTGGGCTTTAACATGGCCCGACATTTTACTTATGTGGATGATGGAATGAGGCGCCTCGGATGATAGGTTCTATAGGACCGGGAAACGTGTGTTCAGGAATAACTAATCTGTAACTCGTATGGAGGACCGACCCTGCAGCTATCCAAGGGTTCACAGCGGGGGATCCCGAGACATTAGCTAGAGTGTCTCGAATCGGTAAGGAGCTCCTCCCTAGCCTTGACTCATGATGGAAACCCAATTTCCAATACGACCTCATGCGGTTTTGATTGTATTACTAGTATGGCGACATAGTAGGATGGGGTACTATATGCCGTCTAGGATTGATACATTATGATTGAAATTGTTTTTGAAATATATATACACTAACAATAATATCAAATTCGTTTTTATCGTATCAAGCATTTTTGACCATTATAAGGTAAAACCCTATCCTCCGGTTTGCGTTGATTGTGTGATGGGACTTGGGTCGTATGATGGTTTCATTTTTCTAAAAAGCTTTACGTTGTTTTAACGATTTACTTTAGTTTATGCATCGGCAATCCATTGGAGTAAACCCGTTCCGCATTAGCGGCGTGGTCCTTGGATTTGCCTTATTACTATTAGTTAAATTAGTTAAGAATTCTCACACCAGTCCCATGACTGACCCGTTGTTTGTTTCCACCTTTACAAACTCGGGTGCCATCTTTCCACACGGGCAGTCGAGTAGTTTGTCTACAGGTTCTTATTTCGAGCAGGATTCTGGATTGAAGCCTAAAGCTGTGTCCAGAGCATAGTTATTTCCGCTGCCTTAGTTATTTTATTTCCGCTGCAATGTATTATAATATTGTAATTTATCTTCCGCTGTAATTTTATTCAATGTACTCTGATATTCTGTACTCTGATGTTACGTTATTATGATGTAATAAAAGTCTGCTGTTATTGTTCGGATGTGTTGTATTCCAAAAGTTAACGTAGGCGGGATTTGAACGGTCTTGGTCGATTTTGCGATCGATTAAGGCCAGGCAAAATCCGACTCGTTACAGTTGGTATCAGTGCTTTGGTTAGCTCAAATCTTTGGGGTACAACTCATTAGAACTGAGCAAAAGGCTCATCAGAGATTGGATTAGTAATATCCAATAAGAATACTCAGTAGAGATAGGATCAGCAGTATCCTAGAATGAGAAAACTCATTAGAGATGGGGTTAGTAATGCCCTAGAATGAGTTGAGAGTAGCAAGCCTATAATATACGTATTTGTAATTATACTCTATTTTGGAAAACATGATTTTTGAATATACAAAAGTTATATATTTTAAAAGTTAATCAACTAATTGATTAATGGTTGTGTAGAGTAATTATTAGTTCAACTAATAGAATTATAGAAACGAATTAAAGAATGAAAGATGAGATAGGACACTTAAACACTTTTTAGCTTCGTTCCTTTTTGAGGACGAAAAGTTTTTAAGTGGGGGAGACTGTAACAACCCTGATTTTGGGGCCAATTTAAAATTTTATTTTAAGTGATTTTAATGAGTTTTCTATATTTAAAATAATTTATTTAAAATAAAAATGATTGAAAGTTGATTTAAATCGAAGTTAGAATGAATATTTTAATTTTAATTATAAAAAGAGTTAGAAATAGCGCGGTAGTTTGAAAAGTCAAACTTGAACTTTGACTGACCATACAGGATGCAAAATTTAACGGATTTTAGTGAAACCAAAAATATTAGAATCTATTTAAAAATATCTTTCTAATGAATCTGAAAAATCAAAATTTCATAGCGGGAATCAAAAGTTTTGCCTAGTTTAAAATTTAGAAAGGTCGTTATGAAATTTATGAAAATCAAAATGCTACTTTTTGCATACGAAGGAATTTGGACTCAAAACCACTTCCATTGAGTTCAAAATGATGTTTCTGCATTGAAAAATAGTAAACACTTATATATTTCGAGTTTTGAAAATTATTTGTTTAAAAATGTATTTTTAATATTAAATATATACGCCTTGAAAATATCCATTTTTCAAATAGACTCAGAATTCAACGAAAATAATTTTGTTGGGTTCGTATCGTCAAAACAAAGCTAAAAATAATTTTTCGGTAATTTTTAGAATTAATATATAATTATAATTGATTTTTCAGTGTAAACAGACAATTTTTGACTTTAAAAATTCATACGGGCTCAGAACTGAACGAAATTAATTTTTCTAGATCTGCAGCGTCAAAACACAGCTAAATATATTTTTCGGGAATTTTTAGAATTAATTTGTGACCCCGGTGAATTTTCTTGTACGGTTGAATAAAAAAATTAAAGGATTTATATTAAAAATAAATAAAAAACGCTGTAAACTTCGAAATTGGGCCTCGAAACATGTCCCATCGCATTCAGAAGACATCAAAACATTAAGATAGACAGTAAGCATGTCTAATTCTGAGTCCGGGCCAAAACGGACCTTAATGGGTAATTAGTGAATATTATAATAATATAAATACTAGTTAATCATATCCCTAAACCCTAGAAATATTGTCCAGCCGCCGGCCCTTCTTTGAATGGCTGGAAACACACGAATTTCAACCTCCAATTTCTTCCAATCCACTTCGAGTTGGAACCCAAACCCATCACCAAATCGAAGAGATTTGCAAGAGCTTTAATTCTATACGGAGATGATCGGATTTAGAGGAGTGTTTTGGCCGAAACCTACACCCAAACCGCCGGCCATAGTAGCCCGCTTCCCCCTGTAGGACCCACCGCACCCTCCACCACTTCAGGCGAACATAGCCCACTCCTCCCTCTTCGATTTTCCACCTTCCGATCGTCTTCTAGTTGCTCCAATCCCGAGATAAATGGATCCCTAGTTTTGAACTCTATGGGTTCAAATAGAAAAAGGCACGGCCGAATTATGTTGAGGAAGATGATTAAGGTGGTTTGACTTTGTCCAACTTTAATTAATTGATCATTTTAAATTCAATTTTGTCAAATCTAAATTAACTTGTATCTTGCTCGTACGAACTCGGATTTGAACGATTTCAGGTTCGCCACAATCGTGAGACCAAGAGCTTCGCGATGAAACCGACTAGGCATGATTCTGAGCAAATTAAATTTTGGCCAAATTTTTACTTTGAACAGTGCAGAACCCAATATCAAAGTGAGATTTCTATTTTTAAAAATCAAATTTAATTATTTATTTCAGATATGAAATTATATTTATTTCATGTTTATGTTGTATGTATAATCGTTGAAATGTTGATTTGTGTTGTAATTGCTTGAATCGCTGAACTGAATTGTGTGTAATCATGTTTGACATGACTTTGTGTGTACGACGAAACAACATTTTATTGTATGTATAAAATATACAATATTCATGTTGTCAAAAATTTGCGTATGAAATAAAAACAACATTTTTATTTGAAATGTGTTATGCCAATCAAAATAACATTTTTGATTAAAAATTTGCTAGAAAAATATGAGCGAACATTTTTATCTCATTTTGTTGAACTAGTTTTTCAACAAAATATGTATACATATTTTTGTGTAATATTGTTTACGTTAAAAAGAAAAAAAGAGAACCGCTTTGTTAACAAATATGATATGAGAATAAAAATGCACATTTTGTTAGTAACTTCATATGAGAATAAAAATGCACATTTTGTTGGTAGGTCATATAAGATATCATTTTTATGTCAACATGTTAGAATATCATTTTTATGTCGACATGTTAGAATTATCATGTTAATGTTAACATAGTAGAATTTGCCATTTTAAGGTTGATATAATAGAATTATCATTTTATGAAATGCCAACATAAAATATCCATTTTAGGTTATGTTGGAACCGTCAACGTAAAATATTCATTTTATGTTATGTTAGAACCGTCAACACAAAAATCACAATTTAGTTAGAATATTTTTGTGTAGAGAAAAAGTACATTTTTAATATAAAATGTTGCATTAGATAATAACGTCATGTTATGTTATTTAGAAATGAATAATTTCATCGTCATGTTATATTATTTAGAAATGAATATTTTCACCGTTATGTTGTGTTAATTAGAAAAACAATATTTTTACCATCACGTTATGTCAGGTAGAAATGAACATTTTTGCCAATGTAAAGTAGTAGCGACAAAAATCATAATTTTGTCAATGTAAAATGGTAGTAAATGAGATTTACATTTTTATTATGTAAACAAAAGTATGAAATTTGCTATGCGAACAAAATTTATATTTTTCTATGTAACTATGATATGAAACTTGCATTATAAACAAAATTTACATTTTTCTACGTAACTATGATATGAAATTTGCTATGCAAACAAAATTTACATTTTTCTATGTAACTATGATATGAAATTTGCATTGTAAACAAAATTTACATTTTTCTATGTAACTATGATATGAAATTTACATTGTAAATTAAAATTACATTTTTATGATGTAACTTAAGATTGGAATTTACATTGCCATTCTAAATAGCCAAGATCATTTTGGTTTTGCATTAAAAGAGATAATAAAATTATTATTTTTGCTTGGAATTGAAAGAATAACAAAGTTATTATTTTTGTTACATGGAAATTAAACAAATAAAAATATATTCATTTGTATATAAATGAAGTTGACACCAGAATATATTGCATTTTTGGTTAGTAGTTGAATGACACAAAAATACTCATTTTTGTTAGATTATAAGTGACGTACAAAAATATTCATTTTGTTGTAATTGGAATGACACACAAAATATACATTTTGTGTATATGATATGTATAAAAAAAAAATCTTTTTGTCAAATGTGAAAGAATGATAAAAATATACACTGTTATTAAATGTAAATGGAGGACAAAAATATTTATTTTGTCAAATGCAAAGAATGAAATAAAACACATTCATTTTGTTCGTAATAAAAAGGAAACATTCATTTTGTTTGTGTTTTGAAAGTTAACACACAATTTTCATTTTTGGTGAAAGTTAAAAAGAATATTTTTAATATCCTTTTGTTAAAAATGAAAGGTCATATTGTTTATCACCGTTTTTGTCAAATTAAAAGATTTAACTTTTGTTTATACTTAAAAAGGTGAAAGTTACATTTTTGATGTAAAAAGAAAAGTATACATTTTAATGTGAATAAAAGAAGGAAAATTACATTTTCATGAAATTTACATACCCATGTAAAAGAATTTCAGTAAAGATTATAACGATGAAATTTATATTTTAATGAATTAGTTTTTCATTAAAAAGATTTAAGATATGGAAATTTCATTTTCATGTAAATAGATTAGCACACAAAATTATCGTTTTGTTTGTAATGTAAAATTATTACTTTTGGTTTGCATTGAAAGATAATAAAATTATCAATTTTGTTACATTGGAATAAAGAAAAAAATACTCATTCTGGTAGAAGTACAAATGGATGAACAAAAATATTCGTTTGTTTAAATTGAAATAAAACACAAAAATGTTATTTTTGTTGGAATTGGTATGATACGCAAAATACATTTTGTGTAATTCGAAAGATGAAGCAAGAAAATGTACATTGTTATGTATAAGATGTGTATGTGTATGAAAATTAAGATAAACATTATGGTGTGTACATTGTATGTTAATATTGTATATACGAATAGGAATGTTTTTCGTTAGTAAAATGTAATGAAATAAAATAAATTTCATTACACATTATAAACATTTCGATAGGTTGTGAAGCAAAACATTCACTACTTGTTATGTAATTACGTTAATGAAATGGAATTTAATTATTTTTATATATATATAAATAAAGATAAATCGTTACAAATTACTAATAACGATATGAAATGATTTCCAACTTATATATATACGAGAATTATTTGGAAAGTCCGAGTCTATCTCATTCCAAATAATTTGAACGACGTTTAAAATTCAAGAGTTGAAGACGGCGATTGAAGACCGACGATCTTCATATCGGATGGACGACGATTGTTGATGCCCGTGATTGGAGTAGCTACCTTGAAGGGGCTACAGTGGGGGCCGTCCGGACGTAGTGTTGATTTGTACGGATTTGGCTTTCGCTCAGACCCAGAGCATAAGCTTATAAATGGATTGTGTGTCTGACATCGTGTTCCATTAAATATCATGTTATTAATCTTCTGTCGAATGTATGGATGTTTGGTGGCGTAGAATTTATTCTTTTGCTTAGCACTTGTTCATATATTTCGGCAAAGGATTAGTAGTGTGATATGGATTGATGATGTGGCATGCTAAGATGCATATGATCAAGGCTTTGTTGAAAAGCAGGCCTTGTGGGATGATCAAAGCATAGCCTGTTTAGGCATAGCTTTGTGTATAGCGTGACTTCACGAGCCTCACACACCTGCGGAGTCTAAAATGGGAGAAGGGAACGCAGGGAGAGCAGCACGTTTCTTTCTAGCTAAAAGTGGTGTTTGGGCTTTAACACGGCCCGACATTTTACTTATGTGGATGATGGAATGAGGCGCCTCGGATGATAGGTTCTATAGGACCGGGAAACGTGTGTTCAGGAATAACTAATCCGCAACTCGTATGGTGGACCGGCCCTGCAGCTATCCAAGGGTTCACTGCGGGGGATCCTGAGACATTAGCTAGAGTGTCTCGAATCGGTAAGGAGCTCCTCCCTAGCCTTGACTCATGATGGAAACCCAATTTCCATTACGACCTCATGCGGTTTTGATTGTATTACTAGTATGGCGACATAGTAGGATGGGGTACTATGCCGTCTAGGATTGATACATTATGATTGAAATTGTTTTTGTAATATATATACACTAACAATAATATCAAATTTGTTTTTATCGTATCAAGCATTTTTGACCATTATAAGGTAAAACCCTATCCTCCGGTTTGCGTTGCATTGTGTGATGGGACTTGGGTCTTATGATGGTTTCATTTTTCTAAAATGCATTGCGTTGTTTTAACGATTTACTTTAGTTTATGCACCGGCAATCCATTGGAGTAAACTCGTTCCGCATTAGCGGCGTGGTCCTTGGATTTGCCTTATTACTATCAGTTAAATTAGTTAAGAATTCTCACACCAGTCCCATGACTGACCCGTTGTTTGTTTCCACCTTTACAAACTCGGGTGCCCTCTTTCCACACGGGCAGTCGAGTAGTTTGTCTACAGGCTCTTATTTCTAGCAGGATTCTGGATTGAAGCCTAAAGCTGTGTCCAGAGCATAGTTTTTTCCGCTGCCTTAGTTATTTTATTTCCGCTGCAATGTATTATAATATTTTAATTTATCTTCCGCTGTAATTTTATTCAATGTACTCTGATATTCTGTACTCTGATGTTACGTTATTATGATGTAATAAAAGTCTGCTATTATTGTTCTGATGTGTTGTATTCCCAAAGTTAACGTAGGCGGGATTTGAACGGTCTTGGTCGATTTTGCGATCGATTAAGGCCGAGCAAAATCTGACTCGTTACATAAATGGCGACTAGAAAACTGAAATAGGATGAAAACCTAACTCATTTCAGCCTCCCGATAACCCTAATCCTGAAATGGTTTATGGGTCCATTCACTACCCACCTTATTTGGCCCGGTTAAACAGTTTTTCACCTTCTATATCTTATTTCAGCCATATCTCCCAAACGGTAAGTCCGTTTTTCACATATGACCACTCTACAGAAAGGTAAACCATCATCCGGACCTAATGGAAGTGGTTTCAGGTCAAAAGTCCTTACCAATCAAAAGTTATGGTCAAAACAAGATCAGCTAGGGGCAAAACGGTCATTCAAAAATCGGCAAAAATCATGAACATGGGAAATGACTCCAATAGTCGTCCCCCAATGTTACATGACCATACGACCCCTTAAGAGAAAGAAATAAATTATTCTACGATCCTCCGATGCATAGAATGCGGGTCGTTACAATATATATATATATATATATATATATATATACACACATATACATATACATATACATACATATATATATATATATATATATATGGCTCGAAAAGAACAAGTCTCATAACGACCGTTCCCGAATTCTGACCGTTAACTTCGAATTGACCTAGATCTAACCGTCGGATTCTCCTAGTACCAGAACCGTTGGCTCGTATCGAAAAAACCAGGGTTTAGATTTTTTAAAATACATTTAAATCAGTTTTGGAAAAGATCGCTATGAATGCGGTTTGGTGACCAATTTTGGAAACCGACTATAAGGGCCTTAATAAAATTATTAAAAATAAGAATAAATTATGTAAAATCATAATAAATGATTTGAAAAGATTTTGGATGAAATACTCTAAGTTTGAAAAGATAAAAGATATTTTTATCTAAATGATCCAGTTAACAACTAGAATAAAGAACTGAAAGGAATTGAAATGGTTTTAGTATAACCAGAAATTACCAATATATAAATTGGATTCCGTGAGTATATGGATATCGTTGAGGAAGTTGGAAGATACAGGTATCGTTATTCCTAATATGATATTTGTTGGTTTCAGAATTTGATGTTGAATAAAAGTCGATATGATTTATATTCAGAGCCTTGTATATAATATCAAATTGGATCAGTTTGTCGTGAATGGTGTCTTCAGTAACACTGTTCTTAAACCCGTTGAGAAAAGAATAATCTTTAATTAAGATTAATGAAGTTTTCCCATTAATAAATTTAATTGGTATTAAATGGAAGTTGATTTTGGGTTTCTCGTGAACGATGTTTTAAACAACATTAGTTCTTTAGCCCAATTATTAGTGAAGTTATTATTTGGAATTTATAAATATTTTAATTAAGATTTAATGGATTTTTCCAAAGTTAAGTTTCCCGATTTAATAAATTAAATTGGAATTGAATGGAATTCGATTTAGTAATAATCAAGATGAGCTTTTGTAAAGGAAGACCATTACTACTTATGGAATTTAAAAAGCTTTACCATTATTTCACTTATAGTATTAGTATGATATGGAAATTCATATTGATTACGACTAATCTGATTACCATGAAGATTCCATACTAAATGGAAGATGATTTTGGGTTTATCATGAACTGTGTTTTAAATGACATTCGTTCTTTAATCCAGTCAAAGACATGATTAATTTCCTAAGTTGAATAATCATTAAATAATGGTTTTTGAGATTAAAACTAAGTTGGAGTTTTAATGAATCTTTATTAGATTGAAATGTAAATAGGTAATCAAATTTACCAAATTCAGAAAGTGTTCGAGAATGGAGTATCAACCAGTTTTACTCCATGCGATAGTTAAATCTTTAACTAGATTTGAGCGTTAAAAGGTAATTAACATTAACGATAACACAATGAGTGTTATATATGGAGTACTATTAGTTTTGCTCCATAGGATGAATAGGTTGGTACTGGGATAATAAAATGAATGATTATTTCGGTAAGGCTTGTTAATCTTGACTAGTTTTATAAACCTTAATTTGGTTTAGGATTGTGAAAAAATATTGTTGTATCTAACAATTCTATGCTTTTTGTTTGATGATAACAAACATATATTTATTATTATAAATGTGTTTGCAATTGTACTGTTATACTACATCACAGACAGAATATAATATTTATATTTAAATTGAATACTACTGCACAGGAATTTAAATGTTCAAACAGTATTTTACTTTAATATAATATTTTATTTCAACATTTCAAACTGTACAAATTTATAACTCCACTATTTGTACAACTCACTGTAATTCAATACATTCACTTTCAATTTCATTTGTGTACATTTCTCCTCACTACTGTTCACATAATTGTATAATTACTCGCTCATATACAGTTACATTCATACACAGTTGTCTTCTGTCTTCTGCCAGCTTCACAGTCAGTCCAATCATCTGCTTACCTGTCACAGAATAAGCACGTACACACAGTAAACAGGAACAAAATAATTTTAAATTCTAGCAAATAAAATTTTTATTTAAAAAAATTATTTGCCTCAGAATTTTGGTGTGTTTCTCATCATTTTCCATGACTTGATCTGAGTTACATACATATACTACAAACACATGATGTATCTGTATATGTATATACACATATTTCTGTGCAGGGGCAGTATGGTCAGAAAGGGAAAATATATAAAATATGTCGTGTTAGGTGAAGCTTGACAACATTTTCATGCTGCAAGTATCCATGAACTCATAATAATACATATATGAAGCAACACATATACACACACACATATATATACATATACTTATATATATACATATATGTATACATGGGATACACAAACTCGAGCAACCGAGGAGCGGCCACAATGAACCTGTAACACCCCACACCCGCTAAGGTCACTCACTAAGGGAATGCCTTAACTTCGGTGGAGTATTTTGAGTGAATATAGAACAGAAAAATTACAACAAGACATATATAAATAATACTTGAAAGTCTAAAACATCATTTCATTGCAGCAGAAGGTAAACATGTTTAGTTACAACACCATAAAAGAGTCAAGTACTAAATATCCATCCTGATAAAACATAAGTACATAATCCCACTACATAACTAATAGCCATAATAGAAAAGATAAGCTGGGCTTTACATCACGGTCCAAGCTCCAAAAGATAGATAAAGAAATCTGATCAAAGCCCACTAGTGCTAGGCCCAACCTGAGGACCTGAGGGGGAAAAAGATAAAAACAACGGGGTCAGACATAAGTCTGAGTGAGCCCTATAACTTTAACAACACAATCATTAAAGTAATTAGGGTATGATATAAACTTGGTACGGTGATGACTGGGGATAAATGACTACACTAAGTAGCCAACTAGACATAGGATGAACTAAGATAACGGTAAAGACGCATCTACCCACCCAAGGGTAATTACTAACTGCACCACACCAGTCATTCCTACTTAAAGGTTGACCCCACCCAAGGACTTAGAAAATTTACCCAGTAGTTTCATGTACCCCTAGCTGACTACATAGGTGCCGTCTGCCCCTATCTCCACTAGGTATACCCACTACTCCCCAAGCGATCGGCTCCCTACCGTAGATACCCGTGTTGGCCCCACAGTGGGGTGTATCACTCCCCAAAGTCGCAACCCGATACAATCAACGGTGCACGGGTTATACCTACACGATGCAACAACGTCTTACCTACCAGCCCGGGTCCACACACACATATGAAACCCGTTGGACTTGCGTTGCCACCGCTAACCCGTTTTGGCCTCTTATAGTCAAGCCCAGTACACGTGTCCCGTCCTCGACATGGGTCGAGCCCAATAAGATACATATGGGTTACTGGTTGAAATGGGCCCCCACAAGCTACCCACCTAAGCTTGTCCCTTTATCTAGTGCATCCCACTTAACCCTTTAATCATGTTTAATTATAAGTTTCCACTTGGTTAAGTATTCTAATCATATTTTCTATTGCCACCCAAGGCAACCCACTAGATTTCCACATGCCACCCAAGGCACTTACTTGATTTCCACATGCCACCCAAGGCACCCACTTAACCCCTCATGCCCCACTACATGCTTATCTGGTTAAGTGTTTCTTAATTAATTAAGAACGTAACCGTTGTAAAGACCTCTCACATTAGACTATCTTTTATGGCAGCTAGATTTGCCGGTCGGGTCCGGGCAGCCTTACGCCATAACCGAGTCTAACCTCGTGTCTTTACACTTGTCACGTATTTAGTATGTGCCTAAGACCTCTCACATTGGGCCAATCATTTGTAGCCGCTGGATTTTCCGGTCGGTTCCGGGCAGTCTTATGCTACAAAAGGGTCCAACCTCGTGTCTTAGTCGATTAATTACACCTAATTAATCACCCCCATATTTCGAATTAATTTTCCCTAATTAATTCCAATTTTAACGATGTACATAATTGACTCAATTATGTCCATCCACTTTATGGTATGCATAATCATACCAACTTCACACCATTTCATTAACATGTATATTAACCCCATCGTTCCCCACGTAATTCGCTAACATGACATAAAAGGGAAGATTCATCACAAATACAATGGGTTCAACTTGCATAACATTAGCATCAACATGGGTTTAAAGGTGTCAACATGCATATAGCATCAAACCCAACTAGCATAAATAATCAACCCAAACTTGCATGAATCACATATGTCATAAAGAGGTTAACTTGCATAAGTTACTTATGTCATACAAAGGGGTAAACTTGCATATGTATGTATGACATACAAAGGGGTTAACTTGCATATGTATGCATATCATCCAAAGGTGTAAACTTGCACATGTTACTTGCATATAATCAACCACCAAACTTGCATAACATGTCATATATGAACATGCATATAATCAAACACCAAACTTGCATAACATATCATGTATGAACTTGCATATAATCATACACCAAACTTGCATAACATATAATGTATGAACTTGCATATAATCATACACCAAACTTGCATAACATGGTGTCATAATGGATCAATGTTTATCATAGCAATTTGCATAACTAGCATCATGAACACATAGCCTAAAACTTGCATAACTTGCATAACATCATGATCATATAGCATATAACTTGCATAACTTGCATAACATCATGAACATGTAGCATATGACTTCCATAACTTGCATAACATCATGAACACATAGCACATAACTTGCATAACATCACAAACACATAGCATATGATAACATAATCTTGCATTGATCCACATTCATAGCCATAACCTCATTATATCCTATCATAATCATTTCAACAATTGGTCATTAAGGCTATAGAAACTCACAACTTGTTGATTAACACTCCTAAGAAGAAGATTAAGTTGCTAGAGTTGATTAGAGGTTTATTTGAGAAGCTATCTTCCTCTTTAATTTGATGGAGGCTCCTTCAAGTTGCATTTTGACGGCATGACGATGTTGTATCTATTTTTAGTATGAATTAGGGTAGTCTTAGGGTGTATTTATAGAGTAGTTAGGTGTTTTAGGCCATTAGATTAACCCTAAATTAGATTAGTGCCGTCAGATTTCGTCCTAGCCACCAAGCACAGCCCCAAAGCCAAGATGGTGCACCCAGGTCACACAAACCGACGGGGGGGTCGACCCCTGTGTCGACCCCTGGGTCGACCCCTGTGTCGACCCCTAGGGAGGGGATCGACACCCATGTCGACCCTAGGGTCGACTCCCTCTGCCTGGCGGGAATTTTCCCGCCTCTTCTGAAATGTTAAAATTTTTATATTTAAATCTGTTTTGAATTTCTGAAAACTTCTTCGGGCCTTAACTGGGTCTTACGGACTCCGATTTTCGAAAACTCGGACTCTATTTCGCGTATTTTTCCGAGACGAACGCAATGGCATAGCCCGTTTCCCCTGATTCTGATTTTAAAATTTAATTCTGCCCTGTTTTATATTATAGCAAGTTATTCAACATACGGGGTGTTACATTCTCCCCTACTTAAAGGATTTCGTCCCCGAAATCTCTAAGTCAAGAAGAACGTATCCTAACAACCAAACAACCATATACTCAAACCATCAAACACTGGCATCCATTGTCCTTAGAATTTCTAATGTTGTATGAACATATGCAAAGAGTGTGTGTATGTGTCCCCTGTCTAATGCAAAATCAGGCGGTCTACTGATTCAGTTGACCTCCTTAATGCAAACCATGATAGTGCCATGCATCCAATATGTATGCGAAAGAAATCTATCGACACATACTATCTCTACATGTGTCAACAACCATACACCAAAATGCATCATCCAAATGACAACGCAACCATTATACATCCATTAATATAGCTACCTACACACAAGTATATGCAATATGCGGTATGAAGTGACTGAGCCAATCTAGTGTCTAAAGTGTGTGTATATGCATCCACGAGCAACCACTAGCAACCACTTGCATCCCCACGCATCCATCAAACATAACATGTCTCAAACACATGTTTCAACCATAGGTTTACCCTATCTAAAGGTCAAAGGTACTAATGAGAGGACATACTAAAGATAAGATAAGTACTAGACAAACGATAAAGGAGAAGTTAAAAGACATACCCTAAAAAAGGAATGGGTACAATGAACGCATCTTCACTTCTGTCTCCCAAGTAGCATTGCTTTCATCCTCTCCCCATTGCACTTTGACTAGTCGAACCTCTCTGTTTCTTAACTTCCTAATCTCTGACCCAAGGATGCGGGTAGGAGCTCGTCGAATAGTCGCATCACGCTCTACCTCCACTTCTCTAAGCAAGTTCGGCTCTACCACCTCTGCGGTTTCATGTAGGCACTTCCTCAAATGTGACACATGGAATACGTCATGTACCCCACTAAGTCTCTCGGGTAGATCCACTCTATATGCCATCCGTCCAATCCTTTCCTTAATGGGAAACGGTCCTACAAATCTGGGTGCTAACTTCCCAACGGACCCAAAGCGGACAACATTCCGTAATGGGGATACTTTAACAAAGACCATGTCCCCAACCTCAAACTCCAGATCCGTCCTCCTCTTATCCGCGTAAGATTTCTGTCTTGCGCCGCTTTCATCCTTCTTCGAATCAAATCTATCTTCTCCGAAGTCTCTCTAACCATATCAGGCCCAAGCAAGATCTTATCCGTAGATTCCCACCAACATGTAGGTGATCGACAAGGCCTTCCATAAAGAGCTTCGAAAGGAGCCATACCAATACTGGACTGAAAGCTGTTATTATACGCGAATTCCGCCAATGGAAGATGCTCTTCCCATGTAACTCCAAAATCTAAGATACAAAGCCTCAAAAGGTCTTCCAGAACACGATTCACCCTCTCGGTCTGGCCGTCCGTCTGAGGATGATATGCGGTGCTCAGACACAACTGAGTCCCCACTGCTTCTTGCAAACTCTTCCAAAACTCGCTAGTGAAGATGGGATCTCGATCGCTCACTATGCTAGAGGGTACACCATGCAACCGAACTATCTCTCGAAGGTAAACTGAAGCTAGCCATGGAGCAGTCCTCTTGCTCTTCACGGGTATGAAATGGGCGCTCTTAGTAAGTCTGTCTACCACAACCCAAATTCCCGTATTACCCTTCCTCGATCTCGGTAACCCATCAATAAAATCCATCGAGACACTATCCCACTTCCATTGCGGAACTTCCAATGGGTGAAGCAACCCACCAGGTTTCTTTTGCTCCGCTTTCACTTGTTGGCACACCAAGCATCTAGCGACATACTCGGCCACATCTTTCTTCATACCGGCCCAAAAGAAAACTCGCTTCATGTCTTGGTACATCTTGTCCCCACCGGGATGAATGGTCATCCTAGAACGGTGTGCATCATCAAGAATAGCCTTCCTCAAACCCTCGTCTTGCGGTACATAAAGTCTACTGTCTCTACGCAAGCACCCCCTATCGTCTAGGGTGTACCTACTCAAATAGCTGGACGACTCCCCCCTTATGGGCCTCTCTACCAACTCAACCAACTGTGGGTCGTCCCGCTGTGCCTCGCCAATCCGTCCCAAAAGAGTAGGTCTAACCTCTAAGAATGCTAGCAAACTGGGTACAAAGTCAACGGAAGGTCTGAAATCAAACATCGAGATAAATTCCAAGCTTCATCGTTCCACGAACAATGGACTCAAGGACAACCTTTTTCTACTCAAGGCGTCTACCACCACGTTACCCTTGTCAGGGATATACGCTATCTCGAAATCATAGGATGCTAAGAACTTCATCCACCTTTGCTGTCTCAAGTTCAAATCCTTCTGAGAAAACAAGTACTTCAATGATTTGTGGTCAGTGAACAATTCGAACCTCTCTCCCAAAAGATAATGGCGCCAAATCTTTAGCGCAAAAACAATAGCGGCCAACTCTAAATCATGGGTAGGGTAAATTTTCTCATGCGCCCTCAACTGCCTTCCACCGTAGGCTGTTACCCTTCCCTCTTGCATTAAGACTGCGCCCAGTCCTGTCCCACAAGCATCGGTATATACAACAAATGGCTTACTCCCATCTGGCAACACTAAGACTGGAGCTGTGGTTAAAGCTCTCTTTAACCGTCGGAACGCATCATCGCAATCTACGTCCCATGCGAAGACTAGATTCTTCTCCGTCAAGCGAGTTAATGGGGCTAATATCTTTGCGAAGTCCTTGATAAACTTCCTATAGTAGCCAGCCAACCCCAAGAAACTCCTCACCTCGGTAGCATTCTTCGGAACCTTCCAATCTTGGATGGACACTACCTTCGCGGGATCCACAGCTATCCCCTCCTTGGAGACCACGTGCCCCAAGAACCGCACTTCCTTCCTCCAGAAGTGACATTTAGAGAATTTAGCCTTAAGGCTATGCGCTCGAAGAGTCTCCAACACTTCCCTAAGATGTAGGGCATGCTCTTCTTCACTCTTAGAAAAGACTAAGATGTCATCCACAAAGACCACCACGAACTTATTAAGGTACTCCCTGAACACCCTACTCATCAAATCAACAAAGTATGCAGGGGCGTTCGTCAAACCAAATGGCATCACAAGCCACTCATAGAAACCATCCGGAGTCCTAAAGGCAGTCTTGTCTATGCTATCATCAGCCACTCTCAACTGATGAAACCCCGTGGCTAAGTCCAACTGCGAAAACACTGAGGCGCCAACCAACTGATCAAAGAGATCATCAATCCTCGGCAAGGGTGTCTATTCTTCTTTGTGAGCTTGTTGAGTTCTCTATAGTCTACACAAAGTCTGAGAGACCCATCCGCCATCGTGGCAAAAACTACTGGAGCACCCCACTCCGATATACTTCGTCTTATGAACCCCTTCTCAAGCAACTCCCCTACTTGCTTATGGAGTTCCCTCCTCTCATGAGGAGCCATGTGGCGCACTGGTAAAGATACTGGTTTAGCATTATCCACCAGATATATTCGGAAGTCTATCTCCCGCTTCGGAGGTAAGCCCTTCACCTCCTCAAACACATCCGAGTACTCCCGGACCTCTCTAACAGATCGCAAACTCTCGACCGAAGCGTCAAGCGATTCAAGATAACTTAGCATAATAGATTCCATGGGATTACAAGAGATCTCGAGAGTGTTACCCAAGCGGGTCATGAGCCTAACAACTCTCCTTTCACAATCAAGAACGGCACCATTACTGGATAACCAGTCCATGCCCAAAATCAACCCATAGTCCGTGAAGCCAAAAACAAAAGCATCACATCTAAACTCAACGCTAAGTATAGAAATCTTCAAACCCAAACATATCATGGACAAATAAGTGGAGCCCCCAATTGGGTTTGAAAAAACCAAGGGATCATCTACTGGACTGGTGTCTAAGTGCAGTGACTCAACTAATGATGATGAGATAAACGAATGCGATGCGCCAGAATCAAACAAAGTACGGACATGATGATCAAACAGAAAAACCAGACTTTCAACGGAAATAGTTCTACCTCTTTCCTGAATTGGTGGAACTGCGAGAGCCTGAACTTGCCCCCTTGCCTGACCCGGTGCCATAAGAGCTTACACCTGTCCTCCTGAGGTAGATCCCGTCCTTTGCCCCTTCTTAGGGCAGTCTTTCACTAGATGCCCTGCTTCGCCACAGTGGAAGTAGCCCGTCTTCTTCTTCTTCCGACAATCTTTGCTTAGGTGGCCTGGTGTCCCGCAATTGAAGCACTTCTTCTTCCCCTTGCCACCGTTGCCTTTCCCACCCTTGTTTTGCTGTTGCTGTTAAGGTCTTTTCTGGTCTCCTTTCTTCTCGGGTGCCTTATTAGCATTGGGACCCTTCTCTTCCTCATGCATGAGTGCCATGTCAACTAGCTTCTCAAAGGTGGGCCCCATAGGGATGTGAGTCATAGCCAATCCATGCATCGGTTCATTCAAGCCCTTAACGAACCTCAAAGCCTTCTTCTCCGGTGTATTCACCATGTCTATGCCAAACCTTGCCAACTGATTAAACTTGTTGACATATTCCTTCACTGATAGGTTTCCTTGCTTTAGGGTCAAGAACCTTTCCATATACAAGTTTTCCTCCGCTCTTGAGAGAAACTTTGCCACAAATCTTTGCCTGAAATCCGCCCAAGAGTCAACAGGGCGCTCTCCATTAGTGACCTCCCACCAGAATGAGGCCTCTCCCTTCATTAACCAAGCAGCTAACTTGACTTTCTTTCCTTCTTCCATCTCAAAGATGTCTATCAACTCTTCCACCTCCTTAAGCCAATCTCTAACTTCCAAAAAAGTTTCTGATCCTTGAAAAGGTTTCCCTCCCATAGCCTTAAATTCCTTGCAAGTCTTAGCAAAAGTATCCGTGCGAGGAGGAGGAGGGGGGGGGGGGAGGAAGATCGGGTGCTACTGTTGGGGGAGGAACATTTGCTGGACCCGTAGTGGCGGCCCTAGCCTCCATCAATCTCCTATACCATACTGGTATCGTCACACCCTCCGGAAAGTTAAGATCTTCAGCCATGCTGAAACGAAAAAGGAATGATTCAAAACGGAGAATTCGAAAGATAAAGATATGGCTATTGGAGATTATGCTTTTCTTTCAAAAACTTTTCTCTTAAAAGACATGTTTTTGAAAATACTTCTTCCAAAAATGTTTTTAGAAAAATAGTTTTCTAAAAATTTTATCTGTTCTAGTAACCTTCGCTCTGACACCACGTGTAACACCCCACACCCGCTAAGGTCACTCACTAAGGGAATGCCTTAACTTCGGTGGAGTATTTTGAGTGAATATAGAACAGAAAAATTACAACAAGACATATATAAATAATACTTGAAAGTCTAAAACATCATTTCATTGCAGCAGAAGGTAAACATGTTTAGTTACAACACCATAAAAGAGTCAAGTACTAAATATCCATCCTGATAAAACATAAGTACATAATCCCACTACATAACTAATAGCCATAATAGAAAAGATAAGCTGGACTTTACATCACGGTCCAAGCTCCAAAAGATAGATAAAGAAATCTGATCAAAGCCCACTAGTGCTAGGCCCAACCTGAGGACCTGAGGGGGAAAAAGATAAAAACAACGGGGTCAGACATAAGTCTGAGTGAGCCCTATAACTTTAACAACACAATCATTAAAGTAATTAGGGTATGATATAAACTTGGTACGGTGATGACTGGGGATAAATGACTACACTAAGTAGCCAACTAGACATAGGATGAACTAAGATAACGGTAAAGACGCATCTACCCACCCAAGGGTAATTACTAACTGCACCACACCAGTCATTCCTACTTAAAGGTTGATCCCACCCAAGGACTTAGAAAATTTACCCAGTAGTTTCATGTACCCCTAGCTGACTACATAGGTGCCGTCTGCCCCTATCTCCACTAGGTATACCCACTACTCCCCAAGCGATCGGCTCCCTACCGTAGATACCCGTGTTGGCCCCACAGTGGGGTGTATCACTCCCCAAAGTCGCAACCCGATACAATCAACGGTGCACGGGTTATACCTACACGATGCAACAACGTCTTACCTACCAGCCCGGGTCCACACACACATATGAAACCCGTTGGACTTGCGTTGCCACCGCTAACCCGTTTTGGCCTCTTATAGTCAAGCCCAGTACACGTGTCCCGTCCTCGACATGGGTCGAGCCCAATAAGATACATATGGGTTACTGGTTGAAATGGGCCCCCACAAGCTACCCACCTAAGCTTGTCCCTTTATCTAGTGCATCCCACTTAACCCTTTAATCATGTTTAATTACAAGTTTCCACTTGGTTAAGTATTCTAATCATATTTTCTATTGCCACCCAAGGCAACCCACTAGATTTCCACATGCCACCCAAGCCACTTACTTGATTTCCACATGCCACCCAAGGCACCCACTTAACCCCTCATGCCCCACTACATGCTTATCTGGTTAAGTGTTTCTTAATTAATTAAGAACGTAACCGTTGTAAAGACCTCTCACATTAGACTATCTTTTATGGCAGCTGGATTTGCCGGTCGGGTCCGGGCAGCCTTACGCCATAACCGAGTCTAACCTCGTGTCTTTACACTTGTCACGTATTTAGTATGTGCCTAAGACCTCTCACATTGGGCCAATCATTTGTAGCCGCTGGATTTGCCGGTCGGTTCCGGGCAGTCTTATGCTACAAAAGGGTCCAACCTCGTGTCTTAGTCGATTAATTACACCTAATTAATCACCCCCATATTTCGAATTAATTTTCCCTAATTAATTCCAATTTTAACGATGTACATAATTGACTCAATTATGTCCATCCACTTTATGGTATGCATAATCATACCAACTTCACACCATTTCATTAACATGTATATTAACCCCATCGTTCCCCACGTAATTCGCTAACATGACATAAAAGGGAAGATTCATCACAAATACAATGGGTTCAACTTGCATAACATTAGCATCAACATGGGTTTAAAGGTGTCAACATGCATATAGCATCAAACCCAACTAGCATAAATAATCGACCCAAACTTGCATGAATCACATATGTCATAAAGAGGTTAACTTGCATAAGTTACTTATGTCATACAAAAGGGTAAACTTGCATATGTATGTATGACATACAAAGGGGTTAACTTGCATATGTATGCATATCATCCAAAGGCGTAAACTTGCACATGTTACTTGCATATAATCAACCACCAAACTTGCATAGCATGTCATATATGAACTTGCATATAATCAAACACCAAACTTGCATAACATATCATGTATGAACTTGCATATAATCATACACCAAACTTGCATAACATATCATGTATGAACTTGCATATAATCATACACCAAACCTGCATAACATGGTGTCATAATGGATCAATGTTTATCATAGCAATTTGCATAACTAGCATCATGAACACATAGCCTAACACTTGCATAACTTGCATAACATCATGATCATATAGCATATAACTTGCATAACTTGCATAACATCATGAACATGTAGCATATGACTTGCATAACATCATGAACACATAGCACATAACTTGCATAACTTGCATAACATCACAAACACATAGCATATGATAACATAATCTTGCATTGATCCACATTCATAGCCATAACCTCATTATATCCTATCATAATCATTTCAACAATTGGTCATTAAGGCTATAGAAACTCACAACTTGTTGATTAGCACTCCTAAGAAGAAGATTAAGTTGCTAGAGTTGATTAGAGGTTGATTTGAGAAGCTATCTTCCTCTTTAATTTGATGGAGGCTCCTTCAAGTTGCATTTTGACGGCATGACGATGTTGTATCTATTTTTAGTATGAATTAGGGTATTCTTAGGGTGTATTTATAGAGTAGTTAGGTGTTTTATGCCATTAGATTAACCCTAAATTAGATTAGAGCCGTAAGATTTCGTCCTAGCCACCAAGCACAACCCCAAAGCCAAGATGGTGCACCCAGGTCACACAGACCGACAGGGGGGGTCGACCCCTGTGTCGACCCCTGGGTCGACCCCTGTGTCGAACCCTAGGGAGGGGGTCGACACCCATGTCGACCCTAGGGTCGACTCCCTCTGCCTGGTGGGAATTTTCCCGCCTCTTCTGAAATGTTTAAATTTTTATATTTAAATCTGTTTTGAATTTCTGAAAACTTCTTCGGGCCTTAACTAGGTCATACGGACTCCGATTTTCAAAAACTCGGACTCTATTTCGCGTATTTTTCTGAGATGAACGCAATGGCATAGCCCGTTTCCCCTGATTCAGATTTTAAAATTTAATTCTGTCCTGTTTTATATTATAGCAAGTTATTCAACATACGGGGTGTTACAGAACCAAGCTACAACATAGTGCATGATCAAAGAACATCTTGACATGCAAACACATATGTGCGCAGTCCAAACACATGCTAAAGGCAGACCAATACAACTAAAAGAATAGTGCAGCATGTACATGAAGTATCAAAGTCATGGCATAAACAAGGAGCACAGCAAAACACAAACAGTGGAGCTCAACAAGGAGTCAAGCACAAGACAGACATCTACATGGTGCAGCCATGAATGCAAGGTGGTGTAGCATGAAACTAAGTCATGTGAACAACTCAGATTCACACAAGATTGCACAACAACTCAAGTATAAGGTACACATAGCAGTGCAAGACACAATGGCCGAGCACACACACGCACACACACACACACACACATACACACACATATATATATGTATATATGGTACAACAAAACAGGTTCAGGGCAATACAAAACACAGGGCTCGAGTGCATGATGCACAATGGTGTGTGTAACACCCCACATCCTTTAGTGTCACTCACAAAGGGAATGCATTAAGTTATGTGGAGCATTTAGGGTAAAAGATGCAGATAAATTACAAGACAGACAAAATTAAAACAGCGGAAAATAAAACTTTACTTTATTGATAAAATAGTTTGTACAATAATTGTTTTCCAATATCAGAGTATCATCTGTCTTACAAAATAAAGAAGTACAAAATAACATTTATATTCCCCAATGTAGCATAAGCCAGCCATAGCAGCAGAAAAAGAGAGTCCAAAGCACTTTGTCAAAGAATCTTCGAGCTTGGGAAGAGTGACGGTCCAATCTAACCTGAGCTATACTATTCCCTCCTTAACTACCTGGGGGGAAGGGGGAACGGAAGAAAAGAAGACGAAAGAAAACTGGGTCAGACATAAAGTCTGGTAAGTTCATTTACTTCTAGCATGTGAACAAGGGAAAAACAAAACAACATGAATTAACTGAATACAAGACAATACCATGATGATAGGGCCAACAAGATAGGATAAGATTAACACAAGATATGCTAAGACAAGATAAACTGGATATGCTTTAATACTTTCTTCGCTTCGCTATTAACCTGTTATTATGGTTTCTATGTCTCTGCACCACCTATCTAGTGTCCCAACTAGTAATCTGTCTAAAATGATAACGCGATCCCAATCCCAGTAATTGTGGTTGCCTTTAGGCATACATTTATTATTTATTACCTAGATCTAATCTAGGGTTTTATATCAAAGTACTTCCTAGATTCCACTCGGGTTTACGCGGCTTATCTAATGCTTCACAGATTCAGGGTTTGTGCCACTAGGTCCAACTAGGGAATACGCTACCTGTCTGCAATGACCCGGATCCTTATGGGTTAATTTTTGAATATTTAATATTTAATTTAAATATTGGTTTGGTAATACAAGTGAATTTTTATATTAAGTTATTAATTTAATAATAAATTTTGATTTAATATCGAATGTATTAAATCATCGTAATACGAAAATATAATTCAGTTCGAGATTTAAAACTGAATTAAATACAGTTCAAACTTCTGTTTGAATTCGAATAATAATATTTATTTATTATCACAGAATTTATTGTTTTAAATTTACTTTATATCGATTTAAAATAATATCTTCACCATATGATCGAATTAGACTTCGTGACCTATCCTAGTGTGTCCGGAATAGGGGTATTACCCTAGAATTGTCTGTTGTTGGGTTCAGAAAGGAGTTCGGAATCAAGGGGTATTTTAATTAAAGGATACTAGTTTTAATTAAAAATAAAAATTTAAATAAAATTTAAGGACACATCCCTCTTTGTTAATCACCTAGGTGTAGTGCTCAGATCCATTACTTCTACCTAAAATTTCAATCTCCCATTTATAAATACGCTGATCTTCTCTGTTTAATTTCCTTTGCAAACGAAAATCAAAAGCTTCAGTAAGATAAAAAGGGGATTTCCCTCTTCGATCTCTAATATCAAATCCAAAGAACCACGATTTAAAAGCCGTAAGTTTTTGGAGTTTGCCAGCAGATGGGAACCGCTCGCAAATAGGAAGGAGCGATCGAAGTTGTTGATTTAGGAGTTGGATTTTTTGTGGGTTTCTGCTCGAGCTCGAACAACTATCGCGATTATTGTAGCAAAGGGTTTCAGGCAGAGTTCGCGTTTTTTTCTGTGGCTCGAGTTCATCGAGTTCGGTTCTTTTGAAATCGAATTCCTGTGCCTCGCGACAGTAGAAGCATCCAGGGTTATCGCGAGGTATCGTGAATTGGGGTAGTGCGTTTTACGATGATTGAATGATGGGGGGTTCGATTGTCTGATGGCGATTGGGAAAGGAGGTCTGGTTGACTTCGCTGTAAGCAGGAAGGATGCTGATAGAGTTCAATGGTCAACAACGGACAGCGTGAGGAGTACTGCAGGCGGAAGTTGAACTGGGAAGAATGGGGTTCGACAGTGTGATAAGTTCGATTTGTTTGTTGTGATGGTGCAATGTCCGATGATTGAGGATGGTCTGAGTGAATTAGAGGATGATCGACTTGTGATAGGAAGCAGACTAAAAGCAGGGTCAATACATTTTTGATTTGCACAGTAGATGGCTACAGAAATGTAATTGAGGAAGAAAATATAATGTTTGAAAGCGTTATGGGATTAAGGTAATATTCATTTATTTATTTAATTTATAAGAAACCTAAAATTTTACAGTAAGGGAAAAATGTCTTTAACCATTGGTTTAGAATTTGGAAACTGAAGAGGGAAAAGTTCATTTAGTAAATCAGTATAAGAATTATAAATTAGATAAGTGTAAGTTTTAAACTTGAAACCTTTAGCTGTACAATAAAACCAGGAAGTTTAGAAATATAAACTTTTAGTATATTTTTAACATTTAAACCTTGGTAAAGAAATTCATTAGCTCATTTATAATATTTGGATTTGGCTTAGGCAAGGATAAATCAAATGAGATCATTCGTATGGAGTTCAGAGCCTAAGAAAAATCAATGAAAAGAAACTGAAATTGGTACAAGTGCAGATTTAAAATCACGGTGAGTAAACCTCACTCACCATTTATTTAGAATTATTTTTATATAGTTAAAAATAATTGTTTGTGCTTGTTGGAATGCTGTCTGATTGTTTTAAAATATATTAGTTATTTAGGATAGATATATATTGGGTTGATGATTGGTTGGATTCCCGCAGTTTCATTAGCGGATGCCCGCAGTTTCATAGCGGATGATTACCCTATACGCCCCACTCTATGATAGTGGATGACCTTCATACCGCGATATCCTGCCTCGAAGCAGGATGGGTATTACTATGTTGACTAACGTCTGTGGATGCAGGAAAACAGGTTGGAGGAATCCAACTGGATTCGTCAAAAATATATTATATGTTTGTTGTTTGTTTGATTTCATATATATATATTCCTATATGATGTGTTAAAAATCAAATGATTGAAAATTGGTTGATTTGATTGTTTAAAATATCAATGGGGCTTGAATATTGATTTATAAAAATATCGAAAAGGGTATTTGAGATTTAAAACGGGAATTCTATTTTTATAAATAGAATTTGAATTTTATATAAAACTATAGAAAATATTAACTTGTTTGAATATATAAATCAAGTATGGAATATATAAACTCTGTTTATAAATGAAAAGATGGGATTTGAATCGAATTTATAAACTCTGTTTATAAATGAATATGTGGGATTTAAATTGAATTTATATACTTTGTTTGTAAATATATAATGTGGGATTTTAAGTGAAGTTATAAACGTTGTTTAAATAAGACATAGAATTCAAATGGAGTTTAACTATAGAATTTGAATATAGAATTCAAATGAGATTTTATATTATAGGATTTGAATAATAGAAGATAATAGATTTGGATAAATAGAAGTGGATTAGACTAAGAAGTTAATTAACAGATTTAATTAACAAATTTAGTTAAAAAGATTGGTATAGTTAAAATAGATTGGACAGGTATCAATATACAGGAGACATGTTGGAATAAAGTGTTAGAAGGTATATAAATAGAATGCCCGACAAAAAGGCACGTATTTAATTTCCATATGAGATTTTATGCGCCGTATCGGCTAGCCGCTTGGCTTTTCTTTTTCTTTTTGATTGGAGAAGGCCTGTGTGGCAGTTTGGGGATTTTTCCGAAGCTCCCGGTACAAAGGAGGTTATGGTGAATTTTTCCGGGAATTTAAGGAGATAGAATATTTTTTAAGATAATTTGATAGTTAGAAATCAACGTATCGATATATATAGAAGTCGATAAGAAAACGAACTTAGAAATAGAATAGTATAATTAAAAAGGAAGTATAAGAATAAAATCTAGTAAGAATAGAAAGAGAAAGTGTATACGTGTTTAAAGGTAAAGAAGTAGTTGTTTGTTATTGATTGTTCGAGTAAGTAGTCATATCTGTTTTAATGTTATAAATGTTATTCAGTCAAGGTCTGAGAGGTAGTTATACCCCAACTTGATTGATTTCATTATTAACAGATAAACAATAAGATTTCAAGCTCAAATATCAATGTTTAATAAGATTTAGTTGAATATAGTATTTGGGTTGTCGTAACGATGTTTTACACAACATCCGTTTTAACCCAAATAAGGGTAAACTTGGAAATAGAATAATAGAATATTTCATAAGTATAGAAATAAACGAGATCGGAAAAGAGATAAGTAATTGGAATATTTTCCCAATTATAAATAGTATATATTTTCTAAAGTTTAGAAAATAAAGGAAGGCGATATTCGGAAATGTTTTCCAAATAACGTAAAAGGCCAATATGGTTATTGAAAATATTTAGTTAACAAATATTGATAAAGAAATAGAGAAGTGATTTAATTAATGGAATATTAATTAAGGGCTTAGTAATTGGTTGATAATTGGATGAACACTTGTTTTTATTCGATAGTTAAATCATCGACTATCGAAACACTTGTTTTTATTCGATAGTTAAATCACAGACTATCGAAGTTTTGACCATCGTTGTCAATATGGAGAGACCGGTTGGATTATTATCCGAAGAACCACTCTGTATTGGCAGTAGCGTGCGAATTAGATTATATAAAGATAATCGAAGACAGAGTAGAGTGCAAGGACTTTTTCTATTAATAGAAATAGTGCCTTCAGTTCATCCTGTTCCTGGGTGACTTGTATGGATGGATGTCTGACAAAGTATTTCCAAAAAGGTCACGTACATTGATTTCTTCAACCGTACCAAGAGTGGAAGCAGAGAAGGAAACTTCTTTTAGCTGACACGTAATGTACTGTTGTAGACATCAATTAGTGATTTTCGATGGATCTGACGATGTGACATTCGAAGTGAATCTTGTGTGATGATAAAGCGTAGCTTCTAGCCTCATCATCCGGTAAATGACAGAAATCGGGCAAGCAGCATGGTTATGTAAGTCGCACCTATTAGGGTGTATAATCACCTGATCTAGAGTTTCATTTATTTCTAAAAATCTATTGTCAATGCTGTCCCATTCGGGAAACGGTTGCTGATCCCAACCGTTGGTGATATACATTCGATACACTCAAGCGAAATGAGTGGTCGGTCATGTGTGGCTGAGTTGCAAGATGTTCTTGTTGAACTCGGTGTATTCTCCTCTAGAGATACACCAGCGGAAGGTGGTTCCATACCTTGTCATAGTTGGAAATCCATTACCCAATACGTGCTTGCAGTTTTGATTGTATATATATGTGGAACGTGAGATGCAAATGTTCCAGTAGATTGTTATCTACTTGATTTAGACATTATTATAATATCAAAAGAGTTTTGATATAAAGATTATCGTTCCTTTCAAAAGGGATTTTGAAAGTTAAATCAAGTGTTTGGATTCTCATAAGGGAAAAACCCGTTCCGTGTTATACGGCGTGGTCTTATGAGATATCATTTAGTTTCTGAAACTGTTTTAAACTGTTTACTCATACCAGTCCCATGACTGACCCGGAGTTTTTTTTGTTTTGTTCTACCTAAACTCTTGGGTGTCTAAATTTGTACGGGCAGTCAAGTAGTTCAGGATTTTACAGATCTATCTAAAGGAGCTTGGAGCAGGAGGCTTCAGCGTTAGTTATAGAGAGTTTTGTTCCGCTGTGTTGTAAGTGTTGTATTCTGATAAGTGTATGTTATACAGTGAAGATTTTGTATTTCGAAAATATGATATATTATATTTTGTTCTGCTGCGATGGGAGATTCTGTGTTGATATTTCTGTTCTTCTTTTATCTCTTTCTTCTAAAAAAAAATGTTCCGTATTTTCGTGATATTTGGGTTGGACGTATGATGTATATAGTCAACTCTGATGTTACGGATTTGCGGGTCGTTACAGTTGGTATCAGAGCTTAGGTTGAGCGAATACCTAGGCTTTGTGGAATTGTGCTCATTAGAGATTGGATCAGTAGTATCCTAGAATGAGTTGAGTGTGTATATATATACGAGAGAGCATATTTGTTATTTGATATAAAAACTATTTTATATTGTGTTGACTAGTCTGTTGAGTGAATTATGAATTCTGATCGAATCGTGGGACGCCACGATGTCGATAGGAGTTTATAAACACTTGAACAGAAGATTGGACACGATATTGTTTTAAATGGTTGAGTTGATTGTTAGGATTATAATCGAATAAGATATTAAAACAGAAATAGTTATATATAACCAATGGAATTTGTATATGAAATCAAATATACAAATGTGATAAATTGAAATTGAATTCCAACCAGAATTAAGAATTTAAAATCCTGGGAGTTTGAAAAATATTTTTCTAAATGGAGTTTGAAAGAAATATAGTACTGAACTCATTCAGTAGCTGGGAAATAATTCTGATGATGGTCGCAACATCATCAGTGTTCATTTTCGAGTTTCTAAGTGATGAATTGCTGCCTTAGAAAAGTTTTTGATGGAATTTGTTTGAAAAGAAACAAGTTGTTTGAAAATTCAAATGTTTTGAATTTGAGATAGATATAAATATATGTATATATTTATAAAATTTCAAAGGAATTTTGAAATGAGAATTGGAATACAGATTTCAAATAGAAGTAAAATAAAGGAATTTGAATATATATATATATAATTCAAATAGAAATGAAATAGAATTTGAATTCAAAAGAATTCAAATGGATTTGAATAAAGGAAATTCAAATAGAAATTGTATAAGAAAAATTGAAATGGAATTTGAATTCAAAGGAATTCAAATGGATTTGAATAAAGAAGAGTCAAATAGAGATTTGAATATTAGAATTCAAATGGAATTTGGTTAAATAGAATTTCAAAGAGAATATAAAGTGGAGGTTGAATATTAGAATTCAAAGAAAATATAAATTTTGAAATAGAATTTTAAATAAAAGGAGTTTAAATAGAATTTGAATTCAAAGTGAAATTAAAATAGAATTTAAATTCAAAGGATTTCAAATAGAAATTGAATAGAAGGAAATAATATAGAGTTGAATAAAGAAATTCAAATGGAATTTGAATATTTTAAATTAAGATATAGGATTTGAATATTAGAAGTGAAATAGATCGGGAATATTATGTGAAATGGATTGGATATATATATTAAAAATATATCAGAATGGAGTTGAATTTATTATAAACAAAGTTAAAACGTTTATATTTATAAATATAATTAAAACGAGCTCGCCGTAACGCGGCAGTTCGTAAATTGGCGATTCGAACTTCAATTTAGTATACAGAACTCAATTGAAGTCGGAATTCTTTGAAACAAGAATCGTCGGGACCGGTTGAACAATAGTTTTCTAATGAAAGAGAAAAATCTGGATGTCGTCTTATAGATTTTGAGTTATGTCAAAATCAAATTTTTAGAAAAGCAGCGCCAGAACCATTATAAAACCATAACGGTTTAATTAAATAAATAAAATGATTTTTAGGAAATAAAGTCCGAATTGGCATTAGAAAAATCCAGACTGGAGATTTAAAGTAAATATGAACTCCACTGAAGTAAGTGAAATGATTTTTAAGACAAAAATCATATTTTAAATGGTTAAATAGAATTAACTAAATTGGAGAATAATTAGTTAAAGGAAATTTGAATCGAAACTGGGTTTTTGGATAAGTGAAAGAGATTGAGAATTTATATTCGAAATCGAATATATAACTCAAGTTGAAAATATAACTAGATTAGTTTATAATTAAGTTGACATATATTTGAACAAGTTATATTCAAATAAAAAGGGTGAAATAGGCAAAACGGTTAATTAAAAACTAGTTAATGGGAATTTGAACGATTAAAATTAAATTTAACTTAAGTAAGTTAAATGGATCAAAATGAATAAATTGAGTAAAATCAATGTGAATGAAATATGAATTGGGTGTGAATAAAGGAAAAACCAAAAGGGTTAAAAACAATATATTTGTAAAACAAATTAAATATAAAGGAAATATATTTGTAACACAAATACAAAGGAAGTTATGTGCAAACAAATAGAAGGAGAAATATTTGTAAAACATTTACAAATAGAATTAAAAAAGGGAATATTTGTAAAACACTTACAAATAGATTAAATGAAATATTTGTTTATAGAAAATAAATAGAATGTTATAAATGAGATATTTATTTGTTAAATAAATAGAATTTAATCAAAGGAATATTCAGAAGATGAATAGAAAATAGAAACCTGTTTTTAACAGATAAATTGAAAGGATTAATTTATAAATAACAGTTTATGAATTAAATTAAATATTTATCATTCGATAAATGGAATATATAAGTCTGAACTTATATAGAGAAGAGATATTGGTTTTTAACACCAATAGTTTTAAATAGAAGGGGTACACAACACTTGTATAAGCGAAGTAACGTTATTAAAGAGAACATTTAAAGAGTGAAGAACCGTTACTAAAAGTAAATCTTTATAAATGAATAAACGTTATCCAATAGGAGTTATTCGAATAGGAGAAGTCGATTAGAGTTAGAAATAATCGATTAGAGTTAGAATAAATCGATTAGAGTAAGAATTAACCAGTTAAAGTTAATCAGTTAGGGTTAATCCGTAGAGTTAATTGAATATTAGTTATTCAATTAGAATTTATCGAATATTTGTTATTTAAATTAAGAGTTAACCAATAGAGTTAATTGAACATAGTTAATCGAATTATGATTTAATTGAATGTTAGTTATTCAATTAAAGTTGATCGAATATAGTTATTGAGATAGAGTTAGTCAAACATAGTTACTCAGGATAAGTTGCCATTTCGTACGACTGCTAGCGTAATTCGCAGGGCTGCAGATAGCCTAGGGCGGTCGGATGTTTCCTGAGGGAATCAGGCGTAACCATTGTGATTGCTGCGATCTAGAGTCAAGCAAATAAAGTTAAAGGAGTTATTGAATATTAGTTATTCGAATAGAATTAAAGGAGTTATCGAATATAGTTATTCGAAAGGAATTATCGAATTTAGTTATTCGATGGAGTTAATCGATAAGAGTTAAATCCAATAGAGTTAATTGATAAGAGTAAATTGAATTGAGTAAATCGAATATAGTTTATTCAAAGAAAGGTTTTCGAATCTAGTTATTCGAAAGAGAGAATATCGAATATAGTTATTTGAAGGGAGGAGTTATCAAATAGGGATTTATTCGAAAGAGAGTTACGTAAGGAAGTTTGAAATGTTGAGTATCAACATAAATAAGTTTTGAAAAGATAAATGGGTTTGTAGCACTTTTTCTACCTTAGCAATTTCGAGGACGAAATTATTTTAAGTGGGGAAGATTGTAATAACCCGGATCCTTATGGGTTAATTTTTGACTATTTAATATTTAATTTAAATATTGGTTTGGTAATATAAGTGAATTTTTATATTAAGTTATCAATTTAATAATAAATTTCGATTCAATATCGAATGTATTAAATCATCGTAATACGAAAATATAATTCAGTTCGAGATTTAAAACTGAATTAAATACAGTTCAGACTTCTGTTTGAATTCGAATAATAATATTTATTTATTATCACATAATTTATTGTTTTAAATTTACTTTATATCGATTTAAAATAATACCTTCACCATATGATCGAATTAGACTTCGTGACCTATCCCAGTGTGTCCGGAATAGGGGTATTACCCTAGAATTGTCTGTTGTTGGGTTCAGAAAGGAGTCGGAATCAAGGGGTATTTTAATTAAAGGATACTAGTTTTAATTAAAAATAAAAATTTAAATTTAAATAAAATTTAAGGTAAAATTTAAGGACACATCCCTCTTTGTTAATCACCTAGGTGTAGTGCTCAGATCCATTACTTCTACCTAAAATTTCAATCTCCCATTTTATAAATACGCTGATCTTCTCTGTTTAATTTCCTTTGCAAACGAAAATCAAAAGCTTCAGTAAGATAAAAAGGGGATTTCCCTCTTCGATCTCTAATATCAAATCCAAAGAACCATGATTTAAAAGCCGCAAGTTTTTGGAGTTTGCCAGCAGATGGGAACCGCTCGCAAATAGGAAGGAGCGATCGAAGTTGTTGATTTAGGAGTTGGATTTTTCGTGGGTTTCTGCTCGAGCTCGAACAACTATCGCGATTATTGTAGCAAAGGGTTTCAGGCAGAGTTCGCATTTTTTTTTGTGGCTCGAGTTCATCGAGTTCGGTTCTTTTGAAATCGAATTCCCGTGCCTCGCGACAGTAGAAGCATCCAGGGTTATTGCGAGGTATCGCGAATTGGGGTAGTTCGTTTTATGATGACTGAATGATGGGGGGTTCGATTGTCTGATGGCGATTGGGAAAGGAGGTCTGGTTGACTTCGCTGTAAGCAGGAAGGATGCGGATAGAGTTCAATGGTCAACAATGGACAGCGTGAGGAGTACTGCAGGCGGAAGTTGAACTGGGAAGAATGGGGTTCGACAGTGTGATAAGTTCGATTTGTTTGTTGTGATGGTGCAATGTACGATGATTGAGGATGGCCTGAGTGAATTAGAGGATGATCGACTTGTGATAGGAAGCAGACTAAAAGCAAGGTCAATACATTTTTGATTTGCACAGTAGATGGCTACAGAAATGTAATTGAGGAAGAAAATATAATGTTTGAAAGCGTTATGGGATTAAGGTAATATTCATTTATTTATTTAATTTATAAGAAACCTAAAATTTTACAGTAAGGGAAAAATGTCTTTAACCGTTGGTTTAGAATTTGGAAACTGAAGAGCGAAAATTCATTTAGTAAATCAATATAAGAATTATAAATTAGATAAGTGTAAGTTTTAAACTTGAAACCTTTAGCTGTACAATAAAACCAGGAAGTTTAGAAATATAAACTTTTAGTATATTTTTAACATTTAAACCTTGGTAAAGAAATTCATTAGCTCATTTATAATATTCGGATTTGGCTTAGGCAAGGATAAATCAAATGAGATCATTCGTATGGAGTTCAGAGCCTAAGAAAAATCAATGAAAAGAAACTGAAATTGGTACAAGTGCAGATTTAAAATCACGGTGAGTAAACCTCACTCACCATTTATTTAAAATTATTTTTATATAGTTAAAAATAATTGTCTGTGCTTGTTGGAATGCTGTCTGATTGTTTTAAAATATATTAGTTATTTCGGATAGATATATATTGGGTTGATGATTGGTTGGATTCCCGCAGTTTCATCAGCGGATGCCCGCAGTTTCATAGCGGATGATTACCCTATACGCCCCACTCTATGATAGTGGATGACCTTCATACCGCGATATCCTGCCTCGAAGCAGGATGGGTATTACTATGTTGACTAACGTCTGTGGATGCAGAAAAACAGGTTGGAGGAATCCAACTGGATTCCTCAAAAATATATTATCTAATTGTTGTTTGTTTGATTTCATATATATATTCCTATATGATGTGTTAAAAATCAAATGATTGAAAATTGGTTGATTTGATTGTTTAAAATATCAATGGGGCTTGAATATTGATTTATAAAAATATCGAAAAGGGTATTTGAGATTTAAAAAGGGAATTCTATTTTTATAAATAGAATTTGAATTTTATATAAAACTATAGAAAATATTAACTTGTTTGAATATATAAATCAAGTATGGAATCTATAAACTCTGTTTATAAATGAAAAGATGGGATTTGAATCGAATTTATAAACTCTATTTATAAATGAAAATGTGGGATTTAAATTGAATTTATATACTTTGTTTGTAAATATATAATGTGGGAATTTAAGTGAAGTTATAAACGTTGTTTAAATAAGGCATAGAATTCAAATGGAGTTTAACTATAGAATTTGAATATAGAATTCAAATGAGATTTTATATTATAGGATTTGAATAATAGAAGATAATAGATTTGGATAAATAGAAGTGGATTAGACTAAGAAGTTAATTAACAGATTTAATTAACAAATTTAGTTAAAAAGATTGGTATAGTTAAAATAGATTGGACAGGTATCAATATACAGGAGACATGTTGGAATAAAGTGTTAGAAGGTATATAAATAGAATGCCCGACAAAAAGGCACGTATTTAATTTCCATATGAGATTTTATGCGCAGTATCGGCTAGCCGCTTGGCTTTTCTTTTTCTTTTTGATTGGAGAAGGCCTATGTGGCAGTTTGGGGATTTTTCCGAAGCTCCCGGTACAAAGGAGGTTATGGTGAATTTTTCCGGGAATTTAAGGAGATAGAATATTTTTTAAGATAATTTGATAGTTAGAAATCAACGTATCGATATATATAGAAGTCGATAAGAAAACGAACTTAGAAATAGAATAGTATAATTAAAAAGGAAGTATAAGAATAAAATCTAGTAAGAATAGAAAGAGGAAGTGTATACGTGTTTAAAGGTAAAGAAGTAGTTGTATGTTATTGATTGTTCGAGTAAGTAGTCATATCTGTTTTAATGTTTTAAATGTTATTCAGTCAAGGTCTGAGAGGTAGTTATACCCCAACTTGATTGATTTCATTATTAACAGATAAACAATAAGATTTCAAGCTCAAAGATCAATGTTTAATAAGATTTAGTTGAATATAGTATTTGGGTTGTCGTAACGATGTTTTACACAACATCCGTTTTAACCCAAATAAGGGTAAACTTGGAAATAGAATAATAGAATATTTCATAAGTATAGAAATAAACGAGATCGGAAAAGAGATAAGTAATTGGAATATTTTCCCAATTATAAATAGTTTATATTTTCTAAAGTTTAGAAAATAAAGGAAGGCGATATTCGGAAATGTTTTCCAACTAACGTAAAAGGCCAATATGGTTATTGAAAATATTTGGTTAACAAATATTGATAAAGAAATAGAGAAGTGATTTAATTAATGGAATATTAATTAAGGGCTTAGTAATTGGTTGATAATTGGATGAACACTTGTTTTTATTCGATAGTTAAATCATCGACTATCGAAACACTTGTTTTTATTCGATAGTTAAATCACAGACTATCGAAGTTTTGACCATCGTTGTCAATATGGAGAGACCGGTTGGATTATTATCCGAAGAACCACTCCGTATTGGCAGTAGCGTGCGAATCAGATTATATAAAGATAATCGAAGACAGAGTAGAGTGCAAGGACTTTTTCTATTAATAGAAATAGTGCCTTCAGTTCATCCTGTTCCTGGGTGACTTGTATGGATGGATGTCTGACAAAGTATTTCCAAAAAGGTCACGTACATTGATTTCTTCAACCGTACCAAGAGTGGAAGCAGAGAAGGAAACTTCTTTTAGCTGACACGTAATGTACTGTTGTAGACATCAATTAGTGATTTTCGATGGATCTGACGATGTGACATTCGAAGTGAATCTTGTGTGATGATAAAGCGTAGCTTCTAGCCTCATCATCCGGTAAATGACAGAAATCGGGCAAGCAGCATGGTTATGTAGGTCGCACCTATTATGGTGTATAATCACCTTATCTAGAGTTTCATTTATTTCTAAAAATCTATTGTCGATGCTGTCCCATTCGGGAAACGGTTGCTGGTCCCAACCGTTGGTGATATACATTCGATACACTCAAGCGAAATGAGTGGTCGGTCATGTGTGGCTGAGTTGCAAGATGTTCTTGTTGAACTCGGTGTATTCTCCTCTAGAGATACACCAGCGGAAGGTGTTTCCATACCTTGTCATAGTTGAAAATCCATTACCCAATACGTGCTTGCGGTTTTGATTATATATATATATGTGGAACGTGAGATTCAAATGTTCCACTAGATTGTTATCTACTTGATTTAGACATTATTATAATATCAAAAGAGTTTTGATATAAAGATTATCGTTCCTTTCAAAAGGGATTTTGAAAGTTAAATCAAGTGTTTGGATTCTCATAAGGGAAAAACCCGTTCCTTGTTATACGGCGTGGTCTTATGAGATATCATTTAGTTTCTGAAACTGTTTTAAACTATTTACTCATACCAGCCCCATGACTGACCCGGAGTTTATTTTGTTTTGTTCTACCTAAACTCTTGGGTGCCTAAATTTGTATGGGCAGTCAAGTAGTTCAGGATTTTATAGATCTATCTAAAGGAGCTTGGAGCAGGAGGCTTCAGCGTTAGTTATATAGAGTTTTGTTCCGCTGTGTTGTAAGTGTTCTATTCTGATAAGTGTATGTAATACAGTAAAGATTTTGTATTCCAAAGATATGATATATTATATTTTGTTCTGCTGCGATGGGAGATTCTGTATTGATATTTCTGTTCTTCTTCTATCTCTTTCTTCTAAAAAAAATGTTCCGTATTTTCGTGATATTTGGGTTGGACGTATGATGTATATAGTCAACTCTGATGTTATGGAAATCTGGGTCATTACAATGTCGAACGATGCCCCTAGTCTAGGACACACTACCTAGAGCGATATATGTTCCTAGACTTTCCCCACGTATGTGTCGTGAATCGTTATCGCTGTCTAGATGCACATGCCCTTTATATGTGCGATCCGAGTCCCGTGACAGGGCAAATCAAGAAACACGGAACTCGGTCGGGAGCTTTAATTTATCTGCCGATGCAGATGCTAAGGTCTGTTTTTTTCCAGTGGCTATGGTCCCACTTAACCCCTCCCTCAACTAATGAAAGGCACACCTTGAAAAATGAGAACTATACGCAGGCCCTTTATGCCCTACTAACCTATGGACATCCTCACCCATAACTAGATAGCAAGTATATGGTCTTTTGGAGTTCTCCGCCTTTCCGCTTTACGTATCTCGACCGACTTAAGATGGCAGGTAGACGACGAGTCGCTATCATAGGGCTACTGGTCTCGCCGAATCACGCTGGTCCAACCTAGTCTTTAGGTTGCCATATATTGCAACCAAGGCATACCATTGGTTCTTCTCACGCAGACCTTAACCTCTGTGAGCCTAGGCGGATCATCTGCTTTCTCACAGAGGGATACCAAGAGTACCCTTACGTCCCCTCGAAGCCTCAGGCTTCGTAACCCAATTCGTTGGAGCCTTCTTTAAGACCGTTCGCTCCTCCTCATGTTATACTAAGGATTACTACTTAGTTTTCCTAACTAAGGTTTACCACTTGGTTTCCTGAATCGTCGTTTTCTTAACTAAGGTTTACCACTTAGTCCTTTTAACTAAGGTTAACTACGTAGTTCTCTTACTCGTCAAGTTGGATTGGTTAAGTGTCATTAGTCGATACAAGTTAACTTAACCTATTCATTTGTCATGTTAAACTGGTTAAGTGTTACCAGTAATTCACGTTGACTTAACCCTACCAGCATCAAGTTATATTGGTTAAGTATTTACTTAACCCTACCCATTCATCTTGTATTGGTTAAGTGTTCCTTTTTAACTTAACCTTGCCTATCTGTTTTAACTAACATGTTATAACGGTTAAGAGTTCCCTTAGTTAACTTAACCCTAACATTGGTTTGATTAACATGTTCTTAATGGTTAAGTATTGTCCCTTCATGTTTTTAACTTAACCCTATTCATTTATCACACTCTGATGGTTAAGTGTTCAAGCTTACTTAACCCTACGGTCTAGTCCAGCTAACATATTAAATTGGCTAAGTGTATTAAATTTACTTAACCCCAACCTCTAGTCTAGTTAGCATGTTAAATTGGCTAAGTGTATTAACTTTACTTATCCCCAACCTCTAGTCTAGTTAACATGTTAAATTGGCTAAGTGTATTGAATTTACTTAACCCCCACTTTCTAGTCTGGTTAACATATTAAATTGGCTAAGTGTTTTTCTTAGTTACTTAACCCCTACAAATCTTGTCTTGTTACCATGTTAAGTTGGTTAAGTGTTCTAGTTAAATTAACCCTATCGTCTTAACTTAACTGTGTTAAGTTGGTTAAGTGTTCTTATGGACTTTACCCTCCCATTCTAGCTTAACTTTAATTGTCTTATTAAAGCACCAGCCACTCACATTAGACAGGTATTGTTGTGGCTGCCGGTATGCCGGTTGGTTCTGGGCTGTCTTACGCCACAACTCAGTCTAACCTCGGGCCTTTATCGGGCTCAATGCCTTAACCTCCCACATTGGATAGGTATTGTTGTGATCACTGGACAGCCGGGCGGGTCCGGGAAGGTTTACATCACAACTCAATCCAACCTCGGGTTAAGCATGTTCGTATTGTCTAAATTTACTTTTCTCATTTAGGATAAATTCTATAAGTAAATTTTCCCTAATTTACTTATTCCATTATTACTCTTTTAATGTACATTGTCAATATTTATTATTATGGCTCATTTTCCCTATATATCATATTTATAGTTTTTGGTATGTAAATTATACCAAATTAAGTGTCACTAACCATGATTATTCTAAACATGACAATTACTCACAATTATGACTAAATTCAAAATTTGTGCTAATATACTTATTATGCCAAATTAACTTTAATTGACCCAATTCTGATTTAACATCCTAATTTACATTTTATGGCAAGACTATAATTATTATTCTAGTTTACCGTTTATGCCTAAAACTTAGCTTACTTGCCAATACTAAATTTATTAGTCAAATTACATATTCCATAATTCATGTCAAATTTTCAAATTTGCGTTCTAATAAACATGCCATAATACATGTTCTAAATTATGTCAATCATAATTATGTTAATGTTCCACATTATGCCAATTTCCAAGTTTACAACCATGTTTAAGTCAAATTTATGATTTGCCCAAATCGTATTCCCATCGTTCGTGTAATCGTGATTTCATCCTAGATTATAGATAAATCTAGATTCGTGGATAAAAAGGGAATGAACCAAAATGCCATGAAAAGATAGACATAATAACTGGCAGAAGATGATAATTCACTAATCGCAGATCTAACAAATTACACTGAATAAATTGATTAAAGCATCGAAGGCCTATAGATCTGATAATATTATGACATAAAAGGGGTTGAACAAATAACATAGGTTCAAGTATATGGGTAGATCTAACTTAATAGATAAATTCCCATAATCAAGATCCAAGGATAATTAAAAATAAACTGAATAGATAATCAAGTTTAGATCCAATCTCACAGTCATAATCCTAGACAATAATATCATGTTCATGAATCATAGGTAATTATCCACTATTGTCCTTGTCATAGTCATAGGCATTGGTTTATGCTCCTAGTCAAAGGCTTATGTTCATAGTCAAAGGCTTATGGTTTCAAAGGCCACAGTTCCATAGTCATAATCTTAAGCATTGGCAATTTAGTCACAATGTGTTCTAGGCCATAATCAAGAATCAGATCCAAAGTCATAAATAAGCACAGATTCAATGAAATGATAAGGCATATTTCTTATATTCTTTTAATTTCATGTCACAAATAGAAAAGGCGTTCAAATCTAAAAAGTAACCGACTTACATTGATTGGATCTAGAAAAGAATAGAAAGATAGCGTTGCTTGAAGCCGTTGAATCTTTACTTGGATCCTAACTTGTTTTGAATCTTCTCTTGAAAGACTTGAGCAGCATATCCTCGTCTTGATTTATATTTTATTTTAATCTATTTATTTAGATTTAGAGGAAGAAGAAGAAGCCATGTCCATCAAGAATTTGTGCAGCATAAGGTTAGAGAAGAATGATGCAAAGAGAAGGAGACTAGGGGGTTGTTTATATAGGATTGCAAGTTAATTTGAGCCGTCGATGAAGCCAAGGTTAATCAAAGCCATCCGTTCTAAAGAGAAGCCAATTATGTTCACAATTACTTTCTTAATGTACATTATTAACATTCATTATTAAATTTGTATGCACATTAGATACATCCCCCCTTTACACATTTATTATTAAATTTGTATGCACATTAGATACATCTCCCCTTTACACATTTATTATTAAATTTGTATGCACATTAGATACATCTCCCCTTTACACATTTATTATTAAATTTGTATGCACATTAGATACATCCCCCCTTTACACATTTATTATATTAAGCATTGGTTATTCTTAAATTAGTAACTTTAGTGTTAACAGAAATATGGGGTGTTACATTCTCCCCTCCTTAAAGGATTTCGACCCCGAAATTTTCAAGTCAAGAAGAATGTAAATCCTACCATCCAATCATCCATCTACTCAACCATCAAACACAGGCATCCATTGTCCTTAAAGACTTCTAATGCTTGTATGTTCATATGCATAGTGTGCGTACATGTCTTTATCTAATGCAAAATCAAGCGGTCTACTGATTCAGTTGACCTCCTTAATGAAAATCATGTTAGTGCCATGCGTCCAATATGTATGCAAAACCTAATGATACATATTATTTCTATATGAGTGCACAATCAGTCACTCAAATGCGACATCCATATGATAACACATTAAGTTCAATTCATAAACAAATACATATATGTAAATGAAATATGAAGGCGTTTGAGCTGATCTAGTGCCTAATACGTGTGTATATGCATTCACGAGCAACCACTAGCAACCATTCGCAACCATCAACCATAACATGTTTCAAATACATGTTTACATCCAAAAGGGTTTCTACCTAAGGATCGATGATACGTCCTAGAGGATATACCTTAAAAGCTAGAAATTAGTATGCATAGAATTCCTAAAAAAAGGAATCAAGGATGTACCCTTAAGAAAAAGGGTATGAGGCACGTATGCCTTATCTTCAATCTCCCGTATCACGTCTTCTTGAGCTTTACTCAACTGTACCTTAACAGATTCATCTTCATGATTGCGAAGTTTCTTGACCTCCATTTCCAAAATAAACAAATGTCAACCATGACACTGAGTGTATATACTAGGATGATCAGAGGTCTCTCCTCTTAGCTTATCCATCACGCCATAACTATGAGGGTCAAAAGGTCACTACGTACTTTTTACCTCTCTTAAGGTTAGTCCTTCTCTATATAGAGCGCCTGCCACAACTATTCATCTCTCAAGCAAACCATCCTAGTCGAACTCGACATCCCTCAAGTACAAGCCCCAAAGGCCTAAACCAATATCAGACAAGCACCCGAGGAATGTCTCCTCCGAAGTTGGACGATCTACGTGAGATGATCTAAGCAAAAACAACCAAACACTTGAGCACTAGTTGGGATCTTTTACTATACAAATACTAAGGTGCAGAGACTCAACTATTGAAGCAAATATGAACAAATGCGAAGTGCTAAAACCAAAAGAAAGAGTACAAATAGAAAAGCTAGACTCTTCCAACAGAACTTTACTACCTTTCTCCTAGGTACGCTTAGTGGTGAAAGCATGTACTTTCCCTTCTGAAAATCTTGTCCTTTGTTCTTAATTATATGCACTATTTTGCCATAGTAAAGATACTTCCTCTTGTCTTAGGTTTTATAATCCCTTCCTCCTTCGTGAGCCAAGTCTACATCCATGAATTCCTCATCCTTGGGTTGTGCTCCTTAGCCAAACTCCTCATCCTCTTTCATGTGTAATCATGTTGACAAATCTCTCGAAAGTTGCCTCCATCGTACAGAAAACCCTACTAAGCTTGAAAGAAAACTAGCCGCAGGTGAAACTACTACGGTTATAGATGGAAGTCGGGCACTACTTCGCCCTTCGATGAGGTTACCTCCCAGAAATCCAGGAGCCCCAGAGACTCAAGAAAGAAGGGGAAAAGAATTCAAACAGAGAATCAGAAGATAGTGCGTATGGCTTTTGGGGAATATGCCTTTAAAACAAAACTTTTCTTTTGAAAATGCTTCTTTTAAAACTGTTTGAAAATAATAATTTTTTTCAAATCTTTTATCTGATCCAGTAAACTTCAGCTCTGATACCACGTGTAACACCCCACATCGTTTAGTGTCACTCACAAAGGGAATGCACTAAGTTCTGTGGAGCATTTAGGGTAAAAGATGCAGATAAATTACAAGACAGACAAAATTAAAACAGCGGAAAATAAAACTTTACATTATTGATAAAATAGTTTGTACAACAATTGTTTTCCAATATCAGAGTATCATCTGTCTTACAAAATAAAGAAGCATAAAATAATATTTATATTCCCCAATGTAGCATAAGCCAGCCATAGCAGCAGAAAAAGAGAGTCCAAAGCACTTTGTCAAAGAATCTTCGAGCTTGGGAAGAGTGACGGTCCAATCTAACCTTAGCTATACTATTCCCTCTTTAACTACCTGGGGGGGAGGGAAACGGAAGAAAAGAAGACGAAAGAAAACTGGGTCAGGCATAAAGTCTGGTAAGTTCAGTTACTTCTAGCATGTGAACAAGGGAAAAACAAAACGACATGAATTAACTGAATACAAGACAATACCATGATGATAGGGCCAACAAGATAGGATAAGATTAACACAAGATATGCTAAGACAAGATAAACTGGATATGCTTTAATACTTTCTTTGCTTCGCTATTAACCTGTTATTATGGTTTCTATGTCTCTGCACCACCTATCTAGTGTCCCAACTAGTAATCTGTCTAAAATGATAACGCGATCCCAATCCCAGTAATTGTGGTTGCCTTCAGGCGTACATTTATTATTTATTACCTAGATCTAATCTAGGGTTTTATATCAAAGTACTTCCTAGATTCCACTCGGGTTTACGCGGCTTATCTAATGCTTCACAGATTCAGGGTATATGCCACCTAGGTCCAACTAGGGATTACGCTACCTGTCGAACGATTCCCCTAGTCTAGGACACACTACCTACAGCGGTATATATTCCTAGACTTTCCCCACGTATGTGTCATGAATCGTTATCGCTGTCTAGATGCACATGTCCTCTATATGTGCGACCCAAGTCCCATGGCAGGGCAAATCAAGAAATACGGAACTCGGTCGGGAGCTTTAAGTTATCTGCCGATGCAGATGCTAAGGTCTGTTTTTTTCCAGTGGCTATGGTCCCACTTGCCCCCTCCCTCAACTAATGAAAAGCACACCTTCAAAAATGAGAACTATACGCAGGCCCTCTATGCCCCCACTAACCTATGGCCATCCTCACCCATAACTAGATAGCAAGTATATGGTCTTTTGGAGTTCTCCACCTTTCCGCTTTACGTATCTCGTCTGACTCAAGATGGTAGGTAGACGACGAGTCGCTATCACAGGGCTACTGGTCTCACCGAATCACGCTGATCTATCCTAGTCTTTAGGTTGCCATATATTGCAACCAAGGCATACCCTTGGTTCTTCTCACACAGACCTTAACCTCTGTGAGCCCAGGCGGATCATCTGCATTCTCACAGAGGGATACCAAGAGTACCCTTACGTCCCATCGAAGCCTCGGGCTTCGTAACCCAATTCGTTGGAGCATTCTTTAAGATAGTTCGCTCCTCCTCGTGTTATATTAAGGATTACTACTTAGTTTTCCTAACTAAGGTTTACCACTTGGTTTCCTGAATCGTCGTTTTCTTAACTAAGGTTTACCACTTAGTCCTTTTAACTAAGGTTTACTACTTAGTTCTCTTACTCGTCAAGTTGGATTGGTTAAGTGTCATTAGTCGATACAAGTTAACTTAACCTATTCATTTGTCATGTTAAACTGGTTAAGTGTTACCAGTAATTCACGTTGACTTAACCCTACCAGCATCAAGTTATATTGTTAAGTATTTACTTAACCCTACCCATTCATCTTGTATTGGTTAAGTGTTCCTTTTTAACTTAACCCTGCCTATCTATTTTAACTAACATGTTATAACGGTTAAGTGTTCCCTTAGTTAACTTAACCCCAACATTGGTTTGATTAACATGTTCTTAATGGTTAAGTATTGTCCCTTCATATTTTTAACTTAACTCAATTCATTTATCACACTCTGATGGTTAAGTGTTCAAGCTTACTTAACCCTACGGTCTAGTCCAGCTAACATATTAAATTGGCTAAGTGTATTAAATTTACTTAACCCCAACCTCTAGTCTAGTTAGCATGTTAAATTGGCTAAGTGTATTAACTTTACTTATCCCCAACCTCTAGTCTAGTTAACATGTTAACTTGGCTAAATGTATTGAATTTACTTAACCCCCACTTTCTAGTCTGGTTAACATATTAAATTGGCTAAGTGTTTTTCTTAGTTACTTAACCCCTACAAATCTTGTCTTATTACCATGTTAAGTTGGTTAAGTGTTCTAGTTAACTTAACCCTATCGTCTTAACTTAACTGTGTTAAGTTGGTTAAGTGTTCTTATGGACTTAACCCTCCCATTCTAGCTTTACTTTAATTGTCTTATTAAAGCACCAGCCACTCACATTAGACAGGTATTGTTGTGGCTGCCGGTATGCCGGTTGGTTCCGGGAAGTCTTACGCCACAACTCAGTCTAACCTCGGGCCTTTATCGGGCTCAATGCCTTAACCTCCCACATTGGATAGGTATTGTTGTGATCACTGGACAGCCGGGCGGGTCCGGGTAGTTTAAATCACAACTCAATCCAACCTCGGGTTAAGCATGTTCATATTGTCTAAATTTACTTTTCTCATTTAGGATAAATTCTATAAGTAAATTTTCCCTAATTTACTTATTCCATTATTACTATTTTAATGTACATTGTCAACATTTATTATTATGGCCCATTTTCCCTATATATCATATTTATAGTTTTTGGTATGTAAATTATACCAAATTAAGTGTCACTACCATGATTATTCTAAACATGACAATTACTCACAATTATGACTAAATTCAAAATTTGTGCTAATATACTTATTATGCCAAATTAACTTTAATTGACCTAATTCTGATTTAACATCCTAATTTACAGTTTATGGCAAGACTAGAACTATTATTCTAGTTTACCGTTTACGCCTAAAACTTAACTTACTTGCCAATACTAATTTAATATGTCAAATTACATATTCCATAATTCATGTCAAATTTTCAAATTTGCGTTCTAATAAACATGCCATAATACATGTTCTAAATTATGTCAATCATAATTATGTTAATGTTCCACATTATGCCAATTTCCAGTTTACAACGATGTTTAAGTCAAATTTATGATTTTCCCAAATCGTATTCCCATCGTTCGTGTAATAGTGATTTCATCCTAGATTATAGATAAATCTAGATTCGTGGATAAAAAGGGAATGAACCAAAATGCCATGAAAAGATAAACATAATAACTGGCAGAAGATGATAATTCACTAATCACATATCCAACAAATTACACTGAATAAATTGATTAAAGCTTCGAAGGCCTATAGATCTGATAATATTATGACATAAAAAGGGTTGAACAAATAACATAGGTTCAAGTATATGGGTAGATCTAACTTAATAGATAAATTCCCATAATCAAGATCCAAGGATAATTAAGAATAAACTGAATAGATAATCAAGTTTAGATCCAATCTCACAGTCATAATCCTAGGCAATAATATCATGTTCATGAATCATAGGTAATTATCCACTATTGTCCTTGTCATTGTCATAGGCATTGATTTATGCTCCTAGTCAAAGGCTTATGTTCATAGTCAAAGGCTTATGGTTTCAAAGGCCACAGTTCCATAGTCATAATCTTAAGCATTGGCAATTTAGTCACAATGTGTTCTTGGCCATAATCAAGAATCAGATCCAAAGTCATAAACAAGCACAGATTCAATGAAATGATAAGGCATATTTCTTATATTCTTTTAATTTCATGTCACAAATAGAAAAGGCATTCAAATCTAAAAAGTAACCGACTTACATTGATTGGATCTAGAAAAGAATAGAAAGATAGCGTTGCTTGAAGTCGTTGAATCTTTACTTGGATCCTAACTTGTTTTGAATCTTCTCTTGAAAGACTTGAGCAGCATATCCTCGTCTTGATTTATATTTTATTTTAATCTATTTATTTAGATTTAGAGGAAGAAGAAGAAGCCATGTCCATCAAGAATTTGTGCAGCATAAGGTTAGAGAAGAATGGTGCAAAGAGAAGGAGACTAGGGGGCTGTTTATATAGGATTGTAAGTTAATTTGAGCCGTCGATGAAGCCAAGGTTAATCAAAGCTATTCGTTCTAAAGAGAAGCCAATTATGTTCACAATTACTTTCTTAATGTACATTATTAACATTCATTATTAAATTTGTATGCACATTAGATACATCCCCCCTTTACACATTTATTATTAAATTTGTATACACATTAGATACATCTCCCCTTTACACATTTATTATTAAATTTGTATGCACATTAGATACATCTCCCCTTTACACATTTATTATTAAATTTTTATGCACATTAGATACATCTCCCCTTTACACATTTATTATTAAATTTGTATGCACATTAGATACATCTCCCCTTTACACATTTATTATTTTAAGCATTGGTTATTCTTGAATTAGTAACTTTACTGTTAACAGAAATACGGGGTGTTACAGTGTGCACAGGCTCAAAAAATGGAGCAACACTCAAGTATTGACAAAAATGGTCGAGGAGCAGAAATATAGTGCAACTCAAATATAGACAGGCCAGACAAGCGACATGGAGAAGAGGTGCATATGTGAATACATGAAGCAGGGGCAACATTCAAGCAGTACAAGCATAAGCCAGTATGAACACTGGAAACAATGGTGTACTTAGTGTTCATGACATGCCAAAAATGGTACAACATACATGCATAAGAGTTGTGCATGCATATGCACATGTCTACAACTCAAACAAGGAAGTCAAGTCTCAAGCAAGCACAAGCATAAATGCCAAGCAATGTGTAGATAGGTGAATGGTGCAAGTGCCAAAACAAACAAGTATTTCTCATGCAAAATAGCTCAGGTAAATACAGCAAGCCTGGAAGCAATCAAGGCAAGAAATTAAGGTGAATGGTGCAATCTCATGATCAGTTCAATCAATTAATCACAACAGTTCGAGCAAAAGGGAAATACAATGAACTATATTAAGAAAGGGATTTTTTTGGCAAATATTAATATTTCAGATAACCATATGTGGCAAGAATCTTTCCAGAAATGGCAAATTATATCAACGTTCCTAAAATCAAGTGCGGACATTCACCTCAACAATTCAAGTATTTCCTCAATTCATAGAAGAAAAAGAAATCGGCCAGGTTCATCACATAATTCATGCAGAAATGTTTTCAACAAATTCGAAGATTGACTTTTTGGAAACAAATAAATTCGAGTTCAAAAAGATTTCCAGAAATGTTCAAATCTATTTCAAGGGCTGATTTAATCAAGGTACCAAAAGGGGGGAAATCATGCAACACAAATCAGCAAACGATTATTGTGAAATCAGTGAGAATTAAGGATGTAATAATCCTATAAATTCAACCAATTCATCGTAGGTATAAAAGATCGAAAACCAAGGCAATAATTAGAAGAACAAACATAGAAAAACAATTTCATAGAACTCACAGTTTAAGAGGTTTTCGATCACAATCACAAATCCTAAATCGAAGTACCAAAAGCATCCAAAGTTTTAATGCATCATATATTTAATTCAGAAGCAAACAATTGAATTGGCGATTTGGGGAAAGAGTTGAAAAACTCTAACATGTATGTTCGGCCGCCATCATTTTTGAGAGCATAGCAATTGCAAGGGAAATATAAAAGTGGGTCAGGCCTTGATTTGAATTAGAAAATTTCTTTTTATTTTGTTCTTGTTTTTACTTTGTTTTGTAAATTGTTCAAACTGTTTTCTAGTTTGTCTATGAAACTAGCAGTTTACTAAAGTCAGTAAAAACTAGGGTATACTAGCTATGGGTTTGTAACTAGGGGAAAATCTGATCTAGGGTATATAGATTAGTCTAGGGTTTTGAGCGTAGGATTAGAACAGAAGCAAAGGGTTCGCGAGTTTACAGGGTTTTGTATGCGGGGTCTATTTTACTACCTAGTATAAACCTTAGTGAATGCAGCATTAGGCAGGGTTTGCCGAACTTGGGTATAGCTGTGTGTTATTTACTTTCTACATTTATTTCCTCTGTTGCATTATGTGATCTGATAATTTTTAAATATCTCGTAAAGATCCAATAAACCCATTTACCCCCTCTGGGGTTATTCTAGATCCAGCAGAAATTACAATTTTTTTTGAAATGATTTCCAAGGAATGGAGTAAACAATAAGTTTAAAAGAGATAATCTTTGATAAATTAACGGGAACCTTTCCCAATGATAATAATTTTTAACTAAACGAATATTCTGCATTGAAATAAGGCGGATGATGTGTTTTTATATCACTTGATTATAAGATACACGAGTTATTTGGAAAGACCGGGTTTAACCCGTTATGGATAACTGATACTATGATTAAAGGTCAAAGATTTGAAGACGGTGGTTGAAGACCGGAGATCTTTACATCGTTTGGATTATTGCTAATGTCCCGCTTGGAAGGTACACCCAAGATAAGGTTATAAGTGGTGGTCGTCCAGACCTACTTGGAGATCAACCGGATATGTAAGGGCCTCTCTTCTGTATTGTACATTTGAGACGAGGAATAAAGTGTCTTCGATTTCGTTCAGACCCAAAACAGACTTGCAAATGGATTGTATGTCTGACATTGTATTTTATGCTGTATAAATTGATTTCTACAAAATATATATCTATTTGGTGGTGGAGAATTTATTCTCTTTGCTTAACACCCTTCTCAGAGGCGTACAAGCTCGGAGGTTGTATATCGGTAGACATCGGTTGTATGGTATGAATTGACAATGTGGCATGTTGAGATGCATGGATCAAATCCTTTGTTGAAAAACAGGGCTTTGTGGTTGATGATCAAAGCACCGCTTTAATATAGTACAGCTTTGTGTTGCATTAATTTGCGAGCATCACACCCCGGTATAAACTAGAAAGGGGATGAGGGACAACAGAGAAATGGACATACGTTGCTTTCTAGCCAGGAATGACGTCATAGGATGGTGCCCAGACTTTTTATATAAATTTTGGGTAATAGATAGCAAGGTACCTCGGATTTGGCCGCACAAGGCCCTTAATGGTCGACATACTGACTAGGATGTTCGACGTACTGACCGGGTTTTAGGTCCTATCGGACCGGGGAATGTATCGTTTGTGGTACAACCGATCAGCGACGGTTGACTGGCTTTGCATGCTCCTAAAAAATCACCTGAGTCTGGGTCCTAAAGCTTGGGCTAGACTGCCTCAAATTCGAAATGGAAGACCCTTGCCTTTGTTCATAGATGGAAACTCAAATTCCAAAACGCGACTTTCGATTTCAATTGTAAACCTATATGGCGACAAAGTAGGATGGGGTACCATGCCATCTAGGATTAAAATATTTATATTTGAAACTGATTTCTGCACTATGCATTTATAACAGTAATAAAAGATAACATTTTGCATACCAAACATGTTTGTTTATTATAAGGTAAAACTCTATCCTCCGGCTTGCGTTGCATTGTGTGATGGGACCTGAGTCTTATAATAGTTTCATTTTTTTTCTTTAAGCATTGTGTTGTTGTTTTATGCACTGGTATTCGTGGGGTAAACACATTCCGTGTTATACGGTGTGGCCCTGTGATTTAACCAACTTTAAAATAAATTTAATAACTGTTTTAGTTCTCACAGCAGTCTCATGACTAACTCGGAGTTTATTATTTTCCACCTAAACTCCGGGTGCCTATATTTTCCACACGTAGGTGGTAGTTTTTGGTTTTGCAGGTATTTCTTTTAACAGGATCCGGGATTACGACTGGAGCTATACTCTGATATGCTTTGTATCCATGTATTTCTTTCAGCTGTGTTAGCTGGGTTTTTTCAGTTGCAAATTATATTCATGTATTATATTTCTGCTGCTATGTATTTTAAATCTCTAATATTATTTTCCTGCTATATATTTGTGACACCCCACGTCCGTTAATGTCACTCACAAAGGGAATGCATTAAGTTTCATGAAGTGTTTTAGTAAACAGAAGAGAAACATTACAAGGCAGATATACATTTTTTGCAGCAGAATAAAAACAACTTTTATTAATCATAAAGCATGGTTACACCATATGTCTGAAAATACATAAACTCTGTTCATCATTAAAACTTCTGTCTTGTACTTTAAATATCAGAGTACAATAATAAGAAAGCATAATCCCCAAATCATAAGCCATAGTAGCAAAGATAGAACCTTGAGCAATACATCTAGAAGCTCCAAGCAATATAATAGCAGAATCCTAACTAAGCCTGAGAATTCCCTCCCTTGAGAACCTTGGGGGGGGGGGGGGAATGGAAGAAAGAAGCAAAAACAAAAAGGGTCAGACATAAAGTCTGGCGAGTCTAGTTACTTTTAGCCAGTAAATAAATAAAAGTAACAAGATAGGCATATAAAGTGGATAAGGGAAACCATACAATAGCAGGTGTGACAAGGCAGATAGGTTAAGGTGTAAATGCTTCTAACGATTATTCTGTACTATTACTAGTTCCATACTGAAAGTTGATCCCTCTTACTAATCATAATAATTATAATAATGGTAGTTTTGTGTACTCCTAGCTGCTATCGTAGGTGCCGCCTGCTCCTACCTCCACTAGTTGTACCCACTACCCTCCCCATTCTAATTACAAAATTTATTCATAATATGGTAGTTTCTTGTACTCCTAGCTGCTGCCACAGGTGTCGCCTACTCCTACCTCCACTAGTTGTACCCACTACCCTCCCCATTCTAATTACAACATTTATTCATAATATGGTAGTTTCTTGTACTCCTAGCTGCTGTCATAGGTGTCGCCTGCTCCTATCTCCACTAGTTGTACACACTACCCTCCCCATTCGATCGGCTCCCTAACTCGTAGATACTCGCGCTGGTCCCATAGTAGGGTGTATCACTCTCTAAAGTGACAACCAGAAAAATGCACGGATTATACCTACACGATGCAACAACGTCTTACCTACCAGCCCAGAACCACGCACGCACATGACTCTATTGGACTTGTATTGCCATCGCTCTTTACTCTTTTGATCTCTTTCAATCAAACTATAACATCACTAAGTCCCAGATTGTGGAAGCCTGTGTAAAGTGGGTACTTATATAGTAGAGCACATCTCTTACTAACGCCGAGGCCTTTTGAGGAACAAAATCTTATGTGAATGGAGGTGCGAGTCGTTACAATGGTATCAGAGCCAATACCTAGCCGGAATTGTGGCTCCTGTGTGGACCACAGCGCCTGGGTGAGGTGTTTGTGAGCCAACGGGGAAGTTGGGCTCTGTAGGAGGGGAGGATGTAACACCCCTAAGTCCCACATCGTGGAAGCCTGTGTGAAGTGGGTACTTATATAGTAGAACCCATCTCTTACTAACACCGAGGCATTTTGAGGAAAAAAACCCCACACCTATACGGTGACTAAGTTGGGGACAATATCTTGCGTGAACGGAGGTGCGGGTTATTACACAAACCCAGTAAGCATGTCCCGTCCTCTCATAGATACTCAAAATGGGTTACTGGTTGAAAAGGGTCCCACACAATATAATACAAGCTCTCCCCTTTGTCTTGTATCCCCACTAGGCTTTCTATTGACTATGTATACCCTAAAGGGTGATCTTTACTTACATAGCCATATTCCAGTTATTCTTATCCTAAAAGGGTGATCTTTAACTACATAACTCTAACAGGTTACATTTGTGGGCCTATATATACAAATATTACCTACCAACCAAAGATGTACTTAACCCTCCTACGGATTCAAGCATGCTTATTTAATGGTTAAGTTTGTGGGCCTATATATATATACTAATATTACCCACCTACCCAACATTTACTTAACCCACCCCTTTTACTTAATCAAGTTTACTTAACCTTAACTTAAGTCTAAGTTCACACAATCCCTATGGATTATATTTGGTTAAGTAGTCCAATTCATTACCATGTCCATTTATGGTTGATAATGGGCTAGACCTCCTACATTAGGCCTGCAACATGTGGATGCTGGGTATGCCGGTCGGTTTCGGGCAATCATATTCCACAGATGGGTCTAACCTCGTGTCTTAGCCCGATTCGTATTTACGTACTTAGACCTCCCACATTAGGTTCAACATTAGTGGCTGCTGGATATGCCTGTCGGGTTCGGGCAGACTTCCACCACTAACATAACCTAACCTCGTGTCATAAGTACCATTTATGGCTCCTAATTGTAATTACTAGGTATTCGTTTTTATTCAAATCTACCTATGTCATTATAGGTAATTATTCTATGTTTTCACCATTTGAATTACATGTCCGTCTCATACAAAGATTACATAAATTATGCCAATTATAAATCCTTTTTCCCCGTTTCCTCACTAACGCATATGCATGTATTTTTGGCGGTATCTAGACTATAAAGTAGCCTAGCCATAACAATGAAAAGGGAAAATGATAAAGGTGATAATTTCAAACATATTGACATAACATACTGGCATGATAACAAAGTGAAAGGGCATGAAATTATCATAACGGTGTGGATATATAAAACTGATAACTTGTGGCAATTCCTAAAATATCAAATCAAGCATAATGAGATCTAAATGTCTCCTAATTGGATCTAACTAAATTATGGTGACATAAAGATGGATTCACATGTAAAGTTCACAACAGATCTAGATTGATCACAATAAGGGGATTCGTATAGACAACTAGATCCAACTGTCAATTACGTAAATGTAACATATCAAGTTTACAATAGATCTAGATTTACCACAATAAGGAGATTCATATAAACAACTAGATATAACTATCTAATTAAATAAATGTAACTTATCAAGTTTACAATAGATCTAGATTTAACACAATAAGGAAATTCATATAAACAACTAGATCCAACTGTCCAATTAAATAAATGTAATATGTTTAGATCAAAAGGTAGATTAACATAATAGTCTAGATCCGAATAACGTCACAATTATCCAAATTAATAGATGTACTTCCATCATAACATGGTTACAAGTCAAGATGCATATAAACATCATAATCGAATCACCACAATTGTATTAGATCTAAGAAATTAGATCTGTCATGACATAAGATAAAATTTCATATTAACACAAAATCATACTTTACAACATATCCAATTTATTGTCTGTCAAAGCATACTTTTATTTATCTAAACCTAAAAGTAATCTAGAAACTCACAGCGTTAGGTTTAGAGATTTGAGAAAGAACGGATCTAGAATTCTAAAGTTGATTTGCTAAGAAGTTGTTGTAGAATTTCTGATCTTCTAATTTGACTTGATGGAGAAGAAAGGCTTGTTTTAATTTAAATTAGAGCAGCATGGAGGCGCCATGGATGAAAACAACGAGATTAGGGTTAGGTGTTCATTTATAGGTGTATTAGGAGAATTAGGACCTTTAGATTCGATCAGGAACCATAGGAATCGTCTACGTCATCCGACCAATAGAAATTAGCCATGTTGCAAAAAAAAACAATCTTTAACCAATAAAAAACGCGCTATGTGTGCAACATGATGCGCAGCAGCAGGGGTGTTGACACCCACACGTCATATAGATATAGTATTTATTTTTCTTTTTAATCATCTTTCCAATTAATCCTCCAATTAACCCTTTTCACACTAAACCTCTTTTTAATTGAACTGCATTCACACTAAGCCACTTTTTAGCCCTTCCCCTAAAACAAAAATATGGCGTTGGCAGGGATTGAAATCAAAACCTCTTGTATACAAGTCACATGATCTAACCAAATGAGATGCTAAGTTTTTTGTTTACAAACCTTAAAACAATGCTAAACATTATTCTTTTCTCATTCCTCTTTTTCATGTTTTGTTGCACTATTTAATTTAAAGATATATTTTCGTCCTAAATCGGTTTTCTGCAAACGATAGGTCTAAATTGATTAGAAAACCACCACGAACGCAATGATGCTAATTTCGTGACCAAATTCCTGAAGCTTCTACAATTTTCTTTTTTATTTCTATTTAATTGTTTGCATGCATTTCTTCGCATTTCATGTATTGCATTTAATTTCTTTTATTAATCTTTTTCCTTCATTTCACTGCATGAACTTATTACATGCAATTTTATTGTCATTATTTAATTTTTCTCTTACATATATCTATGTATATAATATATATACATATTTCCATATTTTTAATTTCATTAAAAAAGCGGGGTGTTACATTCTCTCCTACTCAAATGATTTCTTCCCTGAAATCTTCAAGTTAAGAAGAATGTATCCTACCATTCATCATCCATCTACTCATCCATCATCCACAAGGATCCATTGTCCTTAAAAGATTTATAATGCTCCTATGAAAATATGCAGAGGTGTGTGTATATGTCCCAATACTAATGCGGAGATCAGGCGGTCTACTGATTCAGTTGACCTCCTTAATGCAATGTATGTTAGTGCCATGAATCCAACATGTATGCAAATAATCTTATTATAACAGATGAATTCTATATGTGTGCAAACTCATTCGTACAAATGCAACATCCATATTCTAATACATCCATTTCCATCCATTAAAGAAAGAAAAATGCACACATATCCATATGCAATATGAGAGTGATTGAGCCGATCTAGTGCCTAATGTGTGTGTATATGCATCCACAGGCAACCACTAGCAAACACTTGCATCCACTTGCATCCATCAAACATAACATGTCTCAAACACATTTTTACATCCATGGGTTCCCCACCTAAAGGCTCGATCGATAGGAGGTATTCAAACCATATATACAAGTATTAATTCGATGCTTGGAAAAAAAGTTAAGAACATATCCTCGAAAAGGAAAGGATATGAAGCATGAATCTTGTCTTCAATCCCCCAAGTAGCATACTCATGGTCCTCTCCCCATTACACTTTTACTAGCTTCACTTCTTTGTTACATAATTTCTTAACCTCCAATCCAAGTTTGCAAGTCGGAACTCGTCCAATCGTTGCTTTCTTCTCTACTTTCACTTCCTCTCGTAAGTTTGGCTCCAATATCTCGAACTCTATACCTTTTATCGCCTCTTCTCAAGTAGCTCCCCTACTTGCTTACAAAGTTCCCTCTTTTCTTTTAGGAGACACAGGCCGCATATGGAATGCAAATGGCTTTGCATAGTCTACCAAGTTTGTGCGGAAACCAATCCCATGCTTCGGGGTAAACCCCGAACCTCATCAAAACATAAGGATACTCACAACTATTGGTACAGGTCGCAAATCATCGATAGATACATCAAGAGGTTCTAGGAAACTAATCCATCCCTAGAATCAAACCGTGCCTCATGGAACAAGATGTGTGTTGCACTCAAACTCGACGCCTAACACAGATATTCTCAAACCCCAACAAATCACGGATAAATGAGCCGAACCACCAATGGGGTTTGGGACAACAACGAGATCCACTACCATACTACTAATTAAGCGCAAAGATTCAACTACAGAACTAGATATGAACAAATGCGAACGCGCCATAATCGAAAAGAGTTCTAACCGGTTGATTGGAAAGAAAAATCAAAACCTTCCATGGAAACTTTCCTACCTCTATCTGGTGCACTAGCCACGAGAGCATTCGCTTTCCCTCCAGAGGTTCCTGTCCTTTGACATTACCCTTGCTTCCTTGGGCACTCCCCAGAATAGTGTCCAGCCTCTCCACAAACGAAGCAAACATTCTTTCGTTTCCTGTAGTCCTTGGCCAAGTGACCCTCTCGCCCACAACTATGGCACTTCCCCTTATCCTTAGCCTTGTCATTTTTTTTCCGCCCTTCTTCTGTTATTGTTGTTGTCCTTTCTTGGGCCATACCTTTTCCTCATTCTTGGGTTGTGCTCCTTAGCCCTAACTTCCTTATACTCCTTTTTACCCACGTTTATGTAACAAGCTAATAAGTCTTTCGAAAGTTGCCTCCATCGCACGGAAATCCTTACGAAACTTGAGAAAATTAACCGTAGGTGAAACCACTGAGGCTACAGATGGAGGTTAGGCACTTCATTGCCCTTCGACATGTGCTAAAAATGCCTACGGCATCATACCGGAATGGGGACACCTTTCGAGAAGAATCGATTCCCCAGACAAAAAGGGAAAAAGGAATCAAGTAGAGAATCGAGAGATATCAAATATCGCTTTGGGGAATATGTTTTTCAAAATAGGCTTTTCTTTTTTAAAATGCTTTATTTTAAAAACTTTTTGAAAATAATTTTCAAAAACTTTATCCAATCTGGTAACATTTAGCTCTGATACCAAGTGTGACACCCCACATCCGTTAATTCACTTACAAAGAAAATGCATTAAGTTTCGTGAAGCGTTTTAGCAAACAGAACAGAAACATTACAACACAGGTATAAAAATTTTGTAGCAAAATAAAATCCACTTTTATTAATCATAAAGCATGGTTACACCATGTGTCTGAAAATACATAAACTCAGTTCATCATTAAAACTTGTGTCTTGTACTTTAAATATCAGAGTACAAGAATAAAGAAAGCATAATCCCCAAATCATAAGCCATAGTAGAGAAGACAAAACCTTGAGCAAAACATCTAGAAGCTCCAAGCAAGATGATAGCAAAATCCTGACTAAGCCTGAGAATTCCCACCCTTGAGAACCTAGGGGGAAGGAAAAAAAAGGAGAAACAAAAAGGATCAGACATTAAGTCCGGAGAGTCTAGTTACTTTTAGCCAGTAAATAAATAGAAGTAACATGATAGGCATATAAAGTGGACAAAGGAAACCATACAATAGCAGGTGTGACAAGGAAGATAAGTTAAGGTGTAAATGCTTCTAATGATTATTCTGCACTATTACTAGTTCCATGCTGATAGTTGATCCCTCTTACTAATCATAATAATTATTATAATAATGGTAGTTTTGTGTACTCCTAGTTGCTATCGTAGGTGCCGCCTGCTCCTACCTCCACTAGTTGCACCCACTACCCTCCCCATTCTAATTACAAGATTTATTCATAATATGATAGTTTCTTGTACTCCTAGCAGCTTCCATAGGTGCCGCCAACTCCTACCTCCACTAGTTGTACCCACTACCCTCCCCATTCTAATTACAACATTTATTCATAATATGGCAGTTTCTTGTACTCCTAGCTGCTGTCATAGGTGCCGCCTGCTCCTATCTCCACTAGTTGTACCCACTACCCTCCCTATTCGATCGGCTCCCTAACTCGTAGATACCCGTGATGGTCCCACAGTTGGGTGTATTACTCCCTAAAGTGGCAAACAGAAAAATGCACTGCTTATACCTACATGATGCAACAACATCTTACCTACCAGCCCGGACCCACGCACGCACATGACTCCATTGGACTTGCGTTGCCACCGCTTTTTACTCTTTTGACCTCTTACAATCAAAACCAGCAAGCGTATCCCGTCCTCTCATAAATACTCAAAATGGGTTACTGGTTGAAAAGGGTCCCACATAATATGATACAAGCTCTCCCCTTTGTCTTGTATCCCCACTAGGCTTTCTACTGACTATGTATACCCTAAAGGGTGATCTTTGATTACATAGCCCTATACCAGTTATGCTTACCCTAAAAGGGTGATCTTTAATTACATAACTCTAACAGGTTAAGTTTGTGGGCATATATATATAAATATTACCTACCAACCGATGTTGTACTTAACCCTCCTACTGATTCAAGCATATTTATTTAATGGTTAAGTTTGTGGGCCTATATATACTAATATTACCGACCTATCCAAGATTTACTTAACCCACCCCCTTTACTTAATCAAGTTTACTTAACCTCAACTTAAGTCTAAGTTCACACAATCCCTATGGATTAGATTTGGTTAAGTAGTCCAATTCATTACTATGTCCATTTATGGTTGATAATGGGCTAGACCTCCCACATTAGGCCTACAATATGTGGATGCTGGATATGCCGGTTGGTTCCGGGCAATCTTATTCCACAGATGGGTCTAACCTCGTGTCCTAGTCCGATTCGTATTTACGTACTTAGACCTCCCACAATAGGTTCAACATTAGTGGCTGCTGGATATGCCAGTTGGGTTCGGGCAGACATCCACCACCGACGTAACCTAACCTCATGTCATAAGTACCATTTATGGCTCCTAATTGTAATTACTAAGTATTCATTTTTATTCAAATCTACCTATGTCATTATAGGTAATTATTCTATATTTTCACCATTTAAATTACGTGTCCGTCTCGTATAAAGATTACATAAATTATGCCAATTATAAACCCCTTTTCCCCGTTTTCTCTAACGCATACGCATGTATTTTTGGTGGTATCTAGACTATAAAGTAGCCTAGCCATAACAATGAAAGGGAATATGATAAAGGCGATAATTTCAAGCATATTGACATAACATACTGGCATGATAACAAAGTGAAAGGCCATGAAATTATCATTACAGTGTGGATATATAAAACTGATAACTTGTGGCAATTCCTAAAATATGAAATCAAGCATAATGAAATCTAAATGTCTCCTAATTGGATCTAACATAATTAGGGTGACATAAAGATGGATTCACATGTAAAGTTCACAACAGATCTAGATTGATCACAATAAGGGGATTCATATAAACAACTAGATCCAACTGTCCAATTAAGTAAATGTAACATGTAAAGTTTACAATAGATCTAGATTTATCACAATAAGGAGATTCATATAAACAATTAGATCCAACTGTCCAATTAAATAAATGTAACATGTCAAGTTTGAAATAGATCTAGATTTACCATAATAAGGAGATTCATATAAACAACTAGATCCAACTGTCCAATTAAATAAATGTAACATGTCAAGTTTGTAATAGATCAAGATTTACCACAATAAGGAGATTCATATAAACAACTAGATCCAACTGTCCAATTAAACAAATGTAACATGTCAAGTTTATAATAGATCTAGATTTACCACAATAAGGAGATTCATATAAACAACTAGATCCAACTGTCCAATTAAATAAATGTAACATGTTTAGATTAAAAGGTAGATTAACATAAATGTAGAGATCCAAATAACGTCACAATTATCCAAATTAATAGATATAATTCCATCATAACATGGTTACAAGTCAAGATCCATATAAGCATCATAATCGAATCACCACAATTATATTAGATCTAAGAAATTAGATCTATCAAGACATAAGATAGAATTACATATTAACATAAAATCATACTTTACAACATATCCAATTTATTGTTTGTCAAATCATACTTTTATTTATCTAAACCTAAAACTAATCTAGAAACTATCAGCGTTAGGTTTAGAGATTTGAGAAAGAATGGATCTAGAATTCTGAATTTGATTTGCTAAGAAATTGTTGTAGAAATTTTGATCTTCTAATTTGACTTGATGGAGAAGAAAGGCTTGTTTTAATTTAAATTAGAGCAGCATGGAGGCGCCATAGATGAAAACAATGAGATTAGGGTTAGGCTAGGTGTTTACTTATAGGCGTATTAGGTGAATTAGGACCATTAGATTAGATCAAGAACCAGAGGAATCATCCACGTCATCTGACCAATAGAAAATAGCCATGTTGCCAAAAAAAAAATCTTTAACCAATAAAAACGCACCATGTTGCAACATGATGCGCAACAGCAGGGGTGTTGACACCCACACGTCATATGTGTGTGTGTATATATATATATATATATATATATCTTTTTTAACCATCTTTCTAATTAATCCTCCAATTAACCCTTTTCACACTAAACCGCTTTTTAATTGAACTGTGTTCACACTAAGCCACTTTTTAGCCCTTCCCCTAAAACAAAAATATGGCGCCGGCGGGAATTGAACTCAGAACCTCTTGTATACAAGTCACATGTTCTAACCAAATGAGCTCCTAAGTCTTTTGTTTACAAATCTTAGAACAATCCTAAACATTATTCTTTTCTCATTCCTCTTTTTCATGTTTTGTTGCAATATTTAATTTAAAGATATCTTTTTCATCCTAAGTAAGTTTTCTGGTATCCATAAGTCTAAATTGAATAGAAAATCACCACGAACGCAATGACGCTGATTTCGTGACCAAATTCCCGAAGCTTCTCAAATTTTCCTTTTTATTTCTATTTAATTGTTTGCATGCATTTCTTCGCATTTCATGTATTGCATTTAATTTCTTTTATTAATCTTTTTCCTTCATTTCACTGCATGAACTTATTACATGCAATTTTATTGTTGTTATTTAATTTTTCTCTTAAATATATCTAGGTATATAATATATATACATATTTTCATATTTTTAATTTCATTAAAAATCCGGGGTGTTACAATATTAGTTATTTGTACTCTGATATCTTGTACTCTGATGTAAATTGTTGTAATAGCAATCAAATTTTCTCTTGTTTAGTGTTCTGATGTGTCGTGTTCTCATAACAATCCGTCTTCTTGTTCGGTTCAGGCCGACCAGGAAGTTTGGGTATTTAACTGCGAAACGACTGTCGATAGTTTCCGGTAAACCCAACCCCGGTTCTTTAGAAATTAAATAAACAAAGATAACTATGGAGTTTACCTCCTAACTGTTAGTAAACGGATTTCACTATCACTTGCCCTTAGAGAAATAAACATAGTTTATATGCACATGAATCATTAACAGGGATGACTGTGTCATATAACTCTAGCATTTCCCCAAAATATTTCAAAGTAATATTTTGGTCCAGATTTGGCATTCGATCATTTAACTATCAAACAACACACACATACAACAATCAGCTATTTATTTCCCATGATAATCACTAAACCTCTTTTAATTAATTCCCTATTAATTAAATTCAAATCTATTATCCCAAACACTTACATACTTAACCCTCCAATATAAGTACGTATTTCAAAACCTATTAAAATAGTTTCTCATTTCAAATACTACATTAGCGGTTACTAAATTCCAAATCACTTTATTTTACCTTTAATACTATGTCTTTTAAGTAACAAATCATTTATGAAACTAATGATTTAAATTCCAACTTCAACTCTACAAATACTATTCTTCAAATAAAAATGAAGTCGTTCAAGTCGGGGTATCTGTTTACCTCTTAGACCTTGAATTGACAACTCCCTCATTTTTGAAATAATATAAGTTTTTTTTATCTCATTTCATAATCAAATCCTAAATTTAAAGCAGATCTCAAGCTAACTGAATTAATTTGAACCATTCTAGTTAATAAATGAATTAACTAATGAAATACTTATCTTGAATAAATTTAGTAAAGTGATTCGTTTAAACCCAAACCTCATTCTTGAATAAATCTATTAACCTTTGAACCACATTTAGAAAGTAATTAAGAAGCCTAACGCTAGTAAAATAATTAATTACTTTAAAACCCTTATTTAAAATAATTAATTAGTTTTAAAACATCATTAATTTATAATTTAATTTAATTTAGGATAATCATTTATAAAAAATGAAATGACTTAATCGCCTTTAAATTAAAATAATAAAACTCTTAAAACTGCTATCAATTAAACAATAATTAACTATGAAATAATAATTTAACAATTATTAATCCTTACAATGAATAATTGAATATTTATTTAACCTTTAAATAAATAATTAAATAAGAGTTAATCTTTAAATAAATAGTTTAAAACCAAAATATTCTTTAATTAATAATCAAAACCTTTATTAAAAAACTAATAAAATTTTAAAATGCTTTTTATATAAGTAATTAATCTTAAATCTAGATTAAATGATTTAATAATAATTAATCCCTTTTATAAGTCATTAGCAATGTTGAAGTATTAGTTAATCATAATAATTATAATTAACTTCTAATTTAATTTTAAGTATAAATTACACATAAAACATCATTACTAAGTAATTAGTAAATTAAAATATCGTTAATAAACCAATTCTTAAGTGTTAAACCATCATTAATGAATAATAACTTAAAACTTAATAAATAAAATTAATCCTAAATTTTTTTATCAACTTAAACCAATTTTAGAAGTGCTTAAATAAATTGTTAGATCATTTATAAGTGCTCCTTAAAACATTCTTAGGTGGAATTTTTAGCTGCTTAACTAATTCCATTTAGGAATTTATATAACTGAAAACAGTTTCACATTTGAGGCTTAGCGACCATAATGGTACTTATGTAAGTTACCATAAATTTCCATATCTAAATGGATTCACATCTCAATGTCACAAACAATATGATCAATTTACAATTGTCTTGGCAATTAACAATTTGTAACCAGGTTGCACCAAAAATGGCCACGAGCTACGTTTTGCCATTACGACACTCCGATCTCTGATTCAGCAAATGCATCCTGAGTCCTGAGTTAAACTTAACCCTAGCTCCCCTTTTGTTGAATCATTTCCAGTGTCCGCATCATTAGCCCAGCAGATAAGGACTTGTGCCGAGATAACAATGATGCGAGTTCGAAACAAGGATTCGCATGCTAAGGGTTTACCATGTGCATACGCTAAGATAAACCACTTATGTGGTCCCCACGGACCAGGATAGGTGCACTAGAGAGTTTTATAGTTTCGGTTGGTTTCCCCTCGAACAAATTCAAAAAAAAAAAAAAAATCATTTCCAGTCATGGCTCACAACTACTACTAAAACATCACCAAACTCAACTCAACCTAAACATAAACATGACAACAACAAGGACAAGCCCAATCATGGAGAACAAATCTTGTTTTAAGAATTTTCATCGTGTAAAGGGATCAAAATGGAATTTTGAAGTTAGAGGAATAAGTTAAAATAGAGCTTTAGCTTACTGTTTTTCTCTGTATGTCTGAGTATTTTCCGAATTCGAGTTGTTGTCATGATGAAGAATGAAGTAAAGAATTGAAAAGAATTGTTTGAGAAGAAGAAACTAAACCAAGGAAAAAGAAGCGAAAGCCAAGAAATGAAAAAATAACAATTACTTCTTTTATATATAGGATTGAAAAATAAAAATAAAATAAGCTAAGTTGCATATCTTCATAAATCTTGCATCCTATGTCTAAGCTAGTACATACTCAAGTGTTCTTAATTACATATCATTTAATACATGTATTAGAACTATCATTTATTATGTACTTAAGTTGCATTTTTTTTTGAATTTATTTAACTTTAGGTCTAATTCATTTTTTTAACAGCACATCAAGAGTACTTACAAAATACTTTATAAAATATAACTTTACTTAATTTACAAGTAAACATCAAATCATCGCTTTATATACATTGCAAATTGTTAGTTTAAAAAATACTTTAACTATATTAAATTATACATCAAATCACACACACATACATATATATTATAAGAATATAATAAAAAATTATTTTCATTATGTAAATATAAGTGTTAAGCCTTCAAATCTTATTAGACTACCATAAAATTTCAAAATAGATTTTGACATAAATACTTATCAGTATTTAAAAATAGCATAAACTTTTCTATCTTAAAAAAATTATGAGTATACAAACAATTATTTGAATGATTTAAATAAATTCTCTATTATTTAAAATGGAATTAAATGATTAAAAACAAAAATTGAATATTTAAATAAATTAAATATTCACAAGTCAAATTGATAAAATTTCAGGTTGTTACAATTAGTTTCTATGAAGAAGTGTCATGTGCTTCTCTTAATTTGTTATTGTCCTTTATTTCCTTTACATCAGCGTTTTTATAGACATCATTCATTCCTTGCCTATTTCAGCATTTTTGACTTGTGTTGATGCTAAAGTATATGTTGTTCTCATGAGACAAGATCCCATTCCATAGCTAGCAGCATGGCCTTATAGAGTTAATATATCTAATCACTAAATCATAAATAAATCTTTTTAAAATGTAGCCTTGAATCTAGAAATCCTTTTTTGGCATAGCCGACCGGTTTTTATAGTGTTCCATAACAATTTTTTGTATTAAGATTAATAATAAAATTACAATATGGTACAGGTGACTGTTGTTAACAGTCAGCTAATTCGGTTTTTAAGGTGGGTCGTCCACCGTCATTCTATCTAGGTTACAGTATAGGAGCTAGACACTTTTCTAGACTAGTATCAGCTCTACGCAGGGAGTCACATGGTGTAATGACCCAGCTTTTGGACTAGTTTTATAATATATATAGTGTATAAATTATACTGATAATTTAGTTTAATTATTTAAATAAAGATATATGTATTTGGAAAAATATCAGATAAATATATTTGTTAACGGTTTTAAATTTCCTTAACCAATATATATATGTGTATATAATAAATAAATATTGTTTTGTCATTTGTTTATGTTTCACTTGCTTTTAAAACTCAAATGAAAATAGATTTCTTAAGCAGACATTTAAAAGGGAAATATAAACTAAAATACAAGAGATATATTAATTTATAATATTGATGAGTTCAAACTCATTTAGATTAGAATAATTAGTTTAATATCATACATTAACTTGTCGAAATCATGTATATAATATAATCAAGTGTATGTTGTTTTAACACTATTTGTCCATAATTGAGCTCGCTTTTGAATTTATGAAAATATGGAGCTACATAAGTAACTAGTGAGAAGAACACTTGCTTGCTTCATATGTAAGTACACATAAGATAATGACCTCAAATTCAAAAATGAGATAAGTAAATTATAATATTTGCCTTAATTAAAATATATAAGTGAATATACGTAGACAAGTTACTTTGTTAAATAAATGCAGTACAAATACATCTAAGAATGGTTTGTATATAGTATATTAAAATAAAAAAATGTATACATGAACTATTAAAATAAGAATGAAGTGAGAGAGAGACCTAATGAAATCCGAAAGTGTGACATGAACAAAATAATGGGCTACGACTTTATACTAAATCAAAATCAATGTTAGTGTAAGCTTGGCAGTAGATAGGCAAGATGGGCACAGCAAGTTAGATAGCCTTGACATCAACATTTATTAGAAATGAAACAACAACTCACCTGCAGTGTGATATCCTATGGACTTAACGGAATTGTAGCCATGTGCTTACCTAGGAAAACCCCTGGAATTTTGCAGTACACACCTGAAAGGATATCCAAGAGTTTAACAGGTCGATTCATTCTTAGCATATTAGGAGAATTTGCTAATATATCTGGTACGAAATACGTGTGAAATTTCTGAAGCAAAAACAGGGTATATATTGCTTAATAGCAAAGTAAAAAATTGTGGATGAATTGCAAAACCATGCATCCCTTCCAGCAAAGTATAGCTGCTGCAAACCGATAGCTATTGACCAATGCCTAACCAAGTTGTGTTGAAACTCATATATATATATATATACATACATACACAGGGACACTACACCGATTCACACATAAGAACACTAAAAAAAAGTGTATACAAAATTAAAAAAATAGAGTATAAATAAGAGGAAACTGTGAGAAACAATGGCCGAGACTGTGAACAAATTCAATTGAAATCGAAGCCGAAGGAGAAAACGAACCATATAAAGATACAGGAAGACAGAGAGAAAAATCTGAACACAAAAGCAAAACCTTGAACTACATAGCATGACAGTGATTAATCAGCAGTATTTTACAATGTGAGTAAACTCTTAAAAATATATTTACTGTTATATATTAATTCTAGTATATTACAGTTATATACATTTGATTCAAGTACTTGAGTTAGTTAAAGGGTTAATCTATGGAATAGTTAGGATAAAACTTAAAAGTTTGGACAACCATAGGGATGTGAATCAAGATGGTGTACAAATGGCAACACAGTTATGTATATTTTTGTGAGTAAACAACTTTAATTTCTATATTGTTTTATATTAATCTGTAAGTAGACTCCAACTATGGGGTGTTGCTACATATCCATCAGACTTGCTGCAAGTATTGGAGTGGTTAAAGGGGGTTTAATTGCTGAAGAAAAACGGTTAGCTTAAAGGGTGTAAAAAACTTAAGGAAACAATAATAAACACAGTAATGTATATAAATGAGTAAACACCTTTCTCTTTTTATCATAAGCGTTCCTGTCATGATTCAAGAATATATATATATATATATATATATATATATAGAGAGAGAGAGAGAGAGAGACCTGATTGTATAATCCTCTTATGATAATTAAATATTATGAAAATTCCCTGAAATTTATGGCAATAAACAAAAAAATAGAGGTGATTAACATAGTAACAATGTATGTGAGTGAACATCCTATATTATCCTACTGTTTATATGTGACTCTAGTAGGATTAAACTATATGAAAGTTGATATGTATTCAAGATAGTGAATGCAACCATTTAGGTGGTTTAAAGGTGGGTAGATTATGATTTAAGGATTTAACAAAAACAGAAAATGAACAGTGATAAGACAATAAATTTATAGTGCAAGCAAATATTGTGAATCCCTTCACTGTTTAATAGTTAACCCAAATATATTCATGTTATATGTGTGTGTTGCTATGTACCCGTTAGATTGATTTAAAAAATAAAGTTGTTTATAGGATAAGTATCTGGAAATGGTAGGGTTAAACAACTTGAGAAAACAAAAGTATTGGTATTATAATGTGAAAAATCCCTATGTGTTTCGTGTTTTAAATTGTAATGCTTCTATTTTAATTCGAGCAGGTGTATGTGTGTGTGTATACATATGATTGTGCTTCCATGTTATGGAATATCATGAATGTACATGGAATTAAACCGAGTAATTAAAAAATGGAAATAGTCTATATATCTTTGATAGTAAGATATTTATTTCCAGGAAGATTGAAAAATCAATAACTGGAATTACAACACAATTTAGGAATATCGATCAACAGGAAATTCGTTCAATAACATATTGAGTATAACCTAAAAATATAAAACAAATTTTAAGTGGATAATTTGTGAAAGTTTGGTCGAAATGGGGTTCACATCTGCTGTTTGGGAAAGACTTGGAAAATGTGCGAGCTGCACCTTCCATAGGGCATTAGATGGCTGCGCACTTGGGGGTCTTGGAAGGGAGAGGTGTTGGCGTCGAGTGACTGGAGTGTGGTGGCGACTGGCCGTGCATCGTGGTGGTGCGAGGCAATTCAAGGGAAGAGATCTTTTTGGGAGTTTCGGTTTAAGTAGAAGGTTTTGATGCAGTAGAAATTGGAAGTTTTGGTGATATAGAGGGATTCAAAGATAGGGTTCAGATCTGTGGCAGACACCATAGTGGCGAAGTGGTGGAGGAATAGACCGTGCATGTGCACCATTTACGCCGCGCACAGGAAGTGATGGAGGTCGAACAGAGAAGAGAAAAAAGAAGGGAGCGTTAGCAGTTCTAAAAAGGGGACGTAAGGCTTTCCTGAGCAAATGGGCCTTTGGGCCAAAAGTGAAATAAATTAACGAAATATAAATCCTAAGTTATACTAAAAGCATTTGTTTTAAAAATGATGAAAGAGGAAGCCTAGCTTAAGGAGATTACAAAGGTAGCAAATGAAATAGGGGCCGTTGGGCTATTTTGGAATAAAGGGCTTTGAGCCTGAAACATTTATTTTAATTAAATAATGTCGGGTAAAATTTAAATCCTTTTGTTTAACAGTAAACTATATATATATATATATATCTACACAATATATATGTAATTTAAGAAACAGAAAGTTCACTTAAACGTTTTACAGTGAACAATAAAATGAATTAAGATAGGTGCATAAAGTAGTAGACTATATGGGGCTTAGGAAATGCGTGTGATTTAATTTGATCAATTTTAAATATAATTGTTTTTTAATAAAAGTAAATAAGAAATAAATAAACAAATTAAAAGGAAGAAAGAAGGATTGGGACGCTATTAAACTATTTCGTAATTGCAAAACAAATATTAATTTGTAAACCAGAGTTCGAATCCGAAATATTTATATATCTATTAGAAGAAAATTAAAAGTTCAAATAAATCGTTTATTTATTTCCTAAGAATTTGAAATAAAAAGTGATGTGAAATAAGTCATTATCAACATCATATATTTCAAAACTATTATTAACTTGAAATAAAAACGTCAAATCGTCTGTTTATGTGTGTAAAAAAAATTGTTAACTATTATGCTTTGAATTGACCATACGATTCGGAATTATTTAGAATAAAACGTCAACACATTTTATTTTATTGTAAATCATCTTGTGTTAATTACAATTCATAAAGTAAAAATGAGATGGTATAAGTTAATTAAAACTGAATAGGCATGTTATGGAAATTATATATATTTTACTCATCCACACGATTTAAATTTGATAGTTAAATCACCGACTATCAAATAAATATTCCTTACGTGTTAGTTCGAAGAGACCGAGATGGGAATTGGACCCAAAACCACTTTGAATTGGCTTTACGTAAACAAACTTGCAGGATACTTATAAAAATGATCAATTCAAAGACCGTAGATCTTCATAAGCAAAACAGTTACTTGTTTAAACTCTCTGGTGGCCGCCAGAGTTATTATAACTTGTGATTCTTTCGTGATTGAAATCTTCGCATTTGCAAGGGCTATTCGCTACTGATCCATGGAGCGATTCCTATATTGGTTGCAGTAGGAAAGTGCCTTCGGTTCATCATGTTCCTGAATGACTTGTATGGACGAATGTCTGACAGAGTATTTACTAAAAACCACGTACATTGATTTTACAAATATACCGAGTTAGTGGTAAAGAGGGGCACTTCTTTTACACCCAGGGTGTATTTTTGGACGTCAATTAGTGATTTGATGGATTTGACAATGTGGCATTCAAAGTAAATGGTGATCAAATGTTCTAAAGGTAAATTCTAACCTCAATCCTCATCAAACAAGAAATGACAAAAATCGGGCAGGAAGCATGGCTATATGGGTCCCTGCCATTAGGGTGTATAATCACCTATCTAGATAAAATCCAATTCATTCTTTAATCTATTTTCAGTGTTGTTCCTTTTTCGGGAAACGGTTGTCGTATACAACCATTGGTGATATACATTCGATACACTCAAGCAAAATGAGTAGTCAGTCATGTGTGGCCGGGTTGCAAGATGTTCTTGTTAAAGCCAGTGTATTCCCCTCTAGAGATACAATATCAGCAGGTGGTTCCATACTTCGTCATAGTCAGAATTCATTACCCAATAAACACCCGTGGTTTTGATTGTATACTATATATGTGGAGCGTGAAATGCAAGTATTCCACTAGATTGATATTTATTTGTATTTAGTCACTATGATAATATCATAAGATATATATATATATATATATATATATATATATGATTTCAAAATGTTTTGGGTTATCGTAAGGTAAAAACCTTATGTATTTATGTGTGGATTTGGTCTTACGAATATCCTTTCTTTCAAAAATATTTTGAACTTTAAAATCAAGCTATTTTAAAATCGTCTACTCACACCAGTCCCATAACTGATCCGGAGTTTATTTTTCTGTGTTTTAACTCTTGGGTGCCCAAATTTGTATGGGCAGTAAAGTGGTTTCAGGATTTTACAGATTCTCTTGAAGGAGCTTGTAGCAGAAGACTTCAACATTAGATATATAAAGTTTATTTCCACTGTATTATATACGATTTGTACTCTGATGAAGTATGTAAGCTAATATAGTTTGTATTTCAAGTATTGTTATATAGTATATTTTATTCTGTTCTGTTGTGAGATTCATGATGCTCTAATTCTGTTGTGTTTTGTTCTTCTTTTTCTTCTATTCTAACTTTCTTTCTTCCTATTTCTCGCCCTCTAACTTCTTTCTATTAATGATATGCTAATTTCTGGTGCTTGTTTAGTTGATATGTGATACAGGATATGTATTTGTGTCCATGATCAGGATCAGAACTTTTCGGGTCATTACAGTTGGTACCAAAGAAATGGTTTAGTTATGACCTTGGCTCTATGGCGTAACTCGATAGAGATGGGGTTAGTAATACCCTAGATTGTGTTTGAGTATATATACATGAGCGTGTATTTGTTAATTGATATAAAAGTTGTTTTATATTGTGTTGATTGGTTTGTCGAGTGGATTATGGATTCTGATCGAAACGGGATTGCAAACTATATTGATAGGTGTTTATAAACTCTTGACAGAATAATTTGACACAATATTGTTTTAAAAAATGGGTAAATGAAATAACTTTACCTACGATTTATTTTGATATAAAAGAATAATTTTCTAAAATTATTATAAATGAATGTGATGGTTGCTATTGTAATATGGTATTAGATTATAACATCAAGGTGGGTATATAAAACCAAATGAAATTTTTATAAGAGTAGTATAATATTATTATTGGGTAAGATATGGACGAAAATCATTTTTAAATGGGTTTAGAAAGGAATATGGCACTGAACTCACTTCAGTCGCTAGGGAATAATACTGATAATGATTGCAACATCACCAATATTCATTTTCGATGGATTGTTGCCTTAGAAAAATTGTTGGGAGAAATAAGTTGTTTTGGAAAATTCAGAGATTTTGGACTTACAGTGAATGATTTCAAATAGATAAAAACTTGGAATTTGGATTCAGGAACTGGAAATTAAAATAGCACAAGTCAGGTGTATTGAATGGAACTGACTAGAGTTGACTAAGATTAAGTTGAGTAGAGTTGATAAGTTAAACTGGATCAGAATTTTAAAAGAGAATTCAAAGATGATAAATATTTTTCAATGGGTTTGATTTATACTAATGAAGTAAGACTTGGGATTATCTTCCCAAATATAATCAGGAGTACTTTCTTAAAATAAGGAAAAAGGGTTAATACAGGTTGATCAGGAATTAAGATATAGAGTCGAGAAATTGTAACCTAACCAAAGGTTGATTACGATAGATGATTTTCTGAGCGTTGATATGATGTTGATTTTGGTCTTCGGGGTTGATACTTAGAGAATTATTTTCTTACTGATTTACGGTTAGAAACTGATGAATGTAGGAGAATAGTAATGCATATATATGTATATTCAAATTATAGTAACAGATATTTCTAGTTATTAAAATGACTGTAGCAGATTGCTGATGTGCGCATTGGGCATTTTGATTTCTGTGAAATGTTGGATAGATAACCTGTACGTTTTGAATACCTTTTTGCTATGATAATTAGGGGATAATCCATATATCTTATATTATAATGCAAAACCCTGAGTCAAACGGTCAAAGTGAAGCTTTTTTGGCTTTACCCAAAATACCCATTTTTCTTACTGTGTATAAGCACACGTTGATGGGCAGAAACGTTATTTTTTACATCTATGTTTCTCACACCACACATAACCGCAAAACACGATCCCTTTTCTCCTTCATTTCAACTGTTTTCTTCTACGTTCTCCACCCTTTCCTTCCTCCTCCCAATTCGTAAATTAAAAAAAAACAATCAGCATCGTTCCTTCTACGTTTAACTCTTGCATGTCACCACCGTTATCTTTTACCACTTACGCTAACCGTATCAACTTCCCCTCTAATTCCGCCTACCCTCCATCTGCTATACTCTCTCGATTTTATGGTCCATTCTCCTTCGTCATGCGTAGATCCACTTCCCCACTATCAGCTTCGCGTCGAAATCCACTTTCCCACGAGTTACTACAATCTACAGATCTCAAGCTCCCCTCTTTTCACCTATTATTTCTACCGCATGCTCCTACGTTTTCAAAAGGTAATCTTTCCACCTCAACTCAACTTGGTTACCAGTAAATTTGGTGCTAATCTTAACCTACATGAATTTGTACCTGATTTTGTTGCAGCTACCACTCCCGTACCTTTTATTTCAACCACATGGTTTTTGCTTTTCAAAAGGTATTGTTTCCCCTCTCCTCTGCTACGTTACCACAAATGTAAACTACTGATTAATTCATTTACGTTTGATATTCATCACTATGTTCTGCATCACGTATGCTAACAAGATTGTTATATGATAAACATTATAAGACCTATTCAGTTTTTGGGGATTTTACTGTACTTCAACTTATATTTATGTGTACGGCGTACCTCCTGCTTCTTATCCAATTGTTTATTCAAATTGCTCTTTTACATATTTTTTAATTTACTTATTTAGGTGAACACCCTGAACTGATACTTTATCTTAAATTTTTTTTATAAACATTGCTGTTGTCAACAACTAAACCTATGCGCTCCACAACAACTATATTTTACTTTGTCACACTAGCCATTATTATATATCTACGATCCAATTTTATAGGCACATCATCAGTCACCCAATTATTGTTTCAGAATTCCGTATATATATATGTACACAATACATGATGTTATGTACTTCGTTGTCTCTCATTCACTTAATAAAAATCACTGTTTTTTACTGCTTCTATACCTCATTTCACTTTTGTTTCACTTGCCCCACACTATGGACCAGCAACAAAGGGAAAGACGTCGTCGTACTCAACAGGAAAGACATTCAAACCAAAGACAAGCTGCCATTGCTGACAGACGGACCCTGATGTCATCAGCTGATTCTACCCATCCTTCACCGGGTACTTTTTATTTTTATTTATTACTTCAAAATGCATGTCCCGAGTGCCGCAAATAAACTGTTGCCATATTTATTTTTATTTATTACTTCAAAATGCTTCATGAATTTTCCTATATCTTTATGTTCATATTGCTGCATCATGTTCCTCATTACGCCATAGAACTTCTTCATTGTTTTCTTTTTCTTCCAATGTGTTTATCTCTGTAGCTTAAGTTCTCTTGACAATATTATTGTTCTTGCCTACCCATTCTTAATCAAAGCATATACATTCAACAAAATAAAGTTTAGACATTTGCATTCGTGTATCAATGTATGCATGTGTGTTATATGAAACCATTCATTCTATTTTCTGTGTTCATGTGTTATATTTTTAACAAAGTCATATACTTCATATTTCAATGTTTCTACAAAGTTTATATCTCCATACCACTACGATACCAAACAATTTAAATATAGTATTCTGTTTACTTATGGGTGCACGATATCATGATGGTATACATGCACTAATTATAAGTTTTTTATTGTACTATGAAAAATTCTTAATTAGTATGAGTAATTATGAAGTTGAGCTTACCTGAGCAATTGTGGGCAATTCTGGGCAGAGCAAAACATAAACAGTTTTGGTAATTTATAAAAAAAATTGCATTTATTTGATGTGAAATCATAAAATCGCAATTAATACACAAAAATAATTGCACTTATTTGAGGTGAAATCTTTAAATAGCAAGTAATACATAACTTTATGACAATAAATTTATTATTAACAATAAGATTAGTAAATAAGAATAAATACAGGTTTGAATTAGTTTAAATTATGAAAACATGGCACATTTCATAAACAGATATTGTCATTCTACCGCAAATAAACTATTTCCATATTTATTTTTATTTATTACTGCAAAATGCTTCCTTAATTTTCCTATATTTTTATGTTCATAGTGCTGCATCATGCTTCTCATTACGCCATAGAACTTCTTCATTGTTTTCTTCTTCTTCCAATGTGTTTATATCTGTGGTTTAACTTCTCTTGACAATTTTATTGTTCTTGCCTACCCATTCTTAATCAAACCATATACATTCAACAAAATATAGTTTAGACATGTGCATACGTGTATCAAAGAATGCATGTGTGTAATATGAAACCATTCATTATATTTTCTGTGTCCATGTTTTATATTTTTAACGAAGTCATATACTTCATATTTCAATGTTTCTACAATGTTTATATGTCCATATCACTACGTAAAAAAAATAGTATTCTGTTTACTTATGGGTGCACGATTAATACACAAACAGTTTTGGTAATTTACAAAAATAATTGCATTTATTTGACGTGAAATCATAAAACCACAATTAATACACAAAAATATTTGCATTTATTTGAGCTGAAATCATTAAAGAGCAAGTAATACATAACTTTATGACAATAAATTTATTATTAACAATAAGATTAGTAAATAAGAATAAATACAGGTCTGAATTACTTTAGACTATGAAAACATTGCACATTTCATAAACAGATATTGTAATTATGCCGCAAATAAACTATTGCCATATTAATTTTTATTTATTACTGCAAAATGCTTCATTAATTTTCCTATATTTTTTTGTTCATAGTGTTGCATCATGTTCATCATTACGCCATACAACTTCATCATTCTTTTCTTTTTCTTCCAATGTGTTTATCTCTGTGGTTTAACTTCTCTTGACAATTTTATTGTTCTTGCCAACCCATTCTTAATCAAAGCATATACATTCAACAAAATATAGTTTAAACATGTGGATTCGTGTATCAATGTATGCATGTGTGTAATTTGAAACCATTCATTCTATTTTCTGTGTTCATGTGTTATATTTTTAACAAAGTCATATACGTCATATTTCCATGTTTCTACAAAGTTTATATCTCCACTTCATTACATTACCAAACAAGTTAAATATAGTACTTTGTTTACTTATGTGTGCACTATATCATGATGGTATATATGCAGTAATTGTAAACTTTTTATTCTACTATGAAAAATTCTTAATTAGTACGAGTACTTATGAACTTGAGCTAACCTGAGCAATTGTGGGCAATTGTGGGCAATGCAAAAAATAAACAATTTTGGTAATTTGAAAAAATAATTGCATATATTTGAGGTGAAATCATGAAACCGCAATTAATACACAAAAATAATTGCATTTATTTGAGGTGAAATCATTAAACAGCAAGTAATACATATCTTTATGACAATAAATTTGTTATTAACAATAAGAATAGTAAATAAGTTTTTTTATTGACCGTCCTTATGAACAAGTTTTTGTTTGATTTTGTCGTTATAAGCTTATAACGGCTTTCTCTTTGCCGTTATAAGCACTAGCCTCTGTTCAGTGAACCAGCCACGAAGGAGCTCAAAACCAGCCACGGGTGAGTGAACAAGCCACACCTGGTTGCTCCGTGGCTTGTTTAGTAACTGAACAAGCCATGATTGGTTGTGCTCTAACTATGTTCACTTCTTTTCCACTAAATTTTATTTCTGACGTGTACGCCCACGATACACTCCGTTCGCTGTTTACGTGTACTGCTGCATACTATCGAACATTAATAGCTGTTGGCGTGACTGGAACTCATGTTTCCATGCATACTCCAAAATTAGAACGGACCAGTTCAGTACTATGCCAATACAAACCCCAACACGGTACAAATCCAGAAATTGAACACCGATATGCTTTGGACAATTACATCTATGCACACGTCCATCGGGCGTGCATGCGTACTGGTGTGATTAAATATAAATCTATGCTTTTGAATATAACCAGGAACTCCTCATACTATTCAATTTCGGGGACGAAATTCTTTTAGTGAGGTAGATTGTAAAACCCAGTTTTTGGACTAGTTTTATAATATATATATATAGTATAGATTATACTGGTAATTTAATTTAATTATCTAAATAAAGATATATGTATTTGGAAATATATCAGGTAAATATATTTATTGATGGTTTTAAATTTCCTTAACCAATATACATGTGTATATAATAAATAAATATCGTTTTATCATTTGTTTATGTTTTACTTGCTTTTAAAACTCAAATGAAAATAGATTTCTTAAGCAAACAAATAAAAGGGAAATATAAACTAAAATACAAGAGATATATTAATTTATAATATTGATGAGATCAAACTCGTTCAGATTATAATAAAAAAAAATTAATATCACACATTAACTTGTCGTATTCATGTATATAATATAATTAAGTGTATGTTGTTTTAACACTATTTGTCCACAATTGAACTCGCTTTTGAATTTATGAAAATATGGAGTTACATAAGTAACTAATGAGAAGAACACTTGCTTGCTTCATGTGTAAGTACACATAAGATCATGACTTCAAATTCAAAAATAAGATAAGTAAATAATAATATTTGACTTAATTAAAATATATAAGTGAATATACCTAGACAAGTTACTTTGTTAAATAAATGCAGTACAAATACATCTAAGAATGGTTTGTATATGGTATTAATATAAAAGCTAGTGTATACATGAACTATTAAAATAAGAATGAAGTGAAAGGGAGATCTAAGAAAATATGAAAGTGTGACATGAACAAAATAAGCGCTATGGCTTTATACTAAATCAAAATCAATGCTGGTGTAAGCTTGGCAATAGATAGGAAAGATGTGTACAACAAGTTAGATAGCCTTGACATCAATATTTAATAGAAATGAAACAACAACTCACCTGCAGTGTTATATCCTATGGACTTAAGGGAATTGTAGCCATGTGCGTACCTAGGAAAACCCCCTGTAATTTTGCAGTACACAGCTGAAAGGAACTGAAAGGATATCCAAGACTTTAACAGATCGATTCATGTTTGGTAACTAAGGAGAATCTGCTGATATATCTGGTACGAAATACATATGAAACTTTTGAAACAAAAATAGGGTATATATTGCTTAATAGCAAAGCAAAAGACTGGATGAATTGTAAAATCATGCACCACTTCCACTAAAGTATAGCTGCTGCAAACCTGTAGTTATTGACCAACGCCTAGCCAAGTTGTGTTGAAACTCATATATAAATACACAGGGATATTGCACCAATTCACACGTAAGAACACTAGACTACAAGTGTATACAAAATAAAAAAACAGAGTATAAACGAGAGTAAACAATGAGAAACAATGGCCAAAACTATAAACAAATTCAATTGAAATCAAAGGCGAAGGAGAAAATGAACCATACAAAGATCCAGGAAGACAGAGAGCAAAATTTGGACACAAAAGCAAAACCTTAAAATACATAGCATGGCAATGATTAAATCAGCAGTATTTTACAATGTGAGTAAACTCTTAAAAATATATTTATTGTTATATATTAATTCTAGTATATTACAGTTATGTACATTTGATTCAAGTACTTGAGTTAGTTAAAGGGTTAATCTATGGAAAAGTTAGGATAAAACTTCAAAGTTTGGACAACCATAGGGATGTGAATCAAGATGGTGTAAAATGGAAACACAGTTATATATATTTTTTATGAGCAAACAACTTTAGTTTCTATACTGTTTTATATTAATCTGTAAGTAGACTCCAACTACGGTGTGCTGTTACATATCCAACAGACTTGTTGCAAGTATTGGAGTGGTTAAAAGGGGTTTAATTGTTGAAGAAAAAGGGTTAGCTTAAAGGGTGTAAACAACTTAAGGAAACAATAATAAACACAGTAATGTATATAAGTGAGTAAACACCTTTACTTCTCTTTTTATCATAAGTGTTCCTGTCATGATTCAAGAATATATATATATATATATATATATATATATATATAGTGCGGTTTGGCGAATTTGCGGTAATGGTGAAGCGATTAGTTTCTGTGTTTGTTTTGGTATGGTGTTGATGCGGTTTTCGTTTTTGATCTGGGTAAATTTTTTTGTGAGCTGCTTTGGATTAGAAGGGGATTTGTAATGCTTTAATGATGAAAGGAAGAACGGACTGCAGTGGTTGTGGTTGATTGATGTACCTTAAGTCGATTTTTGGTAGAAATGTATATTGACTGTTTACTGCAGTTTCACTTATGGATATAATGAGAGGGGATTGCTCAGCGAGATGGAGCTATTTTGTGTTTTTAGTCTGTAATTTGATTGTTTTGCTTATGTATTCCGATTAGTATGTTAACCGTTATTATGTAATGTTTCTGATTAATATATGTTACCCATTTTCAGTATATATATATATATATATATATATATATATATTGAAGTATGCGATACTATTGTAGAGAATATCTTGGATCTGGAGAATATTTTGGATCTGGAGGATATTTTGGATCTGGAGAATATTTCGGATCTAGAGGAAATTTTGGGAATTTCCATATACTTCTCTATGCCTATATAAGCTACATCAAATCCAAAAGGAGATATGACAAATCAAGAGATTAGATCAAGATTTATTCTAATTAGGGTTTTGGCAATCCTAATCTTCTTCAATTCTTTTCTCCACAAAATCAAAATTTTCTAGTAAATTTGATCATTGTAATCAATCTCTTGTACTCTTCTATTGATATTAATAAAGGTTTCTCTCTCAAAGTGGACGTACACTGACAAGATGTCGGTGGAACCACTATAAATCCCTGTGTAATTTAGTTTCTCGTTATTGCTCTATTATTTCCATTATTTGGTGATTGTGATTGGCTTGGATAAGATTGAGATTGTTCGATTGGTTGTTTTTGCACTATTACCACGATCTCGTTTTCCGCGACGTTGGGGATTTTTGATTTGAGCGGTCTTGAATCAAAATTCCTCCACTACATTTGGTATCAGAGCATTGGTGTTGGTAGATAGTTATAGAAATGCCGGAATCAGGTTCAAATAATTCATCAACAGTTGGTCCAAGTGGTGTAGCTCCTTATGTACGTGGGTCGTATGCAGCTGCTGGTTCACAATTGGTTATCGACAAGTGGAATGGCGATAATGATTTCGAAAAGTGGCAGTGGAAGATGAAAGCGGTTCTTAGGCGGAATCGGGTACATCGCGTAGTGTTTGATACACATTTATTGCCAGAGGACATCTCAGATGTGGAGAGAGAAGAAATGGAAGAGTGGGCATTCACTACACTTCAACTTGCCATGGGAGAGAATGTTATTTCCAAAATTAGTGGTGAGACGACTGCTAAAGGTATTTGGAACAAGTTGGAGGAGTTGTATATGAAGAAATCACTCACAAATCGACTGATCGTGTTGCGGACTTTCTTTACCTACAAGATGAAGGAAGGAACTTCGCTAAAGGCGCACTTAAATGTGTTTTGATGATTTGCTAATGAGATGAAGGCGGTAGATTTGAAGATTGAGGAGGAGCAGAAGGCGAAGATATTGCTATGTTCGTTGCCTGAGCGCTATACTGGGTTCTCAAATAGTTTGATCTATGGCTGGGATACATTGACTCTAAATGATGTCAAGACGGGTCTTCTTAGTGAGGAATTCCGAGATCAGATGAAGGAGCTGAGTGATGGTAGTAGTGGTGCTGATAATGGTCAAGGTTTATTTGCGGAGAAAGAAAAGTCAGAGAAGAAGGGAAACCGGGGGCGTTCTAAGTCTAAGAAGCCCGGTGGAAGAGGAAAGTCAAAGGAAAGAAATGGCAAGTGCTTTATATGTAAGAAACCTGGTCACTGGAAGAATGATTGTCCAGAGAAGGGGAAGAAGAAAGTAGCATCTTCATCAGTTGCGGTGGAGAGAGATGTTGGTGAGGGAGACGTAGATGTTTTGTCGGCAGTAGCATCTGATATTTCGGGCAGCGATTGGGTGCTTGATTCGGGGGCTTCATATCACATGACACCTAATAGGAATTGTTTTTCTTCTTATGTTGAACGGGAAGGAAAATCAATTGTTATGGGAAATGGTGCAGTTTGCAAGTCGAAGGGCATTGGATCCGTGCAAATTCGAATGTTTGACGGAGTGGTTCGTACTCTCACTAATGTGCGCTATGTTCCGGGACTACGGAAGTCACTTATCTCTTTGGGACAGATGGATTCTTTAGGTTGCAAGATCACGATTGAGAGTGATAGCTTGAGGGTTTCGAAGGGTGTGCTTGTGGTTATGAGGGGTGCTAGAACTCATGGTATTTATTTGCTTCAAGGAGTGACCGTGCAAGGCGAAACTTGTGTCAGTGTTGATAGTTCTCGTAGCTTAGATGCTACACGGCTGTGGCATTTGGGATTGGGTCATGTCTCGGAGAAGAGTTTAGATGTTCTTCGTCGAAGGGAGATGATTGATGGTGAGAGTTTCAGCAAGTTGGAGTTTTGCGAGGAATGTGTCATGGGGAAGCAAACTAGAGTATCATTAGGTGAAGGAAAACATGATTCAAGAGGGATTCTTGAGTATGTGCACACGGATGTTTGGGGACCAGCGCCTGTAGCTTCTTTGGGAGGAGCAAGATATTATATTTCTTTCATTGATGATTTTTCTCGGAAGGTTTGGGTGTATGTAATGAAGGCCAAGTCGGAGGCATTTGCAAGATTCAAAGAATGGAATGCTCTTGTTGAGAATGAGAGTGGAAAATCTTTGAAGGTTCTTAGGTCCGATAATGGCGGCGAGTATGTTTCCGGAGAGTTTCTGAATTTTTGCAAGCATCATGGTATTCAGAGGCATTTTACTACACCGGGAGATCCGCAATCTAATGGAGTGGCGGAGAGAATGAACCGAACTCTAATAGAGAAAGCTCGATGCTTGAGATTGACATCGGGTTTGTCTAAGGGATTTTGGGCCAAAGCTTTGTCAACCGCGGTGCATATTATTAATCGAATTCCATGCTCGGCTATTGATAACAAAATTCCGGAGGAAGTGTGGAAAGGGAAGAGCATTGACTTGAGTTATCTTCGTGTATTTGGCAATCCTGTTTATGTGCATGATCCGGGGAATGATAAGCTCTCGCCTAGAGTTTTCAAAGGGATTTTTCTCGGATATATGGATGGCGTCAAAGGCTATCGGATTTGGAATCCGGAAACGAAGAAGGCTATGGTTTCTCGTCATGTTACTTTTGATGAGTCGGCTATGTTCAAGGAGAACGAAGGCTCATCGGATGTTCCGGATTTGGTTCATGGTGAATCAAAGGAGAAGGAAGTTATTCCCACTTTCAGACCTAGAGAGAGTAGAGTTGTTGGAGGTGCTTGCGAGGTGAATGCGGTTGATGTTACATCACATAGTCCACAGGATTCCTCTAGTAGTGTTGGTGATGTGCACGAGCCTGGAGAAGATTCAGTTCAAGGTGGAGCTGAAGGAAGACCGGGTGATGGTATTGCTACTCAGGATGGTCGACGTGCTATAAGGCCACCCGAAAGATATGGTGATTGGAACTATCTTAGCTTTTGTGAGAATTTGGACTATGCTCTTCATGTAGTCCAAAATGAGCCGATGGACCTTGATGACGTCATGGGTTCGAGTGATAGCTCAAAGTCGATTTGCGCCATGGAGGAAGAGATGCAATCGTTGATGAAGAACCAGACTTGGGAGTTGGTTCCACTTCCTCAAGGAAACCGTGCTATTGGGTGCAAATGAATATATAAGGTGAAGGACGATGGAAGATACAAAGCTAGGCTAGTGGCTAAGGGGTTTGCATAGAGGAAAGGAAAGGAGTATGATGAGATCTTCGCACCGGTTGTGAGGCATACTTCTATCCGGATACTACTTGCATTAGTTGCTATTTACGACTTGGAGTTGGAGCAACTAGATGTGAAAACCGCCTTCTTGCATGAAGACTTGGATGAAGACATCTACATGGAGCAATCGGAATGGTTTGTTGTAGAAGGTAAGTCAGAACTAGTTTGCAAGTTGAAGAAATCACTATATGGTTTGAAGCAATCACCTAGGCAATGGTACAAGAGATTAGATCATTTCATGCTTGAAAGTGGCTTCCATCGAAGCATTAAGGATGCTTGCGTTTACTTCAAGAGGTTAGGAAATGATTGTTGGGTGTATTTACTCTTGTATGTGGACGATATGCTCATTGCTTCTAAGGACAAGGCAGAAATCAACAAGTTGAAAGAGAAATTAAAGGCGGAGTTCGAGATGAAAGACCTTGGAGAATCAAAGAAGATCTTGGGCATGGAGATTGTAAGGGACCGAAAGCGTTTTGAGTTGAGATTGACTCAAAAAGAGTACATTAAGAAGGTGCTTTGCCGGTTTAACATGGAGAATGCAAAGGCGTTAAATGCACCTTTACCTTTACATATGAAGCTTTCGGATAAGGGATCACCTATCTGAGAGAAAGAAAAGGCTTATATGGCAAAGGTGCCATATGCAAGTGCGGTTGGTAGCTTAATGTATGCCATGGTGTGTACAAGGCCCGATATTGCAAATGTCGTCGGGGTGGTTAGTCGGTATATGGCTAATCTGGGGAAATCGCATTGGGAAGCCGTGAAGGCTATATTGAGATACTTGAAAGGCACATCATCTCATGGTCTTGTTTTTGGTGGTAGTGACGGATTGAGTTGCAAGTTAGTTGGTTATTGTGACTCGGACTACGCCGGTGATAGGGATCGGAGGAAATCAACTTCTGGATATGTCTTCACACTTAGTGGTACGGCCATTAGTTGGAGATCGAGATTGCAGACCGTAGTTGCTTTATCCACTACGGAGGCGGAGTTGATAGCCGCTGTGGAAGCGGCAAAGGAGGCACTCTATTTGAAGCGACTATTGTGTGACTTGGGTTTCGAACATGAGAGTATTGACGTTCGATGTGATAGCCAAAGTGCTATACATTTGGCGGAGAATTTGGCGTTTAGCTCACGAACGATGCATATTGAAGTGAGAGTCATTTCTAGTAGCCATGGATGAAGACAAGCAAGTATGCCTTCGGAAAGTGCACACAAAGGATAACGCGGCGGACATGTTCACTAAGACATTGTCGGTTGGGAAGTTCGAGCATTGCTTGAACTTAATTCTCTTGGAGAGATGCTAGGTGCCACGAGGTGGCACAGTTAAGAGAGAAACTTGGGTGTAGAAGAGTATTGGTGAGAGGTTGTTGTTCTATCTTCATGGTAAGTACTCGTTTTCACTCCCGAGTATATTGTCTTTCGGTGGGACTGGTTTAGGAGTTGGATGTTTCAACACTTTATTGACGGGTGGGGGCTATGCCTGAACTCGTTAGTGAAGTGCAATGGGCGGTGGCTATGCCAGAGTTCATTAGGGAAACATTCAAGCTTTCTTGATTGAAGATAGAAGGGAATGCTTGGGTGCATTGAAGGTTGTGATGTAGATGGATATAGTATCGAGGTGGAGTGTTGTATGCGATACTATTATAGAGAATATTTTGGATCTGGAGAATATTTTGGATCTGGGAATTTCCATATACTTCTCTATGCCTATATAAGCTACATCAAATCCAAATGGAGATATGACAAATCAAGAGATTAAATCAAGATTTATTCTAATTAGGGTTTTGGCAATCCTAATCTTCTTCAATTCTTTTCTCCACAAAATCAAATTTTTCTAGTAAATTTGATCATTGTAATCAATCTCTTGTACTCTTCTATTGATATTAATAAAGGTTTATCTCTCAAAGTGGACGTACACTGACAAGACGTCGGTGGAACCACTATAAATCCCTGTGTGATTTAGTTTCTCGTTATTGCTCTATTATTTCCATTATTTGGTGATTGTGATTGGCTTGGATAAGATTGAGATTGTTCGATTGGTTGTTTTTGCACTATTACCACGATCTCGTTTTCCGCGACGTTGGGGATTTTTGATTTGAGCGGTCTTGAATCAAAATTCCTCCACTACAATATATATATAGTCTTGATTGTATTATCATCTTATGATAATTAAATATTATGAAAATTCCCTGAAATTTATGGAGATAAACAATAAAACAGAGGCGATTAACATAGTAACAATGTATGTGAGTGAACACCCGATATTATCCTACTGTTTATATGTGACTCTAGTGGGATTAAACTATATGAAAGTTGATATGTATTCAAGATAGTGAATGCAAACATTTAAGTGGTTTAAAGGTGGATAGATTATGATTTAAGGATTTAACAAAAATAGAGAATGAACAATGATAAGACAATGAATGTAAGTAGATACTGTAAATCCCTCCACTGTTTAATAGTTAACCCAAATATATTCAAGCTATATTATGTGTTGTTATGTACCCGTTAGATTGATTAAAAAACTAAAGTTGTTTATAGGATAAGTATCTGGAAATGGTTGGGTTGGACAACTTGAGAAAGCAAAAGTATCGGTATTATAATGCGAACAACCCCTATGTGTTTCGTATTTTAAGTTGTAATGCTTCTATTTAAATTCGAGTAGGTGTATGTGTGTGTATACATCTGATTGTGCTTCCATGTTATGGAATATCATGAATGTATATGCAAGTAAACACAGTAATTAAGAAATGGAAATGGTCTGTATATCTTTGATAGTAAGATATTTATTTCCAGGAAGATTGAAAAATCAATAACTGGAATTACGGCTCAATTTAAGAATATCGATCAACAGGAAATTCGTTAACATATTGAGTATAATCTAAAAGTATAAAACTAAATTTTAAGTGGATAATTTAAGGGAGTTTGGTCGAAATGGGGTTCGCAGATGCTATTTGGGAAAGACTTGGAAAATGTGCGAGCTGCACCTTCCATAGGGCATTAGATGGCTGCGCACCTGGGGGTCTTGGAAGGGAGAGGTGTTGGCGTCGAGTGACTGGAGTGCAGTGGCGACTGGCCGTGTGTGGTGGTAGTGTGTGGTAATTCAACGGAAGAGCTCTTTTTGGGTGTTTTGTTTAAGTATAAGGGTTTTGATGCAGTAGGAAATGGAAGTTTTGGTGATAGAGGGGGATTCAAAGATTTTGTTCATATTTGTGGCAGTCACCATAGTGGCGAAGTGGTGGAGGAATAGACCGTGCATATGCACCGTTGACGTCGTGTATAGGAAGCGATGGAGGTAGATCAGAGAAGTGAAAGAAGAAGGTAGTGGTAGAAGTTCTAAGAAGGGACGTGAGGCTTTCCTGAGCAAATGGGCCTTTGGGCTAGAAGTGAAATAAATAAATGAAATGAAATCCTAAGTTATACTAAAAACATTTTTCTTAAAATGATGAAAGAGGAAGCTTAGGCTAAGGAGATTACAAAGGTAGCAAATGAAATAGAGGTCGTTGGGCTATTTCGAAATAATGGGCTTTGAGCCTGAAACATTTATTTTACTTAAATTATGTTGGATTATATTTAGATCCTTTTTTTTTGTAAACAATATATATATACACACATAATATATATGTAATTTAAGAAACGGAAAATTCACTTTAACGTTTTACAATGAACAACAAAGTGAATTAAGATATGTGCATAAAGTAGTAGACCATAGGAGGCTTAGGAAATGCTTGTGATTTAATTTGATCAATTTTAAATATAATTGTTTTTTTATAAAAGAAAATAAGAAATAAATAAACAAATTAAAAAGAAGAAAGAAGGATCAGGACGCTATTAAACTATTTTGTAATTGCAAAATAAATATTATTGTGTAAACCAGAGTTCGAACTGGAAATATTTATATATCTATTAGAAGAAAAATAGAAGTTTAAATAAATCGATTTATTTATTTCCTAAGAATTTGAAATAAAAAGTGTTGTGAAATAAGTCGTTATCCAACATCCGATATTTCAAAACTATTATTATTTTGAAATAAAAACGTCAACTCGTCTGTTTATATGTGTAAAAAAATTATTATCTGTTATGCTATGAATTGACCATACGAATCTAAATTATTTAGAATAAAACGTTAACACATTTTGTTGTATTTTAAATCATCTCGTGTTAATTACTGTTCAAAAAGTAAAAATGAGATGGTATAAGTTAATTAAAACTGAATAGGCATGTTATGGAAATTATATATGTTTTACTCGTCTACACTATTTAAATTTGATAGTTAAATCACCGACTATCAAATAAATATTCCTTACATGTTAGTTCGAAGAGACCGGGATGGGTACTGGACCCAAAACCACTTCGAACTGGCTTTACGTAAACTAACTTACAGTATACTTATTAAAATGATCAATTTGAAGATCTTAAATCTTCATAAGCGAAATAGTTACTTATTTAAACTCTTTGGTGGTTGCCAGAGTTATTATAACGTGTAATTCTTTCATGATTGAAATCTTCAGATTTGCAAGGGCTGTTCACTACTAATCCATGGGATGATTCCTATATTGGATGCACTAGGAGGGTGCTTTCGGTTCATCATGTTCCTGGATGACTTGTATGGACGAATGTTTGACAGAGTATTTCCTAAAAACCACGTACGTTGATTTTTGCAAATATACCGAGTTAGTGACAAAGAGGGGCACTTCTTTTACACCCACAGTATATTTGTGGACGTCAGTGATTTTTTGACAATGTGGCATTCAAAGTAAATGGTGGTCAAATGTTCTAAAGGTAAATTCTAACCTCAAGCCTCATCAACCAGGAAATGACAAAATTCGGGCAGGCAGCATGGCTATGTGGGTCGCTCCCATTAGGGTGTATATTCACCTATCTAGAGAAAATCCTTTTCATTCTTTAATCTATTTTCGTTGTTGTCCCTTTTACGGGAAACAGTTGCCGTACACAACCGTTGGTGATATACATTCGATACACTTAAGTGAAATGAGTGGTCGGTCATGTGTGGCCAGGTTGCAAGATGTTCTTGCTGAACCCAGTGTATTCCCCTCTAGAGATACACTATCGGTAGGTGGTTCCATACCTTGTCAAAGTCGGAATCCATTACCCAATAAGCGCCCGCGGTTTTGATTGTATACTATATATGCGGAGAGTGAGATGCAAGCGTTCCGCTAGATTAATATTTATTTGTATTTAGTCACTATGATAATATCAAAAGATATATATGTATATATATATATGATTTCAAAATGTTTTGGGTTATAATAAGGTAAAAACCATCTGTATTTATGTGTGGATTTGGTTTTACGATTATCCTTTCTTTAGAAAAGATTTTGAACTTTAAAATCAAGCTATTTTAAAATCGTTTACTCACACCAGTCCCATGACTGACTCGGAGTTTATTTTTCCGTGTTTTCCCTAAACTCTTGGGTGCCCAAATTTGTACGAGCAGTCAAGTGGTTTCAGGATTTTATAGATTCACTTGAATAAGCTTGGGGCAGAAGGCTTCAGCATTAGATATATAGAGTTTATTTCCGTTGTATCGTATACGAGTTGTACTCCGATGATGTATGTAAGCAAATATCAGTCACTAGTACAAAACTTGTCTTTCCATCTCTTCATTTGCATCTTTTGTATAAACAATGGATGCAAATAGTACAATTTGCATCTGGTCCTGACCAACAACGGATGCAAATAAGTGAAAGTAAATATTACCACACTCTTTGCATCAATTGTTGTTAATGATCCGACGTGGTTGGGTGGGGATAAAAATTAAGTACATATATTTGCGTTAGCTAATTGTATAATTAGATGCAAATAAACATAAAATAAATTAATTTGCGTCACTCCAATAAAACAGACGCACAAAGCACTGATGTAAAAATCTGGAGGGATAACAATAAAATAAAAAAATACCAAATCACGTATTGGAGGGAAACCCAAAACATTTCGCGCACTCTTCTAAAATAGTTGGGGGAAATTTTGAACCCTCTCTCCCTTTTACCCTTTCCAATTTCTCTGTTTGCAGTCAATAGACCAAAAAACTTTAAACTCAAATCCATTAAATCCCATAATTCTGAGAGCTAATTCTGTATGTGTTCTCAATTATTTGCAGAAAAAGATTCCTGATGATCCCAGTTCCATCTGAAAAGGAAGTTTCTCTCTCCTCTCCAATAGTATCACGATGCGTGACCAAAATGGTAAATGGATCCCACAAATTCGTAATTCAAGGATATTCCTTAGCCAAAGGCATGGGAATTGGAAAACATATCGCTTCTGATATGTTCACTGTCAGCGTCCAGTGGGCAATTTACTTCTACTCTGACGGCCAAAATCTGGAGGATAACTCAGGTTATGTGTCAGTTTTTATTGCATTGGCAAGCGAAGGAACCGACATGAGGGCCTTGTTTGAGTTGACGTTGATTGATCAAAGCGAGAAGGGAAACACAAAATTCATGGCCATTTTGATCGGTCTTTGGAGAGTGGCCCATATACACTCAAATACAGAGGAAGCATGCGGTAAAAAAATTTACTTTTATAATTTCAGGTTTTCGCAGTCAGGATTGGAATTGTTTTCCAATGTATTTTTGCAAAGACAATTGGCAATTTTATTATCCACGCTAAAAGTTGTATGTCTTTTCTTGTTGTCCTATTCAGTCTGAGTTCCATTGATTGAGTTTTAATCTGGGTTTATCACAGTGCACAAAAGTTTTTTTTTTAAAAAAAGCCTTTTAGCAGGCTTTTCAGATGCTGGCTATAGGCACTCAAACATATTAAGTGCTATAACGGGTGGAATTAAGGTTAGTAGTTGATGTTTAAGAATTTTTTTTGAAGTCTCATTAGCAACACTATTGATAACCGAGGTGGAGTACTAATACCTAAAGTTGTTGGTCATTAAGCTAAAAATTGCTCTTGGTCGGAACCTTTGACAAACTGATTTAGAATCTTAGATATATTTTCGGGTGCTTGTAGTGAAGCTGAAATTTTATTCATGTCCCATGATTGTATATTTGGAATAAATCGTAAGTGGATAATGGGAATATTGGTTACCTATATATTCCAAAAATGGGGATATTATACATTCTAAACACTATATATTGGATAACAGGAATATTGGATAATGGGAATATGGGCAATTGTACATTCTAAAACACTTAGTTGTGTGTCTTTACCATGAACATAGCTTTGAGGTGCATTCTACACACTTTGGAGTTGGTCATATCCCCTTTCTGCTTATCCTACAATATGTTTAGGATTTCCATTCATTCCACATGTATCTATTTGCTGGATAAATTATGTCGATGTAGTTTGTCATTATTATTACATGCATCCTAAAATAAAGCATTTGTAGTTTTTGTTTGATCCGTGCAAAGTGAGTTTATTACATGTTGTGTGCTTGTTAAAATAATTGCTAGTGTTGGTTGTTTGTCACTAGAAGTGTATCACATTTGCTTAAGCAAAGGGGATGCATTTATTAGAGTTTATAATTGGTTATCTTTTTGATTGGTTGTCACAAGAATTTTGTTGTGGACGATGCTTCTGTCACAACACATATAGTTATGCTAATCTGAATATTGATTGATGTGTTGGTGTATAATGTATCTTCCATCACATGCTTTTATATTTGGATATGAGGGGTCGGATCATGAAAATTCAAAATATATATTGGCTACATTTAGAATTATCAGTCTAGTGGATTTAACTTTTGTTTTTTACATTCTACTTGCTAATATCAGAATATGTTCAGCTTTAAAACGATGGGAATATTGAAGTTCACAATTTGGTTGTTGTACCACTAATGCAACTGTTGCTGAATATACTGTATCAAAAAGATGTCTTTTCATAGTTTTCCTGTTTGTCCTCTGTTAAATTGTTGTTCATAAATAGTCCGTTTGGCTCAAGGATTCAAGAAGGCATAAAACATGTTCATGCATAACAGTTTTTTAACTGAAGATGTGTTTTACCTACCCTATAATTGTGTTTATCTTATCTTTGGCTGGTGTATGATGGTGGGAGGGGTCTGTGGCACTGGGTTTAAAAACATGGGTGTGTTGTGAAGTGGGGGATATATTCAAGCAGTAAATTATTTTTGGATGGTTCTGATTGAAATGGCTTGTCAATTTGCCAGTATGTTTATTTTTTATTTTTATTTTTATGTTATCTAGAGGATTATGAATTGCAAAAGATTTTGTTCTGCTAAGTTGTTGGGCTTTTATTTAATTGAGCTGCCGAACCAATGTTGATACTTTTTATATACCATATTAGGATGGTATCAATTTACTAAAAAAAATCTACGATTCTCTCCTAATTCAGTGAATCTATATTGCAAAAAGTTTTGTTACCAGGTTTACATCAATAATCATTAAATATAGTTCATTAATATAGCGGTATAAAACATATGTAGGAGATGTGTGGGCACAATACTATGACTCTATAAATGGTCACAGATTAGAAGTATGTATCTTAGGAACAACAATATAGAAATAACTCTTGTATTCATTTAACATTTAACACCATTTTTATAAATTATTGTATTTTCGATTTTTCCTATGAATATAGGCTTAAAGTATAATGTTGTAGCAAGGCATGTAGATCTTGTATGTATACTAGCATAAATGTACCAGTGTACATACATATGTATTGCACTTTTTCTAGTATAACCAGTATAAGCACAAAATTATATCATAAGTTAGAAGTAAAATAGTAGTAGTAGATGTTATAATACTAAAGTGATGATCATAGTCTATTTGTTGGTATTTGCAGACTCTTTTATATGGGAAATATTACAATAATCTAGGTTCATGATGCACCTCAACTATGTCTTGAATTAAGTTTCTCTACAAGTCGCTACCCCCACATAGCTATGGGGAAATACACAAAGTCGTCCCCGATTCATGTCAGATCAACTAATATACATGTAAGTTTAATTTTAGATGTAATATGTAACTCATATTTTTAATCATTTTAACTTGATTCTAGCAAAGGTAATTGCTGCTTAACAACCAAAAAAATATAAAATACCATTTCCGAATATATTTTTTCTTAAGATAAAAACTTAGTGCCAATTCTTGAGTTAATCCGACCATGAAAAAACCTCGCTATTCTGCCTGTCAAAATGTGTAGATGGAAATGATTAGTTACATATGATATCCATGTGATTTTGGTTTAGCATGATGTTCAACAAAAATTGCTTTAACTAAGCTGCTATTTGTTTTCGTATACGGATTTATTTGAATATACGGATCTATCGTGAATATTGTAATATGACCGACGATTAGAATGACCCTCAAAACCTATGAGTAATATCATATAGCAATTTGTAAAAAAAAAAGACTGTGGGTCTAAGGCTAGCTTTCCTCCTTACATTTACTGTTACTACTGCTCTGTAATGATGTATCACAACATTTTTGTATATTGAAGTTGAAAGATATTTTATGCAAGTCTGAAACCTTTGTTTTTGTAATTAAAAATAGATCAAAAAATTAACGTTGTAATGGGAAAGGAAATTTCCCTTAATACTCTACTAATTTATCTAACTTTATTTCTGACATGAGCCTCCGAAACAATGTAATATGGGTTGATATAAACTAACGTGATTGATTCATAAATGTTGCGATCAGTATGAATAAACATAGGATTTTATTTTTACAATTATTAATGTTAACCATGAGATACAGAATAATACATGGTTAATAAGCAAGTACATATCATGGTTTCAGATTCCGCTCGGAGCGTCGGGATTCTGGCCTTTCCGGTCCTGTTCCGGTTATCACCGGACCGGAATTCGCCTTTATTTCAGGTCTCAGACGAAATACCTAAACTAGGCAAAGAAAGATATGCGATAAGCAGCAGAGAACCATCATTGAATATGTGATGTTGTTTAGAGAGAAACGAAGGAAGATTAGAGCGAAAGATAAATTCGTTTTTCTCGATTAGGGTTCTATTGAGTAGGCAACAACAACGAAGATGCTTATTTCCTTTGATTAGGGCCTCGTTTATTTGGGCTTTGTTAGTTTTGATGGGCATATATTGGGTCTACTCTAAAATAATGTCTAACTGTTCCGTGTTTATTTAAAGCCTATCCCACAAGCAGTTTCTCAAAATATCCTCCGAACAGCTTCTCTGATTTTCCCTAATTAAAAATTGATGCACACTTATAGTTCTGCATATTTATAACAGTCAATGATAGTGCATGAAACGACCCGAATTTCTGTATCATTTGAGTCGACTAATAATACCACACGTCCAACCCAAATGCACAGAAATACGAATCATTATTTGAAAGAAGTTAAAGGATGAGAAATAGAATGAAAGAAATATTAGAATATAAGAAAACGAAGATCACAAACTCACAGCGGAACGAATAAAATATATTAGATAACATAAACTTTGAAATACAAATCAGTAACTGTATATACATACAATTATCAGAGCACAACGGTTATCCCTAGAACAGTTATAACCACCTGTTTCCAGATACAACATAGTACACAGTGGAAAATGTGATAGTCTATAGCTACTCAATGAAGCCTCCTGCTTCAAGCTCCTCCAAAGTGAATCTGTAAAATCCCAACTACTTGACTGCCCGTACAAATTTGGGCACCCAAGAGTTTAGGGAAAACAAACAAAATAAACTCTGGGTCAGTCATGGGACTGGTGTGAGTAAACTCCAACCATTTGTTTAACTTTTAAAATCCTTTCGAAAGAAATGATAATCGTAAGACCGATCCACACATAAACACGGATGGTTTTTACCTTACGATAACCCAAAACATTATTGATATCAAATCCAGTAATATTATAATAATGTCTACATCAAATAAATAGAATCTAGTGGAACGCTTGCATCTCACGTTCCATATATAATATAAAATCAAAAACCGCAGGGCGCTTATTGGAGATTGGATTTCCAACATGACAAGGTATGGGACCACCTTCCGATAGTATATATCTAGAGACGAATACACTGGGTTCAACAAGAACATCTTGCAACCCGGCCCACACATGACCGACCACTCATTTCGCTTGAGTGTATCGAATGTATATCACCAACGGTTGGGATCAGCAACCGTTCCCCGAAAGAGACAACATCGATAGATTAAAGAAGCAAATTGAGTTTCTCTAGATAGGTGATTATACATCCTAATGGGAGCGACCCACATAGCCATGCTGCCTGCCTGATTTTTGTCAATCCCTGGTTGTGAGGCTTGAGGTCATTACGTATCATTTAGAACACCTGACCACCATTCACTTTGAATGCCACATCGTCATACCCGCCAAATCACAAATTGATTTCCCTAAAAATACCACGGGTATAAAGCTAAGAGAAACGAATTTCTCCGCCACCAAACGTAAGTACGTTTGAAGAGTTCAACTTACGTGATCCGTTAGATATACTCTGTCAGACATTCGTCCATTCACGTTGTCCTGGGACTGGACAAACCGAAGGCACTATCCCGTAAACAGGATAGCCCTTGCATAACTCCTCCTTTAATTATTTTCATCATATTTGATCACAACGCTAACGTCCATACAGAGTGGTTTTCAGATACTGGATCTGATCCCGGTCTCTCCGTATTAACGACGGAAAAATGGTCAAAAACTTCGATAGTCGGTGATTTAACTATCAAAGAAAAATAAGTGTGCAACCAACGATCTTATTTCCCAGTAGGAATTCGATCGATCAATCATCAATCAACATTAGCCTCTTTAAATAAATCCCTTATTATATTATCATTCAAATTCCTGTTTTCTTTATTCGGGGAAATATTTCTTATTCCAATTAGAAACATTTCTAAATATATTAACTAATCATTATTTTCTATATTCAAAAAATATACCTTATTAATATCGGAAAATATTTCCATATTTCATTTATAAATTCCTCGTTGACCAATCCATTTCATTTACTATTTATAGAAAATATCTCTCATTTTATTTGGAGAAAACATTTCAAATTAACACGATGTTATAAAACATCGTTATTATAACTCAAACCATTCATCATTTATTAGCTAACCAAATTGCTAACCAATTTTCACCATTGAACCTTAACCATTCCACCATCGATCCTGAAATTAATCAAGTTGGGGTATAATTTCCTCTCGGACCTTAATTGAACAACATTCTCAACTTTGAAATAGACAAGGCTCATAACTTCCAATCAAACATCGCTTACGCAACTTTCGGATCTAATCTAATAAAACACTTATTTTACGGAAAAACTTTGATTATAACGGTAGCGTTATAATCGCTGTTTCCAAATATTTGATTTATAAAACATTGCTTTTAACAACAGCGTTACAATCACTGTCTAGAATTATAGAACACTTATTATAGCAATAGCTTTAAGATTGCTGTTAAAACAGTTATTATAACGACAACGTTAAAATTTCTATTTAGAATTTTTCAAACCATTTATTTAACAATAGCGTTAAAATCGCTGTTTAGAATTTACATAACGTTATCACACTTCATTTCACAATCCAGATTTTGGAATAAAACTCATCATTTTCATTTTTAAATGATTATCCATTTCCTTATTCAAATTCCTATTTGGTTTCATATTTCCAATCTAAATTCCTTTTAGATATCTCGTTTGCAAAATATTTGCTTTAACCCATTCACTTTAAATCGTGAGTAACACTTCTTTTTATAAAATCAGTTCATTTGCCTTCATTCGTTTGGATAATATTTTAAAAATCCAAATTTTCCTTTATTAACTTCTAATGGTAGAAACATTTACAAAAATTGTTTTTATTATATCCCTTTTATGATCTCGTTTAGAATTTCAGTTATAATTGCTAAGTGCTAAACAAATTTCAAATATCAGTTTCAAACCCATTTCCACTTTCTATATAAATCCAATCTTGAATTTATATTTCAATGAATCTAATGATAAATAATTCAATTAATATATATTCTCAGTCATAAACAAATTCTTGATTCCTTCATTTGAATAGGTTTTCTATTTTTAACTCTATTCAAAAAGTTAATTTCTATTTTTGAAAATAAAATTTCTTTTTAAATCTCAAGTTCTCTTTTCTATATTCGAAAATATTTTTACTGTATTTAAATACCAAAATTCTAGGGTCAGAGAATTTAACACAACATAATTTATCATAGTAAACAATAATATAAACGTTGAGGAACCCAGTTGTGCCCCTCCAACCTGTTTCCCTGCATTCACAGATGTTAATAACATCAATAATATTATTTCACATCAATATGAAATATCAGAACTAATCATCGATCAATGGTGTAATCACATCAACCAATTTTTATCAACCATTTCAACCAAGCAACCATTTCGCAGTGTAAAATAAATTTATAATTTCGTGTATATAAAAATATAAGCGAAGCAGAGTTAGTTAGTGTACTCACCTTGTCTCACGGTTGACGGTTATGCTTTGGGTTCCGTTTAAATCAAACAAACATTTGATTTTATCACAAAATTCCAATTGCTCAGTTCTCAGCCATATCAGTTCCATAATGTAGATCCCGTCGCTATGACCCCAATATGACTGATTCCGTCTGATTCTAATAATATATGAACTCGTCATGATCATTACAAATTTAAATGAATTAACGGTGGTCATTAATGACTAAATTAATTATTTAATTAAATATTAAATTATACCTTAATCATTCTTAAATTACGATTTGGCCATTATAATGTTTCTTTCTCGCTATCAACTTCTGTTCCTCACCAAATATAACAGCTTTTTCTTCACCGTGAGCGTAATCTTTCCCAAATACTTTGAGTGCCAGCTTCCACTTAATATGAATGAACCCAACATAAAAAAAATGAACAATGCCTCCACTATCAAACTCAGATGCCCGAAACTCCATTGTTCATCACCTTTCATTACCTCATCCCGAGCTTAACCACCGTCATCGCCACATTCCAAAATAACAGTAATGGAAATTGTAACCATCGTGCCATGGACCGGTAACTCAAAACCCAGTATGAACTTTAAATGTCAGTTTAATGAAGCATGAATGTATAGATAAGCAACTTCTGACCATATAGACTCATTCAAACCTGTTCGATGCTTTAGAGTTAGTTTTAAAAAACACAATTATAATTAATTAAATTTTTAATCCTTTAATTATAGTTATTACCACTAAATATTCCTTTCCCGATCGAATATTACCTCGATCATGTAGCTTCAATCTTGCCATATCTCCCTTACCAGATCATATTCAACATCTTCTCCTTCATAATAACACTTAAACCATCACTTCCCTCTGAAACAATACATACCACTCTTGCTTCTTGCCAAGTCAATTGTTTATCTGCACCATACATTCACTACCATTCATGCCCAAAGGTTTGCCCACTTCACACCACCTGACTTCATCACGTCCTTTGACTTCAAAGCAGCAAATAAACACCAAACTACCAGTCCTTTCTATTCACATTTACTGTCACCTAGTGAACCAAGCATAACGCCCATCCATGCTCCCTTCACCTGAATCCACAATGACTTCATCAACTTCGCTAATTCTCTAATCTCTGCACTGTCCTTCAACAAATTTCCAAACCCAACTTCCTTTTCGATCTTAAAAATCAAGACCAACGTAAATTTCCTTTTTCTGAGAACAAACACCCAATATTTAAATCATAAACTTAATCCACGTTTTAACCCACTACCCTCCTTCTTCCAGTATTGAAAATCCGCACTAACGTTCTCCACTGTAGACAGAACAAACACCTCTTTCCCCTCGTTCATCGGAAGCATCTGGAACCACCGAGCCTTCCTTTGCTTCGGCCAGTCCAAGTCCAAACCTACCTCTTCCCTTTTACACCGCTGCTTTACCCTTCGCCAGCACCAATTCCGTACGGCGAACTTCCACCAGACCCCATCACTCCGACTACCACAGCCTCCCGTTCTTCTTCCGATGAACTCGAGATCCTGCAAACCCCGTACACATCTAAAACCTAGCCTCATCGAAAACCTATTCAAGTGTTTGGTGTTCAGTAAAGATAAAGCTGGGCACTGCGAATGGCTTTGAGCTTTGAGTGAATCATTTTGGTTTTGAATTCGATTTTTAATCGATGATCAAAGCGGTCGATTTTTTCTTTTTGGTATTACTGTAAGGAAACAGAAGATGAGAGTGAGAATTGAGAAATAGAATTGAGATTTGGGGTGCAGCGTGTTAATTTATAACGAAGAAATGCCTTGGTGCTCACGGTTTTTAACTCCTTGGAGGGCACGGTTTTAGAAACTTGGCAAACACACTTCGGACAGTTTGGACTACACATTTTCAACCACTTCAATTAGCTGGTCCTTTTAATTAAATACTCTAGGGAAATGAACGCAAGTGGTTGGGTGTACGTATGGTGTAATGTTTTAAATTTACGCAGTCTCTATTATACAGAATTTCGTTTATTTACGAGCTGCTATGGGCAAAAATAAGAGTACGGTCCTGTTCAGTGAGGTACCACGATCCCAATAATATAATAATATCGATAGGTTAATTCATATAATGAAACCCCAAAATTCTGATATAGGGTGCAAAATACTTCAAATAAAAAGTTGCGTATTTAATTAATTAAAAATTACAGTAAAATTCTAAAAATTAAATTATAACTACGCCCTAGAAGAACCTTGTCCAAATTCAAGACTGATATTTAAATATATTTAAATAACTGTTATGGCTTATATATGATTCTACAACGACTATTTGAAAATTTGATTTGGACATAACTTTTTTTTCCCGCTATGAAATCTGGATTTTTCACGTTCGTTGGAAAGATATTTTCAAACAGATTCAAATATTTCTTGTTTCGTTAAAATCCGATTTATTTTGAATCCTGTACATTCATTTGAAATTTCGAATTTTCAAACTATCGCGCCATTTTGAACTCGTTTTAATTATATTATAAATTATACATTTAAATATCGCTTTATTTAATAGATTCCTATATATAATTCAAATAAAATATTTAAACTAGTTTAAATATTCATAATTCAACGGCTGAAAATCCGGGTCGTTATAGTATGTTTATATGTATTTATTAAAAAAAATACCGGAATCGCCAAACCGGAATTTCCGGAATTCTCGGAACGGAACCGAAATTTCGAATTTTCTATATGACCGAAACGGAACCGGAAATCGGGATTTCAAACCTTTGTACATATATGTTTCACAGCAACAAAATTGCTTAAAGGGATATAGATCATTATGAAGACTCAGAAAGGAAATAATCAGGTAAATTAGCAGTAGTTAATAAGCAAACAGAACTATATATCGTTTATGCTCAGAATTTTTGTTTTATGCTGCTGAACCTATCGCGTGTCACTTCATCAATTATTAATATTTACTTCTACCCGCACCAATTCTTCTGTCTCCATTTTGTATGTGCTCCGTGTCCCCAAGCAATCAAGCCCCCTGATTTCTGCTTTTTGCAGTTAAATCCCTCAATTGTCCGGGGATATAAATGCAAAAAAAGGAAAATGGGGAGATTTGATTGATGGGCACACGCGGGGACGGGGGGTTGGGCACAGAAGAATTGCTCTCACTTCTACCACACATTCCTCCAATTCCAATGATTGATAAATGATACGATCCTGTTACTGTTTGATTAATCTAAAATATTATTTATGTGATGTGTATTTTTTAAGTATAAAATACATACTTTCCCCTATGGCATATTGAGTTATTAGTACTCCGTCGATGTAAAGTTTGGTACTAACACAATGGCAGCCTTCGAAAGTAAAAAGGAATTTGTGGAGATAATATCTTATACAAATATCTTACTGTATAAAAATATATGATGATATTTTATACCAATCCTATAAGAATATAAATATTCTCCAAATAATGCTAATTAATATTTGATAATAGTGAAAATATATGATTATAGTTTATCAAAAAAAGTTTACGTATCCTCTTGCATCCTTTAACTCTTCTCATTATCTTTTCAACGCTAATGACTGCGGCAATAATTTTATGATTTTATTCCTTATAATTGCCTGCTTGCGTATATGAAAAGTGCACCTCAATAACAAAAGAGTGGCTGACTCAAATAGTACAATCCAAATTTGCAGACGCAAGCTATGTTTCAAGCTATCATCCTCAAGTTTAGGTGATTATATTGATCTGTTTTCTATATTTTTTTTCTCACTTTTCTTTCTCTATTATTATCTTTTTTTAACAAGAAAATATTATTCTCTGCCCTATGCTACTTTGTTGAAAATGACTTGATCCTTCCTTATTTTTTAATCTTCTATAATTATTTGATTAACAAATTTGGATTTACAAATTATTGTATATTTCAATTTTACTGTAGTGAATGCATTATCATTGTTGTATATCCACTTTATATGACTGAGAATTTAACAATTTTATTCAAATATTTTGCAGATGGATGTCATTGCAGAACTAAATGGCCAGATATTTGATGAAGTGGAAATGGAGAATCTGAATGAGAACAAATCGGTAAATATTCCTGTTTCTTTGTTTACTAAATAAGTAATTGCTACTAAATAATTTAATAACGAATAAAGAATAATTTAAATTTATAATTAATATGTATGAATCAATATTCAATAACTAGTATCAAATGATTAATAAACAATAATATATATAATTATTCATGTTAATTAACTATATTTAATGAACGGTAAAGTAATTGTTGTTGGATAAAAGTAATTACTCGTTTTGAGTCCATGGGTTGTTATAGATACTAATGACATGGATGTCCCAGATTGGTCTCAGGCTATACTTCCAACTTTATCTCGCTTTACCAGTGCATGCCAAACTTAATTTTAAACTAAAATTGACCAACTGATACTGCACTATACATGCCTTTGGCCTGAAATTTCAAGAAAAATACTCCAAAGTGTAGGATATAAATAAAATCCGTTGCAACATAGTTGTATACATGTTGATCATGTATTGCTATCTACTGCAAATTTTCAGCAATTAGCTTGTATCTACAATCTGGATTTTGATCTGTTTTGACATTACAAGAAACTCCTCAATCAAAGCTGGTGCAAAATTCAAGTTCAGTTGGGTTTAAGAGGTTGCTTCCTTATCTTAAAAACCTGATCGAGGATGAATCAAGTAAAAAAAAAATTAATCCTTGTTCACTAGTATATTCTTATGTTAATTGTTAGAAGACAAAATCACATGCCTCTTAGTAGGTTCTTGATATGGCTTCTATTACCACCGACACTACCGTTGGAAAATTAATTTCTTCTTTATCAGCTTAATCAACAAATTTGGTTATTGATTCTATCAGGAAATCACTTCAAGCTTGCTGTCAAGATTGATCAGTAATCAAAATTCACCAAGCTATAAATGGTTGCTTCCTTATCTGAATGATCTTGCCAAAGACTACTTAAGTAAAAACCTGTGCTCTGCATCCTTTCTATAATTTACAGTTTAAGAAAAGTAAATTTTGTTTCTAAATCAAAAAAGAAAAGTATTCATTCATATCCTTCAAGGATTCATGTGTTGAATCTATGTAAAATTAACATAAAAAATTATGGGATCTTTGTGCATTCAATGAGATTTTTTCTAAATGTTACTGTGGGTAGGTAGCAGTGCCTATTCCCAAAATAGTTTACTGTTACAATAGCTCTATATATGCAGATTTGAAGCAAAAGAAATTTTTATTAACTAGGCTTTGGACAGACGACCTGCAGTGAGTGGACTGAAAACGACATTGTAATTTATTTTATTGTGATTATCGTGAACTTACACTTGTTGTTTATAGAGATCTTTAACGTTTACTAGAGCCCTTGTGTTTAAAGTCAAGTCCTCGCATGTGTATGGTATATGTGAAATTCTACAAACATATTCTTACTAGAAGCATGTTTTTGTACTATTGAATATGAATATAATTTTTGTATTGATATGTCATTTGAAATTCAACACAGATATATAGTAAATGTTTTCTACCCTCGGTTAAAATGAAATTAAACATGAATACTTATTAAAAGAAAACTTTCTTAACCTCAATTAAATAGAAATTAATGTCTAACCTGAAATATATAAAAACCAACCGTTTAAAATTATTAATAATGTGCGGTATAGTTATAAGTACATTAAAGCTATTCATAGTCTAAATTAATGAGCAGTTTCATTTGCAATGCAACATATATTAGAATGATATTACATACATTAAGGACCAAATGCATTATTGACATGCATTATGGTAAATGCTGAGACCAACATAAACAGAATCCAATTACAATATAGATACCATCCAGTGCACTTCTCTTGATGCTAATTTAACAAATGATTCAAGCACAACTGATGCAGGGATCGTAGAGTTGCCTGTTACTCACAATACTGGTATTGTTCAGAGTGCTTGCTGCACATTTATGAGTCTTGCTACAAGTATTTCCAAAAGAGAGACAAGTTCATAGAATTTAAATTAATTTACTTGCTGCATTTGTAACAACCCGATTTTTTGATTCATTTATTTTAAATATTTAATATCATATTAAATATTTGTTTGATAATATACTTAAATTTATATATTTATGTTATCGGTTTAAATATCGATTTAATAATTAAAATAGGATTTATTTCGAATACATATATAATCGTCGTAATACGAGAATCTAAAATAATTCAATTCGAAATATAATTAAAATCGAAGTTAAAAACTGAATCAAAATGATTCAGATGATAAGTAGGAATTTTATTTGATATTTATGATAATAAATAATAATTTATTATCAAAGAATTGGTGGTTTTCGAATTTAAATTTTATTATATTAATTTAATATGGTATATATGTTGAAACTAAATTTCAGAATATTTACTGTTGAGTTCAAAATAGGGTTATTATATTGAAATGTCGGTAGGTACGCTAGAATAGCAGTTAGTGATTTAAACTAATGGACCCTAAGAAATTTGATTATGGATAGGTTCGAAATAAAATTGATATCCATCTAAAAAGAATTAATAAAAATCGCTTTATATCGAATCGTATTTAATACAAATCAAATCGAAAATCTTTTTAAAATAAAATAAAAGATTTGTTGTGTACTTTAGCCTACACAAACTTAATACCCTATGTACGTTTGTCCCCTTCAACTTCTTTATATACGCGACATCACCCCCTCTGATTTATTTTCATTTTTCATTGCTTCTGTAAATCAGTCGCAGGCTTCAAAATATAAGACGGAGTGAGTGTTTCAATTTAAATTGTTACCTTCCAATCCTTAACCTCTCGTCCCCCCTTAACTTTTCAGCAAAAGGGATAAAAGTGCTGAGCCCTTCCATTTCAAAGTTGCTCCTCTTGAAAACACATTGATTTTAAACCCGCAAGCCCCTTTTCATTATCATTTGCAAATCGAAATACCACCAAAAAGAGAAAAATCAGAAACCCTCGTCGCGATGGATAATTTCAAAGCTCGAAACCAGGTTGGGCGCTCGCGATTTCATGGGGTTAGGTTATAAGGCATCGTTTGTACTGATTTTTGCGGAGGAGGCAGGTTCTAGAATGTCGACACGGGTTGAGGTTTGTGCTGAGCAGTAGAGAGGCTCGGCAGTATGAATTGGTTGCAAATTTGGGAGTGCGATGTTGAAGTTGGGGTCATCGCGATTCCTCAAGTAGTATGTGTCGAACAGAGGGCAAGCAGAAGTCGCTATTCAAGGATTGCGCAGTAGTTTGTGGCACGGTTGACATTTGGGGTTGATTGGGAGGGGTGCGATGTAGGGTCAGAAGGCGAACAGTAAGTATGAGGAACGTTCGCCATTTCTGAGGAGGACGAGCTCTGGTGTAGTTCTTGGATCTCGATTCGTCATTTCTGAGAAGGCAAACAGAATTGCGATGGTCACGGATTTGGTCAACGGGGTTTTTTGTGGATGATGCAACGCTGTTGAGTTAAGGTAGAGGATTTCATTGTGGAAAAGTTGCGATCATTGCTTGGGGTTTTGAAGAGTCTGATCAGTTATTTGAGGAGGTTAACAGGTTGGTGAACACGGAGTCCTGGATCAACGATGTTATAAGGAAGTGCAGGCTCATGATTTTTGGCAGATAGAGACAGTATTGAGGATTAGGAATTGAGCTAACAGATCATTGCAATAAGGTATATTTTTATTTTGAAATAAAAAAAATATTAGGAAAATTTACTCATTCATTTAAGTAGTTAATTTAGTTAATGAACAATTTAAAAATATTCAAACTCAAAATAACTATAAGCATGTTATATGATAACAGTTTTCGATGAACGCAATTTATTGGAGTCTTAAAGATTTAGCTTGTGATTGAATCGAGTTTGGAAAATTGTTGGAGTTGGCATGGGTTTTAATTTAATCGAACATGATTCGATTTGGTCTAAAATTGAAGCGAATTGCAATAAAAATCCTGGTGAGTAAATCTCACTCCTATTTTTATTTAGAATTATTTTACTCATTAAAATAATTGTTCGTCGATAGTTTGCATGCATTGAAATATTATTGTGGCTATTAAATATATATTAGTTATTTAGGATTGGTGCTTGTGGTTATTTTATATATATTGGTGATTGGATAAGTCCCGCAGTACCATTAGCAGATGTACGCGGTATGATTAGCGGATGACCCTATACGCCCCCATGCTATGATAGTGGATGACCTTCTAAACCGCGATATTCTACCACGAAGCAGAATAGGTATTATTTATGTTGGCTGACGTCTGTGAATGGAAGGAAAACAGGTTGGAGGGATCAAACTGGATTCCTCAAAAATATTATCATCTGTTTGGTTTCATATATGTTATCTTATATGATGTGTTAGAAAAACCCGTGAGTGATAATTTGTTATTTTGGATATTTGAAATATCACTGGGCCTAAATAGTAATTTATATAAATATCGAAAAGAGGGTTTTGAGATTTAAAAAGGAAAATTCTATTTTTTTCAAAAATAGAATATGAATTTAGAATGGGCTAAAGATATTTACTTTTTCTGAAAATAAATAAAACAAGTATTGCATTTATAAACGAAGTTTATAAATTGAATAATACATGAAATTGAACTAAAATTTATAAACAGTGTTTATAAATAAAATGGAATGATTTTCATTGAATAATGCAGAGAATTGAAATGAATTTATAAACAGTGTTTATAAATAAAACGGAAAATTATCATTTGACAATTTGAATATTTAAATTCAAATGTGGATTTAAAAAAAGAAATGGGGAAATCGTTTTAAAGAAATAAACGATGGAATTTATTCTGATGTTCAGAATATAAATTGAACTAAAATAAATCCGTAAGGATTTATGATTTGAATTCCATTAATTCGAATTTATTTAAATAGAAGTTAAATTGAATATGAAAATAAATTGGGTGTTATATATATAAGTTATTATAAATAGAAATTTCCAAAATAAGATTTTTGTTGTAAATAGATTTTTTAATAGAACTTGTTTAAATATATAAGACCAGGAAAACTTATAAATGATGTTTATAAATATGATGAATTAATTATCAAGAGATAATTTGAAACATTAAATTCAAATAAAAAGAAATGATAGTTCTTATTCCGAAATTCGGAATATAAAAGGGGTTGGGTTTCAAATAGGTATTTGAAAGGAAAGCTTGTTTTAATTTTTAAACAAGAAAATTAATTTTTAAACAATGTTTATAAAAATAGGGAAATAAATTATCATTGGATAATTTAGAAGTTTAATTTCAAGAAAGAATTTAAAAAGTGAAATTGGAAAACGTGTTGAAGATAAAATAATTGATTATATTCCGGGATTTAGAATACAAACTGAAATGAGAAAATCCAAAGGAGTTATAATTAGAATTCGATTATACCGAATTTTATAATTTATTTATAAAAGGAATTGGGATTTAAAATAACAAATCGAGTATAAATAAATGTATAACCGAGTAAGGAAAATCAGCGATTATAGATAATCAGAATTATTGAGTTGAATTGGGAAAATTGGTTTGATATATATTAAAAATATTTTAGAATGGAGTTGAACTTATTTTAAACAAAGTTTAAGAGTTTATATATATATATATATATATAATTAAAACGAACTCGCCGCGACGCAGTAGTTCATAAATTGGCGTTTCGAACTTCAATTGAGTATATAGAACTCAATTTAAGTCGGAATCCTTTGAAACGAGAATTGTCAAGACCGATTTGATAATAGTTTTCTAATGGAAGAGAAAAATCTGGATTTCGTTTATAGATTTTTAGTTATGTCAAAAATCAAATTTTCAGAAAAGCGGGCCAAAATCATTAAAAACCATAATGGTTTATTTAAGTAAATAAAAGGATTTTAAGTAAATAAAATCCGAATTTCATTTAGGAAAAATCCGGATTTGAGTTACAAAATAATATGAACTTCGGTGAAGTAAGTGAAATGATTTTTGAAACAAAAATCAGATTTTTGTTATTGAATAGAACTGAATAATTTAAATAATAGATAGTTAATTGAAAGTTGATACAAAATTGGGCATTGAATAAGTAAAGGTCATTTGAGAAATTATATTCAAAATCGAAAAGGAAACTTGAGTTTGAAAAAGTAATTCAATTCGTTTAAAAGAAAGTAAATATTTTATTTGAACATGTTATGTTCAAACAAAGAAGTGAAATAGGCAAGATAGCTAATTAGAAAATAAATTAGCGAATTGGGTTAAGATGAATGGATTGAGTTGAAACCAAATGGGAATATTTGGATATGGGTTAGACAGGTATAGGATGAAGTGTATGAAGATTATAATTCGTGTGCCTGACAATAAGGTACATGTTTAAATTCCATATGAGTTTTTATGCGTTGAGTCGGCAAGCCACTTGGCTTTTTGATTTTCTTTTTGAATGGAAATGGACTAGAGAGGGAAGTTGAGGTTTGAACTATTGACCGGTACAAAGGAGGTTATGGCGAATATTTTTAAGAAAATTGGATAAATAGAAGTCAAGGTATCGATATATATATATAGAATTCGATAAGGAAACGAAATTAAAAATAGAATATTGTAAATAAAAAGGAAATCTATAAACTAGATTTGTAAAAAAATAGAAAGAAAACCATATACATGTTTTTAAAATGAATAATTGGTTTTTATGATGTTGATTATTCGAGGTAAGTGGTCTTGTTCATTTTGAAGTTAAGGGTGTTTTCAGTCAAGGTCTGAGAGGTAGTTATACCCCAACTTGATTGATTTCATTTTTAACTGATAAATAGCAAGATCCAGTCTCGAAGAGAAATGTTTGAATAAGAGTAAGTTGGATGCAGTGTCTTGGGTTGTTGTAACGATGTTTTACACAACATTCATTTTAACCCAAGGAAGTGGAATTGTGGAAATATAATAAATAAATATTTCCTGAGTATAGAAATGAACGGGCGTGAAAGAGATAAGTAATTGGAATGTTTTCCAATTTTAAACAGAAGATATTTTCTACGTATAGAAAATAAAAAAGGCGATATACAGAAATGTTTTCAAATAGTGAAAAGGCCTAGGTGATAATTGAAAATAGTTGTTTAACAAATATTGATAAGGAAATGGAAAGGGAGATTTAATAAGTGAAATATTAATTAACGGACCCAGTGATGGTTTGATTTTATGGATGAATGTTTGTTTGTTTTCTTCGATAGTTAAATAACTGACTATCGAAGTGTTTGCCAATATCGTTGTCAATATGGAAAGACCAGTTGGATTATTATCCATGAACAGCTCTGTATTGGTAGTAGCGTTGTGAACTAGATTATATGAAGATAATCGAAGACGGGGTAAAGTGCGAGGACTTTTTTCTATTAATAGAAATTGTGCCTTCGGTTTCGTTCAGTCCCAGAACGAAGTGTATGGACGAATGTCTGACGAAGTATTTCTAATGATTATATATGTTGGTCTGTGTAAATATATATGGTGGCGGAGGATTTATTCTCTTAGCATAATATACATAATATATTTGTGCAAATCAATTAGTGATTAATGGATCTGACAATGTGGCATTCAAAGTGATTGTGCTATCAATGAATGATAAGAAATCGTAGCCCCAAGCCTTAACAACCATGAAATGACAAAAATCGGGCAGGCAGCATGGCTTTGGGATAGGGCGTGTAATCACCTGTCTAAAGAAATTCATTTAATTCCTTATTCTATTTGATGCTGCCCTATTCGGGAAACGGTTGCTGATCCCAACCATTGGTGATATACATTTGATACAGTCAAGCGAAATGAGTGGTCGGTCATGTGTGGGCTGGGTTGCAAGATGTTCTTGTTGAACCCAGTGTATTCCTCTCTAGAGATACACTATCGGAAGGTGGTTCCATACCTTGTCATAGTCAGAATCCAATCTCCAGTAAGAACCCTACGGTTTTTTATTTTTATTATATATGGAGCGTGAGATGCAAGCTTTCCGCTATTGTTATTTATTTGATTTAGACACTATTATAATATCACTGGATTTTCGTATCAAAGTGTTTCGGGTTATAGTAAGGTAGAAACCGTCCATGTTTGTGTGTGGGTTGGTCTTACTATTATCCTTTCTTTCGAAAGGATTTTGAAAGTTAAACAAATGGTTGGAGTTTACTCACACCAGTCCCATGATTGGGCCGGAGTTTATTTTTTTTTGTTTTCCCTAAACTCTTGGGCGCCCGAATTGGTACGGGCAGTCAAGTAGTCAGGATTTTACAGATTCACTTGGAGGAGTTGAAGCAGGAGGCTTCACCAATTAGCTATAAACTATCATATATTCCGCTGTGTACCATGTTTGTATCTGGAAACAGGTGTCTATAACTGTTCGAGAAATAGCTGTTGTGCTCTGATGATGGTATGTATGTAAAGTTACCGAATTGTATTTCAAAATTATGCTACCTAATATATTTTATTCGTTCTGCTGTGAGTTTGTGATCTTCGTTTTCTTCTATTCTAATATTTCTTTCTTTCTATTTCTCATCCTCTAAATTCTTTCTAATAATGATTCGTATTTCTGTGCAATTTGGGTTGGACGTGTGGTGTTATTAGTCAACTCAGATAGTACGGATTTGCGGGCCACTACAGTTGGTATCAGAGCTTAGGTTGAGCGAATGTCTAGGCTTTGGTGGAGTTGTGCTCATTAGAGATAGGGTCAGCAGTACCCTAGAATGAGTTGAGTGTATATATATATGAGAGAGCATATTTGTTAATTGATGTAAAAATTGTTTTATATTGTGTTGGTTAGTCTGTTGAGTGAGTTATGAATTCTGATCGAATCTAGGACGCCACAAAGTCGATAGGAATTTATAAACACTTGAACAAGGAAATTTGACACAATATCGTTTTAAAGTGGGTAAATGAAATAATTTTACCCAAAACTATATTTTGATATAGAAGAAATAATATTCTGAAATTATTATATGGATGTGTTGGTTGTTATAATTGAATGAGATTATAAAATTGAAACGGTTATATATAACCAAATGGAATTTGTGTATGAATGAAATATACAAATGAGATGAATTAAAATTGAATTCAAACCAAAATTTGAAATTAAAGTCTTGGGTATTTGGAAAAATATTTTCTGATGTATATTAAAATAATATAGCTTTATTTTTAAAGGATTTTGATTAAAAATCAATTTTTAATGGATTTTGAAAGTGATAAAGCACTGAACTCACTTCAGTGGCTAGAAAATAATTCTGATAATGACTGCAGCATCATCGGTGTTTATTTTCAAGTTTCTAAGTGAAGAATTGCTTCCTTAGAAAAGTTTTGATGTAAATTTGTTTGAAAGAAAACAAGTTGGTTTGAAAATTCAAATGTTTTGAATTTGTGACGGAAATAAATATATGTATATATTTATGGGATTTATAAAAGGGTTTGAAATAAAAACCTGGGAATTTGAATTCTAGAATTTAAATTTAACTTAAGCAAGTTAAATGGATTGAAGTGAGTCAATTGATTAGAATCAATTTGGATAGGTTTAATGGAATATATATTGGATATAAATGTATTGATTGTAGACCATTCAAATTAAATAAAGGAAAACCAAAAGTTTTGGTGGAATTAAATTTATTGAAATGTGAAAAGTTGAGTTTCAACATAAGTGAGGTTTGAAAAGTAAATGGGTTTGAAGCACTCTTCTACTTTAGTAATTTCGGGGACGAAATTCTTTTAAGGGGGGAAGAATGTAACGACTCGGATTTTTTAATCCATTTATTTTAAATATTTAATATCATTTTAAATATTTAATATCATTTTAAATATTTATTTGATAACATACTTGAATTTATATATTTATAGTATCAGTTTAAATATCGATTTATGGATTTAATAATCGAAATAGGATTTATTTCGAATACATATATAATCGTTGTAATACGAGAATCTGAAATAATTCAATTCGAAATATAATTAAAATCGAAGTTAAAAACTAAATCAAAATGATTCAGATGATAAGTAGGAATTTTATTTGATATATACGATAATAAATAATAATCTATTATCAAAGAATTCGTGGTTTTCGAATTTAAATTTTATTATATTAATTTAATGTGGTATATATATTGAAATTAAATTTCAGAATATTTACTGTTGAGTTCAGAATAGGGTTATTATATTGAAATGTCTGTCGGTACGCTAGAATAGCGGTTCATGATTTAAATTAATGGACCGCGAGATATTTGATTATGGATAGGTTTGAAATCAAATCGATATCCATCTAAAAAGGATAAAAAACGCTTTATATTGAATCGTATTTAATACAAATCAAATCGAAAATATTTTTAAAATAAAATAAAAGATTTGTTGTGTACTTTAGCCTACACAAATTTAATACCCTGTGTACGTTTGTCCCCTTCAACTTCTTTATATACGCGACATCACCCCCTTTGATTTCCTTTCATTTTTCATTGCTTCTGTAAATCAATCGCAGGCTTCAAAATATAAGATGGAGTGAGTATTTCAATTTAAACTGTTGTCTTCCAATCCTTAACCTCTCGTCCCCCCTTAACTTTTCAGCAAAAGGGATAAAAGTGCTGAGCCCTTCCATTTCAAAGTCGCTCCTCTCGAAAACACATTGATTTTAAACCCACAGGCCCCTTTTCATTATCATTTGCAAATCGAAATACCCTTAAAAAGAAAAAAAGAGAAATTAGAAACCCTCGTCGCGATGGATAATTTCAAAGCTTGAAACCAGGTTGGGCGCTCGCGATTTCATAGGGTTAGGTTATAAGGCATCGTTTGTACTGAGGTTTGCGGAGGAGGCATGTTCTGGAAGGTCGACGCGGGTTGAGGTTTGTGCTGAGCAGTAGAGAGGTTCGGCAGTATGAATTGGTTGTGAATTTGGGAGTGCAATGTTGAAGTTGGGGTCATCGCGATTCCTCGAGCAGTATGTGTCGAACAGAGAGCAAGCAGAAGTCGTTATTCAAGGATTGCGCACTAGTCTGGGGTACGGTTGGCATTTGGGGTTGATTGAGAGGGGTGCGATGTAGGGTTCGAAGGCAAACAATAAGTATGGGGAATGTTCGTCATTTCTGAGGAGGATGAGCTCTGGTAGAATTTGTGGATCTCGATTCGTCATTTCTGAGAAGGCAAACAGAATAGCGATGGTCACGGTTTTGGTCAACGGGGTTTTTGGTGGATGACGCAACGCTGTTGAGTTAAGGTAGAGGATTCCATTAATGAAATATTGCGATTTTTGTTTGGGGTTTTAAAGAGTCTGATTAGTTATTTGAGGAGGTTAACCGGTTGGTGAACACGGAGTCCTGTATCAACAATGCTATAAGGAAGTGCAGGATCATGATTTTTAGCGGACAGAGACAGTATTAAGGATTAGGAATTGAGCTAACAGATCATTTCAATAAGGTATATTTTTATTTTGAAATAAAAAAATATAAAGAAAATTTACTCATTCATTTAAGTAGTTAATTTAGTTAATGGACAATTTAAAAATATTCAAACTCGAAATAACTATAAGCATGTTATATGATAACAGTTTTTGACGAACGCAATTTATTGGAGTCATAAAGATTTAGCTTGTGATGGAATCGAGTTTGGAAAATTGTTGGAGTTGGCATAGGTTTTAATTTAATCGAACGTGATTCGATTTGGTCTAAAATTGGAGCGGATTGCAATAAAAATCGCGGTGAGTAAATCTCACTCCTATTTTTATCTAGAATTATTTTATTCATTAAAATAATTTTACATTGGTTGTTTGCATGCATTGAAATAATATTGTGGCTATTAAATATATATTAGTTATTTAGGATTGGTGTTTGTAGTTATTTTATGTATATTGGTGATTGGATAGTTCCCGCAGTACCACTAGCGGATGCCTGCAGTATCATTAGCGGATGACCCTATACGCCCCACGCTATGATAGTGGATGACCTTCTATACCGCGATATTCTTCCATAAAACAGAATAGGTATTATTTATGTTGGCTAACGTCTGTAGATGCTTGGAAAACATGTTGGAGGGATGCAACTGGATTCCTCAAAAATATTATCATCTGTTTGGATTCATATATGTTATCTTATATGATGTGTTAGAAAAACTCGTGATTGATAATTTGTTATTTTGGATGTTTGAAATATCATTGGACCTAAATAGTAATTTATAAAAATATCGTAAAGGGGGTTTTGAGATTTAAAAAGGAAAATTCTATTTTTTCAAAAATAGAATTTGAATTTAGAATGGGCTAAATATATTTACTTATTCTGAAAATAAATAAAACAAGTATTGCATTTGTAAACGATGTTTATAAATTGAATAATATAGGAAATTAAAGTAAAATTTATAAATAATGTTTACAAATAAAATGGAATGATTTTCATTGGATAATGCAGAGAATTAAAATGAATTTATAAACAGTGTTTATAAATAAAATGGAAAATTATCATTTGATAATTTGAATATTTAAATTCAAATGTGGATTTAAAAATAGAAATGGGGAAATCGTTTTAAAGAAATAAACGATGGAATTTATTCTGATGTTTAGAATATAAATTAAACTAAAATAAATCTGTAAGGACTTATGATTTGAATTCGATTAATTCAAATTTATTTAAATAGAAGTTAAATTGAATATGAAAATAAATTGGATGTTATATATATATATAAGTTATTATAAATAGAAATTTCCAAAATAAGATTTTGGTTGTAAATAGATTTCTAAATAGAACTTGTTTAACTATAAATTTATAAATGATGTTTATAAACATGATGAATTAATTATCAAGAGATAATTTGAAACATTAAATTCAAATATAAATTTAAAAGTATAGATTGAAATCATTTCAAAAAAAAGAAATGATAGTTCTTATTTCGAAATTGAAATATAAAAGGGGTTGGGTTTCAAATAGGTATTTGAAAGGAAAGCTCGTTTTAGTTTTTAAACATGAAAATTAATTTATAAATTATGTTTATAAAAATAGGGAAATAAATTATCATTGGATAATTTAGAAGTTTAAATTCAAGAAAGAATTTATAAAGTGAAATTGGAAAACGTGTTGAAGATATAATAATTGATTATATTCCGGGATTTAGAATATTAATTGAACTGAGAAAATCCAAAGGAGTTATAATTAGAATTCGATTATACCAAATTTATAATTTATTTATAAAAGGAATTGGGATTTAAAATAACAAGTAAAGTATAAATAAATGTATAACCGAGTAAGGAAAAATCAGCGATTATAGATAATCAGAATTATTGAGTTGAATTGGGAAAATGGGTTTGATATATATTAAAAATATATTAGAATGGAGTTGAACTTTTTTTAAATGATGTTTAAAAGTTTACATACATAAACATAATTAAAACAAACTCGCTGCAACGTGGTAGTTCGTAAATTGGCGTTTCGAACTTCAATTGAGTATATGGAACTCAATTTAAGTCGGAATCCTTTGAAACAAGAAACGCCAGGACCAATTTGATAATAGTTTTCTAATGGAAGAGAAAAAACTGGATTTTGTCTTACATATTTTTAGTTATGTCAAAAATCAAATTTTCAGAAAAGCAGCGCCAAAATCGTTTAAAACCCGTAATGGTTTATTTAAATAAATAAAAGGATTTTAAGTAAATAAAATCCGAATTTCATTTAGGTAAAATCCGGATTTGAGTTATAAAATAATATGAACTTCAATGAAGTAAGTGAAATGATTTTTGAAGCAAAAATCAGATTTTTGTTATTGAATAGAACTGACTAATTTGAATAATAGATAGTTAATTGAAAGTTGATACAAAATTGGGCTTTGAATAAGTAAAGGTGATTTGAGGAATTATATTCAAAATCGAAAAGGAAACTTGAGTTTGAAAACGGAATTCAATTCGTTTATAAGAAAGTAAATATTTTATTTGAACATGTTATGTTCAAACAAGGAAGTGAAATAGGAAAGATAGCTAATTAGAAAGTAAATTAGCGAATTGGGTTAAGATGAATGGATTGAGTTGAAACCAAATGGGAATATTTGGATATGGGCTAGACAGGTATGGGATGAAGTGTATGAAGGTTATACTTCGTGTGCCTGACAATAAGGTACATGTTTAAATTCTATATGAGTTTTTATGCATCAAATCGGCAAGCCACTTGGCTTTTTGATTTTCTTTTTGAATGGAAATGGCCTAGAGAGGCGAGTTGAGGTTTGAACTATCGACCGGTACAAAGGAGGTTATGGCGAAATTTTCCAGAAATTTAAGGAGTTAGAATATTTTTAAGAAAATTGGATAACTAGAAATCAAGGTATCGATATATATATAGAATTTGATAAGGAAACGAAATTAAAAATAGAATATTGTAAACAAAAAGGAAATCTTTAAATTAGATTTGTAAAAAAATAGAAAGCGAACCATATACATGTTTTTAAAATGAATAATTGGTTTTTATGATGTTGATTATTCGAGGTAATTGTCTTGTCCGTTTTGAAGTTAAGGATCTTTTCAGTCAAGGTCTGAGAGGTAGTTATACCCCAACTTGATTGATTTCATTTTTAGCTGATAAATAGCAAGATCCAGTATCGAAGAGAAATTTTTGAATAAGAGCTAGTTGGATGCGGTGTTTTAGGTTGTTGTAATGATCTTTTACACAACATTCATTTTAACTCAAGGAAGTGGAATTGTGGAAATATAATAAATAAATATTTCCTGAGTATAGAAACGAACGGGCGTGAAAGAGATAAGTAATTGGAATGTTTTCCAATTTGAAATAGAAGATATTTTCTATGTATAGAAAATAAAAGAAGGCGACATACGGAAATGTTTTCCAAATAGCAAAAAGGCCAAGGTGATAATTGAAAATAGTTGTTTAGCAAATATTGATAAGGAAATGGAAAGGGTGATTTAATTAATGAAATATTAATTAACGGGCCCAGTGATGGTTTGATGTTATTGATGAATGTTTGTTTGTTTTTCTTCGATAGTTAAATAACCGACTATCGAAGTGTTTGCCAATATCGTTGTCAATATGGAGAGACCATTTGAATTATTATCCGTGAATCACTCCGTATTGGCAGTAGCGTTGCAAATCAGATTATATGAAGATAATCTAAGATGGAGTAAAGTGCAAGGACTTTTTTCTATTAATAGAAATTGTGCCTTCGGTTTCGTTCAGTCCCAGAACGAAGTGTTAGGACGAATGTCTGACGAAGTATTTCCAATGATCATATATGTTGGTCTGTGTAAATATATATGGTGGCGGAGGATTTATTCTCTTAGCATAATATCCAGAATATATTTGTGCAAATCAATTAGTGATTAACGGATCTGATAATGTGGCATTCAAAGTGATTGTGCTATCAGTGAATGATAAGAACTCATAGCCTCAGGCCTCAACAACTGGAAATGACAAAAATCAGGCAGGTAGCATGGCTATGTAGGTAGCTCCCATTTGGGTGTATGATCACCTACTAGAGAAATTCATTGTAACGACCCAGATTTTTGGTTGATTTATTTTAAAATATTTAATATCATTTGAAATATTGAGTTTGTAATATAAATGGAATTTATTGTTTTAATAATCAAGTACGATTTATTTCAAATATATATATAATTATCGAAATACGAAATGAATTTAATTTAATTCAAAATTTAAATCTGAATTGAAAACAGTTCAGATGATCAATACAAACTTCTGTTTGAATTAGAATAATAATATTAATCTATTATCCCAGAATTTATTTGTTTTGAATTTAAATTATATTATATCGATTTAATATGGTTATTTTATATACGTTCAAATTAAATTGTATAATCTATTTCGTTGAATTCAAAATAGCATTATATTATTATAACGACGGTCGGTACGCTAAAGTAGCGGTTCACGATTTTTAATTGTGAACCCCGATTTATTTGATCAGTGGATAGGATCAAAATCAAATCGATATCTATTTAAAAAGGGTAAAAATCTCTTTATTTAGAATCGATTAAAATCTCGGAGTCAAATCACATTAAAAATGTGTACTTAAACAGCACCCTCCCTTTATAAATCCACGCAACAGCATAAGCATTCCTTTCCCATATTTCCTTTCTCAGCAAAACCAAACAATCGAATTCCTCAAAGTAAACCCGAAGCTATTTCTTTTTCCCCTTTCTTAGTTTATCAATAGAAAACGCAAATCAAGATTCGAAGTCCACCGAGAATTTCTGGAGCTCGAGACCGACGATGGACCACTCACGATTAGGGGAAGGGTTCAGTGATGTGATTCGAAGGGTAAATTAGGGATCGCAATCAATTATTAGAGGGTTCAAACTTGAAATCGCAGCAAAGGGTTTCAGGCAGAGTTCGCGGTTTTCTGTGGCTCGAGTTCATCGAGTTTGAGATCGGAATTTGACAGTTCAAAGTCGAGGTCGAAAGGGGGTCCCGTTCAATAATGCAGCTCGAAACCGTGAGTAGTAGATCGCGAGCGTAGTTCTTAGGTCAGAAATAAAGCCTAGAAACCGCGTTGTATTTTCTAGGGCATGGATGTGGTACCCTGTAGCAATGCGACAGTGGATTTCAAATGGGAGTCTGGCGTGTCGAGGTGGGCGTGACCTATATGCTTGCGAAGGGGGATGAATGAGGGGTCAACGTCGGTTTCAACAGCAGGAAGAAGGTTACGGTTTTCAACAGGGAAGATGGGTTAGTTTGGGGGATGTCGAATTCTGTATTGTTGCAGTTTCTAGATGGTGGTTGTTATTGTAGGTAGAGTGAAGCTGCGAGGTAATTACCAAACTAATAAATTCATTTGTTTAAGTTATTTAACTATAAACCCTATTTAAAACTTGTAATAATTATAACCTTGTTACACCGAGCAGTTTGTATGTAGAGGTATATTTTCTGTTCTTGAAGTTTAAAATTTATATGAAAATTAAATTATAAACAAATTGGTTAAATATGAAATTTAAGGTATTTATCTTAAAGTAATGATATAAATGTTTATTATGGAATTAAATTATACAATTGGCAATTGATTAAAGTAAATTAGTTTATACAATTAATTATTTAAAGGAATAAAATTTGTAGACTTACCATTTGAGTAAGATTAATGTTAAATTGGAATTAATTTACACGTGGTAATTAATTAAATTTAATTAGTCTAATTAAATAACTGAAATTTTATTTATATTGTTTTTACATTGAAAAACAGATGATTGGAGAAATCACTGTGAAATCTATATAATTGGCTTCATTGGATATTCGGCAATAAAAATCACGGTGAGTAAATCTCACTCACCTGTTAATTAGAATTATTTTTATTCGTTAAAAATAATTGTTTGTTGCTTGTTGAATGCTTTCTGATTGTTTGAAATATATTAGTTATTTAGGGTTGATTATTATATATATATTGGGTTGATGATTGGATTGATTCCCGCAGTACCATTAGCGGATGCCCGCAGTATCATTAGCGGATGACCCTATACGCCCCACGCTATGATAGTGGATGACCTTTATACCGCGATATCCTGACTCGAAGCAGGATGGGTATTACTATGTTGACTAACGTCTGTGGATGCAGGAAAACAGGTTGGAGGAATCCGACTGGATTCCTCAAAAATATATTATATGTTTGTTTATTGGTTTGCATATATACTTTCATATATGATGTGTTAGAAAATCTTAAATAAATAATTGGTTGTTTGGTGTTTAAATATCACTGGGCCTAAGTGTTAATTTATAAAAATAGGGGTATTTGAGATTTAAAAGGGAAATTCTATTTTAGAAAAATAGAATTTGAATTTTAAAAAGATTTGAGATATAAACTTGTTTTGAAAAATAAAACAATTAGTTCCTATATAAACGAAGTTTATAAATAGTTCTTTTATAAATGAAGTTTTTAAATGAAGTAAAAAGAATTATCATTGGATAAATTCAGAAATAAGAATACAAGTGTGAAATTGAAAAGGGAAATCTATTTTCCAAAAATAGAAATATCGATTTCAAAAGAAATTGAAATCGAGACTTGTTTAAGAATGAATATAAAATTTAAAAAGGAATTGCAATAGAATTTGAATTCAAAGGAATTGAAATAGAATTTGAATTCAAAGGAATTGAAATAGAATTTGAATTCAAAGGAATTCAAATGGATTTGAATAAAGAAAGTTCAAATGAAATTTAAAATATAGGAATTCAAATAGAAGTGAAATGGAGTTAAATATAGGAATTCAAAAAGGAAGTGAAATGGAGTTTAAATATAGAATTCAAATAGAGTTGAATTGGAATTTGAGTACAGGATTCAAGTAGGAATTTAAAAATAAAATTTTCAAATTGAAATCGAATATAGAAATTTAAACGAAATGTGAGTATAAAATTTGAATAAGAGAAATCCAAATAGAATTTGAATAAGAGATTTGTAATAGAATTCGAATAGAGAAATTCAAATGTAATTTGAATATAGAATTCAAATAGAAATTCAAATGGAATTTGAATATAGAAAATCGAAGTATAAATAAATATATTACCGAGTATAGAGAAATTGACAATCATCGATAATCGAAAATATTATGTTGAATAGAAAATTTTGATTTGATTTATATTAAAAATATATTGAGTTGAATTTATTATAAACGAAGTTCAAACGTTTATATATATAAATATAATTAAAACGAACTCGCCGCAGCGCTGTAGTTCATAAATTGGCGATTCGAACTTCAATTGAGTATACAGAATTCAATTGAAGTTGGAATTTTTTGAAACAAGAATCGTCGGGACCGGTTGAATAATAGTTTTCTAATGGAGGAGAAAAATCTGGATTTCGACGTATAGATTTTGAGTTATATCAAAATCAAATTTTCAGAAAAACAGCGCCATAACCATTTATAAACCATAACGGTTTATTTAATTTCATAAAAGGATTTTAAGCAAATAAAATCCGAATTTCTATTTAGAAAATTTCAGATTTGAGTTGTAGATTATATGTGAACTCAAGTGGAGTAATGAATTGATTTTTTTGAAACAGAAATCAGATTTTTGATTATTGAATAGAATTAACTAATTTGAATAGTAATTAGTTAATGAGATTTTGAATTGATATTGGGCTTTGAATAAGTGAATTCGATTTGGAAATTTATATTCAAAATCGAAAAGGAAATCAGAATTTAAATTGGAATTCAATTTGGTTACGAGCAAGTTAAATTTTTTATTTGAACATGTTATGTTCAAACAAAGAAGTGAAATAGGCAAAATAGCTAATTAAAGAATAAATGAGTGAAACTGAATTCAAACGATTGGATTGAGTTGAATTGAATTGGAAACAGGTGAGCATGTGTTAGACAGGTACGGGATGGAGTATATGAAGATTTTAATTTATGTGCTCGACAAAAAGGTACATGTTTAAATTCATATATGAGATTTTATGGGCTGTATCGGCAAGCCGCTTGGCCTTCTCTTTTTCTTTTGGATTGGTGATGGCCATGGGAGGCTATTTGAAATATCCCGATTCTCCTGGTACAAGGGAGGTTATGGCGAAATTTTCCAGAAATTTAAGGAGTTAGAATTTTTTTTAAGAAACTTTGGAAGTTAGAAATCAATATATATATTAAATTCGATAAGGAAACGAATTTAAAATAAATAGTATAAACAAAAAGGACATCGATAGGCTGGTAATTGAAAGAGAAACATATATACGTTTAAAAACGAATAATTGGTTTTTATAATGTTGATTATTCGAGGTAAGTGTTTTTGTCTGTTTTGAAGTTAATGATGTTTTCAGTCAAGGTCTGAGAGGTAAATATACCCCAACTTGATTAATTTCATTTTTAATCGATAAATAGCAAGACCCAGCCTCGAAGAGAAGTGTTTGAATAATATTTAGTTGAATAAAATATTTTGTGTTGTCATAACGATATTTTACACAACATTCGTTTTAACCCAAATGGTGGAATTTTGGAAATATAAAAGTAAATATTTCCGGAGTATGATTAAAGTAGTCGGAAAAGAGGTAAGTGATTGAAATTGTTTTCAATTGCAAATAGAATATATTTTCTAAATATAGGAAATAAAAGACGGCGATACATGGAAATGTTTTTCCAAATAGCGTAAGAGACCAATAAGATTACTGGGAATATTTGGTTAACAAATATTGATAAGGAAGTGGAGAAGTGTTTTAATTAATGAAATATAAATTAAAAGGCCCACTGATTGTTTGATGTTGTGAATGGATGTTTCTTTTACTTCGATAGTTAAATAACCGACAATCGAAGTGTTTTCCAATATCGTTGTCAATGTGGAGAGACTGGTTGGATTATTATCCGTGAACCACTTCGTATTGGCAGTAGCGCTGCGAATCAAATTTATATGAAGATAATCGAAGATGGAGTAAAGTGTAAGGACTTTTTCTATTAATAGAAATTGTGCCTTTGGTTTCGTTCAATCCCAGAACGAACGTATATGGACGAATGTCTGACAGAGTATTTCCAATGATCGAATATGTTGGTATGTATAAATGTATATATGGTGGCAACGGATTTATTCTTTTAGCATAATATCCAGAATATATTTATGCAAATCAATAAATGATTAACGGATCTGACAATGTGGCATTCAAAGTGATTGTACCGTCAACGAAGAGAAAGTAATCGTAGCCTCAGGCCTCAACAACCGGGAAATGACAAAAATCGGGCAGGCAGCATGGCTAAGTGGGTCGCTTCCATTAGAGTTATAATCACCTATCTAGAGATTCATTTAATTCCTTATTCTATTCGATGCTGTCCCATTCGGGAAACGGTTGCTAATCCCAACCGTTGGTGATATACATTCGATACACTCAAGCGAAATGAGTGGTCGGGCATGTGTGGGCCGGGTTGCAAGATGTTCTTGTTGAACCCGGTGTATTCCTCTCTAGAGATACACTAGCGGAAGGTGGTTCCATACCTTGTCATAGTCGGAATCCAATCTCCAATAAGCACCCTACGGTTTTTGATTTTATATTATATATGGAGCGTGAGATGCAAGCGTTCCGCTATATTCTATTTATTTGATTAGACATTATTATAATATCACTGGATTTTTGTATCAAAGTGTTTTGGGTTATAGTAAGGTAAAAACCGTCCAGTTTTATGTGTGTTGGTCTTACTATTATCATTTCTTTAGAAAGGATTTTTAAAGTTAAACAAATGGTTGGAGTTTACTCACACCAGTCCCATAACTGACCCAGAGTTTATTTTGTTTGTTTTCCCTAAACTCTTGGGTGCCCAAATTTGTACGGGAAGTCAAGTAGTTGGGATTTTTCAGATTCACTTGGAAGAGATGGAAGCAAGAGGCTTCAGCAGTTAGTTATAGACTATCATATACTCCGCTGTGAACCATGTTTGTATCTGGAAACAGGTGTTTATAACTGTTCCAGGAATAACTGTTGTGCTCTGATAATGGTATGTATATCCAGTTACTGATTTGTATTTCAAAAGTTATATAATATATTTTATTCATTCCGTTGTGAGTTTGTGATCTTCGTTTTCTTCTATTCTAACCTTTCTTTCTTTCCATTTCTCATCCTCTAACTTCTTTCTAATAATGATTCGTATTTCTATGCAATTTGGGTTGGACGTGTGGTGTTATTAATCAACTCAGATAGTACGGATTCCCGGGTCGTTACAGTTGGTATTAGAGCTTAGGTTGAGCGAACACCTAGGCTTTGTGGGATGTGCTCATTAGAGATAGGGTCCGTAGTACCCTAGAATGAGTTGAGTGTATATATACGAGTGAGCGTATTTGTTAGTTAATATAAAAGTTGTTTTATATTGTGTTGGCTAGTCTATTGAGTGGATTATAAATTTTGGTCGAATCGTGGGACGCCACGAAGTCGATAGGAATTTATAAACACTTGAACAGAGAATTCGAAACGATATTGTTTTAAAGTGGGTAAATGAAATAACTTTACCCAAAACTATATTTTGATATAGAAAGAATAATTTTCTGAAATTATTATAATATATGGAAGAATTGGTTGTTATTATTATAATCAATTGAGATTATAAAAATTGAAATGGCTACATATAACCAAATAGAATTGAATATGAATGAAATATATACAATTAAGATGAATTAAAATTGAATTCAAACCAGAATTTGGAATTTTAAATCCCGGGAAGTTAGAGAATATCTTTCAAAATATATTTAAATAATATAGCTTTGTGTTAGAAGGATTTTTGAATAAAAATCATTTTGATTGGATTTCGAAGGCGATAAAGCATTGAACTCACTTCAGTCGCTGAAAAATAACTGTGATAATAACTGCAGCATTATCAGTGTTCATTTTCGAGTTCTAAGTGATGAATTGCTACCGTAGAAAAGTTTTCGACGAAAATTTGTTTGAAGGAAAACAAATTGGTTTGAAAATTCAAATGTTTTGAATTTGAGATGGAAATAAATATATGTATATATTTATGTGATTTCAAAAGGATTTAAAACGAAATCCCAGGAATGTGAATGTGGAAATTTACATGAATCAAAGTGAATAAATTGAATCAGAATCAAGTTGAATGAATAAGAATGCATATGAAAGAAAACAAAAAGTTTTGGTGGAATTAAATTTGTTGAAATATGAGGAGTTGAGTTTCAACATAAGTGATATTTTGAAAAGTAATGGATTTGTACCATTTTTCCTACCTTAGCAATTTCGAGGAAGAAATAATTTTAAGGGGGGAAGAATGTAACGACACAGATTTTTGGTTGATTTATTTTAAAATATTTAATATCGTTTTAAATATTGAGTTTGTAATATAAATGGAATTTATCGTTTTAATAATCAAATACGATTTATTTCAAATATATATATAATTATCGAAATATGAAATGAATTTAATTTAATTCAAAATATAAATCTGAATTGAAAATAGTTCAGATGATCAATACAAACTTCTGTTTGAATTAGAATAATAATATTAATCTATTATCCTAGAATTTATTTGTTTTGAATTTAAATTATATTATATTGATTTAATATGATTATTTTATATACGTTCAAATTAAATTGTATAATCTATTTCGTTGAATTAAAATAGCATTATAACATTATAATGACAGTCGGTATGCTAAAATAGCGGTTCACGATTTTTAATTGTGAACCCCGATTTATTTGATCAGTGGATAGGATCAAAATCAAATCGATATCTATTTAAAAAGGGTAAAAATCTCTTTATTTCGAATCAATTAAAATCTCGGAGTCAAATAACATTAAAAATGTGTACTTAAACCGCACCCTCCCTTTATAAATCCACGCAACAGCTTTAGCATTCCTCTCCCTTATTTCCTTTCTCAGCAAAACCAAACAATCGAATTCCTCAAAGTAAACCCGAAGCTATTTCTTTTTCCCCTTTCTTAGTTTATCAACAGAAATCACAAATCAAGATTTGAAGTCCACCGAGAAGTTCTGGAGCTCGAGATCGACGCTGGACCACTTGCGATTAGGGGAAGGGTTCAGTGATGTGATTCGAAGGATAAATTAGGGATCACGATCAATTATTGGGGGGTTCAAACTTGAAATCGCAGCAAAGGGTTTCAGGCAGAGTTCGCGATTTTCTGTGGCTCGAGTTCATCGAGTTCGAGATCGGAATTTGGCAGTTCAAAGTCGAGGTCGAAAGGGGGTCTCGTTCAACAATGCATCTCGAAACCGTGAGCAATGCATCGCGAGCGTAGTTCTTAGGTCAGAAATAAAGCCTAGAAACCGCGTTGTATTTTCTAGGGCACGGATGTGGTACCCTGTAGCAGTGCGACAGTGGATTTCAAATGGGAGTTTGGCGTGTCGAGGTGGGCATGACCTGCAAGCTTGCGAAGGGGGATGAACGAGGGGTCAACGTCGGTTTCAACAACAGGAAGGAGGTTACGGTTTTCAACAGGGAAGAGGGTTAGTTTGGGGGATGTCGAATTCTGTATTGTTGCAGTTTCTAGATGGTGGTTGTTATTGTGGGTAGAGTGAGGCTGCGAGGTAATTACCGAACTAATAAATTCATTCGTTTAATTTATTTAATTATAAACCCTATTTAAACCTTGTAATAATTATAACCTTGTTATACCGATCAGTTTTATGTAGATGTATATTTTCTGTTCTTGAAGTTTAAAATTTATATTAAAATTAAATTATAAACAATTTGGTTGAATATGAAATTTAAGGTATTTATCTTAAAGTAATGATTTAAATGTTTATTATGGAATTAAATTATACAATTGGTAATTGATTAAAGTAAATTAGTTTATACAATTAATTATTTAAAGGAATAAAATTTGTAGACTTATCATTTGAGTAAGATTAATGTTAAATTGGTATTAATTTACACGTGGTAATTAATTAAATTTAATTAGTCTAATTAAATAACTGAAATTTTATTTATACTGTTTTTACATTGAAAAACAGATGGTTGGAGAAATCACTGTGAAATTTATATAATTGGCTTCGTTGGATATTCGGCAATAAAAATCACGATGAGTAAATCTCACTCACCTGTTAATTAGAATTATTTTTTTTCGTTAAAAATAATAGTTTGTTGCTTGTTGAATGCTTTCTGATTGTTTGAAATATATTAGTTATTTAGGGTTGACTATTATATATATATATTGGGTTGATGATTGGATTGATTCCCGCAGTACCATTAGCGGATGCCCGCAGTATCATTAGCGGATGACCCTATACACCCTACGCTATGATAGTGGATGACCTTCATACCGCGATATCCTGCCTCAAGTAGGATGGGTATTACTATGTTGACTAACGTCTGTGGATGCAGGAAAACAGGTTGTAGGAATCCGATTGGATTCCTCAAAAATAAAATATCTATTTGTTTATTGGTTTGCATATATACTGTCATGTATGACGTGTTAGAAAACCTGAAATAAATAATTGGTTGTTTGGTGTTTCAATATCACTAGGCCTAAGTGTTAATTTATAAAAAATACCCTAAAAGGGGTATTTGAGATTTAAAAGGGAAATTCTATTTTAGAAAAATAGAATTTGAATTTTTAAAAAGATTTGAGATATAAACTTGTTTTGAAAAATAAAACAAGTAGTTCCTTTATAAACGAAGTTTATAAATAGTTCTTTTATAAACGAAGTTTATAAATGAAGTAAAAAGAATTATCATTGGATAAATTCATAAATAAAAATACAAGTGTGAAATTGAAAAGGGAAATCTATTTTCCAAAAATAGAAATATAGATTTCAAAAGAAATTGAAATCGAGACTTGTTTAAGAATGAATATAAAATTTAAAAAGGAATTGCAATAGAATTTGAATTCAAAGGAATTGAAATAGAATTTGAATTCAAAGGAATTGAAATAGAATTTGAATTTAAAGGAATTCAAATAGAATTTGAATTCAAAGGAATTCAAATGGATTTGAATAAAGAAAGTTCAAATGAAATTTAAAATATAGGAATTCAAATTGAAGTGAAATGGAGTTAAATATAGGAATTCAAATTGAAGCGAAATGGAGTTTAAATATAGAATTCAAATAGAGTTGAATTGGAATTTGAGTATAGGATTCAAGTAGGAATTTAAAAATAGAATTTTCAAATATAAATTGAATATAGAAATTTAAACTAAATGTGAGTATAGAATTTGAATAAGAGAAATCCAAATGGAATTTGAATAAGAGATTTGTAATAGAATTTGAATAGAGAAATTCAAATGTAATTTGAATATAGAATTCAAATAGAAATTCAAATGGAATTTGAATATAGAAAATCGAAGTATAAATAAATATATTACCGACTAACGAGAAATTGACAATTATCGATAATCAAAAATATTATGTTGAATTGAAAATTTTGATTCGATATACATTAAAAATATATTGGAATGGAGTTGAATTCATTATAAACGAAGTTCAAACGTTTATATATATAAATATAATTAAAACGAACTCGCCGCGGCGTTGTAGTTCGTAAATTGGCGATTCGAACTTCAATTGAGTATATAGAACTCAATTGAAGTCGGAATTCTTTGAAACAAGAATCGTCGGGACCGATTGAATAATAGTTTTCTAATGGAGGAGAAAAATATGGATTTCGTCGTATAGATTTTGAGTTATATCAAAATCAAATTTTCAGAAAAACAACACCATAACCATTTATAACCCATAACGGTTTATTTAATTTTATAAAAGGATTTTAAGCGAATAAAATCCGAATTTCTATTTAGAAAATTTCAGATTTGAGTTGTAGATTATATGTGAACTCAAGTGGAGTAATGAATTGATTTTTTTGAAACAGAAATCGGATTTTTGATTATTGAATAGAATTAACTAGTTTGAAAAATAATTAGTTAATGAGATTTTGAATTGATATTGGGCTTTGAATAAGTCAATTCGATTTGGAAATTTATATTCGAAATTGAAAAGGAAATTAGAATTTAAATTGGAATTCAATTTGGTTATGAGCAAGTTAAATATTTTATTTGAACATGTTATGTTCAAACAAAGAAGTGAAATAGGCAAAATAGCTAATTAAAAAATAAATGAGTGAAACTTAATTCAAACGATTGGACTGAGTTGAAATGAATTGGAAACAGTTGAGCATGTGTTAGACAGGTATAGGATGGAGTATATGAAGATTTTAATTTATGTGCCCGACAAAAATTGTAACACCCCGTGAATTCTATAACATTAAGCTTCACAAATTAAAGTGTAATTAATTCTAAATGAAAGAATTAAGGGAAACGGATTACGCCATTGCGTTCATCTCGGAATTCTGCTTGAGATAGAGTCTGAGTTTGCATGAATCGGACTCCGTATGAAGGAGTTATGACCTTCGGAAGTTTCAGAATAAAATTTAAAATTCAAACAGCTCGGTTTCAAGTTCAAAATTCGAAAAATAAGCTCAAACTGGGCTGGGCGGGAAAATTCCTTCCCAGGGACTAGGTCGACCATAGGGTCGACCGTGGTGTCGACCTGGTCACCCTCAGGTCGACCATAGTGTCGGCCTGGGTGTCGACATGCCAGTCGACCTACCTGGTCGACCTGGCTGGCTGGGTCTGGCTCTGACTTGAATTTTTGTGGCTCAGTGTGTCATTAGGGCTGACATGTCACCTCTTGATTGGCTATTTGGACTTTGTATGGTCTAGATTCCTCCTGTCTTCATCTGAAGGCTCAAAACAATCTAAAAATCTATATATACACCCTAAGTTTCAACTTAAATTCACACAAAAAAATAAGATTGGAGTCGTCATGCTGCCAGGAAGGAATTGAGCGTAGCCGTCAAGAGAGAGGAGCTTAGAGATGAATCAAATTAAGAAGAGAACTAAAGCTTAATCAAATTATTCAACGCAATGTTAATCTACCCAATGGAATGCATCTCAATTTCAGAATTCAGAATCCAGAATTCAAGAATCTGCATTCATTGTAAGTATAGTGATCTTTCAGAATATGAATAAAACTGTGACGTGGTTCGATGTAAATGAAAATAGAATTGTGTTAATGTGTAATAATGATATGAATTCTGTGTATTGTAATGATTCTGTCATGACTTGTGTATTGATATTTGTGGCCTAAATTGATTGATGCAAGCCTATTGGACAATTATATATGAAAATAATGCCACTTGCAAGTTTGTGGCAAAAACTAAAATTTGATCCCTTTATGTTTATATCTATGGCATGGACTATATACATTCTCTAAGTCTAAATTAAGACTTATGTAAACATGTACTAGATTTGAGACCTTTTATGCCTACATGACTCAAAATCTAGGAACACATTCTTATGTTTATTTGCAAGTATAATTGGATCTATGTTAAGTACCGTTTGGGTTACATAAACTATGCAAGTTCATGTTGAAATAGGCTATATGATTAGATGTTAAAATTGGATATTTTGGTGAATATACAACATGTTAGTTTTGTGGTTAACATTATGCCAAGTTAAACATGTTTAAACCCAAGTTTGTATAAGTCTAAATATGCCATTTTATGTGACACCTATTTAGTTATATGCCAATTTGAGTGAAAGTTCACATGACCCATTATTTGTGTTAGTTGAATTGCTAAATTGCAAGTTCATGCACCACACACCTTTATGTATTGTAAAATATTACATGTTCTTGATTTCCCCTTTTCTCACGTTTATAAAGTTGGGCTGAATTGTGTCGAGCCCAACATTTGTTATAATGCTGCGAACGTACAAACGGGGGTAATAACGTTGGGTGTAAAACATGAAAAATATATGTTGGCATGTTTGGCACATGCCAACGACAATGACATTTAACCGGTATGAATTATTATACCCAAGAATAAAGGACATGACATTTGCATATAAAATTGAGAAGTGAAAAATATGTAAATTTAGAAAACACGGTATACTTAACCCGAAGTTGGATTGAGTTGTGACGTAAACCTGCCCGGACCCGCCCGGCTGTCCAATAGTCACAACAATACCTATCCAATGTGGGTGGTTAAGCATTGAGCCCAACAAGGACTCGAGGTTAGACTGAGCTACGGTGTAAACCTGCCCGAAACCGACCGGCACATCCAGTAACCATAGCAATATCTGTCTAATGTGAGTGGTCGGTGCTTTAGGTGGCTAAGGACAGATGGTAGGGTTAAGTCAACTAAAAACACTTAACCAAATTCAACATGTTAACAAGAATTGATGGGCGAGGTTAGGTAAATACAGACACTTAACCACTTAACATGTTTGACTAGAAAATCCTAGTAATGAGGGACCCGTTTCAGCAGTAACCCAAGTTAGGTATCATGGTACCCTGAAACTAGGAAGGGTGGGGCACGATTATTGGGCTAATTGTAAGTGGTCAAAGCAACGGCAGTGGGTGCAACAGTGTGGGTTCTAACGGAGTGCGGGCGTGCACACACTTCGGAGCAGACAAACAGGGCACTGGGGGCACCAGTAGTATAACCTATGCATTCTAAGGTTTGTATCGGGTCCGCCGCCATTGGTCTTGATACACCCCATGGTGGGACCAGCATAGGTATCTACAATTCTTGGGGGTCGTATGACACATGTTTATACAAGTAGGAGCCGATCTTTAGAAAATGGGGATCACTTCACCCTCATCATGGGGTGCCAGTTAGAATAAGCTCAAGTAGGTGCAGAGATATAGTGTGGGTGCGATAGTACATTCGATTTTAAACGACTCTTCCTTAGCTTGTGATACTTTCCTGTTTTCTGTTCATATCTATCATGCCCTTTTTCTTATTCACATACTAAAGAGTCGCTAGATTTACATAGGCTTTATGTCTGACTCTATTTTCTTTTCGTCTTCTTTTCTTTCATCCCCCCAAGGTCCACAGGGAGGAAACAACCCAGCTTAGTCAGACTCGTTTGCAAGCTTCAAGACCGTAGACGTTTGGTTTGGATCTCTTTTGCTCGGATTATGGCTTTGGATATCACTATGGGGATTTTTGTTACCTTATTTATGTTTTATGCTTCTTTAATAATCAAGACAGTAATGAGGTTGTAATGTTGGAAGTATTTTGAGACAATTATGGAAATGTTTTGTATGAACACGTATTGATGAAATAAAAGCATGTTTGTTTTCCGCTGTTTAAAATATGTGTACTTATATCTGTCTTGTGTTTATCTGTGACTTTTACTTATAAACCCCAACAAAGTTAGGGCATTCCCTTTGTGAGTGACCTTAACGGAGGTAGGGTGTTTAACTTGGTATCAGAGCATAGGTTTTACCAGACTAGATAAAAAAATTTGAAAACTGTTTTGAAAAAAAAAGAAGTTTAAAGAAGCATTTTCAAGAAAAGTTTTGATATTTTAAAAGGCATAATCCCCCAAAAGCCATGTGCACTATCTATCTATCCTTCATCTTGAATCTTTCCTTTTCATTTCCGCATGTCTGGGAACCTTACTCCCCAGTTGCATATGCTTTTACTCCTCCTCCTCTACGTGAAACAGCAAGCGGAAGAATCACAGGGCGAGAAGATGGATAATGGTTAAGGAGGAAAGGACTACAACAATAATAACAAGACACATGAGAAAAGGAAATGTTATTCCTGTGGCATTGTTGGGCATATAGTCAAGGATTGTAGAAAGAAGAAGATGAAGGTGGGAGCATGCTTCAGTTGTGGCGAGACTGGACACTTGGCTAAGGACTGCCCAAAGAAGCGAGGGCAGGGACAGAAGGTTGGATCCACTTCAGGGGTTCAAGTTCATGCACTGGTGGCACCTCCACAGGAACGAGGTAGTAATATTTCTGTAGAAAGTGTAGTCTATCTTTATGATCATCCAGTTCACACACTTTTTGACTCTGGCGCATCACACTCCTTTATTTCATCTGCCTTAGTAGAATCTCTGCATCTAGACACTAGTATGGTAGAGGATCCCTTAGTAGTTTCAAATCCAGTTGGGGGCTCCGCTTACTTGTCAATGGTTTGTTTGGGTTTGAAAATCTCTATTCTTAGCATTGAGTTTAGTTGTAATGCCTTTGTTTTGGGCTTCTCGGAATATGGTTTGATCTTAGGCATGGACTGGTTACCCAGTAATGGTGCCATTCTTGATTGTGAGAAAAGAGTAGTTAGACTCTTGACTCGGCTTGGTAACACTCTAGAAATTTCTTGTAATCCCTTGAATGCTGTTATACTTAGTTATCTAGAGTCGCTTGACGTTTCTGTTGAGAACATGCAGTCGGTTAGAGTAGTCTGGGAATATCTGTACGTCTTTGAAGAGGTGAAAGGCTTACTTCCGAAGCGGGAAATAGACTTCCGCATATATCTTGTTGATAATGCAAAGCCCGTAGCTCTGCCTGTTAGACACATGGCTCCAAAGGAGAGAAAGGAGCTCAGTAAGCAAGTTAAGGAGCTTCTCGAGTAGGGGTTTATAAGAAGGAGTATCTCGGAATGGGGTGCTCCAGTGGTGTTCGCAACCAAAGCGGACGGTTCGCTTCGTCTTTGCGTCGACTATAGGGAGTTAAACAAATTGACCAAGAAAAATAGGCACCCTCTTCCCCGAATCGACGATTTGTTTGATCAGCTTGTAGGTGTGTCGGTCTTCTCCCAGCTTGATCTGGCAACTGGGTTCCATCAGCTAAGAGTAGATGAGGCTTGTCATGCCTTTCGGCTTGGCAAACGCAGTCGCTTATTTCGTAGACCTAATGAGCAGAGTGTTCAGAGAATTCCTCAACAATGAGGAAGAGCATGCTCAACATCTGAAAGAAATCATGGATACTCTCCGAGCACATCAGCTGAAGGCAAAATTTTCCAAAAGCCACTTTTGGAGAGAAGAAGTAAGGTTTCTTAGGCATGTGGTATCCAAAGAAGGGTAGGCCGTGGACCCCGCGAAAGTAGTTGCGGTGCAAGATTGGAAGGCACCAAAGAACGCAACCGAAGTCAGAAGTTTTCTAGGGCTGGCGGGTTTCTACCGTAAGTTCATTAGGGATTTTGCAAAAATTTCATCTCCACTCACAAGGCTAACAAAGAAGAATCTAGCGTTCGCTTGGGACTTGGATTGCGAGTTTGCTTTCCAACGCTTGAAAAGGGCTCTTACAACAGCCCCAGTTCTGACTTTACCAGATGGAAGCAAAATGCTCGCAGTATATACGGATGCTTGTGGTACGGGGCTAGGCGCTGTTATGATGCAAGAAGGGAGGGTATTATCTGATGGTGGAAGACAATTGAAAGTGCATGAAAAGAACTACCCAACCCACGATCTTGAGTTGGCCGCCATTGTATTTGCACTTAAGTCTTGGCGCCATTATCTCCTAGGTGAGAAGTTCGAATTATATACTGACCATAAATCGTTGAAATATCTCTTCTCGCAGAAGGCTCTTAACTTGAGGCAGCAAAGATGGATGGAGTTTCTTGCCTCATATGATTTTGAAATTTCCTATACTCCCGGCAAAGGCAACGTAGTAGCAGATGCGTTGAGCCGAAAGAAATTGACCTTAAGTCATCTCTTTGTAGAAAGGCAAAGCTTGGAGTATATAGCCGGTTTTGACTTTAGGCCCTCCTCAGATTTTATACCTGGCTTATTGGCATCCCTAGAAATACGGCCCACTCTTTTAGACTCGATAGGGGCCGCACAACTAGAAGACCCATAGCTTGTGGATGTGATTGATCAACTAATTAGGGGTGAAACTTCTAGTCACCTCAATAGGTACTCTATCGATGATAAAGGCTGGCTGAGATGCGATGGAAGACTATGCGTCCTACAAGAAAGGGAGTTGGTAAAGGAGGTTCTTGAGGAAGCACGTCATTCCAAGATGACAATACACCCAGGTGGAGACAAGATGTACAAGGACGTAAAGAGAGCTTTCTATTGGAGCGGTATGAAGAAGGACGTGGCAGATTTCGTTTCTAAATGCGTGACATGCCAACAGGTCAAGGCGGAACACAAGAAACCTGGAGGAATGCTTCATCCTCTAGAAGTCCCGCAATGGAAATGGGATAACATTTCAATGGACTTCATTGATGGGTTTCCTAGGTCAAGAAGAGGCAATACTAGCATTTGGGTAATAGTGGACAGGCTTACTAAAAGCGCCTACTTTATACCTATCAAGAGTAGAAGAACTGCTTCGTCTCTAGATTCTCTTTATCTCAAGGAAATAGTTCGACTCCATGGAATACCCTCCAGCATAGTGAGTGACAGAGACCCCATCTTCACGAGCGAATTTTGGCGGAGTCTGCAAGAAGCTGTCGGCACACAGTTATGTTTGAGCACGGCCTATCACCCCCAAACTGATGGTCAGACAGAAAGGGGTGAATAGAGTACTAGAAGATCTTCTAAGACTGTGCGTTCTTAACTTCGGAGGGACTTGGGAGGATCACCTTCCTTTAGTGGAATTTGCCTACAACAATAGCTACCAAACCACCATCGGTATGGCGCCCTTCGAAGCTTTGTATAGAAGACCTTGCCGATCACCAACTTGTTGGTGGGAGTCCACTGACAAGATTATACTTGGGCCGGACATGATTAGAGATACTTCAGAAAAAGTGGACTTGATACGAAGGAGAATGAAGACTGCCCAAGACAGACAGAAATCCTATGCCGACAAAAGAAGGACCGACCTTGAATTTGAGGTTGGGGAAAGGGATTTCCTTAAGGTATCCCCTTTAAGGAACGTCGTTCGCTTTGGATCCGCAGGAAAGCTAGCACCAAGATTTGTAGGACCATTCCCTATCATCGAGAAGATTGGGAAAATGACTTATAGAGTAGATCTGCCTGAAAGATTGGCTGGAATTCAATACGTCTTTCATGTTTCTCATCTCCGGAAATGTCTACATGAATCAGCGGAAGTGGTGGAGCCAAGCATTCTAGAAGAAGCCGAAGTGGAACGCGAAGCAACTGTGAGGAGAGTTCCAACTCGAATCGTAGGAACTGAAATAAAAAAGCTACGCAACCACGAAGTGAAGCTCGTTAAGGTTCAGTGGAGCGACGCCGAGGAAGACGCAACTTGGGAAACTGAGGATAGAATACGCGCAGCCTACCCTTTTCTTTTTGAGGGTACATCTTTGATCTCCCTTTTTCCTTAAGTTATGCTTTACCTATCTTTTTAGGTATATCTCCTCGGTCCTTTTCCTAACTCCTTAGGTAGAAAACAAATGGATGCAAACATGTATTTGAAAACATGTTATGGATGATGGCTGCAAATGGTTGCTAGTGATTGCTAGTGGTTGCTCGTGGATGCAAAGGTTTTAGATCGGCTCAGTCACTTCATGTTGCATATGCATATATGTATTCTCATTTATATATGGTTGAAACTTGATATGCTGTCATATGGTTGTCGCGTTTATATTAATAGTTGTGCACTCATGTAGAATTATGAGTAGGAAAAATTTGCATACATAATAGATTCATGACACTTACATGATTCGCATTAAGGAGGTCAACTGAATCAGTAGACCGCCTGATTTCTACATTAGATAAAGGACATGTACACACACTATGCATATGATCATGAAGCATTAGAAGTCTTTTAAGGATAGTGGACACCTGTGTTTGTTGGTTGAGTAGATGGACGGTTGGATGGCAGGATATACATTCTTCCTAACTTGAAGATTTCGAGGACGAAATCCTTTTAAGAGGGGGAGAATGTAACACCCCGTGAATTCTATAACATTAAGCTTCACAAATTAAAGTGTAATTAATTCTAAATGAAAGAATTAAGGGAAATGGGTTATGCCATTCTGCTTGAGATAGAGTCCGAGTTTGCGTGAATCAGACTCCGTATGAAGGAGTTATGACCTTCGGAAGTTTCAGAATAAAATTTAAAATTCAAACAGCTCGGTTTCAAGTTCAAAATTCGAAAAATAAGCTCAAACTGGGCTGGGAGGGAAAATTCCCGCCTAGGGACCAGGTCGACCATAGGGTCGACAATGGTGTCGACCTGGTCACCCCCAGGTCGACCATAGTGTCGACCTGGGTGTCGACCTGCCAGTCAACCTACCTGGTCGACCTGGCTGGCTGAGTCTGGCTCTGGCTCGAATTTCTGTGGCTCGATGTGACATTAGGGCTGACATGTTACCTCTTAATTGGCTCTTTGGACTTTGTATGGTCTAGATTCCTCCTGTCTTCATCTGACGGCTCAAACAATCTAAAAATCTATATATACACACTAAGTCTCAACTAAAATTCACAAAAAAAAAAAAGATTTGAGTCGTCATGATGCCAAGAAGGAATTGAGCGTAGCCGTCAAGTGAGAGGAGCTTGGAGACGAATCAAATTAAGAAGAGAACTAAAGCTTGATCAAATTATTCAATGCAACGTTAATCTACCCAAAGGAACACATCTCAATTTCAGAATTCAAAATCCAGAATTCAAGATTCTGCATTCGTTGTAAGTATAGTGATCTTTCAGAATATGAATAAAACTGTGACGTGGTTCGATGTAAATGAAAATAGAATTGTGTTATTGTATAATAATGATATGAATTCTGTGTATTGTAATGATTCTGTCATGACTTGTGTATTGATATTTGTGGCCTAAATTGATTGATGCAAGCCTATTGGACAATTGTATATGAAAATAATGGCACTTGCAAGTTTGTGGCAAAAACTAAACTTTGATCCCTTTATGTTTATATCTATGGCATGGACTATATACATTCTCTAAGTCTAAATTAAGACTTATGTAAACATGTTCTAGATTTGAGACCTTTTATGCCTACATGACTCAAAATCTAGGAACACATTCTTATGTTTATTTGCAAGTATAATTGGACCTATGTTAAGTACCGCTTGGGTTACATAAACTATGCAAGTTCATGTTGAAATAGGTTATATGATTAGATGTTAAAATTGGATATTTTGGTGAATATACAACATTTTAGTTTTGTGGTTGACATTATGCCAAGTTAAACATGTTTAAACCCAAGTTTATATAAGTCTAAATATGCCATTTTATGTGACACCTATTTAGTTATATGCCTATTTGAATGCAAGTTCACATGACCCATTATTTATGTTAGTTGAATCGCTAAATTGCAAGTTCATGCGCCACACACCTTTATGTATTGTAAAATATTACATGTTCTTGATTTCCCCTTTTCTCACGTTTATAAAGTTGGGCTGAATTGTGTCGAGCCCAACATTTGTTATATTGTTGCAAACGTACAAACGGGGGTAACAACGTTGGGTGTAAAACATGAAAAATATATGTTGGCATGTTTGGCACATGCCAACGACAATGACATTTAAGCGGTATGAATTGTTATACCCAAGAAAAAAGGACATGACATTTGCATATAAAATTGAGAAGTGAAAAATATGTAAATTTAGAAAACACGGTATGCTTAACCCGAGGTTGGATTGAGTTGTGAAGCAAACCTGCCCGGACCTTCCCGGCCGTCCAGTAGTCATAATAAAACCTATCCAATGTGGGTGGTTAAGCATTGAGCCCAATAAGGACCCGAGGTTAGACTGAGCTACAGTGTAAACCTACCCAGAACCGACCGGCACATCCAGTAACCGTAGCAATATTTGTCTAAAGTGAGTGGTCGGTGCTTTAAGAGGCTAAGGACACCCTGGACAGATGGTAGGGTTAAGTCAACTAAAAACACTTAACCAAATTCAACATGTTAACAAGAATTGATGGGTGAGGTTAGGTAAATACAGACACTTAATCACTTAACATGTTTAACTAGAAAACCCTAGTAATGAGGGAACCGTTTCAGCAGTAACCCAGGTTAGGTATCATGATACCCTGAAACTAGGCAGGGTGGGGCACGACTACATGGCTGATTGTAAGCGGTCAAAGCGACGGCGGTGGGTGCAATAGTGTGGGTTCTAACCGAGTGCGGGCGTGCATGCACTTCGGAGCAGACAAACAGGGCACTGGGGGCACCAGTATTATAACCTATGCATTCAAAAGTTTGTGTCGGGGCCACCACCATGGGTCTTGATACACCCCATGGTGGGACCAGCATAGGTATCTACAATTCTTGGGGGCCGTATGACTCATGTTTATACAAGTAGGAGCCGATCTTTAGAAAATGGGGATCACTTCACCCTCATCATGGGGTGCCAGTTAGAATAAGCTCAAGTAGGTGCAGAGATATAGTGTGGGTGTGATAGTACATTCGATTCTAAACGACACTTCCTTAGCTTGTGATACTTTCCTGTTTTCAGTTTATATCTATCATGGCCTTTTTCTTATTCACATACTGAAGAGTCACTAGATTTACTCAGGCTTTATGTATGACTCTATTTTCTTTTCGTCTTCTTTTCTTTCGTCCCCCCCCCCCACACACACAGGTCCACAGGGAGGAAACAACCCAGCTTAGTCAGACTCTTTTGCAAGCTTCAAGACCGTAGACATATGGTTTGGATCTCTTTTGCTCAGATTCTGGCTTTGAATATCACTATGGGGATTTTTGTGACTTTATTTATCTTTTATGCTTCTTTAATAATCAAGACAGTAATGAGGTTGTAATGTTGGAAGTATTTTGAGACAATTATGGAAATGTTTTGTATGAACACGTATTGATGAAATAAAATCCTATTTGTTTTCCGTTGTTTAAAATATGTGTACTTATATTTGTCTTGTGTTTATCTGTGACTTTTACTTATAAACCTCCACCAAAGTTAAGGCATTCCCTTTGTGAGTGACCTTAACGGAGGTGGGGTGTTTCAAAAAGGTACATGTTCAAATTCATATATGAGATTTTATGCGCCGTATCGGCAAGCCGCTTGGCTTTTTAATTTTCTTTTGGATTGGTGAGGGCCAAGGGAGGCTATTTGAAATATCCCGATGCTTCTGGTACAAGGGAGGTTATGGCGAAATTTTCCGAAAATTTAAGGAGTTAGATTTTTTTTTTAGAAATTTTGATAGTTAGAAATCAATATATATATAAAATTCGATAAGGAAACGAATTTAGAATAGAATAGTATAAGCAAAAAGGAAATTGATAGGCTGGTAATAGAAAGAGAAACATATATACGTTTAAAAATGAATAATTGATTTTTATAATGTTGATTATTCGAGGTAAGTGTTTTTGTCTGTTTTGAAGTTGATGATGTTTTCAGTCAAGGTCTGAGAGGTAAATATACCCCAACTTGAATGATTTCATTTTTAATCGATAAATAGCAAGACCCGACCTGGAAGAGAAGTGTTTGAATAATATTTAGTTGAATAAAATATTTTCGGTTGTCAAAACGGTATTTTACACAACATTCGTTTTAACCCAAGTGGTCGAATTTTGGAAATATAAAAGTAAATATTTCCGGATTATGATTAAAGTAGTCGGAAAAGAGGTAAGTGATTGAAATTGTTTTCAATTGCAAATAGAATATATTTTCTAAATATAGGAAATAAAAGAAAGCGATACATGGAAATTTTTTCCAAATAGCGTAGGAGACCAATAGGATTACTAGGAATATTTGGTTAACAAATATTGATAAGGAAGTGGAGAAGTGTTTTAATTAATGAAATATAAATTAAAAGGCCCACTGATTGTTTGATGCTGTGAATGGATGTTAATTTTACTTCGATAGTTAAATAACCGACTATCGAAGTGTTTGCCAATATCGTTGTCAATATGGAGAGACCGGTTGGATTATTATCCGTGAACCACTTCGTATTGGCAGTAGCATTGCGAATCAAATTTACATGAAGATAATCGAAGATGGAGTAAAGGGCAAGGACTTTGTCAGTTAATAGAAATTGTGCCTTCGGTTTCGTTCAATCCCAGAACGAACGTATATGGACGAATGTCTAACAGAGTATTTCCAATGATCGAATATGTTGGTATCTATAAATGTATATATGGTGGCAACGGATTTATTCCCGTAGCATAATATCCAGAATATATTTGTGCAAATCAATAAATGATTAACGGATCTGACAATGTGGCATTCAAAGTGATTGTGTTGTCAATGAAGAGAAAGTAATTGTAGCCTTAGGCCTCCACAACCGGGAAATGACAAAAATCGGGTAGGCAGCATGGCTAAGTGGGCCGCTCCCATTAGGGTGTATAATCACCTATCTAGAGATTCATTTAATTCCTTATTCTATTCAATGTTGTCCCATTTGGGAAACGGTTGCTAATCCCAACCGTTGGTGATATACATTCGATACACTCAAGCGAAATGAGTGGTCGGTCATGTGTGGGCCGGGTTGCAAGATGTTCTTGTTGAACCCAGTGTATTCCTCTCTAGAGATACACTAGAAGAAGGTGGTTCCATACCTTGTCATAGTCGGAATCCAATCTCCAATAAGCCCCCTGCGGTTTTTGATTTTATATTATATATGGAGCGTGAGATGCAAGCGTTCCGCTAGATTTTATTTATTTGATTAAACATTATTATAATATCACTGGATTTTTGTATCAAAGTGTTTTGGGTTATATTAAGCTAAAAACCGTCCAATTTTATGTGTGGCTGGTCTTACTATTATCATTTCTTTAGAAAGGAATTTTATAGTTAAACAAATGGTTGGAGTTTACTCACACCAGTCCCATGACTGACCCAGAGTTTCTTTTGTTTGTTTTACCTAAACTCTTGGGTGCCCAAATTTGTACGGGCAGTCAAGTAGTTGGGATTTTTCAGATTCATTTGGAAGAGCTAGAAGCAGAAGGCTTCAGCAGTTAGTTATAGACTATCATATACTCCGCTGTGAACCATGTTTGTATCTGGAAACAGGTGTTTATAAATGTTCAAGGAAATAACTGTTTTGCTCTGATAATGGTATGTATATACAGTTACTGATTTGTATTTCAAAAGTTATGTTATATAATATATTTTATTCGTTCCGCTGTGAGTTTGTGATCTTCGTTTTCTTCTATTCTGACCTTTCTTTCTATTTATCATCCTCTAACTTCTTTCTAATAATGATTCATATTTCTATGCAATTTGGGTTGGACGTGTGGTGTTATTAGTCAACTCAGATAGTATGGATTCTCGGGTCGTTACATTCATTTAATTCCTTATTCTATTCGATGCTGTCCCATATGGGAAACGGTTGTTGATCCCAACCGTTGGTGATATACATTCGATACACTCAAGCGAAATGAGTGGTCGGTTATGTGTGGGCCGGGTTGCAAGATGTTCTTGTTTGAACCCAGTGTATTCCTCTCTAGAGATACATTATCGGAAGGTGGTTCCATACCTTGTCATAGTTGGAATCCAATCTCCAATAAGCGCCCTGCGGTTTTTGATTTTATATTATATATGGAGCGTGAGATACAAGCGTTCCGCTAGATTAATATTTATTTGATTTAGACACTATTATAATATCACCGGATTTTCGTATCAAAGTGTTATGGGTTATAGTAAGGTAAAACCGTCCATGTTTATGTGTGGGTTGGTCTTACTATTATCCTTCCTTTCGAAAGGATTTTGAAAGTTAAACAAATGGTTGGAGTTTACTCAAACCAGTCCCATGACTGACCCATAGTTTATTTTGTTTGTTTTCCCTAAACTCTTGGGTGCCCAATTTGTACGGGCAGTCAAGTAGTCTGGATTTTACAGATTCACTTGGAGGAGCTGAAGCAGGAGGCTTCACCAGTTAGCTATAGACTATCATATATTCCGCTTTTGGAAACAGGTGTTTATAACTGTTCCAAAAATAGTTGTTGTGCTCTGATGATGGTATGTATATAAAGTTACCGAATTGTATTTCAAAATTTATGTTACCTAATATATTTTATTCGTTCCGCTATGAGTTTGTGATCTTCCTTTTCTTCTATTCTAATATTTCTTTCTTTCTTTTTCTCATCATCTAACTTCTTTGTAATAATGATTCATATTTCTGTGCAATTTGGGTTGGACGTGTGTTTGTTATTAGTCAACCCAGATAGTACAGATTTGTGGGCCACTACAGCTTTTGTGGTACTTATCATTATATAATTCTCACCCATTCCAGATATTTTTCATAGTAGACGGGCCAGATTTAACACAGAGCCAGCCTTCTATGGCAACATCTGATAATGGGTTAGTAGAAAAATTGGTGTCATATGAAAATGCATATTCAAGCAAAGATCAAGGTTTGAAGGAGAAACATATTTCTGAAGATGTAGACAGGAGACGCCTTTTGCAACAATTGCAGCATCAGAGCTATTTAGCTTGGAGGTTTCCAAGACCGAGGCTTTGATGCAGGCATTTAGGAAGGCTAGTTGGGTTCAAATCAAGGAGGAAGCGGAAATCAGTTTGGAAAAAAGAATCTGACTGATTATTGACCATCTTACTAGGTTGGTTACGAGGTAATATTTTTTCTGTTAGTTTTTAGGGAAATAATGGTAGATAATAGATGGTGAGTGAAATATGAATATTGAAAGCAAGGTTTGACATTTTGATTTCAAAGTTAGTTTGTGCTTTTGGCAGCATATGCTCGTTTAATTCATTGGACATACAAGTAACATATTTTCTGGTTTTGATATTTTTTGCGTAATTTGTTGAAAGAACTAGTAAAGTTTGTTTGAAAAAATTATTGTTGTACTGCTTTTTCTTCACTCTTATCTCTTCTCAAATCTCTTTGTGTATGATTTCCTAGGATAACACACATGTAGCCTTCCTAAATTTTCACAATTTCCTTCATTTTAGATTCAAATTTTTTACAAAAATAGTTTTCAAAATTAGATAGTAGGGTTGCACCCGAAAGAGCATGAGAACCTGATGAACCTGGCATCTAAAAGAACAGTTCTTATTTGTGTTCTAATGCAACAAGGGCTGCAAATTATAGTTTCTTTACTCATGTTCATGGTATATACTTTAATTCTCCAGATTATAATACTTCTGCTAACAGTACCAAATATAGTACACCTATACATAGTAATATAATATTGCTTTGATTTTTAATTCACCTTTGAGCCCAACAAGGTTGAAGATCGACAGTCTTTATTGAAGATGGCGGGACAGTTATTTATAACAGTGGTGGTGCTGGACACACATCAGTATTTCCTGCACAGGTTCATGCATACAAACAAGTACTTGTCCATAATTCACGTTGCTAATCATTCGTCGTACAAAAGGTTTGCATTTCATTGTAGATAACTTTTTCTACTCGATACCTTACAATAATTTTTGAAAGTAGAACTTGATGCAATAGTATTGATTGGTCACATAATTATTTACATGTCACCTATGATGTCAACTGGTAATTAAGGATTCCGTTAATCTATTACCGCCCCATTGTTTTCGTAGTTTTTGTGGTAGCTAATACTTCAGTCAGCATTAAGCTATCACATGTTTGCTTTATTTTTTGAAAATAGTTTATGGTTTAATGGACGTTGACAAAATTGATACTGAAATGTCCACCTTACACAAATTGTTTATATTTGCATTTTATCGTGTTCTACCTTCACTATGAGAACTGGAAAACAAATTGACCATATGCAAATTATTTATATTTGCATTTTATCATGTTCTACCTTAACTATAAGAAATGGAAAACAAACTGATTGTCAAACTGACTGTTTACTCAAATATTGTTGTTTACTCAAGTATTGCTGTTTTTTCTTGATATATTATACTACTTGTATCTATACCACGCGGCAACTTATCATATATATATATATATATATATATATGATTGGTTTGGTTCCATTAAGTTACTTTATAATAAGGGAACATTCTGTGAATTTTATTGGACGTTGACAAAATTGTTAGTGAAGTATCCCACCATATGCAAATTATTTATATTTGCATTTTATCATTTTCTACCTTAACTATGAGAATTGGAAAACAAATTGACTGTTTACTCAAGTATTGCTGTTTTTTCTTGATATATTATACTACTTGTATTTATACCACGTGGCAACTTATAATATATATATATATATATATATATATATATATATATATTGTGTGTGTAGGGGGGCGGTTGTAAACAACAAACTTTAATTCATAAATGTGGTTTCATATTTACATACAACTAACCAAGATGTTAGGTTTTATTAATCTCTCATGTTCAGGGCTTTAGGAAGTTATCAACCATGTCACTCAAGCGTTTGGAATCTTGATTCTTTCAGCATGTAACCCTTCATGATTTATACTTTTAAGTAAGTTTTCATAATTTTAGTGTATTGTTGTAATTTAAATTATTTTTTAACAAAATTTTGCACATAATTTCCAGGTATATTATATTTGATTGCAGTGTACTGCTGTAACACTTATATTTGGTTGTGTTATGGATTTGTGTTATTCTATTTGATTGTATTAAGATTTGTATATTTGTGTTTGTGGTAAGCCTAAAAGGCTCAAAAAAAATTATTTTAATTTTAAAAAAAATTGCGTCTGGTGTGTTGGCATGACATACGCAAATTCACTATTTGCATCTGTTGCAATAACAAAGTGGACGCAAATGCTTTGAAGAATATAATTGCCATAAGCAATTTGCATATGATGTACTAAAATCGGACTTAAATATGGGCAGTATTCATGTCTGCTTCAGGATATATTGGACGCAAATATGCATAGATGAAAGTTAGATGCAATATTTTTTGTACATTTGCATCCATCTTATTTGCATCTGATCTAAATTAGATGCAAACAGTGGAAAAAGGCAGACGCAAGTAATCTGTTTTGTAGTAGTGAGTTTGTATTTCAAGTATTGTTATATAATATATTTTATTTTGTTCCACTATGAGATTCGTGATCCTATGATTCTGTTGTGTTTTGTTCTTCTTTTTCTTCTATTCTAACTTTCTTTCTTCTTATTTCTCACCCTCTAACTTCTTTTTATTAACGATCTATTAATTTCTGATGCTTGATTAGTCGATATGTGATACAGGATATGTATTTGTGTCGATGATCAGGATCAAAACTTTCTGGGACATTACATGTAACAACCACAATTTTAAGTGTATTTTATTTAATAATTTAATTTAGTTTTTTTTTATTTCTTTTCCTTTTATACCGTTTGTTACTTATTTGATTTGCGTATCATTTGTTAAACATACTGTAGTAACCCACATTTTTTAGCTGTTGAACAATTAATTTATTTAATTATTAAATATCGATTTATCGATATCGAGAACGTGAATTAAATAATATTGAGTATTTAATTAATAGTTATAATATAATAAAAATATATTATAATGTCGAAATAATCAAAAATATTGGAAATCACAATATTCTGTGAACGGGGTCATCCCTAAGATGTAATTCAGCTTAGAGTTGAATTATACTGACGAATATATTCAATCGACATCAGTTTGAAACGTAGGATTATAATATAATTAAATTCGAGCGCGTAACGACGCGGCAGTTCGCTATTTGACGATTTGAACTTCAACTGAGTATACAGGATTCGTTTTAAATCGGATTTCTGTGAAACAAGAAACGTGTGGAGCTAGTGGAGTATATCTTTCTAGTGGAAGAGAAAAATCGGGATTTCGTCGTATAGATTTTGAGATACGTCCAAATCAAATTTCAGAAAAGTCGCTATGGAATTCGTATATAATTTGCAACGCTTTATATACGTTATAAATGGATTTTCAGTATAAACTGAATATCGAGATAATCTGGAATCTGAAATATCAAACTGTAAATTCTGATATGATATTCTAGAGTTGTACGATATCATATGTGAAGATATACGATAATATAAATTTATTTATATTTAATTTAATAATATTTAAATATATTTATATATTTAAATGGGTCATTTAGAGCTTTAAAAATAGCCGGTTTTGCAAACGAAGTCGGAATTCGATGAAACCAGTTTTGTTGGATCCGCAGTGTCAAGTAGTTGTTAGATTTCCAGTTTCGTGATTTTTAGAGTCAGTGTGTGGCCGTACGGATTTTTAGAGTGAGAAACAGATAGTATTTTGACAGTTAAAAATACGCTGTGTGAGCATACGAAGTCAGAATTCGACGAAACCAGTTTCGTTGGGACCGTAATGTCGAACTCTAGCTGCATGCCAGTTTTCGTGATTTTTGAGTATCATATGTGATCATAGGAATTTTAGAGGACAAATAAAATTTACGTTTACTTATAAATAAATAAAATAATAAATATAAAAATATTATATTTATTCTATAAATAGACCTCACTCCCTTTAAACCCTAATTCCTACTCTCTCAAAGTCAACAGATCAAAAATGCCGCCGCATTTCTTTTTCACTCTCCCAGTAAAAGTTCATCCAAAGAAAAAATCAAAATAATATCCTAGGAAATCTCTAAAATCATAAGGCTATCCTCGTTGAATTCCTGGTGTTATGCTCTCCATTTTCATAACCATTTCAATGAGTTCGTTCAGTTGGTGATTGGGTTTTTGGTAGCAGTAAACTAGGGTTGGCAACGGTTTGAATTTGGTACTTCGATAGTTGATTTAGAGTTTAGATTCGGGTTCAGGAGGTTAAGTAGCTCGTGTGTGGGAACCTTGGAGGTGTGCGGCGTCACTTTGGGTATGGCAATGTCTGCGAGGACCTGTGGAGCTGGACCGGGTGTCGACGTCGAGAGTGGGATGGTGGCAATGATGTTGAAGAGGATATGGTGATAAGAATTTTGGTATTTTTGTTTTGGTTTTTAAGGAAGCAAAGAGGAGGCTTCATGGAGGAAAATCGTCGGTCATGGAGGGATTGGGAGCAGCGAAATGGATTTGGGGAAGGAGATGAATGGAGCGGGTAGGTGTAGCAACGTATTGGGCCAAGAGAAGCCAAAAGGTGGAGGCCCATTTGTTAAAACAAGAGTTAAGTTAAATTTTAATTTAAAGTATATATGAACTTTGTAATATCATAACTTATACATACTGAATCAGAATTTCGAACGGTTGGATCCGTTAGGATCGTATGGACGGGAGCAACACAATGGAACTGACCGCGAGTCAATCCGAGCTCGTTACAATTTATGGCGAAATAAATTGTTCGACCGAATCAATGAACGCAAACCGATATTTATCGGTTAACGCGCAAAAGTGAGTAAAAACTCACTAACTCTCCTCAATTTATATTTTAATATAAATTGTATTTTTTTCTGTATTTGACTGCTAGTTATGTACTGTTAATTTAGACTGTTAAGTTGTATTGTTAAATTGGACTGTAGATCGGACTGTTAAATAATTGATTGAAAACAGTATGGATATATATATATATCTACATATATATATATATATATATATATATCGTTATTAAACGGTGATTTTGTTATCAGTGTATTTCATTAGAAATGCAAGTGATGTTATATACGTTGTTTAACATCGGTGGATGCAGGGAAACAGGTTGGAGGAATCCGACTGGATTCCTCAACATTGATTTTACTGTTATTTGTATATTGTGATATATACTGTGATATATAATCTGTTGTTGATTGTATATGTTTGGATGATATTGATCATTGACAGTTGGTTGTTTAAAAACAAATAGAAAACACTAAAAATGTAGAAAAGGGGATTTTCAATATTTATATTGAAAATGAATATATTTATAAAATCGAAGGATTTTATAAAAGGATATTTATTTAGAAATAAATAAATAAAATAAAGGAATGTTTATTTAGATAAAATAAATAGAATAAAGGATATTTAATTAGGGATTAAATAATTAGAGTTATAAAGGAAAATCTATTTAGTAAAATAAATAGATTATACAAAAGGAAATAAATAGAAGTTAAAATAAATAGAAATAAAAGAAAAGTTAGTTAGTCGGATATAAATATTCGAATCAAGTTAGTTAAGTGGTCAAACCAAGCTAGTCGAACCAAAACTAGTCAGCTAGTCGAACCAAATCGAGCCAAATGGTCGAGTCGAACCAATCGAGTCAAGCTGGTCAAGTTAGTCGAGCCTAGTTAATCGAATCGAATTGGTCGAACCAAGTTAGTCGAGTTAAGTTAGTCGAGCCTAGTTAATCGAATCGAATTGGTCGAACCAAGTAAGTCGAGTTAGTCGAGTCAAGATAAGTTAGTCGAGTTAAGTTCGTCGTGTTAAAATTATCGATGTTAGTTTCATCGAAAGGAGGTATCGATGTTAGTTTCATCGAAAGGAGTTATCGATGTTAGTTTCATCAAAGGGAGTTATCGATTATAGTTTAATCGAAGTGAGATTTTCAAATATGAGAAATTTGAAAAGGAAGAGTTATCGAATATTAGTTATTCGAAGAGAGATTTATCGAATATCGTTTATTCGAGAAGGAGTTAATCAAATAGAGATTTCTCGAAGAGAGTTAATCGGCAAATTCGATTATATCGAATTCGGGAACGTACTTATACTTTCCAGTGTTTAAATAGAGATTTATTTATTTTTAAATAAATAAGTGTTAGGTTAATTATTCACTAATAAGAATAGAAGTTATAATTAAAGTTAGATAATTCGAAAGTAGGGATTATAACGTTATCATTATAACCAATGTTTTAAATATAGAAGTGGATTAGTAAAATTGAATCTGAGAAAGGCGTAAAGAAGTTATTAAAGATTAAAAGATAAACTTTGACCATTTCGAAGTTATAACGTTGTTCAGTTGAGGTCTGAGAGGTAATTATACCCCAACTTGAGTGACTTCCTTCTTAACTAAGAAATGGTAAGGTTTGATCGTAAAGGAGTTTTGGAAATGTTTTCCAAACGAGAATCAGAAATGTTTTCTAATAAAAGAAAATAAGAATTTAGAATATAGGGAAACAGGAGATAGGTAAATAAATGAACTAAAGAGATTTATGTTAAATGATGTTTGTTCGATATAATTTCCATTTGGAAATAATATCGTTGTTTGCACACTTATTTTTCTTTGATAGTTAACTCACCGACTATCGAAGTTTTGACCATTTTAACGTTGTTAATATGGAGAGACCGGTTGGATTATTATCCAAAGAACCACTCTGTATTGGCATAAGCGTCGCGAATCATATATGCCAACGATAATTGAAGACAGAGTAAAATGCAAGGGCTATCCTGTTTACAGAATAGTGCCTTCGGTTTGTCCAGTCCCAGGACAACTTGTATGGACGAAGGTCTGACAAAGTATATCCAATGGATCGCGTAAGTTGATCTGTTCAAACGTATTCACATTTGGTGGCGGAGGAATTCATTTCTCTTAGCTGTATACCCGTGTTATTTTTGGATAAGTCAATTTGTGATTTGGCGGGTATGACGATGTGACGTTCTAAGTGAATGAAGATGGATGTGTTGAATATATGTTTTTTTGTTTGATGATAACAAATAGATTTTTACTGATGTGTTTGATGGTGGAAAAATTAGTATTATTGGTTGATGATGCTTTACACAAAATACAGGAAATTTACACGAGTTTTTTTGTCTTCCAATAATATATTTTTTTCCACAAAACAATTACATACTCTCACTTACTACATATCCTTTTCAATTACAAATAAATTCAGTTCAAATGTCTACACTACATATACATCTGTTCTTGCTGATTTAATCTTGTTGTGCTCACTCTAACTGTCCCAAGCTCCTAGTGCATCACCCTGAAACCTGTCACAAAAGAAGATACACACAGTACGCTGGAACTAAAATAAACACTGGACAAATAAAATTTTACTGTTTAATTGATTCTCTATTTGTCTCAGTTTTCTGTGTGTTTTTCTCATCATATTTCAGACTTGAACAGCCACGCCATAACCATACTGGTTTGCTGATCAGAACCAACTGTTTCTGACCAGCCTCAACACAGTACAGTTTGACTGCTGTTTGTTTTTTTGTTTCTTTTGTTTCAGGATCAAAAGACAAGATAAAAATCAAAAGAGAAAAGAAGGTATACATCAGCAAACTCAAAGACAGTGTGAAATCATCTCAGCATGGTGTACACAACAGACAAAAAGATTCAAGATGGTGATGGAACCTCAAATAACAATCAAAGCAAAGCAATACAAAGTGAAGCTACAGCATGTTCAAGACTTCAGAACTGTCAAACCAAAGTGGCAAGAAGGGATACGCTAAGGTGATGCATGCAGCTAACATGAAGTGGCATAACAATACACAATAGAGCAATGTCAAGCAAGAAATTCATGGTGGAACTCAATACAGTTCAAATGGTCGAGACAGTGTAAAATTGGGTGCAACCAAGTCAAGTGGTTAGCACAACATCAATGCAGGCTAAAGTACAGCATGGTCGAGACAGCAAAAGCATGTTCAAGGGTGCCAAAGTGATCAACTCAGCACAAATAAACCATACAGCATATGCAGGTCAGAGAAGTCAAAGACAACAGCATGAATACATGGTGATACAGCAGCTAAATAATTGTTCATGGCAGAGTCTAAGTGGCCACATGTTTAAACAATTCAACTATGTACATGGCTATGGCTCAAATGATCAATGGTGAAAGTGACTACAATATAGTGATGGAGCAAGTCAAAGTTCACACAGCAATAGCATTTCAGGGACATTAATGGTTCAACAAACAATCAACATGAAACATGATCGAGCCATTTATGTTCATATCAAAAATGTTCACTGTCAACATTGGAAGATGCAACAGCATTTCAGCATACATGATGGAGAAAATCATTTCAGCAAATGTTCAGGAATGAAGCAGCTTTAAGTACATGAAACATGAATGGAGTGGTGAACAATTGCATGGTTCAACGGCTTTTACGATGAACAAGCATAGGTGGTGCAGACAGCATAAAAATGCATAAACTTTTTGGAAAATAAATTATTTTTGGCAAGCATCATTTCTTTGTGATTCGACAAATTTTATTTGGCAAGTGTGAAATGTGGCAAGAATCAAGTCCAGAAAATCAGTGCTCAAAATGAAAAAGTATTTTCAGGTTTGTGAAGTATCATGTTTGGCAAGAAGTAACAAACTGGTTTATGCCTTTGATCATCCATTCACAGTAAGGTAAATCAAGGCCAAGAGGTATATCTGGAAAGAACTTTTCAATTATCTCAAAGACTGTTTTTGGAAAGAAATAATATTTAAAAATAGAAATCTTTCCTTAAATTTCACCATGAATTCATTCTCTTTATTGAATTCGATTCACTGAAATTACTCAAGATTTTTTTCTGGCAAGAAATTACAGAATAATTTCAAGAAGGAAAAATCATTTCTTTCCTTTTTTCTCTTTTGGGATTTAAAAGCAAGTTTTCTTTGTCAAGCAAAATCACAGCAGGATTCAGATTTATATGACGAACAAAAATCAAGCCAAGTCCATCAATGATAATCAAAATTGGAAGCCACAAGAATCAGGGACAAATTAAAAGCCGAATAAACCATTCAATTGTTCACCACTCCATTCATGTTTCATGTACTTAAAGCTGCTTCATTCCTGAACATTTGCTGAAATGATTTTCTCCATCATGTATGCTGAAATGCTGTTGCATCTTCCAATGTTGACAGTGAACATTTTTGATATGAACATAAATGGCTCGATCATGTTTCATGTTGATTGTTTGTTGAACCATTAATGTCCCTGAAATGCTATTGCTGTGTGAACTTTGACTTGCTCCATCACTATATTGTAGTCACTTTCACCATTGATCATTTGAGCCATAGCCATGTACATAGTTGAATTGTTTAAACATGTGGCCACTTAGACTCTGCCATGAACAATTATTTAGCTGCTGTATCACCATGTATTCATGCTGTTGTCTTTGACTTCTCTGACCTGCATATGCTGTATGGTTTATTTGTGCTGAGTTGATCACTTTGGCACCCTTGAACATGCTTTTGCTGTCTCGACCATGCTGTACTTTAGCCTGCATTGATGTTGTGCTAACCACTTGACTTGGTTGCACCCAATTTTACACTGTCTCGACCATTTGAACTGTATTGAGTTCCACCATGAATTTCTTGCTTGACATTGCTCTATTGTGTATTGTTATGCCACTTCATGTTAGCTGCATGCATCACCTTAGCGTATCCCTTCTTGCCACTTTGGTTTGACAGTTCTGAAGTCTTGAACATGCTGTAGCTTCACTTTGTATTGCTTTGCTTTGATTGTTATTTGAGGTTCCATCACCATCTTGAATCTTTTTGTCTGTTGTGTACACCATGCTGAGATGATTTCACACTGTCTTTGAGTTTGCTGATGTATACCTTCTTTTCTCTTTTGATTTTTATCTTGTCTTTTGATCCTGAAACAAAAGAAACAAAAAAACAAACAGCAGTCAAACTGTACTGTGTTGAGGCTGGTCAGAAACAGTTGGTTCTGATCAGCAAACCAGTATGGTTATGGCGTGGCTGTTCAAGTCTGAAATATGATGAGAAAAACACACAAAAAACTGAGACAAATAGAGAATCAATTAAACAGTAAAATTTTATTTGTCCAGTGTTTATTTTAGTTCCAGCGTACTGTGTGTATCTTCTTTTGTGACAGGTTTCAGGGTGATGCACTAGGAGCTTGGGACAGTTAGAGTGAGCACAACAAGATTAAATCAGCAAGAACAGATGTATATGTAGTGTAGACATTTGAACTGAATTTATTTGTAATTGAAAAGGATATGTAGTAAGTGAGAGTATGTAATTGTTTTGTGGAAAAAAAATATATTATTGGAAGACAAAAAAACTCGTGTAAATTTCCTGTATTTTGTGTAAAGCATCATCAACCAATAATACTAATTTTTCCACCATCAAACACATCAGTAAAAATCTATTTGTTATCATCAAACAAAAAAACATATATTCAACAAACTCCCCCTTTTGATGATGACAAACAGACTTAAGATTTTTGAGGATGACAAGACGGGATGTGTTTGAAATGAACTCCCCCTATATTTGTGCTCCCCCTATCAGTTATAAACAGACATAAAATAAGAAATTGAAAAAAAATAGAAAGTAATTAAACGCTTAGCATTAATGGTAAAATAAAATCTATAGATGTCTGTAAACAACACAAAATCTTAAACCCTTCTCCCCCTTTGTAATCATCAAAAGATGAACAGTTCTGAACATTTTCAAAGGATATGGACTGTAGTTAGAAATCAAGTTGTTTTGACAGAATCAGAGCTGTAAACCCCAAGCAAAAAAAAATCATAATTATTCATAAATTAGGAACACATTTCACACAAGCAGAGGATGGAATGAAGAGTTATTTAATATATATCAGAGAGGATTTTTTTTTTATAAAAAATATACATCAAGAGCACACTTAACCACTCATAACCAGAGCTTGGATTTTTAAATGGGATTAGTTGCAGCATGAAAATAAGTAAACTCATAACCGTTCATGACCAGAGCTTGGATTTTTAAATGAGGTCAGAGAACTACTTATTATATATACATTTTTTTTTAAATAACCCCTTAATATATATAAAACAATGATGGATGGTAGAAGGGTGACAGTGGCAGAGATGGTTTGTGAAAGAAAAAAAGAGATTCCTAAAATACTCATATTATAAGATATATTCAATCACATCAGAGTTGCAGACAAACTTTCATCCATCTCATATTCTGAAATCTCGTACAGTAATAATTTTATAAAAAAATGTCCAAAGAAAATGTTCTTTTCTTGATGTTTTGAGGACTGGATTATTTGTTAAAAGATGGTATTGATAACAGAACATCTTAAGAGAAAATTTACCCAAAAATGCAAAGAGATTAATTTATTTCTATAATTCCCAAATCCAATCGTAATCTGCAAAACCTATCTTCTGGAAGGGGTTTTGTGAAAATATCAGCAAGCTGAGATTCTGTTGGAATAAATTCAATACAAATGTCCTCATTAGCAATGTGATCTCTAAGAAAGTGGTGTCTCACATCAATGTGTTTTGTGCGTGAATGATGTACAGGATTACTTGATAAATCAATTGCACTCTTACTGTCGCACTTTAAAGGAACTCGTTTATAGTAAAGCCTAAAATCAGATAAAGTCTGCATCATCCATAAAATCTGTGCACAACAGCTTCCTAAAGCAATATATTCAGCCTCAGTGGTGGATAAAGCAACACAATTTTGTTTACGACTTGACCATGAAACAAGTGAATGACCTAGCATGAAACAAGTTCCACTAGTACTCTTCCTATCAGTGAGTGAGCCAGCATAATCAGCATCGGTAAACCCAACTAAATTAAAGTTATCACAGGATGGATACCATAAACCAAGATTTGGTGTGTGTATCAAATATCTCAGAATTCGTTTTGTGGCTTTTAACTGAGATTCTTTTGGATTAGATTGAAAACGAGCACACAAACAAACAGAAAACGTAATATCGGGTCTAGAAGCAGAAAGATAAAGAAGTGAACCGATAATACCGCGATATTTTTTCTGATCAACAGCAACACCTTTTTCATCTTTGTCAAGCTTGGTTGTTGGACTCATTGGTGTTTTCATTGGTTTTGCATCTTCCACTCCAAATTTCTTCAATAACTCCATTACATACTTTGTTTGAGAGATAAAAATACCTTTGTTGCTCTGTTTGATTTGAAAGCCAAGAAAATATTTCAGTTCTCCCACCAAGCTCATCTCAAATTTGTCCTGCATAACTTTTTCAAATTTTTCACACAAGACATCATTAGTAGCACCGTAAATGATATCATCAACATAGATTTGAACAATCAAAAAATCATCACCGTCATGTGATAGAAACAGAGTTGTGTCAGCACACCCCTTTTTAAAACCGTTTTCCAAAAGATAAGTACAGAGACAGTCATACCAAGCTCGAGGAGCTTGCTTAAGGCCATACAATGCTTTTTCTAGTTTATACACATGATTTGGAAAATCGGGATTCTCAAAACCAGGGGGTTGTTCAACATAAACCTCTTCTTTTAGTTCTCCATTCAGAAAAGCACTTTTCACATCCATTTGTTTTAGTTTAAAACCTTTAAAACATGCAAAGCTCAACAAGATTCTAATCGCTTCTAACCTAGCTACTGGGGCAAACGTCTCATCAAAGTCAATGCCTTCGATCTGATTGTATCCCTTAGCAACCAACCTAGCTTTGTTTCTAATTACATTTCCAGACTCGTCAAGCTTATTCTTAAACACCCACTTTGTTCCAACTACTGGATAGTCTTTTGGCCTAGGTACTAAGTTCCAGACTTTGTTTCTCTCAAACTGGTTAAGTTCTTCTTGCATAGCTAACAACCAAAAAGCATCATTAAGAGCAATATCATAAGAATCTGGTTCTATTTCAGATACAAAAGCATTATGGATACAAAAAGTACAAACATCCTTATTGAGAGAGGAACGTGTACGAACACCAGCTGTTGGGCTTCCGATTACCAAATCTGGAGGATGACTGGGCTTAAATTTCAGTCTTTCAACATTTGTTGCTGCTTCAGTGGCTTCTTTGTTTGTTTCAGTGTCATTGCTCTCTTGTTCACTTTCTTGTGCGCCATCATCATCTTCAGAGATCATATCCACATCTGTTTCATTGAACTTTACATTGACGGTTTCCACAATTGTCCTTGATTGTTTATTGAAGATCCTGTAGGCTTTACTTCTTGAGGAATAACCCATGAAAATTCCATCAATCGTCTTTGGCTCGAATTTCCCAAGCTGTTCTCCTGTGTTCAAAATATAACAAGGACATCAAAACACTCTAAAGTATGAAATGTTAGGCTTTTTGTTAGACCAAAGTTCATATGACGTTTTATTAAGTATTGGTCTAATCATAACTCTGTTCATTACATAGCATGAAGTATTTACTGCCTCAGCCCAGAAGGTTTGTGGCAAATTATATTCACATAACATAGATCTAGCCATTTCTTGTAATGTACGATTTTTCCTTTCAACCACCCCATTTTGTTGAGGTGTTCGAGGAGCGGAAAATTCATGTTTAAAACCATTTTCTTCACAAAAATTTTCAAAGTCTAAGTTTTCAAATTCACCTCCATGATCACTTCTCAGAGTTTTAATTGAAATTCCTTTTTCATTTTGAACAAGTTTTGAAAACTTTGAAAAATAGTCAAAAACTTCAGACTTTTTGGCTAGAAAGTAAACCCATGTAAATCTAGAGTAATCATCAACCAATACATAACAATAACGTTTACCATTTAAGCTAGCAGTGTCAGTAGGTCCAAACAAATCCATATGAATCAACTCAAGCACTCGTGAGGTACTAACAACATTTTTTGGACGAAAGGACGAGCGACTAAGTTTTCCCATTGTACAGGCTTTACATATTTTGTTATTTTTGAATTTTTGATGAGGTAAACCTCTGACAAGTTCATTTGTTTCCAGTCTTTCAAGAAGACCCATACTTGCATGTGCCAACCTTCTGTGCCATAGAATTGCCTCCTCTTCCGTTGCTATCAAGCACCTAGAAACAGTTACATCATCGAAAGAGAGTGTGTAGACATTTCCAATTCTTTTTCCTGTAAAAACAACCTTTCCAGAGGATATTTCAATGATTTTGCAAACATTACTGTCAAACACAACATTCATTCCTTTATCACAGAGTTGACTGATAGAGATAAGATTGTGAAATAGATTATCAACATATAAAACATCGGTTAAGGAAAAAATACTGTTACCTACTTTTCCTTTACCTATGATTTTACATTTGTTGTTGTCACCTAAGTCACATTCCCACCTTTATGTTTTTCAAGGCTAAGGAACAGTTTTTTATCCCCTGTCATATGTCGGGAGCAACCTGAATCCAAATACCATTTTTGTGCTCCTTAGCCCGCCAACATACCTACATAAACATAGAAGAGGATGACCCAGAGAATCTTCTAGGTCCAAGCATATTAGTCATAGAAAAGTGATAACACTCTTTTGGAATCCAGATTTGATTTTTCTTATTATTTGTGTTCCAATCATTATGATAATTGTGTGCCAAGTGTTTAGGAACCCAAACCTTTTTGAACTTATGAATTTTATTATCATTCTTGCAGTTTTCATGACCGTGACCAATTACTCCACATTTTACACATTTGGGAAAGATGCCTCTACCTTTAGCATTGTCAATCCTAGTCATTTTTTCTTGTATCTTTCCAAAGCCAAGTCCTTTTCTATTATTTGCAAACAGTTGATTTCCAAGTAACATTTTAAAAGACGTTTGACCAATTGAAAATTTATTCAAAGCAACCTCAAGATCTTGAACTTTCGATCTTAACATTGTGTTCTCATTCACCAATGAAGTGCATCGTTCAACATAATTCTTTCTTTTGGAGTCATCATTCCTTTTAAGAGTTGAATTTATTTTTTCAAGATTCTCAATGGTGCACTTGAGTGTTAAAAGTTCTAAATTCACAGCTTTACAAATTTCACAATCTAGACTAATGTTTTTTGAACCATTTTCAAGTTCAGATTTCAACTTCTTATTACTGTGAACAAGATCAAGGTTTTTTGCTTTCAGTTTCTCTGCTTCTGACTCTAATGTGTCGATAATTTCTGAAAGGTGTTTACACATTAAAACTAGATCGTTATAACTGTATACCTCAGTGGTTTCTTCGTTGGTATCTTCTAGATCTGACTTCGCCATGAAGCACAGGTTGCTTTCTTCCTCACTGCTGTCTGAATCTTCTTCTCCTTCCTCGTCATCCCAAGTTATGGCAAAAGCTTTCTTTTTCTTCTTGTTTCTTTGGAGAAGTGGACAATTTGGTTTTATGTGTCCAGGCTTTTGACAGTTGTAGCAGAGTGGTTCATCTTCTGAATTGTTGGTCTTTGCTTTATTTCTCCGAGGTTTGAATTTGCTCCACTTCGTGAGTTGTCTGACTGCCATGGCAAGCTGTTCAATAGGATCTTCACTATCGCTGGTGACGGTGTTGGACAAAGCTATTGACTTCTTTTTCAGATCTGAGTTGCTGCGATCTTCTCTTGCTTTTAGCTCCATTTCATATGTCATTAGATTCCCGATAAGTTCTTCCATGCTCAGCTTGCTCAGATCTTTAGATTCTTGAATGGCTATGACTTTTGCTTCAAAGTTCATTGGCAGAACACGCAGAATCTTCCTCACGAGCTCCACTTCTGTGTAGACCTTTCCAAGGGCTCTAGCATTGTAGACCAGCACGGAGAAGCGACCATACATGTCCTTGATGCTCTCGTCCTTCTGCATGATGAAGTTTTCATATTCATTGCTGAACATGGCAAGACGGGATTCTTTAACCTGAGAAGTTCCTTCGTGTGTGGCTTCCAGAGTATGCCAAATTTCCTGGGCTGTATTACAATGAGAAATTCTGTTATATTCTGTTTTATCAAGAGCACAAATTAAAGCATTCATAGCTTTAGAATCTATGGAGTATAGTTTCTTATCATTCGCATCCCACCTATTTTTTGGTTTAGGTGTTACAATTCCATTTACAGTTTCAGTAGGAGGTTTATATCCAGTTTCAATGATATCCCAGACATCATAATCAACAGACACAAGATATATTTTCATCCTAGCTTTCCAATATGCATAATCACCACCATTGAACATGGGTGGTCTAGCAATAGATTGACCTTCAGAAAAAGCATTGTTCATTGAAGTCATGATTCTAGGGTTACAACCTGGCTCTGATACCAATTGTAGGATCAATAATAACCCTAGAGGGGGGGTGAATAGGGTTTTTAAACACTAAATAAAAATAAATTCAGAAATAAAATGCAGAAAGAAAATCACACGCAAAAATACCCAGCTTCGGCAAACTGTGCCTACTGCTGCCTTTCTAAGATTTCTACTAGGAGATACAAACAGATCCCGCTTACAATCCTATGTAAACTTGCAACTCCTGCTTGGTATCAGAGCAACAATATGTCCAAGTTCTTTGAAGACCAACAATATGTCCAAGTTCACAATTTTCATCGAGCAAATCTCGCAAGCAAAAGAAGAAACAGAAAATCCTTCATCTCAAAAATACAAGGTGAAACAAAAAAAATTCAAAGCGATTTCAAAGGAGGAACACGCATTCAATTCGGGTCCGAATATTCCAATAACCAAAAGGGGAAAGTTTTCACAGCGAAATCAGAGATTAGGGTTCTAAACCCCTATATAAACACACACATCATCATCGACAGAGATACAAGAACACACAAAATTTCAGAGAAAAGAAAAGCAATTCAAATCGGAAATTACCCAATTGTTCTTCGGTCGCAACCACTGCCAGATCAATAAACGAGAGTGCACCTAAGAATTCAAGCTTATTCAAGCTTCAGAATTTTTTAAAACCATCAATTTGCGGTTTGATTTGGGAACGACTGAGGAAACCCTAGTTTCCTTTTTTAGAGCCGCCAATCTTTTTATTTCCAGAAGAAAGAGGTCGGTCTGAAAACAAGGAATGGATAAACAAATAGAGCCGGCCTAGTTTACATGGTCAAGCCAAGTTCCTTTTATAAAGGGGGGTGTTTAAATTTGTCTTCTTTTGAATTCTCCTTGTCATTGTTGGTGTAATTTGTTTATGTTAAAATTTCTTTTTCTAGTTTCTTGTAAAACTAGGATCACAGATTGTCGGGTTGTGATCTGGAAAAATCTGGTCTAGGATACATAGTCCAGTCTAGGATTTTAAGCTTAGGGTCAGACAGGAGCAGGAGTTGCAAGTTTACATAGGATTGTAAGCGGGATCTGTTTGTATCTCCTAGTAGAAATCTTAGAAAGGCAGCAGTAGGCACAGTTTGCCGAAGCTGGGTATTTATGCGTGTGATTTTCTTTCTGCATTTTATTTCTGAATTTATTTTTATTTAGTGTTTAAAAACCCTATTCACCCCCCCCCCCTCTAGGGTTATTATTGATCCTACAGGATGTATGACAGAGTATTTCCAGACGGTCACGTACATTGATTTCTTCAACTATACCAAGAGTGGAAGCGGAGAAGGAAACTTCTTTTAGCTGACACGTAATGTATGGTTGTAGACGTCAATTAGTGATTCTGATGGATTTGACAATGTAGCATTCGAAGTGAATCTGATGTAATGATAAAGCGTAGCTTCTAGCCTCATCAACCGGTAAATGACAGAAATCGGGCAAGCAGCATGGCTAAGTCGGTCGCACCGAAGTAGGGTGTATAATCACCTATCTAGTGAATATTCATTTGTTTTCTTAAATCTATCAATGCTGTCCCATATATATATATACGGGAACGGTTGCTGATCCCAACCGTTGGTGATGTACATTCGATACACTCAAGCGAAATGAGTGGTCGGTCATGTGTGGCTGAGTTGCAAGATGTTCTTGTTGAACTCCAGTGTATCGTTCCTAGAGTACACTGATCGGAAGGTGGTTCCATACCTGGTCATAGTTGGAAATCCTTTATCCAATATGTGCTTGCGATTTTGATTGTATACTATATATGTAGAACGTGAGATGCAAGCGTTTCTGCTAGATTGATATCTATTTGTATTTAGACATTATTATAATATCAGAATGATATTGCTTTTTCAAAGATGTTTGGATTCTCATAAGGGAAAAACCCGTTCCGTATTCACGGCGTGGTCTTATGAGATATCATATACCTGTTTTAAATGATTTGAGTTTATTCACACCAGTCACATGACTGACCCGGAGTTTACTTTGTTGTTTTCCCTAAACTCTTGGGTGCCTAAATTTGTACGGGCAGTCAAGTAGTCGGGATTTACAGATACACTTGGAGAGCTTGGAGCAGGAGGCTTCAGGATTCTATAACTATTATTATTTCCGCTGTTGTTGTAAGTATTATACTCTGATAAGTGTTATTGTATACATATACTGATGTTATTTCAAAGATATGTTATGTTATATTTTATTCGTTCCGCTGTGAGATTCGTGTTTACTCTGATGATGATGTTCTTCTTCTTCTTCTATTCTATAAGTTCTATCTTATCTATTCTCACCTTCTAATTTCATTCATTAATTACCGGGATTTTTCGATGTTTTGGTTATCGACGTCGAGCTTACGTCGATAACCAAAGTCGCCAAAAATCCGGGTTACTACAGTTGGTATCAGAGCATAAGTTAAGAATTTACCTTGGCTCTGTGGCGTGACTCGGTAGAGATAGGGTTAGTAATACCCTAGATTGAGTTTGAGTGTATATATACGAGTGCGTATTTGTATTTGATATAAAAATGGTTTTATATTGTGGAGATTCATTGGCTGAGTTGTTTATGAGTTCTGGTCGATCAGTTTGATCCACTGTATCGGTAGGAGTAAATAAACACTTGAATACGATGGACCGACACAGTATGGATATGTAATATATTATCATATATTAGATATATTGGTTGTAACTATAATCGAGTAAGATTATAACATGTGAAATGGTTATATATAACCAATCAGAATTCATATAAGTAAAGTATATGAAATAAGATGAATTAAATCTGAATTAAATCAGAATTGGAATTAAAATAAGGAAATTTTAAGTTCTTGGGAGATTTTGAAATGTTTTCAAAATGGAAGTATTTAGTAATGGTTTTGGAAATGATATAGTATTGAAATCACTTGGGTCGCTGGAAGATAATTCCGATGATGACTGCGCAGTATCATCGGTGTGATTTTCGAGTTCTAAGTGGTGGATTACTACAAAAGATTTTGATTTGAATTGTTTTGAGAAAACAAGCTGTTTGGTGATTCAAAGGTTTTGAATTGGCATTATGATTTCAAATTGATTTGAAATTTACCTAGGGATTTAAGTTCAGGAATTAAAATTTAATGTATGAAGTTAAATAGACTGAGATGACAAATGTGAATAAGTGAATTAGAATTAAACTTGAACTAAGTTAAATAAAATTGAATTGGATTAAAGATAATCTAGAATGGAACCAAATTGATAAGTCAATAATTTGGAATTTGATATTGGGGTTCGAATGAAATTCGATTTGGATTTGAGGATATGAACTGATTGAAATTTGATGGAAATAACACTGGTATATGCTGAGTTGATAGCATATGGAAGTGATAAAGTTGATATGCCCGACAAAAAGGTACAAGTTTATATTTTATATGAGTTTGGAATTTATGAGCCGAATTGGCAAGCCGCTTGGCGTTTTGATTTTCTTTTGGGTTAAAGAAGGCTCGGAGAGGCGAGTTGGAGTTTGAGATATTGACCAGTACAAAGGAGGTGCTGGTGAATTTTTTTTTTCTGAAGTTAAGGCGTTAGAAAATTTTGAGGATTTTTGAAAATTTAGTTAGTCAAAATAAATTAATATTTTAGTCGATATTAATTGGTTCAGTTGAAACCAGAGATAAGGGGTAAACAGATAAATTTTTACCCAGAAGATAGGGTCGTCCCCTAGCTTAGCAATTTCGAGGACGAAATTTTATTAAGGGGGGAAGATTGTAGTAACCCGCATTTTTTAGCTGTTGAACAATTAATTTATTTAATTATTAAATATCGATTTATCGATATCGAGAACGTGAATTAAATAATATTGAGTATTTAATTAATAGTTATAATATAATAAAAATATATTATAATGTCGAAATAATCAAAAATATTGGAAATCACAATATTCTGTGAACGGGGTCATCCCTAAGATGTAATTCAGCTTAGATTTGAATTATACTGACGAATATATTCAATCGACGTCAGTTTGTAACGTAGAATTATAATATAATTAAATTCGAGCGCGTAACGACGCGACAGTTCGCTATTTGACGATTTGAACTTCAACCGAGTATACAGGATTCGTTTTAAATCGGATTTCTGTGAAACAAGAAACGAGTGGAGCTAGTGGAGTATATCTTTCTAGTGGAAGAGAAAAATCGGGATTTCGTCGTATAGATTTTGAGATACGTCCAAATCAAATTTCAGAAAAGTCACTATGGAATTCGTATATAATTTGCAACGCTTTATATACGTTATAAATGGATTTTAAGTATAAACTGAATATCGAGATAATCTGTAATCTGAAATATCAAACTGTAAATTCTGATATGATATTCTAGAGATGTACGATATCATATGTGAAGATATACGATAATATAAATTTATTTATATTTAATTTAATAATATTTAAATATATTTATATATTTAAATGGGTCATTTAGAGCTTTAAAAATAGCCGGTTTTGCAAACAAAGTCGGAATTCGATGAAACCAGTTTTGTTGGATCCGCAGTGTCAAGTAGTTGTTAGATTTCCAGTTTCGTGATTTTTAGAGTCAGTGTGTGGCCGTACGGATTTTTAGAGTGAGAAACAGATAGTATTTTGACAGTTAAAAATACGCTGTGTGAGCATACGAAGTCAGAATTCGACGAAACCAGTTTCGTTGGGACCGTAATGTCGAACTCTAGCTGCATGCCAGTTTTCGTGATTTTTGAGTATCATATGTGATCACAGGAATTTTAGAGGACAAATAAAATTTACGTTTACTTATAAATAAATAAAATAATAAATATAAAAATATTATATTTATTCTATAAATAGACCTCACTCCCTTTAAACCCTAATTCCTACTCTCTCAAAGTCAACAGATCAAAAATGCCGCCGCATTTCTTTTTCACTCTCCCAGTAAAAGTTCATCCAAAGAAAAAATCAAAATAAAATCCTAGGAAATCTCTAAAATCATAAGGCTATCCTCGTTGAATTCCTGGTGTTATGCTCTCCATTTTCATAACCATTTCAATGAGTTCGTTCAGTTGGTGATTGGGTTTTTGGTAGCAGTAAACTAGGGTTGACAACGGTTTGAATTTGGTACTTCAATAGTTGATTTAGAGTTTAGATTCGGGTTCAGGAGGTTAAGTAGCTCGTGTGTGGGAACTTTGGAGGTGTGCGGCGTCACTTTGGGTATGGCGATGTCTGCGAGGACCTGTGGAGCTGGACCGGGTGTCGACGTCGAGAGTGGGATGGTGGCAATGATGTTGAAGAGGATATGGTGATAAGAATTTTGGTATTTTTGTTTTGGTTTTTAAGGAAGCAAAGAAGAGGCTTCATAGAGGAAAATCGTCGGTCATGGAGGGATTGGGAGCAGCGAAATGGATTTGGGGAAGGAGATGAATGGAGCGGGTAGGTGTAGCAACGTATTGGGCCAAGAGAAGCCAAAAGGTGGAGGCCCATTTGTTAAAACAAGAGTTAAGTTAAATTTTAATTTAAAGTATATATGAACTTTGTAATATCATAACTTGTACATACTGAACCAGAATTTCGAACGGTTGGATCCGTTAGGATCGTATGGACGGGAGCAACACAATGGAACTGACCGCGAGTCAATCCGAGCTCGTTACAATTTATGGCGAAATAAATTGTTCGACTGAATCAATGAACACAAACCGATATTTATCGGTTAACGCGCAAAAGTGAATAAAAACTCACTAACTCTCCTCAATTTATATTTTAATATAAATTGTATTTTTTTCTGTATTTGACGGCTAGTTATGTACTATTAATTTGGACTGTTAAGTTGTATTGTTAAATTGGACTGTAGATCGGACTGTTAAATAATTGATTGAAAACAGTATGGATATATATATATATATATATATATCTACATATATATATATATATATCGTTATTAAACGGTGATTTTGTTATCAGTGTATTTCTTTAGAAATGCAAGTGATGTTATATACGTTGTTTAACATCGGTGGATGCAGGGAAACAGGTTGGAGGAATCCGACTGGATTCCTCAACATTGATTTTACTGTTATTTGTATATTGTGATATATACTGTGATATATAATCTGTTGTTGATTGTATATGTTTGGATGATATTGATCATTGACAGTTGGATGTTTAAAAACAAATAGAAAACACTGAAAATTTAGAAAAGGGGATTTTCAATATTTATATTGAAAATGAATATATTTATAAAATCGAAGGATTTTATAAAAGGATATTTATTTAGAAATAAATAAATAAAATAAAGGAATGTTTATTTAGATAAAATAAATAGAATAAAGGATGTTTAATTAGGGATTAAATAATTAGAGTTATAAAGGAAAATCTATTTAGGAAAATAAATAGATTATACAAAAGGAAATAAATAGAAGTTAAAATAAATAGAAATAAAAGAAAAGTTAGTTAGTCGGATATAAATATTCGAATCAAGTTAGTTAAGTGGTCAAACCAAGCTAGTCGAACCAAAACTAGTCAGCTAGTCGAACCAAATCGAGCCAAATGGTCGAGTCGAACCAATCGAGTCAAGCTGGTCAAGTTAGTCGAGCCTAGTTAATCGAATCGAATTGGTCGAACCAAGTTAGTCGAGTTAAGTTAGTCGAGCCTAGTTAATCGAATCGAATTGGTCGAACCAAGTAAGTCGAGTTAGTCGAGTCAAGATAAGTTAGTCGAGTTAAGTTCGTCGTGTTAAAATTATCGATGTTAGTTTCATCGAAAGGAGGTATCGATGTTAGTTTCATCGAAAGGAGTTATCGATGTTAGTTTCATCAAAGGGAGTTATCGATTATAGTTTAATCGAAGTGAGATTTTCAAATATGATATATTTGAAAAGGAACAGTTATCGAATATTAGTTATTCGAAGAGAGATTTATCGAATATCGTTTATTCGAGAAGGAGTTAATCAAATAGAGATTTCTCGAAGAGAGTTAATCGGCAAATTCGATTATATCGAATTCGGGAACGTACTTATACTTTCCAGTGTTTAAATAGAGATTTATTTATTTTTAAATAAATAAGTGTTAGGTTAATTATTCACTAATAAGAATAGAAGTTATAATTAAAGTTAGATAATTCGAAAGTAGGGATTATAACGTTATCATTATAACCAATGTTTTAAATATAGAAGTGGATTAGTAAAATTGAATCCGAGAAAGGCGTAAAGAAGTTGTTAAAGATTAAAAGATAAACTTTGACCATTTCGAAGTTATAACGTTGTTCAGTTGAGGTCTGAGAGGTAATTATACCCCAACTTGAGTGACTTCCTTCTTAACTAAGAAATGGTAAGGTTTGATCGTAAAGGAGTTTTGGAAATGTTTTCCAAACGAGAATCAGAAATGTTTTCTGATAAAATAAAATAAGAATTTAGAATATAGGGAAACAGGAGATAGGTAAATAAATGAACTAAAGAGATTTATGTTAAATGATGTTTGTTCGATATAATTTCCATTTGGAAATAATATCGTTGTTTGTACACTTATTTTTCTTTGATAGTTAACTCACCGACTATCGAAGTTTTGACCATTTTAACGTTGTTAATATGGAGAGACCGGTTGGATTATTATCCAAAGAACCACTCTATATTGGCATAAGCGTCGCGAATCATATATGCCAAAGATAATTGAAGACAGAGTAAAATGCAAGGGCTATCCTGTTTACAGAATAGTGCCTTCGGTTTGTCCAGTCCCAGGACAACTTGTATGGACGAAGGTCTGACAGAGTATATCCAATGGATCGCGTAAGTTGATCTATTCAAATGTATTCACGTTTGGTAGCGGAGGAATTCGTTTCTCTTAGCTGTATACCCGTGTTATTTTTGGATAAGTCAATTTGTGATTTAGCGGGTATGACGATGTGACGTTCTAAGTGAATGAAGATGGATGTATGACAGGGTATTTCCAGACGGTCACGTACATTGATTTCTTCAACTATACCAAGAGTGGAAGCGGAGAAGGAAACTTCTTTTAGCTGACACGTAATGTATGGTTGTAGACGTCAATTAGTGATTCTGATGGATTTGACAATGTAGCATTCGAAGTGAATCTGATGTAATGATAAAGCGTAGCTTCTAGCCTCATCAACCGGTAAATGACAGAAATCGGGCAAGCAGCATGGCTAAGTCGGTCGCACCGAAGTAGGGTGTATAATAACCTATCTAGTGAATATTCATTTGTTTTCTTAAATCTATCAATGCTGTCCCATATATATATATATATATATATATATATATATATATATATATATATATATATATACGGGAACGGTTGCTGATCCCGACCGTTGGGGATGTACATTCGATACACTCAAGCGAAATGAGTGGTCGGTCATGTGTGGCTGAGTTGTAAGATGTTCTTGTTGAACTCCAGTGTATCGTTCCTAGAGTACACTGATCGGAAGGTGGTTCCATACCTGGTCATAGTTGGAAATCCATTATCCAATACGTGCTTGCGATTTTGATTGTATACTATATATGTAGAACGTGAGATGCAAGCGTTTCTGCTAGATTGATATCTATTTGTATTTAGACATTATTATAATATCAGAATGATATTGCTTTTTCAAAGATTTTTGGATTCTCATAAGGGAAAACCCCGTTCCGTATTCACGGCGTGGTCTTATGAGATATCATATACCTGTTTTAAATGATTTGAGTTTATTCACACCAGCCACATGACTGACCCGGAGTTTACTTTGTTGTTTTCCCTAAACTCTTGGGTGCCTAAATTTGTACGGGCAGTCAAGTAGTCGGGATTTACAGATACACTTGGAGAGCTTGGAGCAGGAGGCTTCAGGATTCTATAACTATTATTATTTTCGCTGTTGTTGTAAGTATTATACTCTGATAAGTGTTATTGTATACATATACTGATGTTATTTCAAAGATATGTTATGTTATATTTTATTCGTTCCGCTGTGAGGTTCGTGTTTACTCTGATGATGATGTTCTTCTTCTATTCTATAAGTTCTATCTTATCTATTCTCACCTTCTAATTTCTTTCATTAATTACCGGGATTTTTCGATGTTTTGGTTATCGACGTCGAGCTTACGTCGATAACCAAAGTCGCCGAAAATCCGGGTTACTACACATACATGGCCTAATCTAGTAATTAATTAACGTTAAAATTTGTGAAAATATATTTAATTTTCTTGTCGTTGCTTTTTTTGACTCGTATTTAATTTTCCAATATATCGTTTGAATTCATACCATATCCATGCACTTCTGTTCATTTACACATCATTTTCCATTTTCGAAATTAAAGAATGAAACGTTTGTTTGCCTGAAATTAATTTATACCATACTTGTTTGTTCACATTTAATTCCCATTCTTTATTTCTTCTGTTGCCAAAACCATTCGTTCCTTTGAATTTAATATTTATATTTTCTTTTGATTGTAATCAATGTTTACCTTTTTAAAATCTCAACGTCCATTTATTAGTATTATTCATTTCCTTGTACGTTCGTTATTTTGAAAATTTAAACCATTCACCTCCCTTTATTCATTTCCCTTTTGTTCCCTATATTTTTGAAAAATATATTTTTATTTCGTTTCCTAAAAAAATCATTTTGTTTTCATTAGTAAATGCGTCCATTTTTTATTTTTGAAATCAAACATTTGTTTGCTTAAGAGTCATAAGGAAGTTTCAAAATTTATATTTCTGATGCACCTTTTATTTCGCCAATAACTGCTCTTTCATTGAAAATTTATTTGTCTCCAAACAATGTATTTCTAACCATTCATTGTTATTGGCCTCTTGCCTTTTAATTATACAAACGTTATATTCTTTTCAATACCACATGCGTTCTCTCTCCAGTTTTGTTCCTCTTCTCTACACTATAAATTTTGTGTCTCTTGCTTCTGTTCACAAAGTCTCTCCTCATCTCCTTTGAGTACAGTAAACATTTTCTCCCCAAATACTAATATCTCAACCCCTTTCTCTTGTTCAAACAACTCTCTCTTCAATTCCTTTGATAGCTGAAACGTTTCCTTCCAATGTAAACCTCCTACTCACCTATTTCTCGAACTTCCTCCGCCCATTTCAAATAAAAGAAAAGAACGCAAACATGTGCTAGTGTGAGGTGGATATACACGAGTTTCTAGGTAGAAGTAGCACGCATCCTGTGCAGTTTACTCCCCGCTATAACTCCGCCATATCCTCGCTATATCGTGTAGCAGATTTCTACTGCTACGCTATTTCAAGATAGCCTCTGTAATAGCCTCTTCTTTCTAAGCCCCGCTATATTCAATACCAATGTATCCTATTATTTCAGCTATATTCCGCTAGATCTTCTATAAAATAAATGAATTTGAAAGTGACATTTGTACATTATAAATTTGTAAAATTAGTTTTTTTAATATAATTTTTTAATATATATTTCTCATAATAGAAAATACAACAATATTCTATTAAATTTAATCATGCTAAGTAAAAGTCTACATTTACTTACATATGTATGCATATGCTTTAAATTTAAATTAAGAATGTGCTAATTATAGTTAAGTTGGATGTTAATTTTCCATTTATTTATCATTAAAAAGTTTGCAAAAGCATAAAATATGAGTTTTGTATGTTATTCTACATCCTGCTATTTCCTCGCTTTATCCCCGCTGCAGCTTTTTGCACCTCTTCCACATTGGATCGGTTGAGCGCTTTAACTGCACAGCACGCATTGTCCGTGAAGTCACACAAGTTAATTTTTCAATTGTCGGCAGTTGATAAGGAAGCAATTTAACGGTGAACAATTTGGATTGGTGAGAAATTTTACACTGATTTTAAGGGATAGTTAATTATTGAATATTTTTTGTGCACTCAATTGATTATATATTGACTTATTATTGATTATTTGGGTTAATGATTTAGTTTAATGATGATTTAAACGGAAAAGGTTCGATCTTTAAGTAGAATTAGTGTAGTCACTTAAGTATGTGCGAACATTTATTTTATTTTATTTTAATAAGTAGAAATGTTAAAATGGTTAGTAGTTGACTAGTTAATAATTTTGGAGTTCATATTGATAGTTGCCATTGTTGTGATGATTTGAATGGATGTTTGTGTAAGTTAAAAACACTAAAACACTAAGTGTTATTTAACGTGATGCTTGCGCACAAACTTGATAGTTGTTTAAAATTTTCAAATGTTGATGGACTGACTAGTGTTCAGTATGTATTGATTTTGTTGTATCACACATCATGGTTATGGAGGTATATGGGTAGTCGATTTAAATCCCCTTCTCATATGAATGATGATTATTTAATATAATAAAATAAAATTTTAAAGTAAAATTTGAACGTAAATCTTTAAATTTGAAACTAAATGGTTTACATAAAGACGAAATGACTTTTTTTGAAATGTCTAAGATTTGGTTTTAAACCTTCTTGATTGAAACAAGTTTTCAAATTTAGTTAAAGGAAAATTTATTTTTTGAATTACATTAGTTACGTAAACGTTTGGCTTCATTATAGCTATCCATAAGCCTTGAAATTTTAATTATAGAAAATTGATTTGGGTATGTAATTAAATTTTGGTTTTTAAATGCACTTGGTTCATTTTAAAGACCATTTTTTAAGTTCTTGAAATGATTAAACAAAGTTTGGTAATATTACATTTAGCATCCAAGAAAATTTAAATAACGGTTTAATGGAAGTTATGTAAACTTTTATTATGAATTTAAAGAGGACTGGAAAATTTATGCTTTGAACCGCTATCGAATATATATATATATATATATATATATATATACACACTAATGACATTTCTTCTAATAACACATACATATTTATATACCAGAAATCTGGTAGATATCTAATATATAGTACTTATGAAACGTTTTACCATTCCATGAAAATGATTAAATTTGAGAACTATTATTTAAACTTAAAAAAAAATGTGTATAAGGCTTTCAATTCAAATTTGGAAAGACGAATGGAAATGATAACAACGAATAGAGAGTTTTGAATAGGGGATTTGTAAAGAAGAGATAAGACGGAAATTAAGGAAATTAATCCAACCTTATCCAAAAATGAATTGATAATAAATCGAAACCGATACAGTCCATAGCTTTGTTTTAAATACGATTATTACTTGGGAAGACCGGGATCGGATGAAAATCCGAAAACCATTCCAAGTAATAATACGACGCTATGAAGGAAATTGAAGAACTGGAAATGGCAAATGAAGACCGAGAATTTTTGGATTTATTTGAATCTGTACACCAGATACGAGGTTATAAATGGCATGAGGTTTGAATGTATTTGAGGATTCTCGGATTTTGTTCCGTTCAGACCGAGAATGAACTTGTATGGATTGTGTGTCTAACATTGTAATTGACTACATAGCACTAATTTCTGTTGGGATATATATATATATATATATATATATATATATATATATATATATATATATCGGACTGTGGCAACTAATTATTTCGGTCTCTAAGTTTTACATGCATAGAGGTTATGTATTGATAGAAATCTATTGTAAACTGACAATGTAGCATGCTCAAGTTATGGAATGAGCTAATGATGATCAAAGTATGGCTTATTGAAGCATAGCTTTGTGTATATCATAACATCAACGAACCTCACACCCCAGATTGATGGTAAAGTAGTGGTTAGGTTGTAAACATATCTCTATCGAAACTCAAAAGCTTCGGCGGTAGATCTACTCTGGACCCTAGGAAAATAAGGGTATGTTCGGTGTCCGTGTCTGGATGTTAACCGGTGATTTACCTGGTGTTTGGTGTCCGTGTCTGGATGAAAACCTTGAGATGCACCTTGATCATGTTCCCGATTGATCTTTCGTGTCAGGAACCATCATATTGGAACCCAACAACCAATACGAGCCTTTCATTTTGTTTGTAAACTATATATGTGGGCATAGCCACTATGCTTGCTAAGATTAATATACTTATTTGCGAAAAGGTTTTCAACATTATGCACAGATAGTATTGAAAGAGGATTTTCATGTATGAAAGCATGTTTGGTTGTCATAAAGAAAAACTCGCCCATTTGGTGTGCGCTTGCGTTCTGTGATATGAGACGAACTTATGATAGTTTCATTTTCCAAAAGACATTGCGAATTTATATGCACGCTCATTCACATGGAGTAAACTCATTCCGCATTAGCGGCGTGGTCCGATGAATCTCCCAACTTTAAAATAAATCATTAAAATAATTGTTTTATGTTCTCACACTAATCCCATGACTGACCTAGAGTTTATTGTTCCTTCTTAACCCTGGGTACCCACCAATTTCCACACTGGCAGCTGGAGGTTTATTTTGACAGTTATAGACCCTTGGAGCAAGAGTTGGAGCGCTTTCTGAGTTGGAGTTTCGACCTAAAGTTAGAGTTTCCGCTATATCACATCGCTTCTTCCACTGAGAGTATATTTATGTTTGCGCTGCTATATGTTGTAACTCTGATATTCTATGTAACTCTGATGTAATATTGTATTATGATATAAAAGTTCTGTTATTTTGTTCAATATATGTTAGTACCCATAACAATCAGCCTTTGTTAACGGTTTAAGTTGGTTTTTATCGGCGAGAACCAGGCAAAAAGACGGGTCGTTATATTTTGGTATCAGAGCTTTGGTTATACAAAGCTACGGGGTGCGACATATTTGAACAAAGGATAGAACTCATCGGGGTTATAATATCTCATTAGGGATAGGGTTAGGAATACCCTAGAATGATATTCTGGAATATTTCGATGGAGTGAGCGCATTTTGATATCCCAAATCACTATGAAAACTAAGTAAATTATTTGAGTTACAATTTGAAATAAGAATTTTCGAGTATTTTGTTCGACTTGCGATTGGGCTATCGGTGTATGAAGATTTCGAAAATATGCTTGGTCAGTGTATGTATAAAGTCCTATGTGTATTAGATAGATATAGAGTCACACTCTAGTTGCTCGAAAATGATTCTGTTGATGACAGCGGCGTCATCGATATCTATTTCTAGGTCTCGAAAGTGGGATAAATATATTTAGCCAATCGAGACGTCGAGTGAATACTTAAAACTATTTTGAAATGTTTAAAAAAATTAACTTTTGATATATATATATATATATATATATATTTCTGAATATATATAGGGATGAAGATATGAACCATTTGGTTTAAATATATTAATTACTATTTCTCTACCTCGTTCCTTTTCAGGGATGAAAAGGTTTGAGTGGGGGAAATTGTAACAACCGCAATTTTAAGTGTATTTTATTTAATAATTTAATTTAAAATTTGTTTTTCTGGATTTCTTTTCCTTTTATATCGTCTATTACTTATTTGATTTTCATATCATTTGTTAAACATACATTGCCTAATCTAGTACTTAATTAACGCTAAAATTTGTGAAAATATATATAATTTTCTTGTCATTGCCCTTTTCGACTTGTTTCTTATTTTCCAATACATTGTTTGAATCCATACCATATCCATTCACTTCTGTTCATTTACATGTCATTTTCCATTTTTGAAACTAAAGAATGAAACGTTTGTTTGCCTGAAATTAATTCATACTATATCCGTTTGTTAACATTTAATTCCCATTCTTTATTTCTTCTGTTGGCAAAACCGTTCGTTACTTTGAATTTAGTATTTATATTTTCTTTTAATTGTAATAAATGTTTACCTTTTTAAAATCTCAATGTCCATTTATTAGAATTATTCATGTCCTTGTACGTTCGTTATTTCATAAATTTAAACCATTCATCTCCCTTCATTCATTTCCCTTTTGTTCCCTAGATTTGTGAAAAATATATTTTTATTTCGTTTCCTAAAAAAATCAATTTGTTTCCATTAGTAACCGCGTCCGTTTGTTATTTTTGAAATCAAACGTTTGTTTGCTTAAGAGTCACAGGGAAGTTTCAAAATTTATATTTATGATGCACTTTTTATTTCGCCAATAACTACTCTTTCATTGAAAATTTATTTATCTTCAAACAATGTCTTTCTAACCATTCATTGCTATTGGCCTCTTGCCTTTTAATTACACAAACTGTTATATTGTTTCCAAAACCACGTGTATTCTCTCCCCAGTTTTGTTCGTCTTCTCTACACTCTAAATTGTTTGTCTCTTGCTTCTGTTCACAAAGTCTCTCCTCATCTCCTTTGACTACTGTGAATATTTTCTCTCCAAATACTAATATCTCAACCCCTTTCTCTTGTTCAAACAACCCTCTCTTTAATTCCTTTGATAGCTGAAACGTTTCTTCCCACTATAAACTTCCTGCTCACCTACTTTTCGTCCTTCCTCTACCCATTTCAAATAAAAGAAAAGAACACAAACATAAGATAGTGTGAGGTGGATATACACAAATTTTTGGGTAGAAGTAGCGAGCATCGTCTGTGAAGTCGCACAAGTTAATTTTTCAATTATCGACAATTGATAAGGAAGCAGTTAAACGGTGAACAATTTGGAAAGCGATATTTGGTGAGAACTTTTACACCGATTTTAAGGGCTAGTTAATTATTGATTAATTTTTGTGCACTCAGTTGACTATATATTGACTTATTATTGATTATTTGGATTAATGATTTAGTTTAATGATGATTAAAATGGAAACGGTTTGATCTTTAAGTAGAATTGGTGTAGTCACTTAAGTATGTGAGAACATTTATTTTAATAAGTAGAAATGTTAAAATTGTTAGCAGTTGACTAGTTAATAATTTTGGAGTTCATATTGTCGGTTGTCATTGTTGTGATGATTTGAATGGACGTTTGTGTAAGTTAAAAACACTAAAACGCTAAGCGTTATTTAACGTAACGCTTGTGCACAAACTTGATGGTTGTTTAAAATTTTCAAATGCTGATGGACTGACTAGTTTTCAGTATGTATTGATTTTGTTGTATCACACATCATGGTTGTGGAGAAATATGGGTAGTCAATTTAAATCCCCTTCTCATATGAATGATGATTATTTAATATAATATAATAAAAATTTAAAGTAAATTTTGAACTTAAATCTTTAAATAAATTTGAAACTGAATAGTTTACATAAAGACGAAATGACTTTTTTTTAAATGTCTAAGATTTGGTTTTGAACCTTCTAGATTGAAACAAGTTTTCAAATTTAGTTAAAGGAAAATTTGATTTTTTGAATTACATTAGTTACGTAAACATTTGGCTTCATTATATTTATCCATAAGCCTTGAAATTTTAATTATAGAAAATTGATTAGTGTATGTAATCAAATGTTGGTTTTAAATGCACTTGGTTCATTTTAAAGACCATTTTTGAAGTTCTTGAAATGATTAAACAAAGTTTGGTAATATTACATTAAGTTTCCAAGAAAATTTAGATAACGGTTTAATGGAAGTTATGTAAACTTTTATTATGACTTTAAAGGGGATTGGGCAATTTATGTTTTGAACAGTTATCGAATATATATATATATATATATATATATTAATGACATTTCTTCTATAATAACACATACATATTTATATACCAGAGCGTTCTAGGGTGACAGAGAGGATAGTGTCTAAGGCTTGGGTTTGGAAAATACAAGTTTCCTTCTCCCCTTGGCTATCCCTAACTGATCCAACGGACAGGATGGTTATTTTCAAAATCTAATTTGGAAGTTAATTAAAACCCCTTGAATTTAGAATAAATTCTGGAATCTTACAAGCATCATTCATTATTTAAAATAATTTGAGTAAAAGAATTAAACCCTTAAATGATGTTGAACCTATTTGGTAAATATCTAATTTATAGTACTTATGAAACATTTCACCATTCCATGAAAATGATTAAATTTGAGAACTATTATTTAAACTTAAAAAAATGTGTATAAGGCTTTCAATCCAAATTTGAAAAGATGAATGGAAATTATAACAACGAATAGAGAGTTTTGAACACGGGATTTGTAATGAACAGATAAGACATAAATTAAGGAAATTAATCCAACCTTATCAAACAATGAATTGATAACAAATCGAAACTGCTATAGTCCATAGTTTTGTTTTAAAATGCGCTTATTACTTGGGAAGACCTGGATCAGATGTAAGTCCGAAAACCATTCTAAGTAATAATACGATGCTATGAAGGAAATTGAAGAATTGGAAATGGCAAATGAAGACTGTGAATCTTTGGATTTATTTGGATTGATTGCTGATGTCTCAAATCAGCTCGTACACCTATAAGAGGTTATAAGTGGAATGAGGTCTGAATGTATTTGAGTATTCTCGGATTACGTTCCGTTCAGACCCAGAATGGACTTGTATGGATTGTGTGTCTGACATGTAATTGACTACGTAGCACTGATTTCTGTTGGTGTATATATACATCGGACTATGGCAACTAATTATTTCTGTTTCTAAGTTTTACGTGCTTAGAGGTTATGTATTGATAGAAATCAGTGACATATTGTAAATTGACAATGTGGCATGCTCAAATTATGGAATGAGCTAATGATGACCAAAGCATTGCTTATTGAAGCGTAGCTTTATGTGTATCGTGACATCGACGAACCTCACACTCTGGATTGATGGTAAACTAGCGGTTAGGTTGTATACATATCTCTATTGAAACTCGAAAGCTTCGGCGGTAGATCTACTTTGAACTCTAGGAAAATAAGGGTATGTTCAGTGTCCATGTCTGGATGTTAACCGGTGATTTACATGGTGCTTGGTGTCCGTGTCTGGATGAAAACTGTGAGATGCACCTTGATCGTGTTCCCGATTGATCTTTCGTATCAAGGACCATCATATTGGAACCCAACAACCAAAACGAGCCTTTCGTTTTGTTTGTAAACTATGTATGTGGGCATAGCCACTATGCTTGCTAAGATTAATAAATTTATTTGTGAAATGTTTTTCAGTACTATGCGGATAGTATTGAAAGAGGATTTCACGTATGAAAGTATGTTTGGTTATCATAAGGCAAAACTCCCCATTTGGTGTGAGCTTGCATTGTGTGATGTGGGATGAGCTTATGATAGCTTCATTTTCCAAAAGACATTGCGAATTTATATGCACAGACATTCACATGGAGTAAACCCGTTCCGCATTAGCGGCATGGTCTGGTGAATCTCCCAACTTTAAAATAAATCATTAAAATAATTGTTTTATGTTCTCACACCAGTCCCATGACTGACCTGGAGTATATTGTTCCTTCTTAAACTCTGGGTGCCCACCAATTTCCACACTGGCAGCTGGAGGTTTAGTTTTACAGTTATAGACCCTTGGAGCAAGAGTTGGAGCACTTTATGAGTTGCAGTTTTGGGCTAAAGTTAGAGTTTCCGCTATATCACATCGCTTCTTCCACTGAGATTATATTTATGTTTCCGCTGCTATATGTTGTAACTCTGATATTCTATGTAACTCTGATGTAATATTGTATTATGATATAAAAGTTCTGTTATTTTTTTCAATATATGTTAGTACCCATAATAATCCGCCTTTGTGAACGGTTTAAGTTTATTTAATTACCGGCGAGAACTGGGCAAAAAGACGGGTCATGACATTACGCATGGCTTCATTGCAAATTACATACAACTAAAGCACTTTACATTATTCGTGAAGAATAGAAATTATATTTCAAGTACAAAAGAAAGCATAGTAGACAAATACAAATGCACTACAAAGAAGCAATATATTGTACCGTCGAGAGAAATGGTATGCTTAATGTACTCGACAAGTGACATATTAGTAGAACAAGCTGCATGAAGATTTGACCAAACAAACGCTGGGGTGACCAGTCACATCCGAGATTATATGGAGATGTGGGCTTAACCCATCACTCTTAAGGAGAAGCTGACATGAGGTAGTTGGTAGGAGACGACATTCTTAGCCAAAACAGCAGGTTCGAGCAGAAGCTTCCATGTTTGCCATTTAAAACAAAGCAAAAACCAGAGCCAGTACACCAAATACATACATGAACAACTCAACACCAAGAAAACCATAACTTCCTTGACAACAAAGATACATAGTAAGATGGCCAACCTGCAGAGACGGACCATTGATGACAAGATTCCGTAGGCAAAGGTGAAAACCAAAACAAACTGGATAACCACAATACAATAAAAATAGACACCATAACCAAACTACAGCAAAAGCAAAGGAAAAATTACTAAATGTAGCGATGACTAAACATTCATACCAAAGCAAAAAAACATAGGCAATTAAGCAGTTAACATACACCAAATACATGTTAAAAGCCCAAAACGAAATTCATTTTATTCCTAAATCTAAACTCAGATGAGTAGACATAGGAACTAGTTTTTGGGAGCGACTTACATAGATAACGTTCAAAGCTAAAAATCCAGTTATTGCAGTGGGCTCAAGAGAATCCATGAGTCGTTGTTCTTTATCGGTGGAGATTGGGTCAACAAGACTTCAAAATAGGTTGATTATGGTTACTAGTTTGAAAAGGAACAAACAAAACCCTTAAAAGTGACAGATCTGAAAAGAAAGTTCAGATCTGAAAAGAAAGTTCAGATCTGAAAAGAAAGTTCAGATCTGAAATTGAAAAAAAGGGATTGTTTGTTATCGCACTTGGTTTAGAGAACGTGGGAGAAAGCTAGGCAGTTGGAGAGGAGCGGAGAGCCATAGAAAGGGGAAGAATGGCAAGGGAAATAGGTGAAAAGAGAAGAAGGCAGAAGAAAAGTGGGAGTTGCCTAGTCCCTATGGCCGTAAAAACACAAGCCGATGCTCAACTACAAGTATAGAAATATTTTCCTAATGGAATACTAAAAAATAAATTGCAGCCATTATGCTTGATTTCATTGCGAGCAAGTAACAATAGATTTATTCGCAATGTAGCATACCAATGATGTAAAATATCAATGAAACAACAATAAAAGAGTTATTTGATAATTTATTTCTTTACCTTAAAAGACTAAGAATAGGCTCATGAGCATGGATAATGTCAACAACGTTCGCATATCCTAAAACATATAGACCACTTGAGACATATTATTCATTTCAATCAAAATTTCAATTTGGATGAAAAAAGATAAAAGTAATATAGTAGCAGATATTAAAATTCGGCAGTAAACTGAGTATGGCATACTGATTAATTATTAGTCATAGCATTGAATTGAATAAGCTATGCTGATTTGAATTGTTGAACATAGAATCAATAAATGACGAAGAGAGGAAACTAATTAAATAAGCGATCAAATTTACAAAAAAAAACTCATGTTGCTACAGTGTTAACTAATAATTCAACGGAATAACTATCTGATGTTTATACAGTTCATAAGATGGTTTAAACATGATTACATTCATACGGTTTTGAAGATTAGCTTATAAGAAAAACCTGATTTCGTAGACTTAAGAAAAAGGAACAACAAATAGTAACAAAGCATAGTTATAAAGTTAAACTGCCATAAGAAAGAAAACCACTTAGACCACTAGCTAAGAATTCAAAGTCAATTTTAAAATAAACAGGAAGCATCATATATCCTTACAATAAAGAATGACATTCCAATTGGTTAAAAAATTGTTTTATGATATTAAATCTAATGGTTGGACAAGCATCTCAATATTAAGGTATCAAAATTAGCAAACAAGCCCAAGTGACAATGTATTAGGTATGTCCGAAATGAGATGATATATAAACATCTTTATATGTATACCTTGCATTAGTCATACTCATGAACAGAAAAGAAACAACCCTCATTCGGGTATTGCTATCTTAACTCATACGCGGAATAATATAATCATACTTGAATCACTAACATTAAACTCAACATATCCACAAATTTATTACCAAACACAATCTTTTTCATGCTCTTGATAATTTTTCTAATGAGCTCTAGAAAAATATTATTTTTAAAGGAAAGAGGTTACGTACAGAAAAACACCTCAATACAATTTAAGCAAGAATAGGATGTAACACCCCGTAATTTTAAAAACATGACATAAGGGATAATTAAAGAATACTTAATTTTTACATGAATTAAGGGAAACGGGTTGCTCCATTGTGTTCGTCTCGGAATTATGCTTGGGATAGAGTCCGAGTTTGCGTAAATCGGATATCATATGAAGAAGTTAAGAAGCTTAGAAGATTTCAGCTTAAAGAAGAATTTAAATTAAAATAATAAATAAAAATCAAAAATGAATTCAAAAATCAAAATCAGCCGAATCTGGGTGAGTGGGAAATCGCCCGCTCTAGGGTGTCAACCCCCTTAGGGGAGTCGACATAGGTGTCGACCCCCCTACAGGGGTGTTGACCCCCCATCTGTCCAAATCTAGACGACATATTTTGATGGTCTAGGTCTAATGTGTCCTTATGGGATTGGCTGAACGACGTGTTTTTAAAGTTTGGAGGGTTCAGATGGATCCTAATCTAATCTAATCTAAGTGTCCTAATTCACTTAGAGCATTTATAAAATACCCCTAAACCTAACCCAAACCTCATTGTTATTCATCCGCGGCGCCTCCATGCTGCTCTAGTCTAAATTAACCTAGCCTTTCTTCTCCAACCAAAATCAAAGTAGAGATTTAGAGATAGTTCTTCTTCAATAATCAAATTAGAAGATCAGATCTACATCAATCAAGTAGAGATCATTCAAGATCCGAATTGCTACAACAACGCCTAATTTTCTGAGAATCCTATCGCTGTGAGTCTATGTCACTTTCACATATAATTAAATTAAAAGTAATTGTGATAGGATTGTAAATTGGATCTAATGTATATGCCTGTGATTGAGATGAATCTTATCAAGTTTGTAGATCATTATCTTTTAGATCCATATCCATAAAACTACCATATGCATTTCCGATCCAGTTTATCGTTATATTCTTGTTTATGTTTCATATGCATGTTCTTATGTTTACGCTAATTTTAATATTGATTCTCTTTTCCTTTCTTTTCCTTTTCTTTTATGAGATTAGGCTAACTTCGTGCCTAACATATTGTGCTGAGATTTGCGTACGAATTACGTTTGGACGATTGGGAAAAGTTTAGGGAAATTTGTCATAAAATGAGATTATTGGCATAAATCAATTTGAGCATGATTGTGTATAAATTATATAAATGAAATTTGGCATAAGTTGGATTGGACATGATTGGATATAATTTGTATACATGAGGTTTGGCATAAATTGATAATAACAATGAATGCAAATTAATTTGGGCATAATTTGGCATAACATGTATACATAAGATTACAGGCCTAATTTGGATTAAAAACATAATTTAGATTGGAAATTATGGGTAATTGGAATATATTTTAATCCAAGATTTAAAATGGGGATTTGAATCAAGAAAGTGATAATGAACGCCTAAGACACGAGGTTAGATTCGAATTGCAGTATAAGACTGCCCGGAACCGCCCGACACATCCAGCAACCGAAATTTGGTAACCTAATGTGAGAGGTCAAAGGCAGAAATTAGATACGTAATGATAAAAAGACACGAGGTTAGATTCAGATTGCGGTATAAGACTGCCCGGAACTGCCTGGCATATCCAGCAACCGCAAAACGACAATTGTAACACCCCGAATTTTCTATTAACTGTAAATTAACAAATTAAAGTATAATTAATTCTAAATGAAAGAATTAAGGGAAACGGGTTACGCCATTACGTTCGTCTCGGAATTCTGCTTGAGATAGAGTCCGAGTTTGCGTGAATCGGACTCCGTATGAAGGAGTTATGACCTCTGGAAGTTTCAGAATTCAATTCAAAACTCAAACAGTTCAAAATTTAGTTCAAATTTCGAATTCAGACCCAAACTGGGCTGGGAGGGAAAATTCCCGCCCAGGCACCAGGTCGACCATAGGGTCGACCATAAGGTTGACCATAGGGTCGACCATAAGGTCGACCTGGATAACCAGGTCGACCATAAGGTCGACCTGGGGGTCGACCTGCCCAGTCGACCTGGTTTGGCCTTGGCTAGCCTAGTCGGTTTCTGGTCAAATTTCTGAGCTTGGCTGTGTCACTAGGGCTGATTTGTCACATTCTGGTTGGCTCCTCTCGAAGTGAATGGTCTAGATTCATCTATGATCATCTGACGGCTCAAATCAATCTGAAATTCTATAAATATAACTCAACACTCAACCTAAATTCACACAAATAATATAGAACTAGAGCCGCCATGCTGTCGGGAGAAAACTAAGAGGAGCCTCCACTTGTAAAAAAGCTTAGTGATGAGCCAAAATTAAAGTTAAAACAAGAATCAAATCAACGTTGTCTACCCAAAGGAAAGCAATTCAAATTCAGAATTCAGATATCAGAAAACAAGACTGTCGTTTGTTGTAAGTATAGTGATTTTTCCGATATGAATAAAAGTTAGGATTTGATTCGATGTAAAATGGAAATGGAATTGTGTTATTATGTAACAACGATGTTAATTCATATCTATGTATTGAAATGATTGTGGTATTGTGATGTTTGTGGTATAGTTGAGTTAATATTGATCCTATTGTACATTTAGAATCACATGCAAGTTGTATAGTTCATGTTGTAATCGACACCTATATGTTTATGTGATTATATAGGTTGTATGTGATTAAGATTTCATGTATATGTATGCTAAAACCTCTATGCCTAAGTGATTATGTTCATATACATGTTCCTATGTTTATACAAAAGTTGCAAGTTCCTAATTGGATCCATGCCCAAGATCCACTTTAATACATGTTTCATGTTGTAGTTGGACATATGATTTGGATCTACTTCACATGTGATAAAATTATACATACTGAACATGTCATATTCTTATCATATGTTAGTGATGTTCGATGTTATGCCTAGATCTAAACATGTTTAGGTTTATGTTGTCTAAATCATATGCTAATTCATGTGACACCTGTTTAGTTAGATTCCCCTTTTTAATGCAAGTTCACATGACAAGTTGAAACCCATGATTCAGTCTATGTTGTAAATTCACATATATGCATGTTGACTATTTTGCAAGTTCACACCTATGATGTTCATATTGACTTTGCCAAAAATGCCAAGTTTTCACCTATATCATGTTTATGGTTATGAATTCCTTTATGCCAATTTTGTGTGCGCTAAATTAGGCTAAGTTTTTAGCCTAATATTATATGTTAAAAACCATGCGAACGAAAATTAGGCTAAGATTGTTAGCCTAATAATTAGACGGGGTAACGTTGGGAAAATTAGTAACTTGACATAAATTGGTAAAAATATATGAAATTGGCATGTTTGTCACATGTCAAAATTGGTGGCACTTGAATGGTATAAATTCTTGTACCAAAAAGGTTAAACTTGGAAAGTGGGCCACAGCATTTAATTGTTGACAAAATTACATATAATAAGTAATAAAGACAAATATGTAAATTTAGAAAATACGAATATGCTTAACACAAGGTTGGATTGAGTTGTGATGTAAACCTGCCCGGACCCGCCCGATTGTCCAGCAGTCACAACAATACCTATCCAATGTGGGTGATTAAGCATTGAGCCCAATAATGACCTGAGGTTAGACTGAGTTACGGTGTAAATCTGCCCGGAACCGACCGGCACATCCAGTAACCGTAACAATACCTGTCTAATGTGAGTGGTCGGTGCTTTAAAAAGCTAAGGACAGACAAGTTAGGATGGTAGGGTTAAGTTAACTAAAACACTTAACCAATTCAACATGTTAATTAAACTAATGGGTGGGGTTAGGTAAATACAGACACTTAACCACTTAACATGTTTGACTAGAAAACCCTAGTAATGGGGACCCATTTCAGCAGTAACCCAATTAGGTATCATGGTACCTTGAAACTAGGCAGGGTGGGGCACGATTACTGGGTTGATTGTAAGCGGTCAAAAGCGACGGCGGTGGGTGCAACAGTGTGGGTTCTAACGGAGTATGGGCATGCACACACTTCGGAGCAGACAAATAGGGCACTGGGGGCACCAGTAGTATAACCTATGCATTCTAGCATTGTGTCGGGCCGCCACCATGGGACTTGAGACACCCCATGGTGAGACCAGCATATGTATCTACAATCTTTGCGGGCCGTATGACACAGATGACTATGCGAGTAGGAGCCGATCTTTAGAAAGGAGGATCACTTCACCTCGATCATGGGGTGCCAGTTGAGATAATGCAAGTAGGTGCAAAGATATAGTGTGGAGTGCGATAGTATATTCGATTCAAACTGCTTTCCCTTAGTTTATGATACTTTCATATTTCCAATTTATACTTATCATGTCATTTTTCTTATTCTCATATTGAAGAGTCACTATACTTACCAGGCTTTATTTCTGACCCTATTTTCTTTCATCTTCTTTTCTTCCGTCCCCTCCCCCCCCCCCCCCTCCCCCAGGTCCACAGGGAGGAAACAACCCAGCTTAGTCATATTCTTTGCAAGCCTCAAGATAGTAGATGAACTGTTTGGACTCTCTTTCCTTGGCTATGGCTGTTGGACACACTCTATAGGGATTATGCAGTTTTAGTTATGTTTTTATGCTTCTTTATTTAATAACCAAGACAGAAATGATGATGTAATGTTTTGGAAGTTATTATGTGACAATTATGGAAATGTTTTGTATGAACACATATTTATTGAAATAAAAAGTCTGTTGTTTTCCGCTGCTTATATATGTGTTTTATCTGTCTTATGTTTTATCTGTGACTTTTACTTACAAACCTCCACCAAAGTTAAGGCATTCTCTTTGTGAGTGACCTTAATGGAGGGTGGAGGTGTCTCACTTGGTATCAGAGCAGAGATTTACTAGACTAGATAAATGTTTTTGAAACTATTTTCAAAAAGAAGTTTAAAGAAGCATTGTTTTCAAGAAAAAGAGTTATTTTTAAAAGGCATAACTCCCCAAAAGCCATATGCACTACCTCTCTATCCTTTGTCTTGAATACTTTCCTTTTTGTTCCAGCATGTCTAGAGATCTTAACCTTCCAGAAGGAGTACCGATCCCTGGCTGGTTCCGAAGGTTCCTAGAGGCTAGGGCCAATGGTGCGGGCCCACCAGACATTCCTCCTCCCACAGTGGCAGCGGTTCCTCATCCTCTTCCTCCTAGTGGAAATACTTTCGCTAAGACGTGTAGAGACTTCAAGGCTATGGGTGGAAAGGACTTTTATGGAACTAAATCCTTTGTAGTAGCAAGGAACTGGCTGAAGGAGACCGAAGATTTGTTTGTCATCTTCGAAGTTGACGACAGGTAAAAGATACAACTAGCAGTGTGGTTGCTTAAAGATGAAGCTTCCTATTGGTGGGAAGTTACCCATGCTGAAAGGCCAGTGGAGACTTGGGAAGATTTGAGGATGAGATTTGAGACGAAGTTCCTCTCCCAAGCTGAAAGAAGCCTGCAGATGCAAAGTTCCTAACTCTTAAGCAAGGAAGTATGACGATCAAGGAGTATGTCAATCAGTTTAATCAGTTGGCCAGATTTGGGCTGCATTTAGTAAACACCCAACACAAGAAGGCCCTTCGCTTCGTCAAAGGTCTGAATGAGCCTCTACACAGCCTTGCTATGACCCATATACCAATGGGGGCAACTTATGAAAGCTTGGTGGACATGGCGCTGCTACACGAGGAAGATAAAGGCAAGAAAGAGGCAAAGGCGGAAGTGCCTCAAGAAAAGAAAGAGGGTTTACGGGCTAAGAAGACAGACTTCAAGAACGACAGGAAGAACAACAAACCCCGTGAAAAGAGAAGGTGCAATTTCTGTGGCATTGTGGGGCATATAGCAGAAGGCTGCAGTAAGAAGAAGGCAAAGATGAATGGTGGTTGTTTCCATTGTGGAGAGACTGGACACTTGGCTAAGGACTGCCCAAAGAAGCGGGGGCAGGGACAGAGGACTGGATCCACCTCATGTGGACAGGTTCATGCTCTGGTGGCACCTCCACAGGAGCGAGGTAGAAATATTTCTGTAGAAAGCTTAGTTTATCTTTATGATCATCCAGTTCGCACTCTCTTTGATTCTGGTGCATCACACTCCTTTATTTCATCTGCTTTAGTAGAATCTCTGCACCTAGACACTAGTATGGTAGAAGATCCCTTGGTTGTTTCAAATCCAATTGGGGGCTCGGCTTATTTGTCGATGGTTTGCTTGGATTTGAATATCTCTATTCTAAGTGTTAAATTTAGATGTAGTGCCTTTGTTTTGGGCTTCTCAGGATATGGACTGATCTTAGGCATGGACTGGTTATCCAGTAATGGTGTCATTCTTGATTGTGAGAAAAGAGTGGTTAGGCTCTTGACTCGGCTCGGCAACACTCTGGAAATTTCTTGTAATCCCTTGAATGTTGTTATGCTTAGTTATCTAGAGTCGCTTGACGCTTCTGTTGAGAATTTGCAGTCGGTTAGAGTGGTCCGGGAATATCCGGATATCTTTGAAGAGGTGAAAGGCTTACCTCCGAAGCGGGAAATGGACTTCTGCATATATCTTGTCAATAATGTAAAGCCAGTAGCTCTGCTTGTTAGACGCATGGCTCCAAAGGAGAGAAAGGAGCTCAGTAAGCAAGTTAAGGAGCTTCTCGAGAAGGGGTTTATTAGGCGGAGTATCTCGGAATGGGATGCTCCAGTGGTGTTCGCCACCAAAGTAGATGGCTTACTACGTCTTTGTGTGGACTATAGGGAGCTAAAAAAGCAGACTAAAAAGAATAGACACCCGCTTCCCAGAATAGACGATTTGTTTGATCAGCTTGTAGGTGTGTCGGTCTTCTCCCAACTTGATCTGGCTACCGGGTTCCATCAGCCACGGGTAGCTGAAGATAGCATTGATAAAACGGCGCTCAGAACCCCAGACGGTTTCTAGGAGTGGCTTGTCATGCCTTTCGGCTTGACAAACGCACCCGCTTATTTCATAGACCTAATGAGCAGGGTGTTCTGAGAATTCCTCGATAAGTTCGTGTTGGTCTTCGTAGACGATATTTTGATCTTCTCAAAGAATGAGTAAGAACATGCTCAGCATCTGAAGGAGATCATGGAAACCCTTCGAGTTCACCAGCTAAAAGCCAAATTCTCCAAGTGCCACTTTTGGAGAGAAGAAGTGAGGTTTCTTGGACATATAGTGCCAAAAGAGGGGTTAGCTGTGGACCCCGCGAAAGTGGTGGCAGTGCAAGATTGGAAGACACCAAGAAACGCAACTGAAGTCCGAAGCTTTCTTGGGCTAGCTGGTTTTGACCGAAAGTTCATTAGGGACTTCGCGAAAATCTCAGCTCCACTCACAAGGCTAACAAAGAAGAATCTGGCGTTCTCTTGGGATATGGATTGCGAGTTTGCTTTCCAACGATTAAAAAGAGCTCTTACAACAGCCCCAGTTCTGACTTTGCCGGATGGAAGCAAGATGTTCACAATATATACGGATGTGTGTGGTACAGGGCTAGGCGCAGTTCTGATGCAAGAAGGGAGGGTAGTAGCTTATGGTGGAAGACAATTGAGAGTACATGAAAAGAACTACCCAACCCATGATCTTGAGTTGGCCACCATCGTTTTTGCGCTTAAGTCTTGGCGCCATTATCTCCTAGGTGAGAAGTTCAAATTATATACTGATCATAAATCGTTGAAGTATCTTTTCTCGTAGAAAGATCTTAATTTGAGGCAGCAAAGGTGGATGGAGTTACTTGCCTCGTATGACTTTGAGATTTCCTATACTCCTGGCAAAGGCAACGTAGTAGCAGACGCGTTGAGCAGAAAGAAGCTGACCCTAACCCCTCTCTTTGTAGAAAGGCAAAGCTTGGAGTATATAGCCAGTTTTGACTTTAGGCCCTCCTCAGATTTTATACCTGGTTTATTGGCATCCCTAGAAGTACGGCTTACTCTTTTAGACTCAATAAGGGCCGCACAACGCGAAGACCCTCAGCTTGTTGATGTGATTGATAAACTAATTATGTGTGAAACTTCCAGTCACCTCAATAGGTACTCCATCGATGATAAGGGTTGGCTGAGACGGGATGGAAGGCTATGTGTCCCACAAGCAAGGGATTTAGTAAGGAAGGTTCTTGATGAAGCACATCATTCCAAGATAACAATACACTCAGGTGGGGATAAGATGTACAAAGATGTAAAGAGAGTTTTCTATTGGAGCGGCATAAAGAAGGACGTGGCGGATTTCGTTTCTAAGTGTGTGACATGCCAACAGGTCAAGGCGGAAAAAAAGAAGCCTGGAGGACTGCTTCATCCTCTAGAAGTCCCGCAATGGAAGTGGGATAGCATTTCAATGGACTTCATTGATGGGTTGCCTAGGTCAAGAAGAGGCAATACTAGCATTTAGGTAATAGTGGACAGGCTTACTAAAAGCGCCCACTTTTTACCTATCAAGAGTAGAAGGACTGCTTCGTCTTTAGCTTCTCTTTATCTCAAGGAAACGGTTCGACTCCATGGAATACCCTCCGGCATGGTGAGTGACAGAGACCCCATCTTTACGAGCGAATTTTGGCGGAGTCTGCAAGAAGCTATAGGCACACAGTTATGCTTGAGCACGGCCTATCACCCCCAAACCGATGGTCAGACGGAAAGGGTGAACAGAGTACTGGAAGATCTTCTAAGACTGTGCGTTCTTGACTTCGGAGGGACTTGAGAGGATCATCTTCCTTTAGTGGAATTCGCCTACAACAATAGTTACAAAGCCACCATTGGTATGGAGCCCTTCGAAGCTTTGTATGGAAGACCTTGACGATCACCAACTTGTCGGTGGGAGTCTGCTGACAAGATTATACTTGGGCCAGACATGACTAGAGAGACTTCAGAAAAAGTGGACCTGATACGAAGGAGAATGAAGACTGCCCAAGACAGATAGAAATCCTACGCAGACAAAAGAAGGACTGACCTTGAGTTTGAGATTGGGGACAGGGTTTTCCTTAAGGTATACCCTTTAAGGAACGTCGTTCGCTTTGGATCTGCAGGAAAGCTAGCACCAAGATTTGTAGGACCATTCCCTATCATTGAGAAGATTCGGAAAATGGCTTATAGAGTAGAGCTGCCCGAATGGTTGGCGGGAATTCACAACGTATTTCACGTTTCTTATCTCCGGAAATGTCTACATGAATCTGCGGAAGTGGTGGAGCCAAGCATTCTAGAAGAAGCCGAAGTGGAACGCGAAGCAACTGTGAGGAGAGTTCCAACTCGAATCATAGGAACTGAAGTGAAAAAGCTAAGCAACCACGAAGTCAAGCTCGTCAAGGTTCAGTGGAGCTTCGTCGAGGAAGACGCGACTTGGGAAACGGAGGACAGAATACGCGTGGCCTACCCTTTTCTTTTTTAGGGTACATCTTTGATTTCTCTTTTTCTTTAAGTTGTGCTTGTATCTATCTTTTTAGGTATAATCTCCTCGATATTATCCTTTATCCTTAGGTAGAAACCCATTTGGATGTAAACATGTAATTGAAACATGTTATTGTTGATGGCTGCAAGTGGTTGCAAGTGGTTGCTAGCGGTTGCTAGTGGTTGCTCGTGGATGCATACACACACAGCGTAGGTTTTAGATCGGCTCAGTCACTTCATATTGCATATGCATATATGTATTTATATTTGTATGTGGTTGAAACTTGATATGTTGTCATATGGATGTTGCATTCGTATAAATGATTGCGCACTCATGTAGAATTATGAGTAGGGAAAAAATTTGCATACATAATGGATTCATGACACTTACATGATTCACACTAAGGAGGTCAACTGAATCAGTAGACCGCCTAATTTTTGCATTAGATAAGGACATATACATGCACTGTGCATATGATTATGAAGTATTAGAAGTCTTTTAAGGACAATGGACGCCTGTGTTTGTAGGTTGAGTAGATGGACGATTGGATGTTAGGACTTACGTTCTCCTAGACTTGAAGATTTCAGGGACGAAATCCTTTTAAGGAGGGGAGAATGTAACACCTCAAATTTTCTGTTAACTGTAAATTAACAAATTAAAGTATAATTAATTCAAAATGAAAGAATTAAGGGAAACGGGTTAAGCCATTGCGTTCATCTCAGAATTCTGCTTGAGATAGAGTCCGAGTTTGCGTGAATCGGACTCCGTATGAAGGAGTTATGACCTCCGGAAGTTTCAGAATTCAATTCAAAATTCAAACAGTTCAAAATTTAGTTCAAATTTCGAATTCAGACCCAAACTGGGCTGGGCGGGAAAATTCCCGTCTAGGCACCAGGTCGACCATAGGGTCGACCTGGGGGTCGACCTAGGTGACAAGGTCGATCTGGTTTGGCCCGGGCTGGCCTAGTCGGTTTCTGGTCGAATTTCTGAGCTTGGTTGTGTCACTAGGGCTGATTTGTCACATTCTGGTTGGCTCCTCTCGAAGTGAATGGTCTAGATTCACCTATGATCATCTGACGGCTCAAATCAATCTGAAATTCTATAAATATAACTCAACACTCAACCTAAATTCACACAAATAATATAGAACTAGAGCCGCCATGCTGTCGGGAGAAAACTAAGAGGAGCCTCCACTTGTAGAAAAGCTTAGTGACGAGCCAAAATTAAAGTTAAAATGCGAATCTAATCAACGTTGTCTACCCAAAGGAAAGCAATTCAAATTCAGAATTCAGAAATCAGAAAACAAGACCGTCGTTTGTTGTAAGTATAGTGATTTTTCCGATATGAATAAAAGTTAGGATTTGATTCGATGTAAAATGGAAATGGAATTGTGTTATTGTGTAACAACGATGTTAATTCATATCTATGTATTGAAATGATTGTGGTATTGTGATGTTTGTGGTATAGTTGAGTTGATATTGATCCTATTGTACATTTAGAATCACATGCAAGTTGTATAGTTCATGTTGTAATCAACACCTATATGTTTATGTGATTATATAGGTAGTATGTGATTAAGATTTCATTTATATATATGCTAAAACCTCTATGCCTAAATGATTATATTCATATACATGTTCCTATTTTTATACAAAAGTTGCAAGTTCCTAATTGGATCCATGCCCAAGATCCACTTTAATACATGTTTCATGTTGTAGTTAGACATATGATTTGGATCTAGTTCACATGTGATAAAATTATACAAACTGAACATGTCATATTCTTATCATATGTTAGTGATGTTCGATGTTATGCCTAGATCTAAACATGTTTAGGTTTATGTTGTCTAAATCATATGCTAATTCATGTGACACCTATTTAGTTAGATTCCCCTTTTTAATGCAAGTTCACATGACAAGTTGAAACCTATGATTCAGTCTATGTTGTAAATTCACATATATGCATGTTGACTATTTTGCAAGTTCATACCTATGATGTTCATATTGACTATGCCAAAAATGCCAAGTTTACACCTATGTCATGTTTATGTTTATGAATTCCCTTATGCCAATTTTGTGTGCGCTAAATTAGGCTAAGTTTTTAGCCTAATATTATATGTTAAAAACCATGCGAACGAAAATTAGGCTAAGATTGTTAGCCTAATAATTAGACGGGGTAACGTTGGGAAAATTGGTAACTTGACATAAATCGGTAAAAATATATGAAATTGGCATGGTTGTCACATGCCAAAATTGGTGGCACTTGAATGGTATAAATTCTTATACCAAAAAGGTTAAACTTGGAAAGTGGGCCACAAGATTTAATTGTTGACAAAATTACATATAATAAGTAATAAAGACAAATATGTAAATTTAGAAAATACGAATATGCTTAACACGAGGTTGGATTGAGTTGTGACGTAAACCTGCCCGGACCCGCCCGACTGTCCAGTAGTCACAACAATACCTATCCAGTGTGGGTGGTTAAGCATTGAGCCCAATAAGGACCCGAGGTTAGACTGAGTTACGGTGTAAATCTGCCTGGAACCGATCGGCACATCCAGTAACCGTAACAATACATGTCTAATGTGAGTGGTCGGTGATTTAAAAAGCTAAGGACAGACAAGTCAGGATGGTAGGGTTAAGTTAACTAAAACACTTAACCAATTCAACATGTTAATTAAACTGATGGGTGGGGTTAGGTAAATACAGACACTTAACCACTTAACATGTTTGACTAGAAAACCCTAGCAACGGGGACCCATTTCAGCAGTAACCTAATTAGGTATCATGGTACCCTGAAACTAGGCAGGGTGGGGCACGATTACTGGGCTGATTGTAAGCGGCCAAAAGCGACGGCGGTGGGTGCAACAGTGTGGGCTCTAACGGAATGCGGGCGTGCACACACTTCGGAGCAGACAAATTGGGCACTAGGGGCACCAGTAGTATAACCTATGCATTCTAGAATTGTGTGGGGTCGCCACCATGGGACTTGATACACCCCATAATGAGACCAGCATAGGTATCTACAATCTTTAGGAGCTGTATGACACAGATGATTATGCGAGTAGGAGCCGATCTTTAGAAAGGGGGGTCACTTCACCTTGATTATGGGGTGCCAGTTGAGATAGTGCAAGTCGGTGCAGGGATATAGTGTGGGGTGCGATAGTATATTCGATTCAAATTGCTTTCTCTTAGTTTATGATACTTTCCTATTTCCAGTTTATACTTATCATGTCCTTTTTCTTATTCTCATACTGAAGAGTCACTAGACTTACCAGGCTTCATGTCTGACCCTATTTTCTTTCGTCTTCTTTTCTTCTGTTCCCTCCTCCCTCAAGTCCACAGGGAGGAAACAACCCAGCTTAGTCAGATTCTTTGCAAGCTTCAAGGTAGTAGATGTACGGTTTGGACTCTCTTTCCTTGGCTATGGCTGTTGGACACACTCTATGGGGATTATGCAATTTTAATTATTTTTTTGTGCTTCTTTATTTAATAACCAAGACAGAAATGATGATGTAATGTTTTGGAAGTTATTATGTGACAGTTATGGAAATGTTTTGTATGAACGCATATTTATAAAATAAAAAGTCTGTTGTTTTCCGCTGCTTATATATATGTGTTATATCTGTCTTTTGTTTTATCTGTGACTTTTACTTACAAACCTCAACCCAAGTTAAGGCATTCCCTTTGTGAGTGACCTTAATGGAGGGTGGGGTGAATCTAATGTGGGAGGTCTTGCAAGATTACGGTTATAATGAATTAATGAACACTTAACCAAGATAAGACATGTGGTAAGACATGGGAATGATAAAAGGGTTAAGTGGGTAACATGGGTAGCATGTGAAACATAATTAAAACACTTAACCAAGATGAGACATGTGATTAGACATGGGGATATAGAGGGGTTAAGTGGGAATTCCTAGTGGGGAACAAGCTTAGGTGGGAAGCTTGTGTCCAGTGGGTGGACCCTTTTCAACCAGTAACTCATTTAGTATCTATGTGATCTCGAACTAGGTCGAGGTTCATAGACGCTTACTAGGTTTGATTGTAAGAGGTCAATAAAGAGTTAGCGATGACAGTGCAAGTCCAACGGAGTCATGTGCGTGCGTGGGTCCGAGCAGGTAGGTAAGATGTTGTTGCATCATGTAGGCATAAGCCGTGCATTTTAGTAGTATCGGGTTGCCACTTTAGGAAGTGATACACCCTACTGTGGGACCCGCACGGGTATCTATGAGTCAGGGAGCCGATCAAATGGGGAGGGTAGTGGGTACAACTAGTGGAGATAGGAGCAGGCGGTACCTATGACAGCAGCTAGGAGTACACGAAACTACCATTATTATTATTATTATTATTATTATTATTATGTTTAGTAAGAGGGATCAACTTTTAGTATGGAACTAGTATTGGTGCGGTGTAGGAATTATATTATAGTGATTAGAAGTGCAATCAATGTTATATCTTGTTCATCTTGTCATATCTGCTTATGTTACAGTCATCTCTTATATCCAGTTTATGTTTTTATCCTGCTACTTTACTGATCATATAGTTAAAGTCACTAGACTCGCCAGACGTATGTCTGACCCTTTTTGTTTTGCCTCTTTTTTTTTCCTTCCCCCCCCCCCCCCCAGGTCCTCAGGGTGGGACTAGTGAAGCTTGACTTGGATTACTTTCTTCTTGAAGTGCTTGGAAGTGTTGAAAGTAATGCTCAGCATTATCTCTTTTCCATTATGGCTATTTGGAGTGGGATTATGGTTTTACTTTTATGTACTCTGATAATAATTTTGTACAAGATGGATATTTGTGTACTTGGCTTAGTATATGGTTTTGATATTGTAACTAGACACGTTTGGATTTTCCGCTGCAATGAATAAATTTTGAATTTTCTCAAGTACTATTTTATGTATCTGTCTTCTGATATTCTGTTCTATACTCTTATAAAACTCCATGAAAGTTAACGCATTCCCTTAGTGAGTGACATTAATGGACGTGGGGTGCTACACGTGGTATCAGAGCTGAAGGTTACCAGAACAAATAAAAGATTTTGAAAACTGTTTTCGAAAGCATTTTTTTTAAGAAGTTTTTTCAAAAACATGTTTTAAAGAAAGTATTTTCAAGAAAAAGGTTTATTATGAAAAACATAATCCCCAAAAGCCATATATCTATCTTTCGATTCTCTGTTTTGAATCTCTTTCTTTTCCTTTCAACATGTTTGGGGAACCTGTTATACCCGAGGGCGTACATATACCAGGTTGGTTCAGAAGGTATCTGGAGGCTAGGGCTACTGCCATAGGCCCAACAGACGTTCCTCCTTCCCCAGCTGCAGCAGCTCCTCCTCCTCTCCCCCCCCCCATGTAGATGCTTTTTCTAAGATATGCAAAGACTTCCGTGCGATGGGCGGAAATCCGTTTTATGGGACTGAGATGTTTGTTGAGGCTCGGAATTGGCTCTAAGAAGTGGAGAATTTGTTTGGTATCTTTGAGATAGACGAGGGAAGGAAAGTTCAGCTAGCTGCTTGGTTGATGAAGGATGAAGCTTCCTTTTGGTGGGAAGTAACTAATGGAGGAAGTCCAATGGAGACGTGGATAGACTTCAGACAAAGAATTGAGTCGAAATTTCTTTCACAAGCAGAGGAGAGTTTATATATGGAATGGTTCTTAGCTTTGAAATAAGGGAGTTTGTCTGTGAAGGAGTACGTTAACAAGTTTAACCAGTTAGCAAGATTTGGGATGGAATTAGTTAATACACCACATAAGAAGGCCTTGAGATTTGCCAAGGGTCTGAATGAACCATTACATAGGTTGGCTATGTCCCACATTCCTATGGGGGCTACTTTCGAAAATCTTGTTCATATGGCGTTGATGCATGAAGAGGAGAAAGGTGCTAGTGTAGTTAAGGATCAAGACAAGAAAGTGGATCCAAAGAAAGCACATCAACAACAAAAGAAAGGTGGTAAGGATTACGAGGTCCATGGGAAGAAAGGGCGTTTTAATTGTGGAACACCAGGCCACTTAAGTAAGGACTGTAGGAAGAAGAAGAAGACAGGTTGCTTCCAATGTGGTGAGGCAGGACATATGATTAAAGGTTGGCCGAGGAGGACAGGACAAGGGCAATGGCAGAGGACAGGACCTACTTCTGGAGGGCAGGTTCATGCTCTCATGGCACCAGGGCATGAGAGAGGTAGAAACATTTTTGTTGAAAGTTTGATTTTCCTTTTTGATCATCCTGTTCAAACTTTGTTTGATTCTGACGCTTCATATTCGTTTATACCTGCTTCGTTAGTTGAAACATTGCACCTAAATACTAGTCTAGTTATGGATCCCGTTGTTGTCTCAAATCCTATCGGGGGTGCGGCTCATCTTTCTATGTTATGTACGGATTTGAGAGTATATGTGTATGGCGTTGAGTTCGAATGCAACGCTTATGTGCTTGGCTTCACAGGCTATGGGTTGATTCTAGGAATGGATTGCCTAGCCAGGTATGGTGCCATTCTCAACTGTGAAAAGAGGGTAGTTAGACTGTTTACTAGTTTGGGTAATACTCTCGATATTTCTTGTGACCCTAAGGGTTCTGTTATGCTTAGCTACCTAGAATCTCTTAACACATCTATTGATGATTTGCAATTTGTTCGAGTAGTCCGTGAGTATGCAGGTGTCTTTGAAGAGGTTAGGGGATTACCTCCAAAACGCGAGATAGATTTCTGAATATATTTGGTGGACAATGCAAAGCCAGTTGCATTGCCCGTGCGCCACATGGCTCCAAGAGAAAGGAGGGAGCTTAGTAAACAAGTGAAAGAGTTGCTTGAGAAAGGGTTCATAAAAAGAAGTATCTCGGAGTGGGGTGGTCCAGTTGTTTTTGCTACGAAGGCTGATGGTTCGCTTAGATTGTGCGTGGACTGTAGGGAGCTGAATAAGCTCATGAAGAAAAACAGACACCCATTGCCGAGGATAGATGATTTGTTCGATCATTTGGTTGGTGCTTCGGTTTTCTCGCAGTTGGACTTAGCTACAGGATTTCATCAGTTGAGGGTAGCCGAGGATAGTATAGATAAGACTGCTTTTAGGACACTTGACGGTTTCTTCGAATGGCTCGTCATGCCTTTTGGTTTGAAGAATGCTCCTGCATATTTCGTAGACTTAATGAGTAGCGTGTTTAGGGAGTTTCTAAACAAGTTCGTGGTAGTCTTTGTGGATGATATGTTGATATTCTCTAGAAGTGTGGAAGAACATGCCCTACATCTTAGGGAAGTCTTAGAGACCCTTCGAGCACATCAACTCAAAGCTAAGTTCTCCAAATGTCATTTTTGGAGGAAGGAAGTGAGGTTCTTAGGGCACGTGGTCTCTAAGGAAGGGATAGCAGTAGATCCCACGAAGGTGGTAGCAATCCAAGATTGGAAGATTCCTAAGAACGCTATTGAAGTAAGAAGTTTTCTTGGTTTGGCGGGCTATTACAGAAAGTTCATCAAGGACTTTGCAAAGATATCAGCCCCACTTACATGGTTGACGAAAAAGAATTTGACCTTTTCTTGGGATGTTGACTGTGATGATGGTTTCCAACGTTTGAAGAGGGCATTGACGACAGCTCCAGTTTTAGTTTTGCCAGATGGGAGTAAACCGTTCACAGTGTATACCGCTGCTTGCGGGACAGGGCTTGGCGTTGTTTTGATGCAAGAGGGAAGGGTGGTATGCTATGGTGGAAGGCAATTAAAGGCCCATGAGAAGAATTACCCTACCCACGACTTAGAGTTAACTTCCATAGTTTTTACGCTTAAGTCCTGGCGTCACTATTTGCTTGGTGAGAGGTTTGAGTTGTATACAGACCATAAGTCACTAAAATACATGTTCTCTCAAAACCATTTAAACTTAAGGCAACAAAGGTGGATGGAGTTCTTAGCATCCTATGATTTTGAGATTACATATACCCCTAGAAAGGGTAACGTTGTAGCTGACGTCTTGAGTAGAAGGAAGTTGACTTTGAGTCCTTTGTTTGTCGAGTGGCAGAGTTTAGAGTATATCTCTACCTTTGACTTTAGACCCTCTATCGATTATGTACCCGGTTTGTTGGCATCGTTAGAGGTACGACCTATACTTTTGGATCAGATAGGTGCGACACAGCGAGATGACCCACAGTTGATGGAGATAGAAGAAAAGCTCATAAGAGGGGAGTCTTCGAGTCATCTTAGTAGGTATACTATCGATGACAAAGGTTGGTTGCGTAGAAATAAGAGACTTTGCATATCTCAAGACGAGAATTTGAGAAAGACAATCCTTGAAGAAGCACATCATTCTAAGATGACTATACATCCCGGCGGTGACAAGATGTATAGGGACATGAAGCGAGTTTTCTTTTGGGCCAGAATGAAGAAGGATATGGCTGAGTTCGTTTCTAGATGCTTAGTGTGCCAGCAAGTCAAGGCTGAACAAAAGAAGCCTGGTGGTTTACTTCACCCTTTAGAGGTTCCACAGTGGAAATGGGAAAGTGTTTCCATGGATTTCGTTGACGGGTTGCCGAGGTCAAAGAAGGGTAATACGGGGATTTGGTTAGTAGTAGATAGACTTACCAAGATCATCCATTTCATTCCCATTAAGAGTAAAAGAACAGCGGCATGGTTAGCATCTGTTTATCTCCGAGAGATAGTTCATCTACACGGCATACCTTCTAGTATCGTAAGCAACCGAGATCCCATTTTCACTAGTGAGTTTTGGAAGAGCTTTCAAGAGGCGGTAAGAACGCAATTGTGTTTGAGCACCACTTATCACCCTCAGACGGATGGCCAAACAGAAAGAGTGAATCGGATTCTAGAAGATCTTTTGAGGTTATGTATCTTGGACTTTGGGGGGACATGGGAGGAACATCTTCCATTAGTAGAGTTCGCCTACAACAACAGATATCAGACTAGTATTGGCATGGAACCTTTTGAAGCTCTATATGGACGACCTTGCCGATCACCGACTTGGTAGGAGTCTACGGATAAGATTTTTCTTAGGCTTGAGATGATTAGGGAAACTTTAGAGAAGATAGACTTGATACGAAGATGCATGAAGATGGCACAGGATCGACAAAAGTCATATGTTGATAAAAGAAGGACCAATCTTGAGTTCAGTGTTGGAGACATGGTCTTTATTAAAGTATCACCGTTTAGGAACGTAGTTCGCTTTAGGTCTGTAGGGAAATTGGAAACAAGGTTCGCAGGGTCATTCCCCATTACAGAGCGAATTGGACAGACGGCCTATAGAGTGAAGTTTCCCAAGAAGCTTAGTGGTGTTCATGACGTATTTCATGTGTTGCATTTGCAGAAGTGTTTACATGATACCGCGGAAGTAGTAGAGCTGAGCATGCTTAGGGAAGTGGAAGTGGAGCGAGATGCCATGATTAGACGAGCTCCTACATGCATCCTTGGATCAGAGGTCAAGAAGTTACGCAACCGAGAGGTCAAGTTGGTTAAAGTCCAATGGGGAGATGATCAAGGAGATGCGACTTGGGAGACTGAAGACAAGATACGCGCGTTGTACCCTTTCCTTTTTGAGGGTATGTTCTTAACTTCTCCTTTTTCTACCGCTTTGTTTATACTTGTTCTATCGTTTAGTGTATCCTCTCGATTATATCTTCGACCCTTAGGTAGAAAATCCTATGGTTGTAAATATGTGTTTGAGGCATGTTATGTTTGGTAGATGCAAGTGGATGTAAGTGTTTGCTAGTGGTTGCTCGTGGATGCATTTACACACACATTAGGCACTAGATCGGCTCAATCACTTTCATATTGCATATGAATGAGTGTGCATATTCAAGTTAATGGATGTATATTGAATGTGTTATCATATAGATGCTACATTTGAATGAATGGTTGTGCACTCATATAGAAATGATATGTATCGTTAGGATTCTTTTGCATACATAATGGATGCATGGCACTATCGTGTTTTGCATTAAGGAGGTCAACTGAATTAGTAGACTGCCTGATCTTTCCATGAGATAAGGAACATATACACACACATTTGCATATGTTCATATAACATTAGAAATCTTTTATGGACAATGGATGCTTGTGGATAATGGGTGAGCAGATGGATGATAAGATGGTAGGATACATTCTTCTTAACTTAAAGATTTCGGGGACGAAATCCTTTAAGGAGGGGAGAATGTAACACCCCGTAATTTTAAAAAACATGACATAAGGGATAATTAAAGAATACTTAATGTTAACATGAAGAATTAAGGGAAACTGGTTGCACCATTGCGTTCGTCTCGGAATTCTGCTTGGGATAAAGTCCGAGTTTGCGTAAATCGAATATCATATGAAGAAGTTATGAAGCTTCGAAGATTTCAACTTAAAGCAGAATTTAAATTAAAATAATAATTAAAAATAAAAAATGAATTCAAAAATCAAAATCAGCCGAATCTAGGTGAGCGGGAAATCTCCCACTCTAGGGTGTCGACCCCCTAGGGGAGTCGACATAGGTGTCGACCCCCCTAGGGGTGTCGATAGGGGTGTCAACCCCCCATCTGTCCAGATCTAGACGACGTATTTTGATGGTCTAGGACTGATGTATCCTTCTGGGATTGGCTGGATGACGTGTTTTTCTGGTTTGGAGGGTTCAGATGGATCCAAATCTAATCTAAGGGTCCTAATTCACCTAAAGCATCTATAAAATACCCTTAAGCCTAACCCTAATCTCATTGTTATTCATCCATGGTGCCTCCATGCTGCTCTAGCCTAAATTAACCTAGCCTTTCTTCTCCAACCAAAATCAAAGTAGAGATTTAGAGATAGTTCTTCTTCAACAATCAAATTAGAAAATCAGATCTACATCAATCAAGTAGAGATCATTCAAGATCCGAATTGCTACAACAACGCCTAATTTTCTAAGAATCCTATCGCTGTGAGTCTATGTCACTTTCACATATAATTAAATTAAAAGTAATTGTGATAGGATTGTAAATTCGATCTAATGTATATGCCTGTGACTGAGATGAATCTTATCAAGTTTGTAAATCTTTATCTTTTAGATCCATATCCATAAAACTGCCATATGCCTTTCTGACCCAGTTTATCATTATATGCATGTTTATGTTTCATATGCATGTTCTTATGTTTACGCCAATTTTGATATTGATTCTCTTCTCCTCTTCTTTTCCTTTTCTTTTATGATATTAGGCTAACTTCGAGCCTAACATATTATGTTGAGATTTGTGTATGAATAACGTTTGGACGATTGAGAAAAGTTTAGGAAAAATTGTAACACCCCACCTCCGCCAGGGTAACTCTTGCAAGCACACTAGCTTTGGAGGGGCGTTAAACAAGGTAAACATGCATGCAGATATCACAAGACAGAACATATAAGTAAAACAGAGTAAATAAAGCAGCGGATAAAACTACTATTTCAAAACCATAGTCAAGTTACATCAAAGTACTGTCATTATTTTCCAACTACTACAAGTCTAGAAAACATAAACTGAAAACTGGAAATAACATAAAGTAACTATCCCCAAAGTAGAATAAAGCCATAGCGAGCTCAAGTCCAAACCGTACATGAGCTATCCAGAAAAGCAGCTAAATATCCAAGCCAAGTACCAGTATTCCCACCCTGTAAACCGGGGGGGGGGGGGGACGGAAGAAAAGAGGCAAAAGAAAACGGGTCAGTCAAAAAGACTGGTAAGTCCTATCTACTATCAGTATAAAAACTAATAAAGTTAACTGGTCATGTGAAGCAGAGATGAAACATAGGGTGATAACTAGCATGGTGAAAAGTTAACAAGATAGATCAAGTGTGGTATCGCATATACAAGGTTAAGTTGCACCAGGTGTGTACTAGTATTCTAATCCATGTCAAGTATAATCAAGAAATGATCCCTTGGCCCAAAGTTGGCCCACATCATGAGATGACCTAAATCGAGGTCCAACTACTCGGTCTAGTCGATCGGCTCCCTATAAGCCTAACTCGTCGTGTATAGGTGTCATGCGGCCCAAACGCGAGATGTAGTCGACTGTGCAAGGTCCACCCTAGGGTGTATCCGAGCCCTAGGGTGCCAACCCCTGACACCAAAACAAGCATGCACAGTCCAAACCTACTGGTGCCCATGCCTGTATTTCATCCCGACTACGTGCACGACCATAGTCCGCCGGAATCTACAATGGCGCACCAAACCAGCCGTCCCTTTTGGTCACTTACAATCAGCCCAGTAATCGTGCCCCACCCCAGCCTAGTCCCTAGGGTATCCCGATACGCTCTGATGGGTTACTGCTGAAAAGGACCCCGCAACTAGGGTTTCTAATGGGTTAAATGTGATTAACCCTATCCAAACCACGTATCAAGTTGGTTAAGTTTATCCAAGATTCATGACTTAACCCTATCAATCCATCATGTTCATTTGGTTAAATATTCAAGTGGTTCATAACTTAACCCTATCAATCCATCATGTTCATTTGGTTAAGTATTCAAGTGGTTCATGACTTAACCCTATCAATCCGTCATGTTCATTTGGTTAAGTATTCAAGTGGTCCATGACTTAACCCTATCATGTGGCATTAATTAACTTAATGCACCCCAACCTCTCACATTAGACCTTGTTGTGGTTACTAGTTAAGCCGGGCGGGTCCGGGTAGCTTTACACCACAACCTAGTCTAACCTCGGGTTTTAAGTGCGACATGACCAACTACTCACATTGGGTCCTATTGCTTGTAGCCACTAGTTAAGCCGGTCGGTTCCGGGTAGATTTATGCTACAAACTCAACCCAACCTCGAGTTGGCCATTCTCTTGTTTTCTACATGTCATGTTTATGTTCGTGTTTTCAAGCATAAACACATGTCAAACTTTCATGTGATATTTTCAAGTCATGTTCTCATGTTATTAAGTTTGCCCAACTACCCATAACGTATTCCCATCGCACGTAAATTCGTATCAACGCAAATGGATCAAGGAGGGAACATAACTATATGACAAGGTGGGCATAAGATGGGAAAAACTACCACAAATTAAACATGGTGACATTTGAGGCCAAAAGGGGTTCAACATACTAGCATGTGGCCCCAACATGTATGATAGCATAAAAGGTGACTTGGCCTCATACATATCAACTAGCATAAGGGTGATTTGGCCATAAGCTAGCATAAGGATGCTTTGGCCACAAGTTAAACATGGCGGCATATGAGGCATAAATAGGTTCATAAGCTTGCATATTACATCATAGGCCTCAAAACATGCATAATATCAACTTAAGCAAATAGGTGAAACATGATTATGAAGGACATAGGATGATGGCTAAAAGTTCGCATATAACATTATTAGGCTTCCAAAGTATGCATAAAACCAAACTTAGCATATAAGTGATACATGGTGATAAATGACATGTAGAAGTTGCTAGAAGTTCGCATTTAGCCTCACATGCAAGTTATCATAAGGGATATGATAACATCCATGTTGCCAAAATGCAACCTTTAATATAAAGCTTGAAACTTTTAGCCCACAAGATCAAGGTGATAGGTTTTCAAATATGCATAGAATATATTCATGCATAACATGATAAGATCAAAGCATATATCATACTTAGGCCCAAACTCAACTTGCAACATATCACATTTAACTTCATAGTTAGAATCTAAGAGTAGTATAGGGCTTACAATGCTATGAAGACTATAATTAATACAAAATAAGAATGAGACGAAGCCACACTAGCAAATCCGCAACCAAAGACGATAAACTCCACTTCAAGACTTGAGAACAAGGAGGAATAACCCCAAAGACAAAGAAAGATGGCTCTTTTACTTAAGAAAGATGGCTCCTTTATGACATAGATTGATTTGAGACACTCATGCTCTCTTTAAGAAGGTGGAGGCCATGATTAGTGAACATTTGGGAAGCATTTAGTTGTAGGAATGATTAACGAGGGTTTAGGCTAGGTATTAGGGTCTTTTTATAGAGTTTAGGATTAGTTTTAGCCATAGGATTAACCCTAAATCAAATCTGAGCCATCAAATCACGTCACTAGCCTCCAAAGCAGGTCAAAACAGCCAAAATAGGTGCACCAGGCCGACCTGGCCGACCAGGGAGGTCGACCCCCAGGTCGACTCTAGTGTCGACCCCCCTGTCGACCTGTCTGGGCGGGAGTTTTCCCGCCCCGTCTGTTTTGGCTGAATTGGAATTTTAAATTCAAATTTGAACTGTTTCTGAACTTGTAATTTCCTGAAAACTTTGACGGGCCATAACTTGGTCATATAGACTCCGATTTTCGAAAACTCGGACTCTATTTCACGTATATTTCCGAGACGAACGCAATGGCACAGCCCATTTCCCTTGATTCAGATATTATAGTTTAATTCTGCCTTGATTTATGTTATAACATGTTATTCAAAAATACGGGTTGTTACATTCTCCCCTCCTTAAAGGATTTCGTCCCCGAAATCTCCAAGTTAGGAAGAACGTATCCTACCATCCATCATCCATCTACTCAAAACATCATCCACGTGAAGTCATTGTCCTTAAAGGATTCTAAATGTTGTATGATCATATGCAAAGGTGTGTGTATATGTACTTATCTAATGCAAAAATCAGGAGGTTACTGATTCAGTAAACCCCCTTAATGCAAAACATGTTAGTGAAATGAGTCCATGTGTATGCAAATTCCTAACATAATTTATAATCTCTACATGAGTGCACATAACATTCATCCATATGCAACATCCACGTGATAGCATAACAAGTTTCATCCATGAATAAGCATAAACACTCATGCATATGCGGTATGAAAGTGTGTGAGCCGATCTTAGTGCCTAACGTGTATCATGCATCCACGAGTATCCACTTGCAAACACTTGCAACCACTTGCAAACATCAAGCATAACATGTTTCAACCAAGGGTTTCTACCTAAGGTTCTCATGACAAGATTTACGAAACATGGATAGCCAAGGGAAGATATACCAATCTAGGAAAAGAGATTGAAAATGTATCCTCAAAAAGAAATGGATAAAGCACACGCATCTTCTCCTTGGTTTCCCAAGTTGCGTCTTCCTCTGTTTCACTCCATTGCGCCTTAACAAGCTTAACTTCTTTGCTTCTTAGCTTCTTTGTCTCCGTTTCCATGATACGAATCGGAGCTCGTCTCAGGGTCGCCTCTTTCTCTACCTCCATGTCTTCAAGAATACTTGGTTCAACCACTTCGGCGGATCTGTGCAAACACTTCCGGAGATGTGAGACATGAAAGACATTATGCACTCCGACCGACTTCTCGGGCAATTCCGCCTTATAAGTCATCTTCCCAACTCTTTCTATAGTAGGGAAGGGTCCTACGATCCTTGGTGTCAGCCGCCCAAAATGAACCATATTTCGCAAAGGAGAAATCTTCACAAAGACCATATCTCCAACTTTAAATTCTAAGTCTGTCCTTCGCTTGTCTGCATACGATTTCTGTCTGTCTTGGGCCGTTTTCATCCGCCTTCGAATTAATTCGACCCTCTCGGATGTGTCCCTTATCATGTCGGGCTCAATTATAAGCTTATCCGTCGTCTTCCCACCAACATGTTGGTGGCTTGCACGGCCTCCCATACGAAGCTTCGAATGGTGTCATTCCTATACTTGCTTGGTAGCTGTTATTATAAGCAAACTCTACAAGAGGAAGGTGGTCTTCCCTAGTACTACCAAAGTCAAGAACGCAAAGCCTCACAAGATCTTCTAGCAGTCTATTCACCCTTTCGGTTTAGCCATCCGTCTGGGGGTGATAGGCTGTACTCAAATTCAATCGCGTACCCATCGCTTCTTGCAAACTATTCCAGAACTGGCTAGTGAAAATTGGGTCACGATCGCTAACTATGCTAGAAGGAACTCCATGCAACCGCACTATCTCTCGAAGATAAACAGATGCTAGCCATGATATGGTCCTCTTGCTTTTCACCGGAATAAAATGGGCTCTCTTTGTAAGTCTATCATTTATTACCCATATCCCATAAAGCCTAAATAGTTTGGTAACGAACATCTTCACCCCCAACCATATATCACAAATAGGCGAGTCATACTCCTTATGGGGTTTGCAACAGAACTAAGATTGAGGATAGGACCGAGAGGATATACTTAAAAGATAGCATGTGAGTAAGCTCTACGGAACAATAGGGATCAAGGATATACTCTTAGAAAGAGATTTAATGCGCATATCTAGTCTTCAATCTTCTAAGCCGCATTTTCTTGTGCTTAATCCCATCGTGCCTTGACCGTCTTTTAACTTCACAATTCCATAGTTCTTAATTCTTATTTCCAAAATATGAGTTAGAACTCATTTCACCATTGCCTCTCATTCCCCTTCCACTTATTCTTTGCCTAAAATACTTGGCTTCCACCCAACTGCGTGCTCATGGTTTCATGCAAGCTTTCCAAAATTCGTTAGTGAATCTTGGATCTCGTTTACATACTATACGGTATCCCACACAGAAAACTATCTCTTGAAAACAAGTGTCAATCCACGTTGCCAAATGTACTTACTAGGGTGATTTCTCTAACCCATGCTTAAGTGAAATGGACTATCCGCCTTAGTAGCGAATACCACCGGAGCACCCCATTCTAAAATGCTTCGCCTAATGAAATTTTTCTCAAGCTACTCCTTGATTTGCTTACCGAGCTCTCTTCTTTCTCGCGGGGCCATGTGCCTAACGGGCAATGTAACTGGCTTGGTATTATCAACCAGATAAATGCGGAAATCTATCTCCCGCTTAGGGGGTAACCCCCTTACTTCTTCAAAGACATCAAGATAGTCTCGGACCACCCTTACAGATTGCAGATCATCGATGGACGAGTCAAGAGATTCAAGATAACATAACATGACGGGACCTCTAGGGTTACAAGAAATTTCTAGGGTATTACCGAGGCGAGTCATGAGCCTCACCACCCTATGCTCACAATCGAGAATGGCTCCATAACTGGACAACCAACCCATGCCCAAAATCAACCCGTGTCCTATAAACTCGATAACATAAGCATCACACACGAATTCTACGCTCAAGATAGAGATTTTCAAATCCATACAAATCGCAGATAGATGGGAGGAACCCCCAATTGGATTTGAAACACTAACGGGATCTCAACTAGACTAGTACTTAGGTGCAAACTTTCAACAAGATTAGAAATAAAACTATGTGATGCGCCAGAATCAAATAAGGTATGAATAGGGAAATCAGAAATGTAAACATGACTTTCTATAGAAACACTACCTCGATCAAGAGATGGAAGAGCGAGGAGAGCCTGCAACTGCCCTCCAGGGGGTCCTGCTTGCTGAGTTTTCCCTTGCCTCCTTTTCCGGAATCTTCCTTCTTGCCTTGGGACTCATTTTCCTTGACCTCCTTCTTGCCACTCTTATCTTCCTCTTGAAGTAGGGCCATATTCACCAAACTCTCGAAGGTCGCCCCCAGGGGTATATGAGACATGGCCAAACTGCGCAATGGCTCATTCAATCCTAGAGCAAAGTGTAGGGCCTTCTTCCGAGCTGTGTTTATCAATTCTAGACCGAACTGAGCAAGTTGATTAAACTTATCCACGTATTCCCTAACGGTCATGTCCCCTTGCTTTAGAGATAGGAACCTCTCCATCTGAAGGTTCTCTTCTGTCGATGATAGAAACTTTAGTCCAAACCTTCTCCTAAAGTCATCCCAAGTCTCAATTGGTCTAGTAGTGGTGGTGACTACCCACCAATAAGCAGCTTCCCCTTTCAATAACCATACCGCCAACAGAACTTTCCTACGATCTTCCACATCAAAGATAGCAAAGAGGTCTTCAGTTTCCTTTAACCAGTTTCTTGCCTCCACAGAAGTCTCCATTCCGACAAAATTCTTGCAACCCATCGCCTTAAAGTCTTTGCAAAGCTCTACGAAATCCGCTTGTGTATGCTGAGGAGGAGGAGGAATATCCGCGGAACCGGCTTCATTCGCCCTTGCCTCCATGTACCTTCTAAACCAAATAGGTACTGGTACACCCTCCGGGATGGAAAAATCATCGGCCATACTGAAACGAAGGAAAAAGATGGATAGATTCAGAACGAGGAAACGAAGGAGAGTACTAATGGCTTTTGGGGAATAGCCTTTCTTAATTGGTTTTGAAAATAGTTTTTCAAAAGGTAAGTTTTAAAAAAAAACCTTTTGCTCGAATCTTGTTAACCTTATGCTCTGATACCAAATGTAACACCCCACCTCCGCCAGGGTAACTCTTGCAAGCACACTAGCTTTGGAGGGGCGTTAAACAAGGTAAACATGCATGCAGATATCACAAGACAGAACATATAAGTAAAACAGAGTAAATAAAGCAGCGGATAAAACTACTATTTCAAAACCATAGTCAAGTTACATCAAAGTACTGTCATTATTTTCCAACTACTACAAATCTAGAAAACATAAACTGAAAACTGGAAATAACATAAAGTAACTATCCCCAAAGTAGAATAAAGCCATAGCGAGCTCAAGTCCAAACCGTACATGAGCTATCCAGAAAAGCAGCTAAAGATCCAAGCTAAGTACCAGTATTCCCACACTGTAAACCTGGGGGGGAGGGGGAAACGGAAGAAAAGAGGCGAAAGAAAACGGGTCAGTCAAAAAGACTGGTAAGTCCTATCTACTATCAGTATAAAAACTAATAAAGTTAACTGGTCATGTGAAGCAGAGATGAAACATAGGGTGATAACTAGCATGGTGAAAAGTTAACAAGATAGATCAAGTGTGCTATCGCATATACAAGGTTAAGTTGCACCAGGTGTGTACTAGTATTCTAATCCATGTCAAGTATAATCAAGAAATGATCCCTTGGCCCAAAGCTGGCCCACATCATGAGATGACCTAAATCGAGGTCCAACTACTCGGTCTAGTCGATCGGCTCCCTATAAGCCTAACTCGTCGTGTATCGGTGTCATGCGGCCCAAACGCGAGATGTAGTCGACTGTGCAAGGTCCACCTTAGGGTGTATCCGAGCCCTAGGGTGCCAACCCCTGACACCAAAACAAGCATGCATAGTCCAAACCTACTGGTGCCCATGCCTGTATTTCATCCCGACTACGTGCACGACCATAGTCCGCCGGAATCTACAATGGCGCACCAAACCAGCCGTCCCTTTTGGTCACTTACAATCAGCCCAGTAATCGTGCCCCACCCATACCCTAGTCCCTAGGGTATCCCGATACGCTCTGATGGGTTACTGCTGAAAAGGACCCTGCAACTAGGGTTTCTAATGGGTTAAATGTGATTAACCCTATCCAAACCACGTATCAAGTTGGTTAAGTTTATCCAAGATTCATGACTTAACCCTATCAATCCATCATGTTCATTTGGTTAAATATTCAAGTGGTTCATGACTTAACCCTATCAATCCATCATGTTCATTTGGTTAAGTATTCAAGTGGTTCATGACTTAACCCTATCAATCCGTCATGTTCATTTGGTTAAGTATTCAAGTGGTCCATGACTTAACCCTATCATGTGGCATTAATTAACTTAATGCACCCCAACCTCTCACATTAGACCTTGTTGTGGTTACTAGTTAAGCCGGGCGGGTCCGGGTAGCTTTACACCACAACCTAGTCTAACCTCGGGTTTTAAGTGCGACATGACCAACTACTCACATTGGGTCCTATTGCTTGTAGCAACTAGTTAAGCCGGTTGGTTCCGGGTAGATTTATGCTACAAACTCAACCCAACCTCGAGTTGGCCATTCTCATGTTTTCTACATGTCATGTTTACGTTCATGTTTTCAAGCATAAACACATGTCAAACTTTCATGTGATATTTTCAAGTCATGTTCTCATGTTATTAAGTTTGCCCAAATGCCCATAACGTATTCCCATCGCACGTAAATTCGTATCAACGCAAATGGATCAAGGAGGGAACATAACTATATGACAAGGTGGGCATAAGATGGGAAAAACTACCACAAATTAAACATGATGACATTTGAGGCCAAAAGGGTTCAACATACTAGCATGTGGCCCCAACATGTATGATAGCATAAAAGGTGACTTGGCCTCATACATATCAACTAGCATAAGTGTGACGGCCCGCCCCGCACCAGCCTGCATTTCCTCCGAAAGTGCGTTGTACACATGCCCGACTAGCACGGGACGGTCGTCAGAAGAAAGGAAAGAAAAGAATGAACTAATCAAGGAACCTGTAGAATGTCTCATAGCGCATGGGATAAAATATAATAATGATAACATACTTGACATAAAACAGGTGAGACAGTGCATAAGCTGATAACTAAAATAAATATCAACATCAGAGCAGCGGAAATCCAAATACAGCTTATTACAACTTTTTCAAAGTCTACTGTCTCTAAACAAAAGAAAGTCAAAGTAGAAGATACACCACCAATGCCCAAGCAGTGATCTTCAACAACACAGGGAGAATACTATATATATGTTACGTGGAAGCCTCCTGCCCGTCTCCGGATCATCTACCCGTGCATCACCAGCTAACCTGTCTCTAGTCTGCTCGTGTGAGCACCCAGAGTAATAAGAGGAGACATAAAACTCTGGGTCAGACATAAAGCCTGGTATGAGCGATAAGCATTTAAACAAAACAATAACAGGTGTACCAAACCATACCTGAACCTGGACCTGCAACCAAAGAGTTAGTACCACATACCGTACAATGCTCTAAGGTGCCATAATAGATAGTGTAAGAATACGGGGGTGGGGTTTGTATGTCAAACAATCAAGCATAGCAACCATCCTCACGTCTCTCACTCAGTGCGTAAAGTATACGATATCTACCACTTTGGAACACTAGACAAACTGAGGTAACAACGAATCCCGACTTGTAGAAACCCTGCTGTGACCAAGCCAAACACTTAGAGTCATGACCAACCATTTCAATGACTCGCTTCATTGGTCGTAGCCCTCGGTTCTACCGATGCCATAATGGCCCTGAATCCGCCTTCGTACCTCCTACCATAGTGGTCCAAAGCTATAGACATCGATAACCCCTTAACACTCGTCCCGCAGCAAAGCCCAATCATGAAGCGAACTCGTTGATTCCCATCTGGATCTTGAGCTCTAGCTTCTCATTTGGACTACCTTTGCATCTCGGGTTTTTGGTCATCCTCTTCATCTGGATCGGTCTTCATTTCCCCTCTTCACTTTGCTTCAGGTCGCCATCGTCGGCTTCTCAGTTCGGATCGTGGTCATCACCCTCGCTTGGGTCGAATCGCGACTCGCGGATCGTCCATGGTGTCAACTCGTGCTCCTTCCACTGGATTGGGTCGTGGTCACCTCTGATGGATCGAGTCGTGCTCTTCAGATCAGATCGGATCGTGAATACCCATTGGATTCGGGTCGTGCTACCTCGTCTGGATCGTCGCGCCTCATCTCGGATCGCACCTTCTGATCGGTTTGTGGTCCACCAAGCTGGAGTGATTCGGATCGGTGTACTTTAGTTTGGACACGGCGCTGCATCGGTTCGTGGCCTTTGAAGTGAAACGGATCGTGGCGTGAGCTTCCATCGGATCGTGCTCATAGGGGCGATCCGATCCGGGTAAATTCCTGCACTTCGTTCCAGCGACAGTCTTTCGCCATTCGACGGCGTTTTTGACCAAACTAACACTTCTAAACGGTCACAAAACATCCCATACAGTCATAGAAACATATAGTATCGACCACGAACACCAAACAACAATTCTAATGAAGCAAAATGGATCAAAAGTGGCCAAAACTCCTTATTTTCCCCTAAGCATGTTTAAGTAAAACTAATCATAAGGTTAATAAAACTTCATCAAATTAAACCAAATTTCTACCAGAGGCATAAAATATTATTTTCGAATTTCTAGATATTTTTCCAGAATTTATTAGTGTACAAATTCGCTAATCTTCACTAATTACCGTAATTAGTGCAAAAACTATGCAAATCACTCACCTTTGCCACAATAAAACTTTCAGATCTGAAGTGAACCTCTGATTTGCACGAATTCCAATATATAACAGCAGCTCTACCTCGATCCTTGTGCTAATCCTCCTTGATTTGATGCCTCTAAGCCTTAATCCTTGATTAGGAAGTGATTTTGGGTGTTTTGAGAGAGATTTAGAGAGTGGAGGCCATGGCTAGTTTAAGAGGAATGAAAGTGGCGGCTGGAAAATGTCTAAAGAAATGTTTTCTAACCCTAATCAACCCCTAAACCCGAAATCCCCCTCTGGGCCTAGCTGCTAATCACCCGGTTAGGCCCAATTAAGCTGTTTTTCACCATCTGAAACTTGTTTTAGCCATATCTCCCAAACGGTGAGTCCGTTTGGCTAATGTGACCACTCTACGGAAAGAGAAACCATCATCCGGAGCCAATGGAAGTGGTTTCAGGTCAAAATTCCTTTCCAGTCAAAAGTTATGGCCAAAACAGTGCCAACTAGGGGTAAAATGGTCATTTAAAAATCGGGAAAAATCATGAACATGGGAAATGACCCCAATAGTCGTCCCCCAAAGTTACATGACCATACGACTTCGTATGTGAAAGAAATAAATATCCTACGATCCTATGATGCGTAAAATGCGGGTCGTTACAATAAGGGTGATTTGGCCATAAGCTAGCATAAGGATGCTTTGGCCACAAGTTAAACATGGCGGCATATGAGGCATAAATAGGTTCATAAGCTTGCATATTACATCATAGGCCTCAAAACATGCATAATATCAACTTAAGCAAATAGGTGAAACATGATTATGAAGGACGTAGGATGATGGCTAAAAGTTCGCATATAGCATTATTAGGCTTCCAAAGTATGCATAAAACCAAACTTAGCATATAAGTGATACATGGTGATAAATGACATGTAGAAGTTGCTAGAAGTTCGCATTTAGCCTCACATGCAAGTTATCATAAGGGATATGATAACTTCCATGTTGCCAAAATGCAACCTTTAATATAAAGCTTGAAGCTTTTAGCCCACAAGGTCAAGGTGATAGGTTTTCAAATATGCATAGAATATATTCATGCATAACATGATAAGATCAAAGCATATATCATACTTAGGCCCAAACTCAACTTGCAACATATCACATTTAACTTCATAGTTAGAATCTAAGAGTAGTATAGGGCTTACAATGCTATGAAGACTAGAATTAATACAAAATAAGATTGAGACGAAGCCACACTAGCAAATCCGCAACCAAAGACGATAAACTCCACTTCAAGACTTGAGAACAAGGAGGAATAACCCCAAAGACAAAGAAAGATGGCTCTTTTACTTAAGAAAGATGGCTCCTTTATGACATAGATTGATTTGAGACACTCATGCTCTCTTTAAGAAGGTGGAGGCCATGATTAGTGAACATTTGGGCAGCATTTAGTTGTAGGAATGATTAAGGAGGGTTTAGGCTAGGTATTAGGGTATTTTTATAGAGTTTAGGATTAGTTTTAGCCATAGGATTAACCCTAAATCAAATCTGAGCCATCAAATCACGTCACTAGCCTCCAAAGCAGGTCAAAACAGCCAAAATAGGTGCACCAGACCGACCTGGCCGACCAGGGAGGTCGACCCCCAGGTCGACTCTAGTGTCGACCTGGTTGGGGGGGAGGTCGACTCTAGTGTCGACCCCCCTGTCGACATGTCTGGGCGGGAGTTTTCCCGCCCCGTCTGTTTTGGCTGAATTTGAATTTTAAATTCAAATTTGAACTGTTTTTGAACTTGTAATTTCCTGAAAACTTTGACGGGCCATAACTTGGTCATACGGACTCCGATTTTCGAAAACTCGGACTCTATTTCATGTATTTTTCCGAGACGAACGCAATGGCACAGCCCATTTCCCTTGATTCAGATTTTACAGTTTAATTCTGCCTTGATTTATGTTATAACATGTTATTCAAAAATACGGGTTGTTACAAAATTTGTAATAAAATGAGATTATTGGCATATATCAATTTGAGCACAATTATTTATAAATTATATACATGGGATTTGGCATAAGTTGGATTAGGCATGATTGGATATAATTTGTATACATGAGGTTTGGCATAAATTACTAATAACAATGAATGCAAATTAATTTGGGCATAATTTGGCATAACATGTATACATAAGATTATAGGCCTAATTTGGATTAAGAACATAATTTAGATTGGAAATTATGTGTAACTGGAATATATTTTAATCAAAGATTTAAAATGGGGATTTGAATCAAGAAAGTGATAATGAATGCCCAAGACACGAGGTTAGATTCGAATTGCGGTATAAGACTGCTCAGAACCGCTTGGCACATCCAGCAACCGCAATTTGGTAATCTAATGTAAGAGGTCAAAGGCAGAAACTAGATACGTAATGATGCAAAGACACGAGGTTAGATTCAGATTGCGGTATAAGACCGCCCGGAACCGCCCGGAACCGCCCGGAACCGCCAGGCATATCCAACAACCACAAAACGACAATCTAATGTGGGAGGTCTTGCAAGATTACGATTATAATGAATTATTGAACACTTAACCAAGATAAAACATGAGAATGATAAAAGGGTTAAGTAGGTAACATGAGTAGCTTGTGAAACATTAAAACACTTAACCAAGATGAGACATGTGATTAGACATGGGGATAAAGATGGGTCATGTAGTGTCCCGAAATTCCGGTCCAATTTGAGCTGACCAAATAACACAAGTCCAACCCCAATTGCACTGGAAACTAGAAAACTAATAGAAAGAAAATAGAGGGTGAGAATAGATAAGATAGAAACTTAGAATAGAAGACGAAGAAGAACACAACATCAGAGTAACACGAACCTCACAGCGGAACGAATAACATATAATATATATCATTACTTTGAAATATAAATCTGTACTTGAATATACATATCATTTCCAAAGTACAACACTTACAACACAGCGGAAATAAACAATAGCTATATGATCCTAAACCCTCCTGCTCCAGCTCTTCAAGTATCTGTAAATCCCGACTACTTGACTGCCCGTATAAAATTGGGCACCCAAGAATTTAGGGAAAACAAAACAAAATAAACTCCGGGTCAGTCATGGGACTGGTATGAGTAAAACAGTTTAAAACGGTTTGAGCCATTAAACAATATCTCATAAGACCACGCCGTATAACGGAACGGGTTTTTCCCTTATGAGAATCCAACATAAACTTTATATCAAAACTCATTGATATTATAATAGTGTCTATCAACCACAATATAATAATCATCTAGCAGAAACGCTTTCATCTCACGTTCTACATATATAGTATACAATCATAACCACAAGCACGTATTGGGTAATGGATTTCCAACTATGACAAGGTATGGAACCACCTTTCGCTAGTGTTACCTTTAGATAGGAATACACTGGGTTCAACAAGAACATCTTGCAACCAGGCACACATGTCCGACCACTCATTTCGCTTGATTGTATCGAATGTATATCACCAACGGTTGGGATCAGTAACCGTTTCCCAAATGGGACAGCATCGACAATAGATTTTTAGAAGTAAATGAAACTCTAGATCAGGTGATTATACACCCTAATAGGTGCAACCTACATAGCCATGCTGCCTGCCCGATTTTTGTCATTTTCCGGTTGTGAGGCTAGAGGCCACGCTTATATTTTACATGCCACATCTTCATTCACTAAGAATGTCACATCGTCATACCCTTTAAAATCACAAATTGATTTATCTAAAAATAACATGGGTATACAGCTAAGAGAAATGAATTCCTCCACCACCAAACGTGAATACGTTTGAAGAAATCAACTTACGCGATCTATTAGATATACTCTGTCAGACCTTCTTCCATACAAGTTGTCCTGGGACTGGACAAACCGAAGGCACTATTCAGTACATCCATCTTAGGCAATATTTACCTAAGATTTATACAACAGCCCTTGCACTTTACTCCATCTTCAATTATCTTTGGCATATATGATTCGCAACGCTTATGCCAGTACGGAGTGGTTCTTCGGATAATAATCCAACCGGTCTCTCCGTATTAACAACGTTAAAATGGTCAAAACTTTGATAGTCTGTGATTTAACTATCAAAGAAAAACATGTGTGCAAACAACGATATTATTTCCAGGTGGAAATTATATCGATCAATCATCATTTAACAGTTATCTCTTTAGTTCATTAATTCACTTATCTCATGTTTCCATATATTCTAAATTCTTATTTTCTATTATCAAAAAACATTTCTGATTCTTATTTGGAAAACATTTCCAAAACCCCTTTACTGGGTTTAAACTGATGTTTAAATCAAACATCGCCATGCCAACTCAAACCATTTCACTCATTAACTATATTCATTTAACCGTCTTTTACTATCAAACCTTACCATTTCTTAGTTAAGAAGGAAGTCAATCAAGTTGGGGTATAATTACCTCTCAGACCTTAACTGAACAACGTTTTAACTTCGAAATAGTCAAAGTTTATCTTTTATATCTTTAACAAACTTCCTTACGTAACTCTCGGATTCTATTTACGTATCCACTTCTTTATTGAAAACATTGATTATAACTATAGCGTTAAAATCCCTACTTTCGAAATATCTAACTTCAAATATAACTTTTATTCTTTAATTTGAATAAATCAATAAACACCTAATTTATAAATAAATAAATCATGATTAAAAACCGGAAAGTATAAGTAATTTCCCGAATTCGATATAATCGAATTTGACTATTAACTCTCTTTGAATAACTAATATTCGTTTAACTCACTTCGAATAACTAATATTCGATTATCTCACTTCGAATAACTAATATTCGATAACTCTTTCTTTCGAATAAACTATATTCGACTAATTCTTTCTTTCGAATACACTATATCTCCTTTTCGAATAACTAAATTCGATTAACTCCTTTTAACTCTATTCGAATAACTAATATTAGATCAACTCAAATTCGATTAACTCTAACTGGTTAACTCTAACCGGTTAACTCTAACTGATTAACTCTAACCGATTAACTCTAACTGATTAACTTTAACTGGTTAACTATAACTGATTAACTCTAACTGGTTAACTCTAATTAATTAACTCTAACGGGTTAACTCTAACTAATTAACTCTTTTCGATATAAATTATATTCGATTTTCTCTAATTCGAATAAACTATATTCGATTATCTCCTTTTAACTCTATTCGAATAAACTACATTCGATTAAATAATGTTCAACTAACTTTATTCGATTAACTAGTACTCGACTAACTCTAATTCGATTAACTCAAATCGATTAACTCTAATTGATTAACTCTAATTGATTAACTCCGACTGGTTAACTCTGTCTGATTTACTCAAATTCTATTAACTTTGACTGGTTAACTCAATCTGGTTAACTCTAATTGGTTAATTCTTAATCGACTAACTCCTCGTCCATATTCAGTTTCAAATATCGAGGTTGAAATCGATTCTTACTTCTCTATATAAGTCCTGACTTATATATTCTATCTATCCAATGATAAATATTTCACTTAATTTATAAAATATTATTTATAAATTAATCTTCCTTATTTATTTCTTAAAACACATTTCTATTTAATTCCACTTTAAATAAATCTTTTCCATTTATATGCTAAAAACAAATTTCCATTTCCTATTCATTTTCTAAATATTCCTTTGATTTAATTATATTTATTTAACAAATAAATATTCCTTTCAATTTTATTTATTTAACCAATAAATATTTCCTTTTTATCTTTCTATTTATTTTTTAAATAAATATCTCGTTTATAACATTTTATTTATTTCCTATAAATATTCCTTTTAAAACTTTATTTATTCTATAAATAAATATTTCCATTTAATCTATTTGTAAATGTTTTACAAATATTTCCTTTTAAATTCTATTTGTAAATGTTTTACAAATATTTTCTTTCCAATTCCATTTGTAAATGTTTTACAAATGTTTTCCTTTTTATTTCTATTTGTGATTGTTTTACAAATATTCCTTTTTCTATTCTATTTGTAAATGTTTTACAAATATTCCTCTTTCTATTTTATTTGTAAATGATTTACAATTATTTTCTCTTTCTATTTTATTTGTAAATGTTTTACAAATATTTCCTTTTATATTTGTTTTACAAATAATTTCCTTTATATTTGTTTTACAAATATATTCTTTTTAACTCTTTTGATTTTATAATTATTCCCTTTTATAAAATCTTTTTTCCTTTTATATATAAAATCCATTGATTTTATATAAATAAATTATTTTCAAAATATACTTTGAAAATCCCTTTTTTATATCCCACCATTCCTTACGGTATTTAAAATACCAAACACAGTGATCGATATCATCCAAACACACATAATCATCAACAAAATATATATCACATCATATATTACAATATATGAAAAACAGTAAAATAAATGTTGAGGAATCCAGTTGGATCCCTCCAACCCGTTTCCATGCCTCATAGAAGTTAAACAATATAATTAACATCGATAATATTTAACTATGAAATATTCTGGTAAACAGTCGGTATTAGATTAACGATTTTTATGTATATATATATCGTTATCTATAAATTTGACCAATACATAAGAAATCCAACCAAACAGTTAACACATAGCAATCAACAGATAATTATCAATTCTAAGAATACGTTATAAAAATATAACCATTCAGAGTTGGTGAGTTTTACTCATTTTGGCATTTCATCGTTAAAGAACGATAAACTATTTGTTTGATTTAAATCAAACAATTTATTTCGCCATAAATTCAAACGAGCCTTAATTCACTCCGAGTCAGTTCCATGTTGTAGTGTCTGTCCCTACGATCCTATCGGATCTTGTTTCACTAAATTCCGATAATATATGAACGAGTTATTCAAGTTCGAAGTTTATATACATTTTAAAAAACTATGCTTTGAATTCCATTGGGCTTTCAGCTTTGATTTTGGCCCACTAATACCCAACGTGACCTAGACCCGCTCCATTTATCTTCTTCCCCAAATGATTATCGCGACTCCTTGTAAACCCATTTTAGCGTTTGATCGCTTCCTTGACCGGCCACTGCCACCCCTTCGATCGTCAAACGACCCCACCAACACCACCAATCCACACCCCGTCACAATCTCCTCCCTACTACATCCTCCATTCCAACTTCGGTGGCCATGATAAGGCCATGACCTGCTGCCCTAACTTTGTCCCTTGTAGATCACATTTCACTACCCTCGACCGGAGACCCTCGAACCACCACTTCCTGCCTCGCCTTCCAACCCCGAGTCCATCCAAGCACCCAGTTTGGCCCTCGACATCACCAACTCGCCGGAACCCAAAAACCAAGCCTTGATATGCCAAGACTACCACAGAAAATGTGACCGCACCAAAAAATTAAGGTGTCTGCTCGAAACTCTCCACCACCCGAGTTTAACGAATCCGATATTGAGAGATTTCATTGTGTATTTATTTTTATTAGGAGAAATATTATCTCGTTTGGGTTTTCTGCGAATAAATAAGAGAGTTTGGAGGTTGAGGAGGAAGAACGTGGTGAATTGTAGTTCGTTCATTTAGAAAGAGGAGGCGGCGGTATTCGGTTTGCTACGAAATTGTGTTTTGACCATTCGAAAAGCTTTGGCAAAAGATAAAAGGGAAATTTTCCATAGTCAATTACAGCATGTGTTCATGTATGGTTCAATGTCCTTTATTCTTTCACTGCCTCTCATTCTTTCCTGTCATCGTATCACAAATTTAACCCATTAAATGAACACTTAGTGCAAACACAAGATACATTAGTAACATGGATGGTTTAATTTGTTTTAAGTATATATCTTGTTTTCAAAATGTTTAGCAAATCCATTACGTCAAACTCCATTCGTTATTGGACCGCTATCGACAGATATAAATATATCATCGTACCGAGCAATGTGTCATGGTTCCAAACATATAATAATACAGGTAGGTTAGCTTATTCTGTGAAACCCCAAACTATTGACATAGGGTGCAAAATACTCCAAATAAAAAGTTGTGTATTTAATTAATTAAAAATTATAGTAAAATTCTAAAAATTAAATTATCACTATGTCTCAAAGGGCTTGTATAAATTCGAAGCCAATATTTAATTATAAATAAATATATCGTTATGGTTGATAAACGATTCCATAACGATTATTCTAAAATTTGATTTGGACATAAATCAAAATCTATACGACGAAATCCTGATTTTTCTCTTTCATTAGAATAATATACTCCACCAGCTCTGAACGTTTCTTGTTTCACAGAAATCCGAATTAAAACGGCTTCTGTATATCCGTTTAAAGTTCGAATCGCCAAATTACGAACTACAGCGCCATTTCGAGCTCGATTATAATTATAATATAAATTATACGTTCAAATGGCATTTATAAGTCTATTCGTTAATATAATTCAAATCTAAACAGAATTATGTATTTTATATGATCCAGTTCACACAATATTGCCATTTCAGCAAATTCTGATTATTTCAGAATTAAATATATTAATTAATTATTATATTTATTAAATATAAATATTATTTAATTCAAGTTATTGATATCGCCAAATCGATGTTTAATAATTAAATAAATTAATTATTCAATCGTGTAAAATACGGGACATTACAGGTTAAGTGGGAATTCCTAGTGGGGACCAAGCTTAGGAGGGAAGCTTATGTCAAGTGGGTGGACTCTTTTCAACCAGTAACCCATTTAGTATCTATGTGAGCTCGAACTAAGTCGAGGACGGGACACACTTACTTGGTTTGATTGTAAGAGGTCAATAAAGAGTTAATCATGGCAGTGCAAGTCCAACGAAGTCATGTGCGTGCGTGAGTCCCGGCTGGTAGGTAAGGCGTTGTTGCATCGTGTAGGTATAAGCCAGACATTTTAGTAGCATCGGGTTGCCACTTTAGGGAGTGATACACCCTACTATGGGACCAGCAAGGGTATCTACGAGTTAGGGGGCCGATCGAATGGGGAGGGTAGTGGGTACAACTAATGGAGAAAGGAGCAGGCAGCACCTATGGCAGCAGTTAGGAGTACCCAAGACTACCATTATTATTATTATTATTATGTTTAGTAAGAGGGATCAACTTTCAGTATGGAACTAGTATTGGTGCGGTGTAGGAATTATCTTATAGTGATTAGAAGCACAATCAACGTTATATCTTATTCATCTTGTTTACCTTGTCATATCTGCTTATGTTACAGTCATCTCTTATATCCAGTTTATGTTCTTATCCTGTTACTTTACTGATTATGTAGTTAAAGTCACTAGACTCGCCAGACGTATGTCTGACCCTTTTTGTTTCGCCTCTTTTCTTTTCCCCCAGGTCCTCGGGGTGGGACTAGTGGAGCTTGACTTGGATTTCTTTCTTCCTGAAGTGCTTGGAAGTGTTGAAAGTAATGATCAGCTTTATCTCTTTTCCATTATGGCTATTTGGAGTGGGATTATGGTTTTACTTTCATGTACTCTTATAATAATTTTGCACAAGATGGATATTTGTGTACTTGCCTTAGTATATGTTTTTGATGTTGTAACCAGACATGTTTTGCTTTTCCGCTGCAATGAATAAATTTTGAATTTTCTCAAGTACCATTTTATGTATATGTCTTATGATATTCTGTTCTATACTCTTATAATACTCTATGAAAGTTAATACATTCCCTTAGTGAGTGACATTAATGGACGTGGGGTGTTACATAGGAGAAGACAAGTGGATTATAATGTGTGTAAACATTTAAGAATAGTAACCAGTAAAAGTGAAGTCCCTCCATGCAATTTCACCAACACAGAACCAACAGTGTAACTCAACCCCAAAAAGAGAACCTATCGCAACATCTTCAACCGTTAAATCCTTTCTATTCCTCCATAATATCTTTACACCTCTAATTCTTTCCAAAATGCCTTTGTCCTACTAGGAATGTTGTGGAAAACAAAACAAAAAAACAAGAAAGTTATGTAACTTCAGTTTATAATTTACTTACTTATTTCGTGATGTTAAGTTAAAAGGCTGAGCTACTACCAACCACTTCAAGGATACGGAGAAAAGGTTATTGTCTGAAGACAATATCATAGATCTACTAATTAGAATAAGGAATAGGTCCAAATTGAAGATTAGATCCAAAATGAATGACCCACCCTAGCTTCGACAGATCGGTTGAGGAGATTGGAGTTGGAAAGAGTTTGCTTTCTTCGAACGGGTGAGGTGGCTGGAGAGAAATGACCTGCTTTTTTGTGAGATGAAATGGTTTTGGAGGGAAGGGAAATGGTTTTAGAGGAAGATAGTAGGGGTGGGTGCGGTTCGGTTCGGTGCGGTTTGAAGCTCAAATCTCTTCCGCACCGCATCAAATGGTTGATCAAAAATAAAAACCATTATACTAACCATTCAAACGGTTCGGTTTCGTTTAGATTTGGTCTAATACGGTCCAGTTTTGGTTCGGTCTAGTTTGAAACTGTATTAAATATGAAACAAGAAAATTACTTCCATCAACAATCAATTTACGATTGTATAACGTTGTGTCAACTGAAAATTAAAACACATAGTGTTATCTTTAATTAATATAACTACAATAAACGTTGAAAATGGAATATATATCGTTAAATTAAAAGTTAGATAGGAATTTGTTAAATTTTATCATAACATTTTCGGTGTAGCTTTGTGGTTCGGTTTGGTTTAATATGGTTTGGTAAAAATTCAAACCGCAACCGAACTGTATCATTCCGAGTCGGTTCGATTTGGGCTGTTTTCTTTAAAGAGAGAATCCAGTGCGATTTTCTGCACCATTTTTGCGGTTCGGTCTGGGCGGTTTCAGCACTGCAGTGCGGTTTATGCTCACCCCTAGAAGATAGACAATAATTTGTGAAGTTGGAGGGATTTTATTAGGGGAGCATTACACATGATATGGTCAAAATAAAATCATTGGAAAAACAAATAATTAGGTGTAAATAATAATGCTTTAGAATAACATGTTATTAAATAGCGTTATTAATATCATATTTTTTGTAGTTATATTTCATTTTATTTGAGTTTTCTCACACTGGTTTCGTAGATTGACCCATGTGTTATTTCATTATAATGCTCGAGTCAAATTGAGCATGTTTCTAGGTTTTCATCAGTTGGATATAGAGCTAAAGAAGTGAAGTTAGATGTCTATCTGTCATAATATTTATTTTGTTTTGCTGTATTACATGTACTTATCGACGCTTATAAGTTCATAATTTATAATTACCCAGCTGAAGAGATTTGTTACAACTTTGATGTACATTATATCTTGAAGAGACTGTTCATCTAACACTATTATTATTACTAATATATGTTGCCGATTCCGCTGTGATATTTTATGTTTCTCCTATTCTTTCATTTTATTTCTAACAGGCTACGTTTTCGATGATTGGATAGTCGACAATAGAATATGGTGGTTCTATTCGGTGTTGATTTTCGATGGTCGAGAATACAGGTCATTTCAAATATTAGCTAACATCAAAATATCACAAATAATATGCAACATGACAAAGATGTATACCGTTTGTAATGTCCTGCCTTTTTGACCACTTGAAATCAGTAATTAAACCAGCTTGAAGCGTTCAAATCGACGGATCGTTATTTAGCTTACAGAGTTTAAAATACAAAATCAACACAGAATAAATAAATAACACAGTATTTAATACCGAAATAAATCTTTTATTTATCAATCAGAATTTTGATACAATAATTTTTTATACAGTGGAATGAAAATACCATTTGAACACAAGAAAATATTTACTGGTTTGAAACTTTAGAGTGCACCGTCTTAGAATCCCCAACTTCGTAAGACTTCGAATCCTAAGCCATATTCTTTAAATCTGTAATGCTCGGGTCTGACCCGAGCGTTCCAAGCAAAAACATAAAACACTCGAGTCAGGATTAAATTATAGTTCAAGTAAATTAACTTCAACATAAACTAAATATAAAACAATCAATTGTTAAATTTCGAGTACATCAAACCCACTGGTAACTGTCAAGATATATAGTAGCTTGGGACGGAAAACAAATCAGGACAACATATGCATATACACACACACACACACATATGCCGATGACATAAATATACACGTACAGTGGTATATATATACACATGGGTACAACGACCACCACACACACACACATATACATACACACACACACACAGATATATATATATATATATGAACTAAAAACATATATATGTAAATATTCAAGTATCAAGTGTAACATCTGTGTGTATAGGTTTTTAAGTCGGGGATGGACGGTCCCGGAATCCAGCATGTACACACGTATGCAAGTATACGTGTGCACTGCCCCGGCACCCCGAAACCAGAGAATAACCAGTACAAACCGAGCATTCATTGTCAAGTAAGCAATGTATATTCTAGGTTTAAAACAAAATAGGACCAACAAATATGCACCAAGTGTATCTCAGCCCATGTAAAAATGACGTGTAGTCCATGCCATTCTCAACTAATAATGACCATTTAGATTCACATGAAACTAGGAGATCACATTCTAGTATATAAACCGACTGTAGTTCAAAGTATACAAAAGGAACCGGGAGTGATACAATTGAAATTGTATGGGCAATATATGTATTACTTCGAAATATATTTAGTCCCTCAAAATGAATGAAAGTTTGTTCTCTTCTTCACCAAAAACAATGAAAACACATGCATATATAACAATGGTAATAATACAGAATTTGCCCAGATTCTTGACTAACCCAATCAGTAGTATACCAAAGTCATTTTTTCTTTTTCCAACATGGCCACAAATCGCTAACATAAGATGTAAAAATGAATTGAGTTAACCATAAATTAGAGAACACAGGCTTTTAATCACTACAGCAGCTTAACGCAAATGTTAAAATTCAGGTGATAACATGGCCAGTACCAAGTTGCAGTATTGTCTGATAGATAAAAGTTAAGCATTCTTTTACAGGAATAAAACCAAGACATAAGCTTTTCAAAACCCAACATTACTTCATTTTTATCATTATTATCAGTAAGTATTACTATTTTATTTTACCTACACCATGAGTTTTCTTTTCAAATGTCAATTTGCTGCAATGGAAATTGTTCATGGTTAGAACAAAATAGTTGACAAAGCCATGTACATGATCAAAATAATTTTCTACATAAAGCAACATATTTCTTAGATAGGAAAGACAAAACAAGCAAACAAAACAAGCATTTGCTCCATGTTTTAAAGGAACAGAACATAGCTAATACACATATTCAATTTCCAAGGTAGTACAATACTAATTTGCTTCAAGTTCCAGCAGGGCAAGCGTATATGTTAAGCTCGGGTTCAAGAATTTCAATAGAGGGTCCTTAAATGACTACAACATAATGAAATATGTGTCTTATACGAGTATGTAACTACCCAAGTGTCCCAATGTTAAGTACCCATGATATATGAATTCACAAAAATATGCAGGCCATTCTTAGCTATGCATATAATTTCACTTTATCCAATACGAAACCAGAAAAGGCTACCAACAACCAAATAATAATTTGATCTTTCATTTATTGTATTCTCTATGGGGTTACAGTCATTAAATTGTAGTTCTTTCAAATTGCTATGATCAGTTACACTTCACCATATTTGTTTTTAAAGGAACAAAAGCACGTTAGATAATACAAATAGAAAATACATGGAACTTTTAGGTTTCCCATCAGTGAAGCAAATAAATCAGAACTTAATATGTATAATGGCATTAACCACTTATGATCATCGTTTTTGTGCTAAGATGTTATTGGCAAAGGTATTAGTTTGAACTCGTGACCAGACAAATTAACCAGCTTTTAGTTGCTATCTTTCACCAACGAACTATATTGACCAATTTTGACGTTAATCTTACATGCAAAAGATGCTCTTTACAAACCAAAGAGCATGACTTCAAAATAACTAGGGAGCTAAAGGCATTTTCTTCTAACTTATTTCGTTTACTTAGCCTAAATAGTATAAGTACTAAAATAATGGTGTTCACACACAACGCGACAAGGTATTTTGGTGGAAGGACAGTACTCAATTTGATAAATGAATAAAGTTATATTCTACTCAAAAAGGGGTGGTACATAATGATTTAAAAGTAAACTGAACTTACGAAAATTCAAACATTTATGAGCTCAATTTTTCAACTTCATCAAACTAATATTCCACATCATTCATTAGCAGGTTATTTCCAGGTTTCACATTATACTTCATTTCAAATATACATATATGTGTGAATACAATTTATAAACAAGGAAATTTGGTGTTTCTCAGTATGATAGGAAGTGAGAAACCATGACATAAACAACAGCTAACATAAGCATCAACCGAAATGCCAAATAGTATAGTGTTTTAAACACCTCGCATCTAAAGATGTCGAACATGAGCAGGTCAGGCAAAGCATTTAGCGAAGTGATCCAAATTTTACTTAATTCAGTAAATTACTGAAATAAAAATACTTGAATTACAATTAATCGTGAGTGAGTAGCTCACCTTAGAACAACTGAAGAAATTTGGAGCAGCACGATAGAAACAGGGAACGAACGACGGTGATGTGAAGCTACGGCCAGTGGTTGAGTCTCTTCAATTGAAAGGCAGCAACTTGGAGGTGGTTCGGTTGGCTGCCGTCGATCAGCGTGGTGGCGGTTTGGTCAGTTTGCGCTGAATGGTGGCTCGACGAGGAAGGCTTTATTTCTCAAAGGTCATGAACCCAAGGAGGGTTTCGGCCATTATTTAATTAAGAAGAGGACGAATTGTTTTTTCCTTTTAAAGGAGGTGATTAATGACTTAGGGGAAAATCGATTTGCTGATTTGCGATTTGGGGTAGATGCCATTAAAAAGGGAGAAACTGAGGGTGATGAGGGCTGTTAGTGGGTATTTTAGTTTAGGGAATAAGGGGAGCAATTTCTGGTGGAACGACGGCTATTACAAATGGAAAAGGAGGAGTGATTTTTGGAAATGGGGACAATAGGCCATTATAAAATTGAAAAGGGAAGACGATTGTTTGCTGAAAGAAATGAAGGAGGACTGGAATTCATAAAGGAGAAGCTTACTGAAGAAGCCGATGGGTGGGGATAAGAAATGTTAAATCCATAGCCTTAGGATAGCTGCTTGATAGGTCGGCGCGCATGTATTTGGGGAAGATTATGTTTAGTTAATATTAAACTGTACCGTAAACAATTGATGAACACTCCATATTCATATCGTTAACACCACTTCCAAATGTAACAAAACTTGACGTACCTCTATATTTCAATTTTCTGAATAAATTTAAGTAAATCGTAATCCGACTTTATTTGTGTATAACGGAATTTTATTTTTAAATTTTTTATCTGTTCATTGATTTTATTTCATTTGTTCCCAAAACAATTCCATTCATTTTTAAATTCGAAACGTTAAATTTTAATTTCTATATATACAAATCCAAGTCGATTTCCATATATATATATATATATATAATTCCCTATTTTATTTAACATAAATTAACGTTTATTTTATTATTTTTAATTAAACCATTTAAATTCTTCAATCGAATTTTTTAATCCAATTTAACCAGCTTCCAATCAGATATTCAATACAATTTTTTTTTTATCCTCAATCAACCATTCTGACTTAAATATGGAATTGAACTCAACTCAAATGATATATTTGATTTTGACTCAAGTATTAGTATAAGTTGATTATTCATATTTAAATCCTTAGTTAATTTCGTATTATAGTTGTTGAAATTTCTGGGACGTTTTAATCTCCGCCTTTAAAACTTTTCATCCTCGAAAAGGATAGATCGTTAGAGTTATATCAATGTATACTTTAAATTTTCATATTCATATAAAATTTTCCACTACTAATTTAGATATCATTATTTAAGTTATCGATCCTCTTTCTTTGTCCATCGTACTCAATTAACACGAAAAAGTCAAATTTCTTTTCAGAACAAATCTCTTTATGCATTCCAAATTATTCCAAAATCTATCTGCTAATGTTTACTTATCCATCGATATACTTCCAAGTTTAATTCAATCTCCTTTCATTCCATTTAATTGTTATCAATACTCACCGAAGGGTGTAATTATTTTCTTTTCAAGCCACAAGTTGTCGACTTGAAGTTTTTCCAAAATTTAAAATCTTTTATAATCTTTATACGTAACACGAAATCCGTGCAAAAATATTTGTATTATCATTACAAAGCTAGGGATTTGAAAATACTTCAAAATTACCTTTATTAACTATATAAATTAGGTATAATTTAATTTCAAATTATCGATTTGATAGCTTGAAGTTTGACAAATCGATTGTCGTTCTTACAGATGTTAGGCATACATTGGCCAGACGCACGACTAAAATCTCCAAGTACTAAATATCCTTGTTTCATCTTCCAGTGAAAAATATTTCAAAAATTCTTTTTAGAAGAAAACAGATATGGAAAGTACCAATGTGATATTGATATGTTGATTTTTCATGAATCGCAGATACACAATGATTTCGTTTGGATCCCCCAGGAAACATCCTATCTGTAGGAATTCACTTCCCCGCGAATTTCGTTATGGACAGATCAACGAAAGACATTTAAGATTCAACGGAAAAACTGAGGTCATTGAACGTTGACTGCTCTATCTCATGGTCTCAAAAAAAATCATGGAATTAAGAAGATACTTCAAGTCATGAGGACAAACCAATCCATAAAGACAAATCAGGTCAAGAAGGCCATCAAGTCACGAAGACAAATTCAGTCACGAAGACACAATGCTGCTTCAAGGTGGCTCCGCATCACTAAGATATCTCAACATCGCATGGCTCCATTCTACCTATAGTAACTCTAATGGTTACATCTCTTTCACTTGTAGATATGTCATGGGGACCGCATGTACACAATGGTTATGCCTGATTCCCTCAGTAAACATCCATACCCGTAAGCTTTTAAATCACTAGTTTCCAAATTCATTGAATTCCTAAATATTATTCATATAAGTTTTCGAAAACTTCCCCAGTATCTAAAATCGAATATCCTCAAATTCCATTCTAATTTTGGAACTCTAGTTTTGATCTCTTAATCAACTCAACTATTGGATATCCTTTCAACTCAGATTTTTAAATATGTTGGTTATAAATCATTTTTTTTCCAAATCCCCTATTATTAAGTTCATCACTTAATTCAAAAATTATCTCTCACCACTTCAGAATTTTCATTCGTATTACACATTTCTCATTTACGCTCTATTTCACTTTTATATTCACATCCTTTGACCGTAAATTGGCAAGCGAACAACTCCCTAAGTATCAATCCCAAAGGCCGAAACTAACATCAGATCAACACTTAGGAAATTATTTGACTTAACTAATCTCCAGTCAATTTCTAAATTTCTTAACTCCACTTTTTAATTTCTTATCAAATCATCCCTTACGAAATTCTTGAATTCAAATTACAATTCCATTTCTCTTAAGTTCTATCACCATTCGTTTTCAACGTGCGGCTCTTTGTTCTTTAGTTCTTGCCATTTTGATGTATCAAAACCCAGTTAGCCTCTTACTATCTTTTTGAAACATTTCCGGTTATCATATTTGATTTCAATATTTCTAGAAAATCTCTTATCACTAGTGGAAAACATTTCCAAATATTCGCAAACCTTTATTTTCTACAGAAAATATACTTTATTCTCAGGGTGAAACATCTCTAAATTTGTTATTTGGATTAAAGTAAATGTTAACAAAACATTGTTATTTCCACTTAACCGTTAACACTTGTTAACTTACTTCACTTAACCAACTCCTTCTATTGAACCTTTATCGTTTCTTAGTCAACAATGAAGTCAATCAAATTGGGGTATAATTAACTAAAAACATTATTAATTTTGAAATAGGTAAAATTCACAACTTCAAATACCCTTAAAACATCCATTCTCCAAACTTTCGAATTAAGAATTTTCTTCTTCGATAATCGTAGATTATAATCAAAACTCACGCCATTAAAATATTTAACTTTAAAATATGATTTATTCTTTAACCTGAATATATAAATAAATAAATAATAATAAATTAAATTTTAATTAAAAACGGAAAGTAAATCGTACTTTCCTGAAATTCGATATAATTGTCTCCCATAAATAACTCCTTTCCAAATAATCTCTTATCCGATAATATATTCCAAACTTCGGAAATTTCTTATTTGATTCATATTATGAACTTCAGAATAACCACACCGTACTGGACGACTTCATTTCCTTTATCCTAAATCTATTTGCACATTTTTTCTTTCATATGTTATTTACTTCTAAAAAGTAAATATTATTCCTTTTTCGAAATCTGAACTCGTCACACCAAATTAATTTTGATGTTATTCAAATATTGATTTAAATTTTTATTCATATATCACTTCATTTACAGTTCTTGTTTACAGTTCACTTCTTGTGAATTAATTACTATTTTATACGTCACTATCGAATTTTTGTACTTGATCATACATTATTAGTTTGAACCCAATTATAAATCAACTTGTCAAATTCTAAATAACTCAATCAAATTTATTACAGTCGTATTCCAATCATATATTTTTTCATTTATTTCCATCCCGGATATCAAAATAAAATCCAGTGTTTCATTTCTGAAATGATTCCAAAATTTCCCTTTTCACTTAAATTTCCATTGGAATTCTTATTACCAATCAATTTTAGTTATCTTTGATTGCTAAAATACACGATTAGAGAAATTTATTCGTCGATTATCTTATACTTTTCTTCCGTATATATCATTCGATGCTGGATTCGAAATTCAAATCTAAGGGTATCTTATCGAAGAACAGCTCTGGCAAATCCGAATTCGAAGACTGGGGATTCAAAAAAAAAATTTAAATCTTAAAACAATTCTTCTTTTCCGCTGTATTAGTTTCAAATTACAATTTCCAAATATATAATATTTCCAAATAATTCACCATTCAAAAAAAATTAATTTTTTTTATACTTTCAAAATCTATATTTCCAAACCTTTTTATTTTCAAAATTCGTTTTTTCTTGTGTCGATCTTACCCATTTTAAACCCAATAAGCTACGCTTTGAATAAACCAAAGATCTGATACCACTTGTAATGTCCCGCCTTTTTGACCGCTTGAAATCGGTAATTAAACCAGCTTGAAGCGTTCAAATCAATGGATTGTTATATAGCTTACAGAGTTTAAAATATAAATTCAACACAGAACAAATAAATAACACAATATTTAATAACGAATAAATTTTTGTATACCAATCAGAATTTTGATATAATAATTTTCTATACAGCGAAATGAAAATATCATTTGAATACAAGAAAATATTTACTGGTTTGAAACTTTAGAGTGCACCGTCTTGGAATCCCCAACTTCGTAAGTCTTCCAATCCTAAGCCATATTCTTTAAATCTGTAATGCTTGGGTCTGACCCGAGCATTCCATGCAAAAACATAAAACACTCGAGTCAGGATTAAATTATAGTTCAAGTAAATTAACTTCAATATAAATTGATTATAAAGCAATCAACTATTAAATTTTGAGTACATCGAACCCACGGGTAACTGTCAAGATATATAATACTTGGGACGAAAAACATATCGGGACAACATATGGATTTATATACACACACAAACATGCCGATGACATATATATACACGTACAGTGGTATATATACATATGTGTACAACGACTACCACACACACATATATATATATATATATATATATATACTAAAAACATATATACGTAAATATTCGAGTATCAAATGTAACATCTGTGCGTATAGGTTTTTAAGTCGGGGATGGACGATCCCGGAAGCCTGCATGTACAAACGTATGCAAGTATACGTGTGCAATGCCCCAGCATCCCGAAACCAGAGAATAACCAGTACAAGCCGAGTATTCATGGTCAAGTAAGCAATGTATATTCTAGGTTTAAAACAGAATAGGACCAACAAATGTGCACCAAGTTTATCTCAGCCCATGCAAAAAGGATGTGTAGTCCATGCCATTCTCAACTAATAATGACCATTTAGATTCACATGAAACTAGGAGATCACATTCTAGTATATAAACCGACTGTAGTTCAAAGTATACAAAAGGAACCGGGAGTGATACAATTAAAATTGCATGGGCAATATGTGTACTACTTCAAAATGAATTTAGTCCCTCAAAATGAATGAAAGTTTGTTCTCTTCTTCACCAAAAACAATGAAAACACATGCATATATAACAATGGTAATAATACAGAATTTGCCCAGATTCTTGACTAGCCCAATCAGTAATATACCAAAGCCAATTTTTCCTTTTCTCTTTTTTTCTCCAACATGGCCACAAATTGCTAACATAAGATGTGAAAATGAATTGAGTTAATTGTAAATTAGAGAACACAGGCTTTTAATCACTACATCAACTTAACGCAAATGTTAAAATTTAGGTGATAACATGGCCAGTACTAAGTTGTAGTATTGACTGACAGATAAAAGTTAAGCATTATTTTACAGGAATAAAACTAAGACATAAGCTTTTCGAAACCCAACATTACTTTATTTTTATCATTATTATCAGTAAGTATTACTATTTTATTTTACCTACACCATGAGTTTTCTCTTCAAATGTCAATTTGCTGCAATAGAAATTGTCCATGGCTAGAACAAAATAGTTGACAAAGCCATGTACAAGATCGAAATAACTTTCTACATAAAGCAACATATTTCTTAGGTAGGAAAGACAAAACAAGCAAACAACACAGGCATTTGTCCTATGTTTTAAAGGAACAAAACATGGCTAATACACATGTTCAATTTTCAAGGTAGTACCATGCTAATTTGCTTCAAGTTCCAACCAGGCAAGCATATGTGCTAAGCTCGGGTTCAGGAATTCCAATAGAGGGTCCTTAAATGACTACAACATAATGAAATATGTGTCTTGCAGGAGTATGTAACCACCCAAGTGTCCCAATGTTAAGTACGCATGATATATGAAGTCACGAAAATTTGCAGGCCATTCTTAGCTATGCATAGTGTGTAAAACATTTATGTTGGTGTCATACATAATTTCACTTTATCCGAGACAAAACCAGAAATGGCTACCAACCACCAAATAATAATTTGATCATTCATTTATTGTATTCTCTATGGAGTTACAGTCATAAAATTGTAGTTCTTTCAAACTGCTATGATCAGTTACACTTCAACGTATTTGTTTTTAAAGGAATCAGAGCACGTTAGATAATACAAACAGAAAATACAACAAGGAACTTGTAGGTTTCCCATCAGTGAAGCAAATAAATCAGAACTAAATATGTATAATGGCATTAACCACTTATGATCATCGTTTTTGTGCTAAGATGTTATGGGCAAAGGTGTTAGTTTGAACTCGTGACCAGGAAAATTATCCAGCTTTTAGTTGCCATCTTTCGCCAACGAACTATATTGACCAATTTTGACGTTAATCTTACATGCAAAGATGTTCTTCACGAAACCAAGGAGCATGACTTCGAAATAACTAGGGAGCTAAAGGCATTTTTGTAACGACCCGCATTCTACACATCGAAGGATCGTAGAATATTTATTTCTCTCACATACGAAGTCGTATGGTCATGTAACTTTGGGAGACGACTACTGGGTTTGTTTTCCATGTTCATGATTTTTGCCAATTTTTAAATGACCATTTTGCCCCTAGATGATCTTGTTTTGGCCATAACTTTTGACTGATAAGGAGTTTTGACCTGAAACTACTTCCATTAAATCCGGATGATGGTTTATCTTTCCGTAGAGTGGTTACATTAGCCAAATGGACTCACCATTTGGGAGATATGGCTGAAACAAGGTTTAAAAGGTGAAAAACAGCTTAACTGGGTCTGATTAGAGTGATTAACAGCTAAGCCCATAACCCATTTCGGGATTAGGGTTATGAGAGGACTGAAATGAGTTAGAGAATAGTTCCTATTCATTTTTCCAGCCGCCACAAACATACCTTTAGCCCTAGCCATGACCTCCACTCTCTAAAAACACCCCAAATTACCTTCTAATCACTAATTAAGAAGATCTACACCAAATCAAGGAGGATTAGTTTCAAATCAGAGTTGGAGCTGCTGCTAAGCATTCGGATTCGACCCAAAACAGAGGATATTTCAGATCTATAGTTTAATTTGTGGCAAATGTGAGTGATTTGCATTGTTTTTCACTAATTATGGCTAATTAGGGTAACTAGCGAAATTATAACTCAGAAAAATCTAGAAAAAATTGTAAAATTCAAGAATATTATTTTATGCTTCTGATATGAATTTGGGTTAATTTGGACTAATTTTGCTAATCTCGGAATTTGGGAGATTAAGCGGTGATTAGTGATAATTAGCGAAATTTTGCATCATAAAAATTTGGAAAATTCTAAAATATTATTTTAGGGCTCTGATAGAAATTTGGGTTGATTTGGTTAAGTTTTACTAATCTTATCATTAGTTGTTGTTAAACAAGCTTAAGGGAAAATATGAGATTTTGGCTATGTTTGATCCGTTTTAACTTATCAAGTTGCTGTTTTGCTGTTTGCGGATGTTTATACAAGTTGCTATAGCTGTATGGTATGTTTTGTGATTGTTTAGAACAGTTAGATTGGTCGAAAATGCCGTCGAATGGCATAAAACAGTCATTGGAAAGAAGTGCGGGAAATTACCCGAACCGGATCGGATCGGAGGGGGAAGCACGATCCGAACCGCTCGCACTTGAAGCTCCACGATTCGACCTGAGCATGGTGGCACGACCTGAAGAGAGTACCCAATCCAAACCGCGTCACTCGACCCGAACCGATGCACCAGGGATGGACTTGAGAGGCTCAACCCGATCCGGAGTGCTTGGGAAGGAGAACCAAACCGCTTGCATGAAGTCACAATCTGATGCTCCGGGGATGATCCGAAGCAGGGGCCACGATCCGACCTGTGGGGGTATTCCGATCCGAACCGAGATGCTTAGGTTTGAGGCGTGAACCACGATCCGAACTAGAAGTATAAGTTGAGGTGAAGAACAGGAACCGAACCGATCCGGAGAAGACCAAAATCCGAGATGCAAAGGTAGTTCAAATGGGATGTTTGTACTCAGGATCCAGTTGGGAACAAACGAGTTAACTTCATGGTTGGACTTTGATGCGGGACGTGTGCAAAGGGGTTGTCGGTATTCATAACTTTGGTTCACCACTGAGAGGCGGGTAGTGGGCTTGTAGTGATAGTTGTACGGGGTTGGACTCCATCAGGGCCCAAAGGATTAGGTGACCAAATAGTGAATATCGTATGCTTTACGCACTGAGTGAGAGATGCGAGGATGGTTGCTATGTTTGATTGTTTGCTTTCGCTATGACATGCACACCCCCACCCCTGAATTCTTTACACCATATGTTAGTGGCACCTTAGAGTATTGAGCGGTATGTTGTGCTAACTCTTTGGTTGCAGGTACAGGTTCAGGTATGATTGGATTATACCTGTTATTTTTCTGTTTTGTCGCTTATCGCTTGTACCAGACTTTTGTCTGACTCAAAGTTTTATGTATCTTCTTATTACTCTAGGTGCTCCTAAACGAGCAGACTAGAGACATGTTAGGTGGTATGCACGAGTAACTGTACCGAAGACGAGCAGGAGGCTCCCACGTATGATATATAGATATTCTCCCTGTGTTGTTGAAGGTCACTGCTTGGGCATTAGTAATGCACCTCCTTCTTTTACTTTCTTTTGCTTTAGAGACAGTTTTAAAGTTGTAATAATGATGTTGGATCATAAGCTGTATTTTGGATTTCCGTTGCTATGATGATGATGGTTTTAGTTTTCAGCTTATGCACTGTCTCGCCTGTTTTATGTCAAGTATGTTACTATTATATTTTATTCCATGCGTTGTGAGACATTCTACAGGTTTCTTTGTCAGTTCTTCATCTTCTTTCCTTTCTTTGACGACCGTCTCATGCTAGCGTTCATGTGTACAGCGCACTTTCGGGGTAAATGCCAGTTAATGTGGGGCGGGCCGTCACACTTAGTATTAGAGCTCTAGGTTGCGTAGTTAACCTGGGGAAGTCATCAGGGAGAGATACTATACGTATATGAGAGCACATATTTGTTACATTTTGGTTTTCAAAAGCTAGCTATATATATATACTTTTAGTATATCTAGGGATGAGGTTGCACTGCACTGACACCACAAAGAAGATGGTTAATCGTTTTCTGTGTACAGATTGAACGATGAGCTGATATATGAGGGGTACTGGTAGAGGAGCCAATAATGGGAATGCTCCTGAGGACTATGTTTACTGACTTCATGAGAGAGATGCTTATGGATGCTCGGGAAGCAGTTCCTAATGCTGCTAACAGTGGTGGTGCAGTAGTGCAAGCGCTTAGGGCCGATTTCGCCAAGCTGTGCAAGGATTACACTAGTCTTGGTGGGAAGTCGTTCCACGGAACGGAGTCGGCTACATAAGTCCAAGATTGGCTAGATAGTTGTGAGCGCATCGTCGATGATCTGGGAATCGAGGACGCAATGAAGAGGAAGCTAACATCGCGTCAACTGCAAGGACGGCTATGAATTGGTGGAATGCTATTAAGGCAACTACCCCAGAGGATCAGATTACTTGGAATTAGTTTAAGGCTCGCTTTTGTGATAAGTTTATTCCAGCTGCTCATAAATAAGAATTGTTCAGGAAGTTCTCCAGCTTAAGCAGAATGGTAGAGCAGTCTCGGAGTATATCGCTGAATTCGACACTTTATCGAAATATGGATTGTCCTTTATCGATACAGTCGAAAAGAAGAACGAAAAGTTCTTAACTGGTTTAGATGGGTACTTGGGGGAAAGACTTATAAACCATATCGATGAGACGTTTGAGTCTATTATAGGAAAGGCATTAAGGTCAGAGAGCCTTTTCCCTAAGTCAAAGACCGAAGTTGCTATTGCATCTACAGAGGAACCAAAGCCGCAAGCAGACGGTGAAGGCAAGAAGAATTCTCAGAACAAGAGGAAGCAGAACCCGACCAAGGATGGTCAGAATAAAAAGAATAAGAATGGTGGTGAGTGTTTTAGTTGTGGTAAGAAGGGCCAGTATGCCAGAGATTGTCGAGAAAAGCCTGGGGAAAGGAAGTGCTTTAACTGCGACCAAGCGGGACACCACAAGGATGATTGTCCACAACCTCCTACGGAGAAGCAGATTGTGAAAGCGTATGCTATCAACGTTGTTCGTCGAATGCTCCAACTACAGCGCAGAAGGGAAAAGGCGTCATTATCAAAGGTATGCTTTCTAATTAAGATGTTTCTGTTCGAGTATTGTTTGACAAACCCGAGATAGTCGATAGACCTTTAGTAATGACGAACCCGGTTGGTGGTTCGACTAGCCTTAGTATGATTTGTCGTAACGTGGTCTTATCGAGTCATGAATGTATGTTTGATTGCGATTGCTTTGTTTTGGGCTTTACTGGTTTAAACATTATTTTGGGGAGTCGATCCACTCTAAAGGAATAGGGTGGTATTAGGTACCTACCCAGTGATGGCGATAGTAACTGGAGTTAAGGAAGCTGAGAGGTTATCATTGTAATAAGTTCTAGTTGTCTCTGCGAGGCAAATGATTGCTCCAGTGCTTAGTTGTTTTGCTAGTATCACCTCACGTGGATTGTCCGAATTCGAAGGAGATGTTCCTTAGGTGCTTGTCTGATATTGGTTTAGGCCTTTGGGGCTTGTGCTTGGGGAATGTCGAGTTCGACTAGGATGGTTTGCGTGAGAGATAAATAGTTGTTGCGATTCTTAATTGGATGATATCTTGGGTTACTCGAGGAGTGATGGGCAGCCATGACATGATAAGACTGTTCAATGGTATAGACTGCCCCGAGTTAGACTCGATAGGGTTATGAGATGGCTCGACTGGGACTCGAGAAAGATGCAAAGCAATGGATTGTTTAGGACCCTGTGCTGATGTTCTCTTTGGATAGTAGAACTTTGAAGAAATAGGATGTGTTCGTTGATCATGGAAGATGCAACGAAGATTAGGACGATTCAAGTTGGACTTGAACTCGTAAAAGAAAATGGGTGTTCGTTGATCTTGGAGATGCAACGAATAGGGAGACGAATCACGTTGGACTAGAGTTTGTCGGTAATGGATACTCAAGACTGGGTCTGAGTTATAGATCGACTCGAGTTGGACTCGAGAAGGCTGCAAGGAATTGGATTTGGCTCGAGTTGGACTCGAGAGGGCAGCAAGATAACGGATAGACTTAGGTTGGACTCAAGTATTTTAGGAGGACTTAAAGCAGGGGTATCTGGGGACACTCGTTACCTTGGATCCGTTGGACGTGATCTAGTTATCCTTGGAGGATAAAATGTACGTTGGACGTACGGTAGTCCGTTTGGAGGCTGGGCTTCCATTAGTTCTTGATGTTGGTTGGACCAAACATACAAGAATCGACATATTGAGATTGGTTAGACCAGTCATGTAGGTGTCGACGTGTTCATGGCTTTAGCGGATGATAGGTAAAACTTGTTTGATGGATGTTATGGTTGCCATGTTTTTCCCTATCTTTCTTCTCTTGAGTAGACTATCACCTGTAGGGTACTAGCGATGGGGAACAAAGAGATGGTAGTATAGACGGACATTAGGCTACGTATCAGTGCAGTGGGGTAGTCATTACTCCACGGGGCAGAGTGATTGTAGCAAGGCTATGAGCCAATACAGTAAATTTGTCATGACTTCATGGGGCAGAGTGGACATAGCAAAGGATTTAGGTGCGGTAACAATTGCACTGAGTAGGAGGCATGCCAGTCTAGAGGTTATGTTTCTGGGTTGGAAGCAACTAGAGTATATCACATGATATGATTTCAGACCCAAGAGTGAATTGGATTCAGAAACGCTAGTAAGCTTGACGATTAGATTGATTTTGATTGAGTAGATTAGTTCCAGTTAGAAGGACGATCCTAACCTATTGGAAATCATCTCTAGGGTAGAGATGGGTATCGATGGAAAGATAATGATCAAGCAAGGATTTGATCGAGAAGGATGGCTTCAAAAGAATGGGGGACTAGTTGTACCCAACATAGACGGACAGAGAGATGAAGTGCTTAGAGCATATCATAGCTCGAAACTGACTATACATCCCGATGGTAACAAAATGTATTGAGACATGGATCAGACCTACCACTGGGAAAGGATAAATAAGGACGTTGGGAAGTTTATGTCCAAATGCATGAATTGTCAGTTAGTTAAAGCTGAGCAAAAGAAGCCTAGTGGGTTGTTACAACCATTAGAAATTCCTAAATGGAAATGGGAACAAGTCCCAATGGATTATATTGATGGTTTACCAAGGACTAGGTCAGGTCATGATGGTATTTGAGTGAATCGTATACTAGAGGATCTTTTGAGAACTTATATATTGGATTTTGGAGGGTCATGGGATGGCCATTTGTATCTGGTTGAGTTATAGTTATTAGCCCAGTATTGGTATGGTTCCAATTGAAACTTTGTACGGAAGACGGTGCAAGGAAACATCATGTTGGTTGGAGAATGGTGAGAAATTTGAGCATAGACCAGAAATAATAAGAGGGACTTCAGGTAAGATCAAGGTTATCCAACATAGAATGAAGACTACCTAAGATAGGTAGAAGACTTATGTCGATAAGAGACGAAGAAATTTGGAATTCTTCGTTAACGACTTGGTGTTCGTCAAGGTCTCTCCGTTGATGAATGTGATTCGTTTTGGTAGGAAAGGTAAGTTAGCACCAAGGTTTGTTGGTCCATTTTCAGTTCTCGAGCAAGATGGGAACTTGGCATATAAAATTGAATTACCAGAGAAGGTGGCAGGAGTTCATAACGTATTTCATGTTTCCCAGTTAAGGAAATTCGTGCATGACCCCGATATGACTATTTCACCTGACCAGTTGGTTGATATCGAAGTAGAACCCGAGGTGGTTGGAAACCGCAAGCCGATTCGTATTGTCGAGCACGATACGAAGAAACTTCGAAGGAAGTGGTGAATCTAGTCAAGGTTCAGTGGGGCGAGGATTAGAATGACTGTACTTGGGAGACAGAAGAGAGCATTAGGAAGACGTATCCAGAACTCTTTGCCTGGTAAGATTTTAATTGCGACTTAGTTTTCCGCATGCTAGGATAGACTTGTTTGTTGTTTTGTATGTTTGATGGTTGTGAATAGTTGGTAGGCATCAGGAATCCTTTGCTTGTTTCTTAGTTAAAGAATTTCGGGGGTGAAATTTCTTAAGGGGGAGAATGTAACGACCCGCATTCTACGCATCGAAGAATCGTAGAATAATTATTTCTCTCACATACGAAGTGGTATGGCCATGTAACTTTGGAAGACGACTATTGGGGTCATTTCTCATGTTCATGATTTTTATCGATTTTTAAATGACCATTTTGCCCCTAGCTAATCTTTTTTTGGCCATAACTTTTGATTGGTAAGGAGTTTTGATTTGAAACCACTTCCATTAGATCTAAATGATGGTTTACCTTTCCGTAGAGTGGTCACATTAGCCTAACGGACTCACCGTTTGGGAGATATGGCTGAAACAAGGTTTAGAAGGTGAAAAACAGCTTAACCGGGCCTGATTAGAGTGATTAACAGCTAAGCCCATAACCCATTTCGGGATTAGGGTTATGAGAGGACTGAGATGAGTTAGAGAATAGTTCCTATTCATTTTCCCAACCGCCAGAAACATACCTTTAGCCCTAGCCATGGCCTTCACTCTCTAAAAACACCCCAAATCACCTTCTAATCACTAATTAAGAAGATCTACACTAAATCAAGGGGGATTAGTGTCAAATTAGAGTTGGAGCTGCTGCTAAGCAATGGGATTCGACCCAAAACAGAGGAAATTTCAAATCTATAGTTTAATTTGAGGCAAATGTGAGTGATTTGCATTTTTTTTCACTAATTATGGCTAATTAGGGTAATTAGCCAAATTAGTGAAATTATAACTCAGAAAAATCTAGAGAAATTTGTAAAATTCCAGAATATTATTTTATGCCTCTGATATGAATTTGGGTTAATATGGACTAATTTTGCTAATCCTGGAATTTGGGAGATTAAGGGGTGATTAGTGATAATTAGCGAAATTTTGCATTATAAAAATCTGGAAAAATTCTAAAATATTATTTTAGGGCTCTAATAGAAATTTGGGTTGATTTGGTTAATTTTTACTGCTCTTATCATTAGTTGTTGTTAAATACGCTTAAGGGAAAATATGAGATTTTGGCTATGTTTCATCCGTTTTAACTTATCAAGTTGTTGTTTTGCTGTTTGCGGATGTTTATACATGTTGCTATGGCTGTATGGTTTTTTTTTTGTGATTATTTAGAACAGTTAGATTGATCGAAAATGCCATCGAATGGCGTAAAATAGTCGCTGGAAAGAAGTGCAGGAAATTACCCGAACCGGATCGGATCGGAGGGGGAAGCACGAGCCGAACCGCTCGCACTTGAAGGTCCACGATCCGACCTGAGCATGGTGGCACGACCTGAAGAGAGCACCCGATCCGAACCGCATCACTCGACCCAACCGATTCACCAGGGATGGACTTGAGAGGCTCGACCCGATCTGGAGTGCTTGGGAAGGAGAACCGAACCACTTGCATGAAGTCACGATCTGATGCTCTGGAGATGATCCGAACCGATCCGAAGTAGGGGCCACGATCCGACCCGTAGGGGGTATTCCGATCCGAATCGAGATGCTTGGGTTTGAGGCGTGAACCACGATCCGAACTAGAAGTATGAGTTGAAGTGAAGAACAGGAACTGAACCGATCCGGAGAAGACCAAAACCCGAGATGCAAAGGTAGTCCAAATGGGAAGTTTGTACTCAGGATCTAGTTGGGAACCAACGAGTTAACTTCATGGTTGGACTTTGTTGCGGGACGTGTGCAAAGGGGTTGTCAGTATTCATAACTTTGGTTCACCACTGAGAGACGGGTAGTGGGCTTGTAGTGATAGTTGTACGGGGTTGGACTCCGTCAGGGCCTAAAGGATTAGGTGACCAAATAGTGAATATTGTATGCTTTACGCACTGATATGTGAGGATGGTTGCTATGTTTGATTGTTTGCTTTCGCTATGACATGCACACCCCCACCCCCGTATTTTACACCATATGTTAGTGGCACCTTAGAGTATTGAGCGGTATGTTGTGTTAACTCTTTGGTTGCACGTCCAGGTTCAGGTATGACTGGATTATACCTATTATTGTTCTGTTTTGTTGCTTATCGCTCATACCAGACTTTTGTCTGACCCAGAGTTTTATGTATCTTCTTATTACTCTAGGTGCTCCTAAACTAGTAGACTAGAGATAGGTTAGGTGGTATGCACGAGTAGCTGTACCGGAGACGAGCAGGAGGCTCCCACGTATGATATATAGATATTCTCCCTGTGTTGTTGAAGGTAACTGCTTGGGCATTAGTAGTGTACCTCCTTCTTTTACTTTCTTTTGCTTTAGAGACAGTTTTAAAGTTGTAATAATGATGTTGGATCATAAGCTGTATTTTGGATTTCCGCTGCTATGATGATGATGGTTTTAGTTTTCAGCATATGCACCATCTCGCCTGTTTAATGTCAAGTATGTTACTATTATATTTTATTTTATGCGCTGTGATACATTCTACAGGTTTCTTTGTTAGTTTTTTTCATCTTCTTTCCTTTCTTTGACGACCGTCTCATGCTAGCGGACATGTGTATAGTGCACTTTCGGGGGAAACGTCGGTTAATGTGGGGCGGGCCGTCACAATTTTCTTCTAACTTATTTCGTTTACTTAGCCTAAATAGTATCAGTATTAAAATAATGGTGCTCACACATAACGTGACAAGGTATTTTGGTGGAAGGACAGTACTCAATTTGATAAATGAACAAAGCTATATTCTACTCAAACAGGGGTGCTGCATGGTGATTTAAAAGTAAATTGAACTTACGAAAATTCAAACATTTATGAACTCAAAATTTCAACTTCATCAAACTAATATTCCACGTTATTTATTAGCAGGTTATTTCCAGGTTTCACATTATACTTCATTTCAAATGTACATACATGTGTGTGAATACAATTTATAAACAAGGAAATTTGGTGTTTCTCAGTATGAAAGGAAGTGAGCAACCATGGCATAAATAGCAGTTCACATAAGCATCAACCGAAATGCCAAATAGTATAGTGTTTTAAACACCTCGCATCTAAAGATGTCGAGCACGAGCAGGTCAGGTAAAGCATTCAGTGAAGTGATCCAAATTTTACTATTTAATTCAGTAAATAACTGAAATCAAAATACTTGAATTACAATTAATCATGGGTGAGTAGCTCACCTTAGAATGGCTGAAGAAATTTGGAGCAGCACGATAGAAACAAGGAACGAATGATGGCAATGCGAAGCTATGGCTAGTGGTTGAGTCTCTTCAATTGAAAGGAAACAACTTGGAGGTGGTTCGGTAGGCTGCCATCGATCAGCGCAGTGGCGGTTTGGTCAGATTGCGCTGAATGGTGGCTCGAGGAGGAAGGCAAATTTATTTCTTGGAGGTCATGAACCCAAGGAGGGTTTTGGCCATTATTTAATTAAGAAGAGGACAAATTGGTTTTTTCCTTTTAAAGGAGGCGATTTATGACTTAGGGGAAAATCGATTTGCTGATTTGTGATTTGGGGTAGATGCCATTAGAAAGGGAGAAACAGATGGTGATGAGGGCTGTCAGTGGGTATTTTAGTTTAGGGACCAGGTGGAGCGATTTCTAGTGGAACGGTGGTTATTACAAATGGAAAAGGAGTAGTGATTTTTGGAAATGGGTACAATCAGACATTATAAAATTGAAAAGGGAAGACGATTGTTTGCTGAAAGAAATGAAGGAGGACTGTAATTTATGAAGGAGAAGCTTACTGAAGAAGCCGATGGGTGGGGATAAGAACCACGTTAAATCCATAGCCTTAGGACAGCTGCATGCTAGGTCAATGCACATATATTTGGGGAAGGTTATTTTTGGTCAATATTAAACTGTACCGTAAACAATTGATGAACACTCCATATTCATACTGTTAACACCACTTCCAAACGAAATGAAACTTGACGTACCTCTATTGTAGCGACCCGGATTTCGCCCGACCCGACCGATCGCTGGATCAACCAAGACCGTTCAAAACCCGAATACGTTAACCTTGGGAATACAACACATCAGAACAAATAACAACAGACTTTTATAAACATTATAATAATGTTACATCAGAGTACAGAATATATCAGAGTACATTGATAAATAATATAGCGGAAGATTTAATTACAACAAAACTAATACAATGCAGCGGAATAATTAATTTAATCACAGCGGAAGACCATTAATGCTCTGGACACAGCTCTAAGCTTCGATACAGAATCCTGCTCAATATATATGCAAAATAAGCTACTCGACTACCCGTGTGGAAAAAGGGCACCCGAGTTTGCAAAGTGAAACAAACTACGGGTCAGTCATGGGACTGGTGTGAGAAATCTTTACTTAACTTATCTAATAAGTAGGCTAATCACAGGACCACGCCGCTAAAGCGAAACGGGTTTACTCCATTGGATTGCCAGTGCATAAATAAAGCAAATCATTAAAAAAACGCAATGCTTTTTAGAAAAATGAAACCATTATAAGACTCAGGTCCCATCACACAATGCAACGCAAGCCGGAGGATAGAGTTTTACCTTATAATGGTCAAAAATGCTTGATACGATAAAAACGGATTTGATATTATTATTAGTATAAATATGTTTTATAAACCTTTCAATCATAATGTATTAATCATAGACGGCATAGTACCCCATCCTACTATGTAGCCATATATAGGTCTACAATCAAAATAGCAGGATGTCGTATTGGAGGTTGGATTTCCAACAAGAATCAAGGCTAGGAACATCTCCTGACCGATTCGAGACACTCTAGCAATGTCTCAGGATTCGGACGCTGGCGAACCCTTGGATCCTGCAGGGCCGGTCCCCCAATAGTGCAATGGGTTGGATTAGTTATGCCTGAACACACGCTTCCCGATCCTATTGGACCTATAAATTGGCCATTGCGGCCAATAAAATCCGAGGCGCCTCAAAATCCATCAACCACATAAGTAAAATTCTGGGCCGTGTTCAACCCAAATACCACTTCTAGCTAGAAAGAAACGTGTGCACTCCCTGCGTTCCCTTGCTCCGTTTTTGACTCATACCGGGATGTGAGGCTCGCGAGGCAACGAAATACACAAAGCTATGCCTAAATAGGCTATGCTTTGATCATCATCCACAAGGCTCTGCTTTTCAACAAAAGCCTTGATCAATTGCATCTTGGCATACCACATTGACAGTCCACACCATGTGATTGATAACTACTAATATATAACCTCTGAGCTCATGCGTCTCAGAGAAGAGTGTTAAGCAAGAGAATAAATTCTCCGCCACCAACAAATATATATTAAATAGAAACCAATTTACATGGAATGAAATCCAATGTCAGACACACATCCATTTACAAGTCCGTTCTGGGTCTGAACGAAACCGGAGACACCTTATACCTCGCATATCCGAATAGTCAACAATACGTCCGGACAACTACCACTGGAACCTTTTCAAGGCAGCAACTCCAATCAAAGGCATCAGTAGTCCTCATCCATTCGATGTGAAGATCGTCGGTCTTCAACCACCGTCTTCATCTTCGACTTTTAATCGTCGTAGTAATTATTCAGAATGGGTTAAACCCGGTCATTCTGAATAACTCGCGTATTTTTATAATTAAAAATCAAGTGTTATAAGGATACATCCCACGCCTCTTTCCAATTCAGAATATTCTTTAAATAAAATATTCATATTATTAGAGAAAGGTTCCCATTAATTTTATCAAAGATAAAATCTTTTAAATTTATTCTTAAATCTTATTTTCAAAGATTTGTTAAAATTCCAATTCAGTTTTAATATCAAAAATCACTACTTTACAATTATTCCAATTTAAGGAATAAATCTTATTTTTAACTGGGTTAAAGAATCAATGTCATTTAAAACATTATTCACGATAAACCCAAAGTCATTTTCCAATAAATAAATATAAATTGAAATACCAATAATCTTAGTTAAAAGATTTATTCTTTATTTAAAAGAAATTCTTTGTTAAATATATTCTTTATATAAGAGATATTCCGAATCGGAAAGCGACTAAATCATTTACCATATAACTTTGGTTATATGGATTTCATACATCGTATGTAAATGACAATAATAATAAATAATTATCAAACCATCCATTCAACATCCAAAGTGAAGTTCTCAACTGTGTGAGCATTAAATGAAATAATAACGCTCATCGCAACATGTCAATCTATCGATTGACATATGAATAAATATTGGGACTAGTGTATATCAATTATTATCCCAATACATGTGTGGGGTTTTCCGCCAACAACAGTACATATAAATAAATAATTGGTTAACTAATTTAACCAATTTTAATACTATCAACATGTTGATAATGATGGACAAAAATGATATTTTATTCCTAATGTCGAAATAAAATATATTTGACTCGCATAATTTCTTTATACATTTCTAATATTTAATAGAATGTAATTTATTTATATGACATTATTGTGGATGACGAAAAAAGGTAATTTTTATTGTACTTTTTTTGTATGTAATTATTCTTAACGTAAAAGAAATAATCTCATTTGTATATATTTTAAGGTATAACTCAATGCATAAAATGTTTATTTTAAATTGCATACAAATTCTAATGTATGCATTACCATATAGAAACATCACTTTAACTCGCCTATACATTCTAATGTATATTTTGACCAATAACATGATTCTTATGATTGAATATAAGTTCCAATGTAAGTTTGCGAATAAAAAGATTTTTATATTTGTATATAAATTCTCTTGTATGTTATGCAAATAAAAATGATTATTATATTTGCATGTAAATTCTATTGTATGCTATGCAAATAAAAATGATTATTTTATTTGCATATAAATTCTATCTCAATAAAATGTATAAGAAGAGTGATACATTCAATTGTCGACAATTCTATTTTATCAAAATGCTATTTGTGTTTAATTCTTATTTGGCAAAAATGTCCTTTTTGGTTTCAACCAATATAATTTGACAAAATGAATGTTTGATTCTACTAATATAAATTGACAAAAGTGATTATTATGTTTCAACCTTTTTAAAATGAAAAAATTAAATAAATTTTGTCTCATTCTATTTAAATGATAAAAATGTATCTTTTTGTATTGCAACAAAAGGACAAATAAACCTTCTCTATCTTTTTACTTTTTTTTTTTAATTGAAGCCAAGATGACACTCCTTCTTAATTCTAATCTTTTTATTTTAATCTATGATGAAAATAAAATCATTTTATTTTAATCTATGATGAAAATAAAATCATTTTATTTATTTTAACAAAATTACAACCACGATGAATTCATTTTATCGTAATCCTTTTATTTACTCTAGTTTAAAAGTAAAAATGATATTTTTAATCTTGTTCTTTTATTTATATCTGAATTGTAATAAAAGTGTAACTTTTTAAACTACGCTTTTTATTTGCATCTAAATGGAAATAAAAGGTAATACTTAAATTTATGATTTATTTGCATTAAGGAATGCAAATAAAAATACAACTTTTATCTTCATGTTTTATTTGCATCAAAGGATGCAAATAAAAATGCAACTTTCTAATTTAAGGTTTTATTTGCAACAAGGAATGCAAATAAAAATTCAACCTTTAATTCAGTATTTTATTTGCATCAGGGAATGCAAATAAATATGCAACTTTTAATTTCATAGTTTATTTGCATCAAAGAATGCAAATAAAAATTCAACTTTTAAATACGATGTTCATTTGCATAAAAAAAATGCAAATAAAAATTTAACTTTTAAATACTATGTTTGTTTGCATTAAAGAATGCAGCTAAAATAAGACTTTTTTATTGCAATGTTTTATTTGCACCAAAGAATGCAAATAAAATATAACTTTTTATTTCTATCTAGAATATAAACTAAAAATGTCATATTCATTCTAATGTTTTTGTTTGCATTTATAATTGCAAAAATGAAATTTTAACTCTAATGTTTGTTTGCATCTAAAATTTCAAATAAAAATATAGTTTTACTTCTAATGTTTTGTTTACATCTAAAATAGCAAACAAAAATGTAGCTTTCATTATTTCAATGCATATTTGCATTAGAGAATGCAAATAAAAGAATATTTTATATTTTAATATATACTTGCATAAAAGAATGCAAATAAAAGAGCATTTTTTCTATTTCTATGTATATTTGCATAAAAGAATGCAAATAAAAGTACATTTTATATTTCTATGTATATTTGCATAAACGAATGCAAATAAAAGATCAATTATATTTTCTATGTATTTTTGCATAAAAGAACGTAAATAAAAGATCAATTATATTTTCTATATATATTTGCATAAAAGAATGCAAATAAAAAGAACAAATTTCATTTCTATATATATTTGCGTTAGTGAATGCAAATAAAAGAACAAACTTTATTTTTCATGTATATTTGCATTTGAGAAATGCAAATAAAAGAGCAAATTTTATTCTTTACATATATATTTGCATTAGTGAATGCAAATAAAAAGAACAAATTTTATTTTCAATGTATATTTGCAGTGGTAGAAGGTAAATAAAAGAACAAGTTTTAATTTCGATGTTCATTTGCATTAAAGGATGCAAAACAAAAAGTGAACTTTTAATTTCAATGTTTTATTTGCATTGTGGAATGCAAATAAAAAGTGAACTTTTAATTCTATGTTATATTTGTGTTAGGGAATCCAAATAAAAAGTGTACCTTTATTTTCAATGTTTTATTTGCATAGTGGAATGCAAATAAAAAGTGAAACTTATATTTCTATGTTATATTTGCGTTAAAGAACACAAATAAAAAAGTCAATTTCTATATAACATAATATTGAGCATTTGAATTGATAACCTAAATCAACTCGAAAATGATAACATAGTATTGTGTGTTGAATTGATAAACTAAATCAATTCAAAAAATGATAACATGGTTTTGTGTGTTGAATTGATATACTAAATCAATTCAAAAAATAATAATAACATAGTATTGTGTGTTGAATTGATAAACTAAATCAATTCAAAAATAATCATATAGCATGATGTATTGAATTGATATACTAGATCAATTCAAAAATAAGGAATAACATAGTTTTTCTATATTGAATTGAAAATCAAATTCAGTTCAACAATACAAGCAAAATGGTGACTTTTCTTGAATCGGCAATTCTATCCCAATTTACTAATTGAACAATAAATTCAATTCAATACTCATCTTTGTTTATTCCACATAATCCACAAATATTGGCAAAAGGGAAAATGTTTTATTTGACTAACATATATAGATCTAAAATTTAAACAACAGATCTATCATACATACACACAGAATAAACAGATCAATCATCAAAATTGCATCGCATCGCATAGCTAATTACTTAACACACATATAATTATTTATCAGCGATAAAAATAATTAAATTGATTAAATAATTCAAATTAGAAATCTCACATCGTTATTGTTCTGTGCTGTTTTGATCCAAAATTTGTCAAAAATTCAACTTGCTCAGAATCAAGTCTAGTCAGTTTCATTGCGAAGATCTCGGTCTCACGATCGCAGCGCACCTGAAATCGTACGAATCCGAGTCCGTACGAGCAAGATATGGTTTAATTAAGATTGGATAATTTGAATTTGTTAAATTGTAAAGTCAAAGTATGGAAAAGTCAAAGCTACCTCATCTTCCTCCTCCCAACATTTAAGCCGTTACTTTCATTTCCTTTGAACTCATAGAGTTCAAAACTACGTTTCCAATTATCTCGGAATTTATGAAGCTTGAAGACGATCGGATGAAATGACATCGAAGAGGGAGGAGAGGGCTTGGTCAACGCGGTGGGGACAAGGGGGTGCGGCGGGTCCATCAAGGCAGCGGGTTTGGTGATCAAATCTGGGCAATTCACTTCATGAAACCTCATCATGCCCGTATCAAATTGAAGAGGAAGAAGAGTTCTATAATAAGTTCTAAAGGATCATTCAAATTCATTGAGAGGATTGGGAGTATTTGAGGAATGAAATTCGAACATTTCTGGCCATGAATGATAAGGACGGCGGCTGGAACAAACAGATTAAGGTTAGGGGTTTTGTCATTTAGTGAATATTCATATTAATTAATCAGTTAATTACCCAATTAAGGCCCGATTATCAACTTTGTCCGATTTCAGCCCAACGACTGTCGTTCTTACCTATCTACCCCTATTACGGAGTCATTTGGCTACGTTTAGCAGGCCCAAATGACTGCTTTGACCTTGTTTTCTTTAATTTAAAATATTTACTTTTATTTTTAATTCAACCGTACAAATAAATTCACCGGGCCACAAATTAACTCCGAAAAATCCCAAAAAAATATTTTTAGCTATGTTTTGACGAAACGGTCAAAACAAAATTAATTTCATTAAATTCTGAGCCCGTTTGAAAAATGGTCATTTTCAAGTTGATAAATTTGACTAAAATTGACAAAACACATTTTCTTTTGCCACGCTCACATATTAATTCAAAAAATTATGAAAATTGAAACCTAACAATAATTTGACATTCCGGTTCCAACAAAAGTGGTTTCGTCGAAAACAGAAGTCGTTTGAAAAATGGCTATTTTTAATATTAAAATATATATAAATTCTACAACGACTATTCTGAAAATTAAACTGGGCATAACTTTTGATTCCTGCTATGAAATCTTGATTTTTCGGATTCGTTGGAAAGATATTTTTAAATAGATTCTAATGTTTTTGGTTTCACTAAAATCCGTTTTATTTTGCATCCTGTACATCCGGTCAAAGTTCAAGTTTGACTTTTCAAACTACCGTGCTATTTCTAACTCCTTTTATAATTAAAATTAAAATTTTCGTTCTAACTTCGATTTAAATAAATTTCCTCGTCGTTATTATTTAAAATAAATTATTTTTACTATTAAAATTTCTAAAATAATTTTTTTAAATTGGTTCAGAATTTGCGGGTTGTTACATCTATATTTCAATTTTCTGAATAAATTTAACTAAATCGTAATCCGACTTTATTTGTGTATAACAAAATTTTATTTTTAAATTTTTTATCTGTTCATTGATTTTATTCCGTTCGTTTTTAAATTCTTAACGTTAAATTTTAATTTCTATATATACAAATCCAAGTCAATTTCCATATATATAAACAAATAAAATTCTCCATTTTATTTAACGTAAATTAACGTTTATTTTATTATTTTTAATTCAACCATTTAAATTCTTCAATCGAATTTTTGAATCCAATTTAACCAGATTCCAATAAGATATTCAATAATAATTTTTTTTTGATCCTCAATCAACCATTCCGACTTAACTATGGAATTCAGTTCAACTCAAACGATATATTCGATTTTAACTCAAGTATTAATATAAGTTGATTATTCATATTTAAATCCTTAGTTGATTTTATTTTCCGGTTGTCGAAATTTCTAGGACGTTACACCGTTAAACCATACAAGGTAGTGATGGTTAACCCCATATGCTGTCCACCAAGCCCATGGGCTTGGGCAACCCACGTGGGCTAAGGCAAAATAAATAAATAGTATATATATATATATATATGTATTTTTGGATTTTATATAATATTCATTAAAAATATACAATAAGTGTTCGCCCAAGTTGTTAGTATAACAAGATAAAGATTAGCAATGAGGTTGAGAGTTCAGTTCATGTTTTTATGATTTTTATTCCTTTTTTGAAGCCAGATGTTTAGATGGTAGCTGCATAGTTAAAGCGCTCAGTAAATTCAATACAACGAATGTGCAAAAAGTCATAGTAGGGATAAAGGGATAAAATAGCGGGATATAGCGGATGACTTAAAAATAACATATAAAACTCATAGATATGGTTTTCATAAATATGTAAATGATAATTAAATGAAAATGAACATTAAATTCAATTATAATTAATATATATTTAATTATAAATAAAAACATGTGCATATATATGTAAATAAGAGTTAACTTTTATTAAACTTAACTAAATTTAATAGAATATTATTGTATTTTTGTTTCTTAAAATATATACCAACATATTCAATTAAAAAGAACAAATTTCATGATTTTATAATGTACAAATGTCAATTTCATTCCATTTCTTTTAGAAAGATATAGCGAAAATAACATAATGTATTACAAATTATGGATATATCGAAAATAGCGGAACAAAGCAGAGTTTAAAGCGAAAAGACTATTTTTTAGACTACTTTAGAAAATCGTAGCAGTACAAATTCGTTATGCGTTATAGTGTGGTTATAGCTGGGTAACATAGGGCCATTAATTTCACAAATGGTAGTACACATTACTATAGATCTTATGTAGTATATAACATGCTACATGTTTTGCAAGTTCAAATCCAATAAAGAGAGATTTAAACCTATGACATATCGCACCATATCATTGATGCTTGTCTTTTATACTTATATACTCTAATTGAAATCTTAAGTAGAACTTGATTTTGATCCCTACAAATATTATTACGTATTGTAACAACAATTTAACAGTGTATTATATTTTTCTTTTTGACCGTTGTAGAGTCTATAAACGTTGATGAAATATTCACTAAACTGGCCACACATGCTCTGTTGATCACAAGGGCATTATATGTCTGACACATATTTTATTTCAAAATTATATTAATCAAAGACGTTAGCTTTAGAAATATTAGTTACAAATTTCTATATAAAAAATACATTGCACTTTATGAAAATTTAAAAGGAAAGGTGCATATATTTAATACATTTAGAAACAACATGAAAAATTATGAAAAGGAAACTTATCTTTGACAAGTTTTAATATATCACAAGATTACATAACTTATGTTTATAATTATAGTCAATGCTTAAATGGAAAATTATAATTATAGTCAGTGTTTAAATGGAAAATTATAATTATAATTATAGTCAGTGTTTTACATTATGTGAGAAAAAAATTAAAAGCTCAGTCCTTCCTTTTTGTTTTAAGTAATCAATGAATAATATACATAAGCCCCACTTCTTTTCCTTTCAAATGATTTAATATGTTACTCACTGGCACAAGAAAATTTCTAGCAAAAAAAGAATTTTTTTCATAACTGTCGCAAAAAATCATATTTTCACGTGATTTATCTTCTGATAATTCAAGCATTCTCAATTTTCAGAAAAAATATAATGTCAAATATATATATTCTATGTTTATAATACTATATATGAATTATACTGTAATAATATGGGAATTTTTCGTTAAAATTCAGTTTTTTATTTTGGTTAGAACAACCCACTTTATTGGAAATTGCAAGAGAAGTATTTGGTTGAAGTAGTGACAAATGCACATTTAACTAATAGGTACCAAATTGCATGGATCACCGAGAAAGAGTATTTTGTTTACCGAAAATGGTTTGTCGACCATGAATTTGTAGGTTAGAGACTGCGGCAGGTGGAAGAGGCGTCGGATTGTTTGTTCCTCATGAATTTCGATGAATTTGTGCCAGAGGATTCAGAAATCGGTGAATTTCCCTTTTATTTTTTCGGTCGTTCTCGCGTCAACCTTTGTTTACAACCTACCATAGTCCGATAAATTCTCACTTTTGAGACAGACAAATATCAACCCACGGGGACAGTACGAACTTGCAAAATTACAGAAAACGAAGCAACGTTTAAGGACATTTCCGTAAACAACCATAATACCTTTATCCTGCCAGTTGAAAATGTTCCATCAAAACATTGCTACTTTTATCGGACCTCCGATAACCGGAAAATGAATAGGGCTTTTATCCGTTGAAGAAATGTCCGAAACTCTCCGGTTCACCACCGCCTGCCATGCCACAATCGGCGGTTTTCCCGGCTAACATTAACCTGAGCTCTGCGATTGACTGTTCCAGAAGTTTCTAGACGAAGAAACCACCGGTACAGAATAGGGACCTTATGCTGGAGACAATGGTGTCGGGACTGGCACGTCATATCGTCGATATCGGATGTGGTGGTTGAGAAACGCAAAGCCGCCGCAGTTTCGACTTCTTCCGATCGGATGGCGGAGGTTGATCGGAGCTAGTACGAGGCGATCCTGAAGCAGCGGCTTGATTTGTGTTGCTTGCCGATTGCTATTGCACGGGTATAATTTTCATTTTTAATTTTTAGCTTTTATTTTTCCCTCTTTCCTTTTTTTTAAAAAAACCCCTGGCGATGAAAGCATTGAGCAATTTGGAACGATCATTAAGCTGGCTAATTCAATAGGTAAGCGTGAAATTTCACGTGCAATCGGTTATGGTGATTTTTACAGTAAGCTTCTAAAAAACAAGCGGTTGTTGAAACTTGTAAAAAACGTTGACGACTGTGGGATTTGAACCCACGCCCTTTCGGACCAGAGCCTAAATCTGGCGCCTTAGACCACTCGGCCAAATCGTCACCTGTAAATATAATAAGAATGAAACTTTTGTGTGCGTGAAGAAGTGAGAAAACTTATGTTTTTCACATGCTTTTATGTTGACGTTCACAGAAACTTATTTTTTTTGTATTAACATCAAGTACGTACTCCTCTAATTGTCATCAAATAGTATTTTTATAAGAGTTTTAATTGTCTAAAATATCGCAGAAATACTTATTTAAATATACTAAATAGTTGATAGCTTTAAGGTTAAATCAAGCGTTGAGAACTTGGTTTATGTTTCGGCCTTCAATATTTTTTAAATATTTCTGTTCTTTTCGGTAAAAAAGTTGGATTTCAATGATTTACTCCAATATAATTGATAATAAATATATCATTCCAACAATTGAGACGAAGGTTTGTGGTTTCGATCTTGGCTTTTATCCGTTGAGAATTTTGAAATTGTGATTGGTTTTGATATTTTTTAACATTTCGCTTTTGGTTTTAGATTATTTTTAGATATTATATTAAACCTTATTAACAAACTTGACAAAATGGACCATAACAACATTTAAATTAACATCTTTCAACATGTTTAAAGATTGAATGTTATATGAATTTACAAGTTAATAAGTCAAAACTTATTTGTTAGTAAACTCATTTTTAAATTTTAGCTTTTATTTTTACCTTTTTCCTTTTTTTTAATAAAAAAACCCTTGGCGATGAAAGCATTGAGCAATTTGGAACGATCATTAAGCTGGCTAATTCAATAGGTAAGCGTGAAATTTCACGTGCAATCGGTTATGGTGATTTTTACAGTAAGCTTCTAAAAAACAAGCGGTTGTTGAAACTTGTAAAAAACGTTGACGACTGTGGGATTTGAACCCACGCCCTTTCGGACCAGAGCCTAAATCTGGCGCCTTAGACCACTCGGCCAAATCGTCACCTGTAAATATAATAAGAATGAAACTTTTGTGTGCGTGAAGAAGTGAGAAAACTTATGTTTTTCACATGCTTTTATGTTGACGTTCACAGAAACTTATATTTTTTGTATTAACATCAAGTACGTACTCCTCTAATTGTCATCAAATAGTATTTTTATAAGAGTTTTAATTGTCTAAAATATCGCAGAAATACTTATTTAAATATACTAAATAGTTGATAGCTTTAAGGTTAAATCAAGCGTTGAGAACTTGGTTTATGTTTCGGCCTTCAATATTTTTTAAATATTTCTGTTCTTTTCGGTAAAAAAGTTGGATTTCAATGATTTACTCCAATATAATTGATAATAAATATATCATTCCAACAATTGAGACGAAGGTTTGTGGTTTCGATCTTGGCTTTTATCCGTTGAGAATTTTGAAATTGTGATTGGTTTTGATATTTTTTAACATTTCGCTTTTGGTTTTAGATTATTTTTAGATATTATATTAAACCTTATTAACAAACTTGACAAAATGGACCATAACAACATTTAAATTAACATCTTTCAACATGTTTAAAGATTGAATGTTATATGAATTTACAAGTTAATAAGTCAAAACTTATTTGTTAGTAAACTCATTTTTAATTTTAGCTTTTATTTTTACCTTTTTCCTTTTTTTTAATAAAAAAACCCTTGGCGATGAAAGCATTGAGCAATTTGGAACGATCATTAAGCTGGCTAATTCAATAGGTAAGCGTGAAATTTCACGTGCAATCGGTTATGGTGATTTTTACAGTAAGCTTCTGAAAAACAATCGGTTGTTGAAATGTGTAAAAAACGTTGACGACTGTGGGATTTGAACCCACGCCCTTTCGGACCAAAGCCTAAATCTGGCGCCTTAGACCACTCGGCTAAATCGTCACCTGTAAATATAAGAAGAATGAAACTTTTGTGTGCGTGAAGAAGTGAGAAAACTTATGTTTTTCACATGCTTTTATGTTGACGTTCACAAAAACTTATATTTTTTGTATTAATATAAAGTACATACTCCTCTAATTGTTATCAAATAGTATTTTTATAAGAGTTTTAATTGTCTACAATACCGCAAAAATCCTTATTTAAATATAATGTGTTGCTATTCACAACCTCATTTAGACTACTGGCCACCTATACTAAATGCCACCTCTTTTTTATGTTTCTCTACTTCTTTACACCACCTAAATTATTCAATTTCTGATCGGCTACCACCTCTGCCTTTAATTCTTCATCGTTCAAAAAAAAAAAAGTTTCTTCCTTAAATTTTCTCCATCGCTCTACAAGCTTGAAAATTTCCCTAAATTATCAACGCAATTTCAAGTGTCCAGTCAGCTGATTAACACCATCGAATCGCTCTACAATAGCATTCAACTTTTTCCCCTGTTGTTTTACACTATCGAATCAGCGTGTTCTGCGAATCAAATAGCTGAAATCGCATCGTTTAACAAAAAAAATAACATACTTCCAGTTTTTCATGAATAATAGTGATTGTGAATTAAATACAAACTACATACTTCATCAGTTGTAAAATGATCTGTCAAATCAATTTTTGTGTTTTCAGCGGCATTTGATCGATCATCTTGTGGCATTTGATCGATCATCTTGTGTCTTCATCGTTTAACCCTTGGCGATGAAAGCATTGAGCAATTTGGAACGATCATTAAGCTGGCTAATTCGATAGGTAAGCGTGAAATTTCACGTGCAATCGTTATGGTGATTTTTACAGTAAGCTTCTGAAAAACAATCGGTTGTTGAAATGTGTAAAAAACGTTGACGACTGTGGGATTTGAACCCACGCCCTTTCGGACCAGAGCCTAAATCTGACGCCTTAGACCACTCGACCAAATCGTCACTTATCAATTAACAAAGAATGAAACTTTTGTGTGCGTGAAGAAGTGAGAAAACTTATGTTTTTCACATGCTTTTATGTTGACGTTTACATAAACTTATATTTTTGTATTAATATTAAGTACGTACTCCTCTAATTGACATCAAATAGTATTTTTATAAGAGTTTTAATTGTCTAAAATATCGCAAAAATACTTATTTAAATATATTAAATAGTTGATAGCTTTAAGGTTAAATCAAGCGTTGAGAACTTGGTTTATGTTTCGGCCTTCAATATTTTTTAAATATTTATGTTCTTTTCGGTAAAAAAGTTGGATTTCAATGATTTACTCCAATATAATTGATAATAAATATATCATTCCAACAATTGAGACGAAGGTTTGTGGTTTCGATCTTGGCTTTCATCCGTTGAGAATTTTGAAATTGTGATTGGTTTTGATATTTTTTAACATTTCGCTTTTGGTTTTAGAATATTTTTAGATATTATGTTAAACCTTATTAACAAACTTGACAAAATGGACCATAACAACATTTAAATTAACATCTTTCAACATGTTTAAAGATTGAATGTTATATGAATTTACAAGTTAATAAGTCAAAACTTATTTGTTAGTAACCCTAACCCTAGAAATATTACAAGGGACACAACCCGTAATATACCTAGTCTGAATATTAACAAAGCCTACTTACCACTTGTATATCATAAACTTGTTTTCCTTTTGAGCTCCCACTCTAAATCAGTTTTTGTTGAAATGTTTGTTAAATTTGGTGATACAAAATCACAAATTGATTGGAGCAAATTTGCAAAGAATGGAAAGTAAATATTTTTATAATGGGAATGCATTGATTGTATTTGATGAGGTGGTAGAGAAATAAATGAAGGGATTAATTTCTTCCATCTATGCTAAAGAAACAGATTGATTTACTTTCTGTGTTTGCACATTTGTTGTTATGGTAATTTGCCTCCATTATATTATTACCATATGTTGGTAATTTAATTGATGACTCACATAGATTTGCACTGGCTATATATTGAGGGGTAGACTTTAATGTAAACCCATCCTGGTCTGGAGTCAGTGATCCCCAATGGTGTCTATTCTTGTTAAACCTGATTGAGGTTTGGATATGTAAACTCTTATTTTGTAATCTCTTGTAATTCTCTCATGTGGAATAAAATCTCTCTCTGTTGGACTGGACGTACACTATCTCGAGGATAGTGGAACCAGTATAAATATTGTGTCTCTTTGTTTCTCTGCTATAGTTATTTACTATTTTGTTAATGTAATAGAATAATTGCTATCAGATTAGATAGATGTTCAATTGGCAAATCTAGATCCTACTTATTGTTCTTCCGCAAAGGCGCAATTTTTGCATAACAGATTGGTATCGGAGCCAGACGATTTGTTTTAAATTGTACATCAATTATTTCTACAAAGGTTAGTAGATTCAGTGGTGATTATGCTATTACTATTTTGGAGAAAAGGAGACTTTGGTGGAGGAGATTATGTTGAGACTGAAGAGCATTCCAATCTGGGAACTTTGACGTGATATGGAGTTTATTGTGAAGAAGCCCTCTGATATGGATGAGGGAAGATGGAAGAAGACGAAGAAGAAGGCGGGTGACGGTTGAAGAACCTAGTCCACAACAAGGCGAAGAGGTTAATATGGTCACTGCCTATGGCCCTAAGGTGGAGGATCATGGTATCGACAAGGGTCTAGATGCTGATGATGCTCGAGGGATCCCGGAGATGAAGAGATCATGTCAAACGGAAGGCGGATGTCGAGTTTTAAAATCCATAAAGACGATGGAGATCTTGTGGTATTGCAAGCATTTTTTAGATCGTTGGTTTATGCGCGGTGCAGCTCATGGTGGTAGATGCATCTTTTGCAGGCAGTGGGTAAAACTTGTAATGGTTTTGATTAAGTTGCAGGAGAGAGATTTTTTGGCGATTGAGAGAATTATTTTTTAGTCTTGGTTGTGTTTGGAATCTGCCTTTTTTTTATTTTGGATATTTGCAACATTTTGTTGGCGGACGGGGACGTAGTCTGAGCTCGTTAACAATTGTGTGATGGGGGGTGGCTTTGCTGGAACCCATTTGGTAAATATTCATTTTTTGGTGTATCTCGTTGTGAGATTTTGATTGAAGGTGGAGTTCCGTTGAAGAGTTTTATGATGAGAGGAGAATTTGACTCAAGGTGGGGTACTGGAGATATGTGATTTTGCATCAAGGTGGAGTGTTAAATTTGGTGATACAAAATCACAAATTGATTGGAGCAAATTTGCAAAGAATGAAAAGTAAATATTTTTATAATGGGAATGCATTTATTGCATTTGATGAGGTGGTAGCGAAATAAATGAAGGGATTAATTTCTTTCATTTATGCTAAAGAAACGGATTGATTTACTTCCTATGTTTGCACATTTGTTGTTATGGTAATTTGTCTCCATTATATTATTACCATATGTTGCTAATTTAATTGATGACTCACATAGATTTGCACTGGCTATATATTGAAGGGTAGACTTTAGTGTAAACCCATCTTGGCCTGGAGTCAGTGATCCCCAATGGTGTCTCTTCTTGTTAAACCTGATTGAGGTTTGGATATGTAAACTCATATTTTGTAATCTCTTATAATTCTCTCATGTGGAATAAAATCTCTCTCTGTTGGACTGGACGTACACTATCTCGAGGATAGTGGAACCAGTATAAATATTATGTCTCTTTGTTTCTCAGCTATAGTTATTTACTATTTTATTAATATAATAGAATAATTGCTATCAGATTGGATTGATGTTCAATTGGCAAATCTAGGTCATGCTTATTGTTCTTCCGCAAAGGCGCAGTTTTTGCATAACAATGTTATGTTGCTGCTGATAGAGATTCAAGTTCGATTTAATTAATATTTTTGGGGACTGGAAAAAAACAAAATAGTCTTTGATTTTAAAGGACTTGATTTCGGTTTTCAGTGCAAGACTTAAATCGACAAATCCATGGCTAATGGTCGAGATTGAGTTTTAGGCATATTTTGTGTCGATACAAACTGAAAGTAAATCACAACAATCGGGTTCCCAATCAAAACAAACCTCACGTCTTTACAAAAACCAAACTTAAATTAAAATCATGTGTCATAAGTTAAACGAGTAAGACCGTTACGTCTATATATGTTCTGTAAGAAGTTTTTTTAATTCAAATTTGGAATGTACATAGACTTGTATGATACTGTACATATGTCTGTTTAGTTTGTTTTATAATAGGATTCAAAAAACATGATCCACTCACAAAAGAGGTTACAATCTTTAAATTAAGATGTTAACATATGTATGATAAATTTTTGACTAATACAATGAAAATGAATTATACATGGATAAACCATTATTTTCAAGGGTGCTACTATTGACACCCTTATTTACACTTCTGGCCATCAAAACTAAAAACGTCCCAAATATTTCAAATTTTCTCTAGTGGCCACCGTCTAAATTAATAACCAAAAAATGCAGAGGCAACCATCTTCTTCCTCTACACAAACGCTTCCTTACTCCTTTACATCAAAGTACCCGCGAGTCAAATACCTAAAATCAAATAGTTCAAGAAAAAATTAACATAATCCATTTTTATAACCACATTAGCAATTTTAATTTTTATAAATGAGTAATTACTTCGTCGGTTGTGAAATGATTCTCAAATCAATATCTATGTCTTTTGGGTCATTTGATCGAACATCTTGCATCATATTATCACAACCATCATGTTTCGTCCAATTTATCATCATTCAAATACTCCTATCAAACGACAAAAAAAGTTAATGTATCAATTCGTAAAAGAAGATACATAAATTATACGGATAAAAACCCTGCAAGTCAAAACTTACGTTGTTATTCTGTATTACAACGTCGTCAAATTTAATGTCCTCCAAACCTTAAATTTCCAACAAATCGGAAGAACCATTATAAAAAACCTAACAACATATTCTATAACATAATAGAAAACAATAAAAATCAAACAATTCTAATATTTTTTATCTTTATTTTCCATCTCTATTAGGCACAAAATAATATCTACTTTTGTTAGGGTTTTGGAGTTTGAAATGACACAGAAGTACCTGTTTTTCTTAAGAGAAGTACGAGGGTGAATGACTGAGTGAAGGAATAATATATGGTGGACAGAAGAATATAAAAAATAATCATTTGTAATAAATTTAGGAAGGTGACCGGAAGTGTAAATCGGGGTGTTAATAGTAGCACCCATTCTCAATTCCTTTATATCTAAGTATTGATACTGTCCTTTTCACATATTAAACGCTCTTTTTTGGTAGTATGCAAACATGGGAAAAAGAATCATGTTAATATGTGAGTTTGTTTTCTAATTCTAAGTTACATCACATAGGGAAAAAGGTTTTGAACAGAATTAGAAACAATTTATTCAATCATAGACAAAATTTTGAATTTCTTCCAACATTTTTTTTTAGTAATTGTTCCTTCCTTTTATGAATCCTTTTAACATCATAATCTTTATGCTTCTCTAAAAGCATAAAACTTCTTCCTTGCGTTGTAGTTTTTGTTTCCATAAAAAATCATACATATCAACAATTTTATTGAAACTGGAATGAAAAAAAATCGTAATTTGTATAAATAAAATTATGAGGTTAAGATCCAATATATATAGTAACCATATATCTTCTCTCTTATCTATTTCTTTAACAACATCTGGATTCTAAAGTCCATATCAAGGCAGACAAGTGGATGGGCAATGCAACCACTAGCACTGTGCATGCAACATAAAAAGTTTGCATAAGAGATGTAGCATGACATGATGTGAACTCATTCGAGCGGTTTAGTGAAACTATTGAACTGGTTATCAATTTCAAAGTTTCTTTTGTCCTCAATTGCCACTTGGAAAATTTTGAAAAGTTTACAGAGCAATCTGTAGGAACAAGTGTAAGAAAGGATATGATATGTACCGAGTTTTTACTGTTTTTTAGACAGATGAGCATTGATCATTGCTTGATATTCTTATAAATAAAGGCAAAGTAATTCATAAACCGAGGGCTTTTTTGATGCATAGCTTGAGAATTTTCCACGTATGGTCTTAAATCAAAATATTACTTCGTTTTTGTTTTCATGGATCATATACACATGTATTCAATTGTGATCATCATAAATGCATTCTACATTCGCATTACGGTATCATGGCTGCAAAGTAATTCATACCGAACTTGAATTTGCTTTAAAGTTATTTGTTTCTATGGATTTCTGTTAGGAACAATAAACTTCGGCTGAGTCGTGTACGTCATGGTTATTATGGCGGTAAGTCGAGTCAAGTCGACGAATGTCCAACTAGTCGACTAGTGGACTAGTCGTAGACTAGTCGATAAATAAATAAATATGTACATATTTCCATCTTCTTACCCCTGAATGCATTTGTTTACCACAAAGAATGCATTGAACCACATTCTTTTTATTTAAATCAGACCAAAATCCATATTTCCATCCAATATCTGTTGATTTAGCCTTCTGCTTTGGATCCTTGGAGGGATCATACGACTCAATATTTGTTGTTGGTATTTATGCAGCCATCTACACTCTGTAAAAAAAAAAAATCCTAGCAACAACAAATTAAATTAAAATGTACAGACTATGGAAAAAACAAGTAATAGGAAATTTATATATAAAAAAGCAATGGAAAAATAAAACAACTAATAGGTAGGCATAAAATCAACTTTCAGACATACAGTATACATTTGCGCTGTTTTTTTTTTGGTTCGAGTTCAAAAACACAGCTAACAGAAAAGAAAAGCACCTCTGAGTCGATTCCGGGTAAACTGGAGAGAGGAGGCAGCACTGGAGAGGAGGCGGCTGCAATGGAAGAGCAGCGGCAGCAGTAGCAGGAGCAGCAAACCGGTGACACGAGAATCGAAGTGGCGGCATAAGATAGAAGGTTAGGGTTTATTCGGACTTTCGGTTTTCCTTAATTGACTGTGTTCTTTTAGGTTCGAATGCGTATTTTGATTTCGATTTTCCCTTCTGACCTATTTCATCTTCTTTTTTCTTTGGTTTTGGGCCCAAATTAAAATCAGTCTGTTAAGTCGAACCCCTAATCGTCTGACTAGTCGACTAGTTGCTCCTTGTCGTTCAAGTCGCCCGATGTATTGACAAAATCCAAATCGTGAGTCCCAGTCGTTGACTTAAGACCGACTTGTCGGCTAGTCGCTCGTCGTGATAACAATGGTGTACGTTGCACTCTTGAAAACGTTTTAGCGTTCTGCTCGAAGGTGCAAAGCAGTTCTTAAAAAACAAATGCCGCATCTAGAATAATACAGCCTCTATAATATGAAAAGTCAATTCTGATTTGAACTGGCAAAGTCAATTTTGATTTGCACTTGCTCAAGATGTTTAGTTTTGTTAAAAGAAGGGGAAATGAAATGTCTATTATAATTTTTTTTCTTCTGTCTATCTATCATTTAAATAAGTAGAATGAAAATTGTATACGTTACTAAAGTGATGGATTTTAATTTATTCTCATTTAAAACAATATTGTAATACCATTAGTTTTTGTAAAAACTTAATAGTAATGTCATATAAATATACTACCGTTGTGCAAGTGTAATGGTTCAGTTATAATAATGATTCATAAATATATTAATGTTGTAAATTTGCAACGGTTCAATTATAATAATGATTCATAAATATATTACCGTTGTAAAATCTACAACGGCTCATTTATAATAATGGTTCATAAATAAATTACCTTTAGCATTTTTTTTAAAATAACTTCACTTCATAAACAAAAACATTTCCAACAACCCCCTACTTGAATTTTTTTTTTTTTTTTTTTTTTTGAGCAGTTTCTGAAAGCATAAGATTGTGCATAAACAAATGTGTCTTTCAACTTGAACCTTTGCATAGTGGATAATATCTAGTTTTTATTAGAGTGACACGTAGTTTTGAACTCTATTGCTGACATCAAACCACACACAATCTTTTTGAAGTGCAATCAAATAAGCTTGTGCATTTATGGCTATGCATATCTATTTCGGTTTAGTGAATGCTTTAGGAATTTTGCCCAAAACTCCATGAAAAACGATCATATTTCCACATTTACATATATGAGTATATCAAGAGTAATCCTAAAGGTAGGTATTCCACTCCAAATAGAGTATAGTTCTCATTAAAAGTTTCTATTATTCATCCTCTTACCACTTCAAAATACATGCTTCTTAATATAAAATTAAGATGTTCAAGTAATATTACTTCACAACTTGTTCTTGCCTATTGAACCCAGTTCTTGGGTTCTCCAGGTCGGGTTACTATCGTGCGTGACTCAACCAAGATTTTAAATCTCGGATATCGGTCGCGTTTCGTCTTGGAGATTTTAAAGACTTGATCTTGTATTGGGGGATATCTTAGATAAGACGAGTCTAACTCGGGTGTTCATCTCGAATTTCCATCTCAAGTCTGAAAGTTCATATCGAAACAATCTCAGGATGCATGATATGTTAAAAAATGATATTCCTACATAATGATTTTTATGAATGTTATTATAAACATAGCAGCTTAAACTTGAATTGCAAAATCATTTCATTATTCTAAATTTATTAAAGGTCGTTCATACTTTAAATCGTAATATGCTTAAAATTGAAATATAACACGATGCATATAGATTAGTGCTTACAGCATATGATTCATGAAAATGAATTATTGTTAGCCATAAAACATAAATATTAAAAAGTTTAGCATAAGTAAAACATAAAATACATAGTTTCATAAGTAATATGTATGTAAAAAAGACGAATATGAAAATCATAAGCATTGTAGAACATATATAAATATATGATATGGTCTTTTAACATGAAAAATGTTAAATTAAATAGGCTGTCGTGGCTAGATTTGATTTCTTCTTAATTATTATTTTGGTTTAGGCACATATTTAAATTTTAACCCACAAAACCAAGATCTCAAGCGATATTCCATATCTCGTCTCGGCCGATATATCGTTTGATATTGCAATATCTCGGTTGATATATTCGAAAGGAGATTTATAGTGAGATTTGTTGTTTCGTTTCAGGAAGCGCCCAAAACGAGATATTGGAGGAGATCTCGGGCGATATTTTCGAAATTTGAAACAGTGGACTCAACAATCTAGTCAGGGGCAGAGCCAGAAAAATTTTCTGATGAGGTCACATAATAGGTTTCAGAGAAAATAACCAAAAAAAAAAAAAAAAAAAAAACTAGAAAAGAATTGGCAGCTATTTTTTTTTACCATAAGAAAAATTTATACTAATTTTTAGACAGTTTCAATCTCAATTTCATCTCAGTTAAAATAAATATTTGATCATTTTCACAGAGCAACGAAACAAAGACTTAAACCATTTTCACAGGCCAACGTTTAATTTCGCCTCAGTTTCAATCTCAGTTTGTAAACAAAATAAGGACCAAAATCAAAATCAAAATCAAAATTAGGTTTACCTATGGAAACCAAACAACAGTTATAGAGCAACGATAAGCGTCAGCGATTGAGAAGCGAAGTTGGAAATAAACTGGATATTTCTTAGCTGAAGCAAACTCATTTTTTCTTAGCTGAAGCAAAGTTGGAAACAATCAAACAACGATAAGCTTTTTTCTGCTTTCCGTTTGCTGAAGCGAAGTTGGAAACAACGATAACCTTCCTTTCAAAACAATGAAAAGCTTCCTTACCGGTTTCCGTTTGCTGAAGCGAAGTTGGAACCGATGATAAGCTTTCCGTTTGCTGAAGCAAACTCTTTTTTTTTCTCCGCTTTGCTGAAAGGATGCCCTTTTTTCTGGTGAGGTCAAGTGACCTCACCAGCTCAGACGTGGCTCCGTCTCTGAATCTAGTGCAATAGCTTCATTCTTTTAGAAGTTTTCAGGGCTTTCTCTCTAGTAGGTCTTTTCATCAAAGGATATGCCAAATTCATACCACTGCGTATATGATCCACTATAGTAGCACCTGAAGAGTCTCAAACAATATTGTGCTTACAACGCATCTGCCTTCTCTTACCATTATAATAACGGTTTTGTACCGCTGTACTACTACAATGAAACAACATAGCTGATATTGGTTTTTTCCATAAAGGAATCTTAGCTAGCAGATTTCTTAAGCACTCCACTTCTTCACTAGCTGTGGCAAGTGCTATCATCTCAGACTTTATAGCAGACTACGTCAAAATAGTCTATTTTTTGAATTTTCAAGAAACTTCTCATGATGTAACTCAAGGTTCATGACTCGTTTTAGGCATCTCATGACCCTCGTAGTAGTGTGTCAATGCTCTATACTAGTTCTACTAGTAAATCTGCATAATAATCCCACGACATAGGCAATGTCGAGTCTAGTGCAATTAGTGTCATACCGATGTCTGCCAATGATGCTTGCATAATCAGATTATCTTACACCTTCATCAGTATTTTTAAATTAATTGTATTTCTTTAGAATATTCGCAATATAATGAGATTGATCCAAAGAAGGTCCCTTTTTGGACTTAGTGATCTTAATATCAAGGATCACACTTGCTTCATCTAGATCTTTCATATCGAAATTGATATTTAACAAAGATTTAACAGAGTTTACTGCATGAATATTTGATCCAAAAATAAGTATGTTATTTACTTATTGTCATATGATAGTACAAATGTCATTCTCAGATTTGTAGTAAGTGCATTTATCACTTTCATTAACTTGAAACCATGTGAGATTATTAAGTTATCAGTTTTTTTATGCCATTGTTTAAGTGCTTATTTTAAGCCATATAATGATTTGTTTAATTTGTAAACTTTATGTTTTTGACCATGAACTACAAATCCTCCATGTTGGTCCATATGAATTTTTTCTTCTAATTCATCATTTAAAAGGTAGTTTTAACATCTATTTGGCATATTATTATATTATGAATAGATGCAAGTGAAATTAATACTCGAATGGATGTAGTTCTAGTTATATTTGAAAATATGTCAAAAAAATCTACATTTACTCTTTGTTTGACACGAGCTTTATATTTATCAGTTGTGTTTGTATGTTTTTTTTAAGTACTCATTTATAGCCTATAGAATTACAAGTAGATGGTAGGTCTACTGAGTGTCAAGTCTTTTTGGATTTCAAAATTTTCATTCCATCATTTATAGCATCTTACCAAAAATTGACTTCTACGGAAAATAAGGCTTCTTGGAAGTTTAAGAGATCCCAATATATAGTAAAAGCACACAAATCTAAACCAAAAATAATTTGCAGTTTTTGCTCTTTTACTTCTTCTAGGTTCATTTTCAGAGGACTTATTAAATTCTACTCTAATAGGGATAGTGTTACTTGATGTGCCCCCATTATTCCTCAATTTAAGAGAAAAATCTAAATTCATAAAAATCAACATCATTAAATTCTAATATATTATGTGTATTCATATCATAAAATCTATATGCTTTGCTATTAATTGCATAACCAATAAATGTATATTCATATGCTCTACTTGCTAATTTTATTCTTTTAGGGTATGATATACAAACATATGCCAAACATCCCTAAATTCTAAAATAAGACGCATTTGATTTATAATTTCTTAAAATTTCGAAAGTTGAGACTTAACCTTTTGATTTAGGGATTCTATTCAATACAACATACTGTCAATAAAATATCTCCGACCAGTATTTTGCTGCACCTGAATTTAGGGGTGTAAACGGGTCGGACCGTAATAGACCAAGGTATGTCCAAGCTCTGTTCTATAAGAATTCGGACGGACACGGACCGGACATCATATAGCCTCGGACCGAGCCGGACAACGGACTGTCATGTCCGATACAACCTTGGATAATAGAAAACATTGAACATTTTAGATCAGACCGAACACTAGTGTGTCCAAACTCTGTCCTATAAGAGAATCGGACGGACACAGACCGGATACCTTATAGCTTCGGACCAAGCCAAACAACGGGCTGTCATGTCCGATATACAGCCCTACCTGAATTCAATAAGATAGCCACACTTAATTTGGTATAGGTTCTATTTTTTCTTTCAGTGTTGCCGTTCATTTTAGGTGAATAAGGTGTTGTTCTCTCATATTCTATCATCATGATTAATTTAAGATTGATTCTCAACTTTAGTTATAAATGATTTAAACATATCAAAGACATCACTTTTAGTTTTTATAAGGTACACATAAATAAAATCAGAACAGTCATCAATAAAAATGACAAAGTAACGGTGTCTAGTCAAAGTTCTTTCAAGCTCACATATATCAGGATGAATCAAATTTAAAGATTTAGAAGCTCTATTAGTTGATATATGTGGTTTCTTAGTGATTTTTGCTTGATTATTAAATTCACATTTATCAAAAATCAGTTTGTGACATTTTAGGGATAAGATCTAAGATGCTCATGTTATGAATTATACGTTTATTCATATGACATAATCTACAGTGTCAGATATTAAAATCACACAACATGTAAGCAGAATCATACATTTTATTACATTCAATTTAAACATATCATCAATTGTGTAACCCTTTCCCACAAACATACCATGTGATGATGTACATATTAATCTCAATAATCTGTGTAAAACCAGTTTTATTAAGAAGATAACCTGAAACAAGATTATTTCTCATCTTTGGAGTGTGCATTACGTCTTTCAGAATAACAGCCTTCTCATAGGTAAACTTCAACTTTACACTTTCAATCCCAACAACAATTATGGTGTGAGAGTCTCCTAACAACACTTTCTTGTTCTCAGTGTTCATGTATGTTTTTGATCATAGTGTATTCATAACAAACATGGCTTGTAGCACGGGTATCTACCCATCAATCCACTTATTCTCCAACAAAGTGAATCTCATCAGTAATTACAGTCGTTAGAGGCTCCCCAGTCAGATTAGCCTACGATGTGGAGCTTGGTCTGTTCCTATATTTGTGCGTCATATGGCATGCTTTTCCACAGTTGTAGCAAAGAAGCAATTGTCCAGAATCATTATTTTCGGGTGGTTTCTGTTTGTTACGGTTTTGACTAAGCTTGCGGTTTTGATTCTTATTTTTTTTTAGGATTTGGTTTCAGAACTGTAGCTTTTTTAGTGTTGCCTATAACAACAAGCATCTTTTCCTTCACGTCTTGTTTACATGATTCCTCCTCAATACAAAATAGAGTTATCAAGCTTTCCAAAGGTTTTTTTATAGTTTTGTCTCAAATTATTCTTAAAATCCTTCCAATTAGAGGGTATTTTATTTATCAAAATAACAATTTGAAATTGTTTATCAACAACCATACCTTAGGAGGCGATCTCATGAGCTATTTTCTAAAGTTTATGAGATTGCGTCTCTACTAACCCGTCGTCCGTCATCTAAAATTTGGGTAGCGGCTGACGGCTTATTTCTTTGCTTCAGCTTCTTCTGTATCATACTTCCTTTCTAGCACCTCCTAAATTTCTTTGTCTGTCTTGTTAGAATTGTAGTAGTCGTAGAGATCATCGCCCTAGTCATTGAATATGAAATTTTTGCAGAGGTAATCTTGCTCTGTCCAGTTCTGTAATTTTTGTTTTATTCCTATGAGATCTACAATTATTGGGTATTGGTTTCACCTGGATTCTCTGGTTCTATAAGCTTTTTTCAGTGAGCACAACAAACACCTTCCTCATCATAAAAAAAAAATTCAATCTTTTGCCTCTAATGTTTGAAATGGAGGTCCTCGAATTTGAATGGCGCATAAGCGATGATGGGTATCCGAAACATTGAGGTCAGCGCAACATCATCGTTCGTTATATAAGAAGTCATTTTTGTTTGGACCGTCTTCAATTTGTTGGGAACAATGAACTTCGGCTGAGTCGTGTATGTTGTCACTCTCTTAAAGACATTTCAGCGTTCTGCTCGAAGGTGCAAAGCAGTTCTAAAAAATGAAACGTCGCCGCCTCTACGATAAAATAACCTCTCTAATCTAAAAAATACATATATGTTTGCATTTACAAAGTCTATTCTGATTTGCATTCTGAAATATTATTCAGGATGTTTAGTTTTGTTGAAGGAAGAAGAAAAATAAAACTATGTATGTTCTTAAAGTGATGGAATATTAATAGATTTTAATTTATTTTCATTTAAAACAATATTGTAATAACATTAGCTTTTGTAATAACTCAGTAGTAATGTCACATCAATATATTACTTGTAACGGTTTAATTATTACGGTTATAAACTTGCAACGACTCAATTATAATAATGAGTCATAAATATTTACCGTTGTAACTTGCAACGACTAAATTATAATAATAGTTCATAAATAAACTTCCATTAAATTTTGTTATTTAAGTTTTTTAATAAATTCACTTTACAAGAAGGAAACATTTCCAACCATTTCTCACTGGAAGCTTATTGTGCTATATTGTGTATTTCATATCCAGAACTGTGGGCAAACTCCATCCTAACAACCTTGAGGATCGTAATTTAGAAGTTCAACGTCTCGCCATAAGAAAAGCAACTACACTTTAGGTTAGGCTATTGATATAATTCTACTCTGGCCATATTGTTTGCTTTCTGCTCACAATATGGAATCAATGTCATTATTCTGTTGCTTTATTTTGTTGATTTGAGTCATTTTCCCAGTTTCCTTGATGCTGTCGGCTGGAACAACTAGTAGAATGGCATTTTCTCCCTCACGTCGTTCAATCAACTTCATACATACATACATATATACATACATACATATATATACATACATATATACATACATACATATATATATATATATATCAATGTTTTAAAACGCAAAAGGCATACGCGAGGCGTTTACGGGTCCGTGAGGCGAGGCGTAAGCCTCGACGCGTTGAGGCGTAAGCCTTTCGGGGAAAAAAAAGCGCAACACATATACTTAATTTTTAATATGAAATAACATTAAGCGTCAAGTACTAAGCAAAAACCATAAAGCATTCGTAGCAATTCAAACAAAATACAAGCATTCGTAGCAATTCAAACAAAATACAATAATTCTTGCACATTTAATATTAAATAGAAAGATCAAATGATATCTCCCTCCTCATCCATAAGCATATTGCCATCCAAGCTATCATCATCACTAGCATCAAAAACATCCCGCGTCCGTGATTCGAATAAAGGATCATAATCATCAACATCATCATCATCATGACAGTGCTTAAATAAAAAAACAGGAAAAAAAACAAAGACAGACAAAAAAAATTGATTGAGGAATGGAACTCTCTTTCAAAAATAAAAAATTGACAGACAAAACAAAGACAGACAAAAAAAAAAAAAACAAAGCCAGACAAAAAAAAAAGATAACAAAAAAAAAAAACTCTCGAGGAATGGAACTCCATTCCATAACAGGAATCGATTTCGATTCCTGTTAAGGAATCGAGTTCGATTCCTGTTAAGGAATCGAGTTCGATTCCTGTTAAGGAATCGAATTCGATTCCTGTTATGGAATTGAGCTCGATTCCTTAACTGGAATCGAGCTCGATTCCAGTTAAGGAATGGAGTTCGATTCCATACAGAAATCGATTTCGATTTATCTTGCAGTTGAAAATTCAAATTTTTTTTACCTCGACTGGAGCTGAAGTAAAACTGGAAGAAACGCGTAAAAGTAAAAGTGAAGTAAGTTAGGGTTAATTTTTTTTTTTATATATAAGCGCACGCCTCAGAGAGTTGAGGCTCTGAGGCGTGCGTTTTTCACGCTTTCCACGCCTCAAACCCCTGAGGCGTAAGCCTCAGGGGAAAACCGCCTTTTAATTCACGCCTTCAGGCGTTTTCACCACCGCCTCGCCTTGAGGTGCGCCTTAGGCGCGTTTTTTAATACATTGATATATATATATATATATATAAAATCTTTAAAATAAATCTTGTTTCGTGAACAAAAATTATTATAGCTACATATCATTTTTCTATAAATTAAGTGATTATAATTATAATTAAATCAATCTAATGAGTGCAATACTGGTCATAGTTCCATGGCCTTATTCATCTCAACAGCTGTAGCTTTGAGTTAGCAGTATTTTGATATTTAAACAATACAGTAAGTAGTTTCTGTGTGTGCTGTGAGTTTTCTTTGCTTTGTGATTTTGCGTATTTCTTAGGTTTGGGTCTGGAAATTTGTTTCTGTAAGATCTAGTCTTATTTTGCTTCGAGTGGTGGTTTGGAGTTGTGAGTTGTGCTGTGTGTTTGTTTTTGTTCCACTGCCTCGTCCAGCAACCATGTGAAGCTTAGCTCGGTTATTTGCTGTTTTGTGGGGGGTGTGTCTTTCCTTTCCGCAACTTCTCACCTACAATGTTATGTGCATAAAGTGTGATGGCCGTGGTTTGGTCGCTGGTTAGCTTTGTCTGATGAAATTGCTGACGTGAAGTGATTATCTATGTTATGCAGTTCCTGTCAATGTGGTTAGGAACTTGTGATTTTTGATGAGATTTCTGTTCTAGGCTGCCTGCTTGGTTTTGTTAAGCACTATGTTTAGCACTGTGATTCTGATATTGTGCATGCTTGTGATTTGTTAATTTACAATGTGTCATTGGTTTTGCCTTGTTGTCAGAACTTTTCTCGTGTGTTGTTGATAGGTTCGGCCGATGCTAGGTGAGGTTGTGTGGATGATCTTTTTTGGTGAAGCTTTGCTCTGTTGTCAAGTCTTTTCTTAGATGTGATGTACCTTAGGGTACACTGTGCAGTCCTACTTGTTAGGTATGAGTACTGTAGGGCTGTCAATGGGTCGTGTCGGGTCGGGTTCGGGTCAATTCTTAAACGGGTCGGGTCAACCCGTTTAAATGGGTCATATTTTCTCAATCCGAATCCAACCCATTTATAAACGGGTTGTCCCGACCCGATCAGACCTCTGTAACCCGTTTATTTTAAACAGGTCGGGTCAGGTTGAACACGTTGACCCATAAACCCATTTAGTTGACTTATTCTTAAAAACGGTCTGCATTTCTGAAATGCATTTAGCAAAATATAAACATAAGAAACAATACATGAGCATTCAAATCCACATTTCTGAAGTCTTAAGGTAGTAGCGATTTATTTTAAAGTGTAAACTAGGATAATCCGTAATAGTGTTTGTATGCAGAATTCACAGATATTGTAAATAAAAGTAACAATACTAAGTCTAACAGGCTCAGGCCGGTCCGTGCATGCATAATTGCATATTCCATATGATGAATAAAAATATATTTTATATTAAACGGGTCATGGCGGGTCAAAAACGAGTTCACGGGTCAACCCGAAACCCACACGTTTATTAAACGGGTCAAAGCGGATTGACCCAAAATTGACCCGTTTATAAATGGGTCGGGTCGGGTTTTTTCCGTGCTGGTTACGAGTCGTGATTCGGGTCGTGTTGGAAATTGACGGTCCTAATGGGTAGCATTGCTTGGAAATACCTTTGTCAATGTAATAGGTACTGGCTAGTTCTTTTTGTTGTACGTGTAAGACATGTGAATGTTTAGGCCGCTGTTAGTGTCTGCCTGGTAGTCATGTTGTCTTTGTGCGTGGAGTTCAATAATGTGAGTCACTCCTTGCGTGGAGTTTGTAATAGAGTAGTCTAGTCACTTAGATTAGCTCTTGTGCTTTAACCTTGTATAGTTGCAGCGGACGGACGACTCTAAAATCCGTATGTGGTGGACGGTCCACCTTAAAAACCGATTGTAGTAGTTAGACAATATGCCTATCTCTTGTAATAATGTTTTTATGATTTGTTTTAATAAAAAGTGTTATGAATCACTTTAAAAACCGGTTGGCCTTGCCAGAATACAGTCAGTAGTTTTATACTGTTCTGCTTGATAATAAATTAATGGAACTTTTGGTTTTCGTCCATCTCTTTAAAAAAAAAAAAAGGCTCACATCCCTTTATATTTTGATATAAAGTTACATGCTGGAATTTTTTACACTATTTAAGCTCTTTGAAAATTATAATATTGAAAACATGATATATTTTAGTAAGCTTATTGGATTTTAATTTCGTTTCCATCATTAAGTCACAAATTTATCCAATATGCCATATGTTTTGATCCATTTTTTTTAAATAAGGGTAAATGTTTGACCTGTAAATATTTGTCCGACAAATATAAGTTGCCTTTCAAAAAAAAAAGAGAGGCTCACATCCCTTTATATTTTGATATACAAGTTACATCCTGGAATTATTTACACTACTTAAGCTCTTTGAATTTAAATTTCTATATTGAAAACATGATATATTACAAATTTTAATGTAAATATGTTACATCCTGGAATTTTGAATGTAAATATGTTACATCCTGGAATTTTGAATGTAAATATGTTACATCCTGGAATTTTTTACACTACTTAAGCTCTTTGAATTATTTACACTACTTAAGCTTATCGAAATTTTAATTTCGTTTCCATCATTATATCACAAATTTATCCCATATGCCATATGTTTTGATCCATTTTTTTAAATATGGATAAATGACTAAATGTTTGACCTGTAAATATTTGTCCGACAAATATAAGTTGCCTTCCAAGTAAAAATTTATCCCCTAAGCAAATATTTGTCCGGCAAAAGTGTCCAACTGATTTATCGAATGGACAAAACAAGATATTTAACGCAGTATTAATGAGTTCAAGTTTGATCTCAATGAATATGCATGGAGGATACGAAAGGACTTTTATCATCATAAGTATGCTTTATTTTTACAGACCTGACCTTTACTTCAGTTATTAATATCCAGCATTGAATATGATGGATTGTCTGTGTACCATCCATGTAGGCTTATTTTGATCAAGATAATGTTGCTCTAAAAGGCCTTGCCAAGTAAGTAAAGAGCCAACAGTCCATTTTATGTCTTGTTTTCAAATCTAAGCTTTTGATAATGTCTATATTTGCTCAAAATTTCCAGATTTCTTCAAAGAATCCAGTGAAGAGAAACATAACCATTCTGAGAAACTAGTGGAGTATCAGGTATTTTACTTTATTATTATGCAAGAATTTGTCGTTCTTTAAATCATACCTATGGAAATTTTCCATCTGTAATATGTTTCTATGTGGCGAATAATTTCAAGTATTGGTCGGTTTTGAAATGCCATTTTTTAGCGTAGTCTGTTTTCATGTTGATGTAATGTTGTTTATACTGCTAATGCTGCAAGTAATTATATGCTGTTTTCATGTTGAAGTAATGTTAGCTTATTTAATCCAGTTGTGTTATATAAATCCAGCGAAGAGAAACACGATCCTCGGCCAATAGCTTCAGCATTCATCATCTCACCTTCAACATATATGGATACTTCCTTCAACCCAACCTTTGCCTCACGAACCAGTAACTCTATTTACAACCAGCTATCACCAACATCCACCATACTCAAACAACAATCTGCCAACCTCACCTTCTCATTCAACCACCAGCTCCCACCGTATTTAAACAACAGTAATCTGCCCAACAAAGACAAATATTTACCTTACATATTCATGGGACAAATATTTGCCTCTGTAAAAAAAAAAAAAATGGTCAAAACATATGACATGTGCATATAGTAAAATTTGTGGTTTAATAGTGAAAATGAAATTGAAATATGATAAATCTACTGAAATATATCACATTTTTAACATTACAAATATTTTAGTAACCACTAAAGTCCAGCTAAGATCCAAGGGTGACTAAGCTAAATAATTCCACTGTATAGTGGGATGTACTATTTTGATGTGGGCTAATTTAGTTTAAAAATAAAGATGTGTTCCTAATTTCCACATAAATTAATGTATACAAATTTGAATCTGAAACTGGCAGCAATCCATATACTCGATTTTGGATTATGCTGTTGCATCTGTTGTACTTTTTTTCTACTTCTGGCAGCTATCACTTAACTACCTCAGTTACATTGATGACACATATGCTTCTTTCAGCATTAAGAGGATAATCTCTGTTATGTAGATTCAATTCATTCATTATACAATGCATGTTCTTACATGAATATGGATCATATCCAAATTTAAGGCGTGGTATCTGTCTTGAAAATTGGGTTTACATTACCGTGTTAGATGCGAATGAAACTAAATGTTTGATACTTCATAATATGTTTGGGATTGTTTTATAGGTAGATTTTATTTTAACTAGGAAAGAGTAAGTTGCAGCATCAGAGTCTACGCTATTTATGGTTCCAGGTCTCATCTATGGAGATCCTTATAATGCTGATAATGCTTAAAGACCAATTCAAAACTGGATTAAGCGGAATAAGAAAGGTTAGATATCACTCTTAAAATTCCTTCTATTATGCATTTTGTACGTACTAAAACACAATGCTTTAAGCATGTTTGACAATCGGTTGTGGGTAGCCAAAATAACTTATATGTTAGTTTCCAAGATTTATATGCTAGACAAATTTAGATTTGGATCATCAGCTATTAGTAAGCTGTAAACTTACAAACTTGAGAAGTAGCGTTTTTTTTTTTCATTGCGCTTTACGAATGAGGACAAAATCATGTGATTAAGCTATTGTGATTTACAGGTCTAATAATTTCCACATTTATTCACTTAAAAATCGCTATTAAAAAGTATTTCCTAAGTAATAAAATGAAAGATAACCATCCAATAAAATTACCTCTAGGGCGCTCAGTACAAATATTTTTAACCAAGATGATGATTTGTAGCTTATATTCCAATTATATTTTTACTGCTACAACCATCCAATTATATTACCTCTAGGGCGCTTAGTGTTCTTAAACTACAATGGTTTTACATATTAGCTCTATTAAGTAGTACATCTGCTTAGAGTTCCATTATTTACTAGTAAACACACTAAGTCAAGGTCGTTAGTTTCTGTCTTCCGTATATAGATTGAAAATTGGCCTTTTTCGATTATAATTAAAGGTCGTTGGCATCTTTTTATAGGTCGTTAACACCTTTAATTATAGATTGTACAGATTTATAAATAGACGTGTTTACAAGTAAAATTGGCTTTGTTGATTATCTACTTGTGAACACGTTAAGTCAAGGTCGTTAACATCTGTCTTCCATATAATTAGAGGTGTTTACAAGTAATATAATTGGTTATCTATAATATATTTATATAAGTCTTCCATAATTATTAGTAGATGGTGATCTAACCAATCAGGCTGCAGCTTGACCTTGCTGCAAGCATTCCATGGTGCATATTTTGTGAGCACTGCTTATTGCTAATAGCGCCTGTAACTTGATTTGAGGATATGCAGTACTATCTGAGAGCAAAACATCAGTTAGTAAGGATCAGTTTGCCGAGTTGTTGCTTATGGTTGGGATTGGTGGAGCCTTCTCACAAGCATGCTTGGTGTTTGTACCTAAGTAACATCATTTTTAGTGTCTATACGGTTTGATTTTAATTTTCATTTCAATTTACGATAAATGAAATCAATGGTTATTCGTAGGTTTAGCATGTTGGTCTATTGGTTGTAGCATATACTGATAGTTGAGTGAATAAGATACGCGTTTGCGACTATTGAGCATGATATTTAATTTCTGATTTTTAGTTTAGTTTGTAATACTCGTTTAATAATTGTGAATGATACTAAATTTTTCATTACACTACAATTACTAGATTATCATATACACGCAAATAAAGTAAAACGGACTAAATTACGAAACAGATTCAAATGGTAACTGGTATATCACGCTATTTTCTCGTCACTCGATATTTTCACCATATCAAAATATTGGGATTGCAGTGACTTTTTTTATTTATTTAAATCTCTCGCCTTTCAACACAAATGACAATGGACACAAAAAGAAAAAGACAATGTTGTATGGTGCTGATGAACATATCACTCTAAACAAATGGCATGTTCAAGCTTGCTACGCTCGATCTATCTGCTACGAATGGATGCGTCAGTATTGGTTATCCAATCGTCGCACAAAGCAATATCAGTGGCAATTAAAAGCTAATCTAGTGGAGTGTCATGTTTGCACTGACCGATTCTTATGCAACCTCCAGAAAAACCAATTTAGCTCTTTGAACTTCTTTGGAGGATTATTCCTGTATTTTCTGTATTTGCACGCAGAATTGGCCTTCAGATCATGTTCTGCTTTGCTTTCCACTATTCTCTTTCAATCGTTAGCAGTTTGTTCCAACAGCCCCAAGTACAATTTATATTGTTCCATTATTCTTTATTTGGGTCTGGTGCCAATATGTAGGTCAAATCGCATGTTGAAATTCATAACTACCGTCGATAAAAAATAGTGACAGAATGAACTTTGTAAACATATACTACAAGCAAAATATCAATGAACACTGCCTCATGTTTGTCCGTACATAAAACAACGAGCTGTGAGAAAGCAAAAGTAGCAGCGAAACCGAAAGACTACACTATAATATTTAAAAACAAAATAAAATTAAAACGTCTTGAATAACAGATGTGGAAACGCAAAAATAACGTGAAATAACAGAGAGAAAAATATCTGAATTGAAAGTTGAATAACATCCTAAAAATTTGAAAATTGCGAGGATTGGCTGGGTGGTGGAGTATGCTAGGGGTTTGGTTATCTAGGGCAGAATGGGTGGGAAACAAGCCGACCATTTGGATTAAACGACATGATGACGCGTCGGTTGCCAACACATCATTTTCCCCTTTCCTACCCGAAGGATCAAAATTCTATTGTAACACGTTCCCGCCTTCAAAGCGTTGGGCGTGTTGTCAACTGTAACATGACACATTGAATTTGCGAACGGTACCTCTCTTATTTGCAGTTGATATAGTTGAACTTTTATATGGGGATATTTAGTTTTTTTTTTTTTTTTTTTTTTTTTTTTTTTTTTTTTTTCCCTCAGTAATAAACAAGTCATATATTCCTGTAAAATATAGTAGTATTTAATATCAACAATTAAACCTACGTTTAATTTTGGTAGAGTGAAGACTGGAGTAACACGTTTTGACATTATATTCAAATATCTTTGTACTTTGTTAACATGCTTTGTGGGCATTTTTAACTACTTGTTATGAATCATAGCTAGTCAAGTTATTTTGCGAAGCGCATTTTGTTTTGCTATTATAAACAATATTTTACTGTTATATTCGTAGTTTTTTCGGTATTTTGCACATTTGATGTCGATTTTGCATTTCTTATTACTTGACTTTCATTTCATTTCGATTTATGTGCACTTTAGCGCATTTTTACGAATGCTAAAATATTATAACTCCAAAATGGTGACACTACAAGAAAATATGGTTTATATAGCATTACATTATAGCCTTATAACTATATATATATAGCATTACATTATAGCCTTATAACTATATAGCCTTATAACCAAAATGGATAACTCCAAAATGGTGACACTACAAGAAAAATAAAATCTTCCCCCTTTTTCTTATGTCTTCCCCTTTTACGTTTCCTTTCGCTTTCGGTTTTCCTCTCAAATCAATTCCATGCATCAACGCATCGATTCAGTGCATCACCACATTGATTCCCCTTCTCTGATGGATTCCCATCACCTCGGCGATTTTATTAATTTCAGCAGCCGTTAGCAGAATTGCCTTTGCTCATATCAGTAGTCTGCAACAACATCGGCTGCCCAATTAACCCCACAAGCAATTACTTCGATTCACTCCACCGACAATGATCATGTCAATTTGCTCCAGCATAAACGATTGAATTCCAGGAGTTCTTAGGTAATTTCGATATTGTCTTTATGCTATTAATATTCAATATCTGAATCCCTAAATATCAATTCCATATTATTTTCTATGCCTAAATGTATATACTATATATTATATGCAGCCTTTTTCTTCTTCTTCTTTGAGATGGGTTATTAATGCTAAGTTATTGGATGCATGGTTTTGAACTTTGAAATTGGTCTAGCATTGCAAATTTTGTGGCTTATTTTAACAAATTAGCCTATTTGGTTAGATATTTAAGAAATTTAGTGGTCTTGGCTAGAGTTTCCTAGTCCACCAGTCATTTGGTAAGAATAGTTTGTAAGAAATCAGCTATATTCTTACCAAATAAAATTGGGTCTCCTAGTCAGAGACATACTTAGTTCATAATTGGTTTACATACCGTGTTTATAATCGGGTTACACAAATATGTCTTTTTTAGTGGTCATATTTCTTTCAAACTATTCCAAACTCCATATTTACATATGCATATAGTATAATATGTTGCTATTGCTTTATAAAAAATGAAGGAAAATTTCGAATATGTTTCAAATTGTTTTAGCTTCTATTTCATACTGTTTCAAATAGGTTTTGTTAAAAAAATAATGTAAATAGATTGAGGAGATATCATGAAAAACGAAGGAAACGTTAAGTATTACTTTCAAGCCATCAAGTAGAGGTCAAAGATGCTTTAAAACGGCCTGCATACATACACAATGATATGGACCAAAAATTGCTCTTAGCTTCTATGTATGCAGATAGAAGAATCAAGTAGTGGATATTAGGTGTGAAATGAACATAGAGTTGATAACAATACCATTTATTAAATAGTAAATTTAATGTCATTTATCTAACTAAGCACAAGTTATTCATATATAAAGCACTTGTAACTAGTAAATTTGCAAACATATTAATATCAAATATTTTTGCAATATTGGATCTGGTAATAAAATCTTTATATGTTGAATAAAACACAAAATTCAAATGTTTTGGTAGTCAAACAAAATCCAAATCATTGAAGCATGTGGTTGCAATGCAAAGACACAAGGCGCTTAGTCAACACATAAGCGCTAGCGAGCACAAATCTATAGAGCAGCTGAAGTTTTGAGCTGGGATATTCTCAAGCAAGAGAGAGTGACACAAACACAACCATGATTCAGTCTGATCATGCTTCAGGCAAAATGAGTGACCGAGCCAGGAGATCGATAGCATTCTGATAGCAGATGGCCTGATACATATGTGATAACTGCAAAGTTGATCAAGGAAATGATTCCTCAATCCACCCGAGTTGTGTTATGCTCCTTGCAAGAGACAGAACACCGGAGCCAATGACTGCAGTTATTATATGAGCAACACAGCTCCATAGAGTTCCTTTATATCACAACCAATGCAAAATAGTCAGAACACATGACATGATGATGCCTCATGCAAATTGTCATTTTGTTTTTCGCTAACCTGTTCTAATGTGACTATCCTCTTGTTTTTGAACTCTAGCTCCCTCTATATCGGTGCACTGAAGGGCTGATTTTTTTGGGTATGGTTCGAGCTTATGCTATGAAATGGATGGGTGATATGTATATACACTTGGGCAAAGGCTTGCAAGGTACATTATTTGGTAGTATGTAACTATATTATAGAATGCAGAATTATTTTGAACTTTATAACTCTGTTAATGGACCTAATTTTCCTTAATTGAGCTCGGATTGGATTCTTTTGACCAGGCTTGTGGATCCAAGTGTATCTACTGGTAACCAGTTAATGTAACATTATTAAAATTAAATGGTTAGGCCTATAGTTGATGTTGTCTATACCTTGGAACAAATGATAATAATATCATTTGATAGCTAAGGTTGAATTTTTGTTGAATAATTCAAGTTGAACAAGATTATGCTAGAAGGAGAATACGTGATTGGTTAAGATTAAGTATAGGATATGATCCTTTTTATTAATAAGCTTAGTTGGTAAAGCATGGTCCTTATGCATTCTTGTAAAGTATCAATTATAGTAGAAATTACGGTCTTGATGAAATTTTAGTTTAGCTAACAACTATAATTCTGATGAAGAGCATGCAGTTTTCATCATGATTATATGAACAATATGGCAGATAAAAGAATGGTTTCTGCTCTCTCAGTTATTGGGAGTCGGGTATTCTTACAAAATGGTAACATGGATCATGATTAGAGTGAACATGGTAGATAACTTTCTTTCCAAAAGGAGGATAGAGTTGAAATCAGGTATTTGTATAAAGTTGTACAATAAAGATTGTTGAATCAAATTTTAGAATATGCATTTAACACATCTCTTAAGAAAGAAGATGTTTGTTAGAGATACCTAGTTGTAACATCAGCCTCAGTCTACCTTGAAATAACCTTAGGTGTTCTTATGTTAATCTTTCCTTGCAATAGCTTATAATTAGTGTATCTGTTTACATGTATATAATGATTACTCCTATAAGCTACTGACTAGTTTATAATGTTAGTGTTGGTGTGCATGCGGTGATGTAAAAACTAGCAAAAAATGTGTAAGCATTTTTTCCCTTTATGCTTAGAAAGGTGCCAGTTTTTGCACATATATAATGTGTTGTTGGCCTATTGACCCGGGTTAGCAAACAAAGCCTAAAATTTGTATTGCAAGAATGCTCTTTTTTATTTGCTTATTGATATATATTCATATATCATACGGTTTGTTCAAGCAGCTTTCACCAACACACCGGGTACAATGCAATAAAATTCTGGGACTTCATTCTCGGTAAGGTAAGCACCCAATACCAATATAGCATCTAGCATTAATTACACTCTTTGAGCTTGTTATGTGCTTATTATATTTAATAATTATTTTGTTACACAATGAAAATTCTCAGTATGCATTAAATTTTGATGGTAAGCAAACACATGCGTCAAATCTGTTAATGTTATATACTTTTGTTTGTTTTGACTTTTGAGTTAGAACAGAACATGCCTTTTATCACGAAGAGTTCGAAGTCAACTATTTTTGAAATGTTGTCCATTCGCATGTGACTGTAAATTTGGGTTATTATATCATAAACTACGTTCACTACTGGTTTTTACCTTAATTTGTCACAAATTAAAATTAATTCAATGCAGGTTGAATTGTTGGTAGGAGAATATATGTATTAGAGTAATTTAATCTCATGTTGAATTATTATCATCTAATTAAGTTCACATTTTGAATACAATTTGGCACATATATATGAGCGTGCTTATGTATAATTAAATAGATATTTGAAAAAATTAAGTGAATATCAATGCAATCATGCACATGTAATTTTTCATGGATATGAAGAAAGAGTATTTAAGATGAGAGTATAATTCATGACATAAGCACTCCAATTTGGTTTATCTATTCTTTTTGTTTATATTTTGTATAATTTTTGTACTAACATTTTTGTAGTATTGAAATTCCTTATGAATGCCAACATATTTTGTTGAGGCTGGTAAGCTTAGATGCTTACAACAAATTCAGGTGGTGCACTTTTGTTTTGCGGATATTAGACTGAATTGAGTAGCATATTTTTTTTCCCTACATTACAAAGTAAATTAAATTAACATTTAAAACAAATTAAATATTATTTCTCAAAACAAAAAATAGAATAGACTCACATGAATGTTAACTAGTATGATACAATTAGTGGAACAGGAAAGTAAACATGAAGCAAAAGCCTGTATCTATTGTCAAATGGCAAGGATGAAAGCTGAGGTATGTTACATAATTTGCTGCCTAAGGAGTAAATATCTTAATAGTTGTATGCTTTATTTTGTGTCAAAACCTGACGTTTACAAATTTACACATACCATTGATTTTTTTCATTAAATTTTACAATTTAAAGAAGTAAAGTCAAGTCAAATTTATATAAACAGGAAGTTACGTTTGAAGCAAATCCATTTTAATTTTCAGTTTCTTTATATTTATTAATTTTCATTAGTCATATCAAATTAGAATTAATGTCCTGGATAAGCATGCACTAAATATGTATATATGACACAAGTAGATACTAAAAGAGATTGCTAAAAGTTCGAAGTGGATTTAAAGAGATTCAATAAAGCTTCTCACTGCCAATTAATGCTCATTTAAAGTCAAATAGAACTCAATCTATCACAATTTAGTTCGTATGAAAATGCAGGCCTTTTCACTTTGTAAATATTGGTGGTCCTCCAACTTGTAACTCAAAATTTTCTTTCTCTTAATACAAAAGGACAAGTTTCACTCTTTGATTCATATAACATAAAAAGCTTTTTATATCCATTCATAATACAGACATATGAATTACCCTTTCTCAATAATAATATAGAAATCTATGGCACATTCTTATATCCATTTTGGTTTTACTTGTATTGTGGTTAGTTTATTGAGTATGATTTCTTCAAATACTGTTACACAATGCACTCATGATTGCAGATAATTTCAGTGAGATTTATAGCTAAAGTAGCTTAGCTATATAAATACTTCTTGTGATTTTGTTTTGGTTCAACTTGGTTAGTTAATGTGTTGTTTGTTTGCAAAACTGTTGCTTCCTTCTGTTTATTGCAATTGTGTATGATTTGCGTGAGTGTATATTAGTGTGTATAGAGTTCTTATGGGTTATGTTGCATAATGTCAGTGCATGTATGCGTGAGGTGCAAAGGTGAGTGAGGGTAATATTTATATAGTTGGTAAGACTAGACATGAGGGTAATATTTATTTTCCATTATGATTTTTGATTTATGGCACTGCATGCTATTTATTTCATGTTGCGTAAACATTAAAGGTTTATAAATTATTTGTTACTATAATGTGTTGAAATTGATGATTCAAATATTTGTAGAGAAGGAAAGATTAATTGGAAATCATGTAATTGGCTCCTATATGGAATAACTTGGGTGCCAAGTTTACTTGGAGGTCAAGAAAACTTGGGTGCCAAGTTTACTTGGAAGTCAAGAAAACTTGGGTGTCAAGTTTACTCGGAGGTCAAGAAATCCCTCTATATAAATAGAGGTCATGTTATTGTATGAAAAAGGCAATCCACCATTAATCTTCTCTCTATTGTAATCTTCCTCCTCTCTTATGTACTCATTTCTTCATTGAGAAATAAAAGTTGTTTGGGTCTCCGTGGACGTAGGATATTCATATCCGAACCATGTTAAATCTTCTGTGTCCTTTTTTGTTCTTTGTTTTTCGTGAGATTTCATAATTATTTTTGTTATACTCCATTGGTATCTAAATAAACAATACTAGATCCTCATCAAAATTCCGCATAAAACACTACAGTTTGGTATTAGAGCTGGTGTTATTGTTTCTATTTGGATATTAATGGCTACTTCTAGTAAGTCTGTTGGAAGATCTGGCATCAATTATGGAGTAACACGTTTTGACGGAAAAGGAGATTTTGGTACTTGGAAGATAAAGATGGAGGCCATATTGAAAAAGGAGAAGACTTTTAAAGTTGTTTCTGCGCCTGAGAAATTGAAAGATGTTGATGCAGCTGAATTGGAGGAAATGGAAGACGAAGCTCTCACAACAATTCAGTTGAGTCTTTCAGATGAAGTCTGTAACAACCCGTATTTTCAATAACCTGTAATAACATAAATCGAGGCAGAATTTAATTCTAAAATGGGAATCAAGGGAAACGGGCTATGCCATTGCGTTCGTCTCGGAAAAATACGCGAAATAGAGTCCGAGTTTTCGAAAATCGGAGTCCGTATGACCAAGATATGGCCTCGCGAAGTTTCACGAAAATTCCCAAATTAAAGTATACTTAATTAAGTGAAATGGGTTGTGTAGATATATATATATATATATATATATATATATTGATATATATATATATATATATAATTGAAAATTTAATAAATAAATATGCAAAAATGCTCAAAACAGCGAATTGGGAGAGGGGAATAACCGAACCGGCCGATTTTTGAAGTCGACCCGAGCCCGCTGGGTCGACTAGGGGTTAATCCAGGGTGTTTGGCTGTCAACCCGTGGGCCGATTCGCTCAAGTGCAGATTTTGCATTTGAATGGTTCTCATGGTCCATCTTTAATCTAAAGGCCCTAGATGGTTCCTACACTTGACTTCTTCCCCAAGACATGCTTTGATGGCTTGGATTGAATCTAGGGTTAATCCTATGGCCTAAAACACTTGCCTAATCTATAAATAAGACCCTAACCTACCCTAATTCATTCATAATTAAACCTAGTGACTAAACTATGGCAAAATGCTAGCTCTCATGGCCTCCACTAATTTTATGAAGAGGGTTGCATACTAATCACTCTCTAATCAACTTCTAATCCCTTCTTAGCATCTTAATCTTCTTCATTTGGTGTTCAAAGTTGCTAGTTGTGAGTTTCTATCACTTTGATGATCTTTTGGTAAACTAATTAGATGAGATGTGATGAGATTTATGGTTTTGTATGTGGGTTAATGAGCTTTGAATCATATGATATGATGTTAGCATTAATCTTATGTTTATGCATGTTGAGTATGTAAGCTTATGCAAGTTTAATATGATGTATGTTATGTTTGCATGATGCTAAATATGCAAGTTGTGGGCTATGTAATCATATGCATGTTATGCAAGTTCATGGTAATATGCTATGCAAGTTACATGTTTGTTAATATGCAAGTTACATGTTTGTTAATATGCAAGTTACATGTATATAAATATGCAAGTTACATGTTTCTTTATATGCAAGTTACATGTTTGTTAATATGCGAGTTACATGTATGTAAATATGCAAGTTACATGTTTATTAATATGCAAGTTCATGATGACACATTATGCAAGTCTATAAGCTAATATGCAAGTTTGTTATGCAAAATGAATATGTAAGTTATGTGACATATTATATGCAAGTTATGTGACATGTTATGCAAGTTCATATGCAAGTTATGTGTTTGTTAATATGCAAGATGGCACCTTTGAAACATGTTCATTCATATGCAAGTTGACACCTTTTATATGTGTTATATCATGAACGAAATTACGTGGGAACGATGGGGTAATTAAATGCATAAGTTAATAAGATTGTGTGAAATTAATATAATTATGCATAACACAAAATAAATAAACATAGTATGGGAATTTGCCTATTTGGTTAGGTGTACCCATACTATGTGTTGGGAATTTACCTATTGAGTTAGGTCTACCCCATGGGAATTTACCTATTAAGTTAGGTCTACCCATGTTAAGAAAACTTGATTAATTAGGGATAATTAATATAAAATTATGAGGGTGATTAATTAGGTGTAATTAATTGACTAAGACACGAGGTTGGACTCAGTTGTAGCGTAAAACTGCCCGGACCCAACCGGCTTAACCAGTTGCTACAAATGTTAGCCCAATGTGGGAGGTCTTAGGCACAAACTAAATACGTAATTAATGTAAAGACACGAGGTTAGACTCTGTTATGACATAAGGCTGCCCGGACCCAACCGGCTTAACCAGCGGTCATAAAAGACAGTCTAATGTGAGAGGTCTTTACAAAGGTTACGTTCTTAATTAATTAATTAAGAAACACTTAACCATATTAGCATGTAGAGGGACATGAGGGGTTAAGTGGGTGCCTCGGGTGGCATGAGAAAATCTAGTGGTTGCCTTGGGTGGCAATAGAAAATACGATTAGAATACTTAACCAAAATGGAACATGTAATTAAAACATGATTAAAGGGTTAAGTGGGATATACTAGAAAAAGGGACAAGCTTAGGTGGGTAGCTTGTGGAGGCCCATTTCAACCAGTAACCCATACGTATCTTTGTGGGCTCGACCCATGTCGAGGACGGGACACGCATACTGGGCTTGACTGTAAGAGGCAAACGGGTTAGCGGTGGCAACGCAAGTCCAACGGGCTTCATATGCGTGAGTGGGCCCGGGCTGGTAGGTAAGCCGTTGTTGCATCGAGTAGATATAAGCCGTGCACCTTTAGTTCCATCAGGTTGCCACATTGGGGAATGATACATCCCACGGTGGGGCCAGCACGGGTATCTACGTTAGGGAGCCGATCGAATGGGAAGTAGTGTGTACACCTAGTGGATTGTAGGGCCCCGTGGCGCCTACTTGGTCACCTAGGGGTACGCAGGTACTAATTAGTAAATTTTATAAGTCTTTGGGTGGGATCAACCTTTAAGTTAGGAACGACTGGTGTGGTGCAGTTTAGTAATTTACCTTAGGGAGGGTAGATGCGTCTTTATCCTTTATCTTCGTTTAGTTGACTGCTTAGGGTAGCCATTCATCCCTATATGTTACCGTATATCAGTTTATGTCTTCTCTGGTTACTTTAACGATTGTATTGTTAAAGTTATAGGACTCGCTCAGACTTATGTCTGACCCTGTTGTTTTTATCTTTTTCCCAACCCTCAGGTCCTACGGTGGATCCTAGCAGTAGTGGAGCTTGATCGGATTGCTGTTCCAGTCTTTAGGAGCTTGGATAGATGTAAAGCTCTAGTTATCCAGTTATCTTTTCTTTTGTTTGGCTATTGTATGAGAGTGGGATTATGTACTTCTTTATTTTGATGGATATTGTACTTGACCTTTATTGTGGTTTTATGATGTAACCAGACATGTTTTACTTCCGCTGTTATGAGATGATGTTTTAAAATTTCAAGTACTATTTATATCTGTCTTGTTGTAATTTTTCTGTTCTATATTCACTAAAATACTCCACCAATGCTATGGCATTCCCTTAGTGAGTGATCATAGCGGGAGTGGGGTGTTACACGTGGTATCAGAGCTTAAGGTTACCAGAACAGATAAATTTTTTGAGAAAAACTACTTTCTAAGAGTATTTTCGAAGAAAGGATTTTTAAAAGCATGTCTTCTAAGAGAAAAAGTTTTTGAAAAAGAAAAGCATAATCCCCAATAGCCATATCTTTATCTTTCGGAATCTCCTTTTGAATCTTTCCTCTTTCGTTTCAGCATGGCTGAAGATCTTAACATCCCGGAGGGTTTAGTTATACCACTATGGTATAGGAGGTTGCAAGAGGCTAGGGCCGCGGCTGCGGGTCCGACCAATGCTACTACACCAGAGACAACCGCTCCTCCTCCTCAGCCTAGAGTGGATAATTTTGCTAAGGTTTGCAAGGAGTTCAAGGCTATAGGAGGAAAACCTTTTCTTGGTTCAGAGACTTTCGTAGAGGCTAGAGATTGGCTTAAGGAAGTGGAAGAGTTGCTAGATATCTTTGAAGTGGAAGAGGGAAAGAAAGTCAAGTTGGCGGCTTGGTTAATGAAGGGAGAGGCCTCATTCTGGTGGGAGGTCACTAATGGAGAACGCCCTGTTGACTCTTGGGCAGATTTTAAGCAAAGGTTTGGGGCTAAGTTTCTCTCAAGGGCGGAAGAGAATCTGTTTATGGAGAAGTTCTTGAATTTGAAGCAAGGGAATCTCACGGTGAAAGAATATGTCAACAAATTCAATCAATTAGCAAGGTTTGGCATAGAGTTGGTGAATACACCGGAGAAGAAGGCTTTGAGGTTCGTTAGAGGCTTGAACGAACCATTGCAAGGAATAGCTATGACTCACATTCCTATGGGGGCCACTTTTGAGAAGCTTGTCTACATGGCACTTATGCATGAGGATGATAAGAATTCTAAGGCACCAGAGAAAAAGGGGGATCAGAAGAAACCGCAACAGCAACAACAAGGCAAGGGCGGAAAAGGCAATGGTGACAAAAAGAAGACGAAGAAGAAGTGCTTCAATTGTGGAACACCAGGACACCTTAGTAAGGATTGTCGCAAAAAGAAGAAAACCGGTTGCTTTCATTGTGGTGAAGCAGGGCATCTTGTGAAAAACTGCCCAAAGAAGGGGCAGAAGACGGGGTCTACCTCAGGAGGCCAGGTGCAAGCTCTTATAGCACCACCTCAGTCAGGGGGGCAAGTTCAGGTTCTCTCAGTTCCACCGATTCAGCAGAGAGGTAGAACTATTTCCGTTGAAAGTCTGGTTTTTCTGTTTGATCATCCAGTTCGTACTTTGTTTGACTCTGGCGCATCGCATTCTTTTATCTCATCATCGTTAGTTGAGTCACTGCACTTAGACACCAGTCTAGTTGATGATCCCTTGGTTGTCTCAAACCCAATTGGGGGCTCCATATATCTGTCTATGATATGTTTGGGTTTGAAGATTTCTATACTTAGCGTTGAGTTTAGATGTGATGCTTTTGTATTGGGCTTCACGGGCTATGGGTTGATCTTGGGCATGGACTGGTTATCCAGTAATGGTGCCGTTCTTGATTGCGAAAGGAGAGTTGTCAGGCTCATGACCCGCTTGGGTAACACTCTCGAGATCTCTTGCAATCCCATGGAATCTGTTTTGCTAAGTTATCTTGAATCGCTCGATGCTTCGGTCGAGAGTTTGTGTTCTGTCAGAGTAGTCCGGGAATATCCGGATGTGTTTGAAGAAGTAAAGGGTTTGCCTCCGAAGCGGGAGATAGATTTCCGAATTTATTTGGTGGATAATGCCAAACCAGTGTCTTTGCCAGTACGCCACATGGCTCCTCGTGAGAGAAGAGAACTTCATAAGCAAGTAGGGGAGTTGCTTGAGAAGGGGTTCATAAGGCGAAGTATATCGGAGTGGGGAGCTCCAGTAGTGTTTGCCACGAAGGCGGATGGGTCCCTCAGACTTTGTGTGGATTATAGAGAACTTAATAAGCTCACGAAGAAGAATAGACACCCATTACCGAGGATAGATGATCTCTTTGATCAGTTGGTTGGCGCGTCAGTATTTTCGCAGATGGACTTAGCTACAGGGTTTCATCAGTTAAGAGTGGCGGAGGACAGTATAGAGAAGACTGCTTTCCGGACTCCGGATGGTTTTTATGAGTGGCTAGTGATGCCATTTGGGTTGACAAACGCCCCCGCATACTTTGTTGATCTCATGAGTAGAGTGTTCAGAGAGTATCTGAATAAGTTTGTAGTAGTTTTTGTGGATGACATCTTGGTCTTTTCCAAGAATGAAGAAGAGCATGCCTTACATCTCAAGGAAGTGTTGGAGACTCTTCGAGCGCATAGTCTTAAAGCTAAATTCTCTAAATGCCATTTTTGGAGAAGAGAAGTGCGATTCTTAGGGCATGTGGTCTCTAAGGAAGGGATAGCTGTGGATCCCGCAAAGATAGTATCTATCCAGGATTGGAAAGTTCCTAGAAATGCTACCGAGGTAAGAAGTTTCTTGGGGTTGGCAGGATATTATAGGAAGTTCATCAAAGACTTCGCGAAGATATCAGCCCCATTAACCCGCTTGACGAAAAAGAATCTGGTTTTCTCGTGGGATGTAGATTGTGATGATGCTTTCCGACGGTTAAAGAGAGCTTTGACCACCGCTCCAGTTTTAGTGCTTCCAGATGGGAGTAAGCCGTTTGTTGTTTATACCGATGCTTGTGGAACAGGATTAGGCGCAGTCTTGATGCAGGAGGGAAGGGTAATAGCCTATGGAGGGAGACAATTGAGAGTGCATGAGAAGAATTACCCTACCCATGATCTAGAGTTGGCCGCGATTGTTTTCGCACTTAAGTCTTGGCGCCATTATCTTCTTGGTGAGAGATTCGAGTTGTTCACCGACCATAAATCATTGAAGTACTTATTCTCTCAGAAGGATTTAAACTTAAGGCAGCAAAGGTGGATGGAGTTCTTAGCATCCTATGATTTCGAGATAGCGTATACCCCTGGTAAGGGTAACGTGGTGGCAGACGCCTTGAGTAGAAAAAGGCTATCTTTGAGTCCATTGTTCGTGGAACGACGAAGCTTGGAGTTTCTTTCTTTGTTTGACTTCAGACCTTCTGTTGATTTTGTACCTGGTTTGTTGGCATCCTTGGAGGTTAGACCTACTCTTTTGAGACGGATTGGCGAGGCTCAGCGAGACGACCCACAGTTGGTTGTGTTGGTAGAGAAGCCTATAAGAGGGGAGTCGTCCAGCCATTTGGGTAGATACACCATAGATGATAAGGGATAGTTGCATAGAGACGGTAGACTTTGTGTACCGCAAGATGAGGGTTTGAAGAAGGCTATTTTGGATGATGCACATCGTTCAAGAATGACTATTCATCCCGGTGGAGACAAAATGTACCAAGACATGAAGAGAGTTTTCTTCTGGGCCGGTATGAAGAAAGATGTGGCCGAGTATGTGGCTAGATGCTTAGTGTGCCAACAAGTTAAAGTGGAGCAAAGGAAACCCGGTGGGTTGCTACACCCATTGGAAGTTCCACAGTGGAAGTGGGATAGTGTCTCGATGGATTTCATCGACGGGTTACCGAGATCGAGGAAGGGCAATACGGGAATTTGGGTTGTGGTAGACAGACTTACCAAGAGTGCCCATTTTATACCCGTAAAGAGTAAGAGGACCGCTCCATGGCTTGCTTCAGTCTATGTTAGAGAGATTGTTAGATTGCATGGCGTACCATCCAGCATTGTGAGTGATCGAGATCCTATTTTCACTAGTGAGTTTTGGAGAAGTTTGCAAGAGGCGGTAGGGACTCAGTTGTGTTTGAGCACCGCATATCATCCTCAGACGGACGGTCAGACTGAGAGGGTGAACCGTATCTTAGAAGATCTTTTGAGGCTTTGTATCTTGGATTTTGGAGGTACATGGGAAGAACATCTTCCTTTGGTGGAGTTCGCATATAATAACAGCTTTCAGTCCAGTATTGGTATGGCTCCTTTCGAAGCTCTTTATGGAAGGCCTTGTCGATCTCCTACATGTTGGTGGGAATCTACGGATAAGATCTTGCTTGGGCCGGATATGGTTAGAGAGACTTCAGAGAAAATTGATTTAATTCGAAAAAGGATGAAAGCAGCGCAAGATAGACAGAAATCTTATGCGGATCGGAGAAGGACGGATCTTGAGTTTGAGGTTGGGGACATGGTTTTTGTCAAAGTATCTCCATTGAGAAATGTTGTTCGCTTTGGGTCCGTAGGGAAGTTAGCACCGAGATTTGTTGGGCCGTTTCCTATTAAGGAAAGGATTGGACGGATGGCATATAGGGTGGAGTTGCCCGACAGACTTAGTGGTGTTCATGATGTATTCCATGTATCACATTTGAGGAAGTGCTTACATGAGACCGCGGAGGTGGTAGAGCCGAGCTTGCTTAGAGATGTAGACGTAGAGCGTGATGCGACGATTCGACGAGCTCCTACTCGCATCCTTGGGTCAGAAACTAGGAAGTTGAGGAACAGAGAAGTTCAGCTAGTTAAAGTGCAATGGGGAGATGACGAAAGCAATGCTACTTGGGAGACGGAAGCAAAGATGCGTTCTTTGTATCCATTTCTTTTTGAGAGTATGTCTTTTAACTTCTCCTTTATTGCTTGTCTAGTACTTATCTTATCTTTAGTATATCCTCTCGCTAATACCTATGACCTTTAGATAGGGTAAAACCTATGGTTGAAACATGTGTTTGAAACATGTTATGGTTGATGGATGCATATGGATGCAATTGTTTGCTAGTGGTTGCTCGTGGATGCATATACACACACATTAGGCACTAGATCGGCTCAGTCACTTCATGTTGCATATTGCATAAATGGATGTGGTAGTTAGATTGATGGATGTATCATGGCTGTGTTATCATATGGATGATGCATTTTTGTGTATGGTTGTGCACGCATGTAGAAATTTGTATGTGTCAATAGGGTTTCGCATACATATTGGATGCATGGCACTATCATGGTTTGCATTAAGGAGGTTTACTGTATCAGTAACCGCCTGATTTTTGCATTAGGTAAGTACATATACACACACTTTTGCATATATCCATCCAGCATTTAGAATCTTGTAAGGACAATGATTGCTCGTGGATGATGCTTTGAGTAGATGGATGATTGGATGGTAGGATACGTTCTTCCTAACTTGAAGATTTCGGGGACGAAATCCTTTAAGGAGGGGAGAATGTAACAACCCGTATTTTCAATAACCTGTAATAACATAAATCGAGGCAGAATTTAATTCTAAAATGGGAATCAAGGGAAACGGGCTATGCCATTGCGTTCGTCTCGGAAAAATACGCGAAATAGAGTCCGAGTTTTCGAAAATCGGAGTCCGTATGACCAAGATATGGCCTCGCGAAGTTTCACGAAAATTCCCAAATTAAAGTATACTTAATTAAGTGAAATGGGTTGTGTAGATATATATATATATATATATATATTGATATATATATATATATAATTGAAAATTTAATAAATAAATATGCAAAAATGCTCAAAACAGCGAATTGGGAGAGGGGAATAACCGAACCGGCCGATTTTTGAAGTCGACCCGAGCCCGCTGGGTCGACTAGGGGTTAATCCAGGGTGTTTGGCTGTCAACCCGTGGGCCGATTCGCTCAAGTGCAGATTTTGCATTTGAATGGTTCTCATGGTCCATCTTTAATCTAAAGGCCCTAGATGGTTCCTACACTTGACTTCTTCCCCAAGACATGCTTTGATGGCTTGGATTGAATCTAGGGTTAATCCTATGGCCTAAAACACTTGCCTAATCTATAAATAAGACCCTAACCTACCCTAATTCATTCATAATTAAACCTAGTGACTAAACTATGGCAAAATGCTAGCTCTCATGGCCTCCACTAATTTTATGAAGAGGGTTGCATACTAATCACTCTCTAATCAACTTCTAATCCCTTCTTAGCATCTTAATCTTCTTCATTTGGTGTTCAAAGTTGCTAGTTGTGAGTTTCTATCACTTTGATGATCTTTTGGTAAACTAATTAGATGAGATGTGATGAGATTTATGGTTTTGTATGTGGGTTAATGAGCTTTGAATCATATGATATGATGTTAGCATTAATCTTATGTTTATGCATGTTGAGTATGTAAGCTTATGCAAGTTTAATATGATGTATGTTATGTTTGCATGATGCTAAATATGCAAGTTGTGGGCTATGTAATCATATGCATGTTATGCAAGTTCATGGTAATATGCTATGCAAGTTACATGTTTGTTAATATGCAAGTTACATGTTTGTTAATATGCAAGTTACATGTATGTAAATATGCAAGTTACATGTTTCTTTATATGCAAGTTACATGTTTGTTAATATGCGAGTTACATGTATGTAAATATGCAAGTTACATGTTTATTAATATGCAAGTTCATGATGACACATTATGCAAGTCTATAAGCTAATATGCAAGTTTGTTATGCAAAATGAATATGTAAGTTATGTGACATATTATATGCAAGTTATGTGACATGTTATGCAAGTTCATATGCAAGTTATGTGTTTGTTAATATGCAAGATGGCACCTTTGAAACATGTTCATTCATATGCAAGTTGACACCTTTTATATGTGTTATATCATGAACGAAATTACGTGGGAACGATGGGGTAATTAAATGCATAAGTTAATAAGATTGTGTGAAATTAATATAATTATGCATAACACAAAATAAATAAACATAGTATGGGAATTTGCCTATTTGGTTAGGTGTACCCATACTATGTGTTGGGAATTTACCTATTGAGTTAGGTCTACCCCATGGGAATTTACCTATTAAGTTAGGTCTACCCATGTTAAGAAAACTTGATTAATTAGGGATAATTAATATAAAATTATGAGGGTGATTAATTAGGTGTAATTAATTGACTAAGACACGAGGTTGGACTCAGTTGTAGCGTAAAACTGCCCGGACCCAACCGGCTTAACCAGTTGCTACAAATGTTAGCCCAATGTGGGAGGTCTTAGGCACAAACTAAATACGTAATTAATGTAAAGACACGAGGTTAGACTCTGTTATGACATAAGGCTGCCCGGACCCAACCGGCTTAACCAGCGGTCATAAAAGACAGTCTAATGTGAGAGGTCTTTACAAAGGTTACGTTCTTAATTAATTAATTAAGAAACACTTAACCATATTAGCATGTAGAGGGACATGAGGGGTTAAGTGGGTGCCTCGGGTGGCATGAGAAAATCTAGTGGTTGCCTTGGGTGGCAATAGAAAATACGATTAGAATACTTAACCAAAATGGAACATGTAATTAAAACATGATTAAAGGGTTAAGTGGGATATACTAGAAAAAGGGACAAGCTTAGGTGGGTAGCTTGTGGAGGCCCATTTCAACCAGTAACCCATACGTATCTTTGTGGGCTCGACCCATGTCGAGGACGGGACACGCATACTGGGCTTGACTGTAAGAGGCAAACGGGTTAGCGGTGGCAACGCAAGTCCAACGGGCTTCATATGCGTGAGTGGGCCCGGGCTGGTAGGTAAGCCGTTGTTGCATCGAGTAGATATAAGCCGTGCACCTTTAGTTCCATCAGGTTGCCACATTGGGGAATGATACATCCCACGGTGGGGCCAGCACGGGTATCTACGTTAGGGAGCCGATCGAATGGGAAGTAGTGTGTACACCTAGTGGATTGTAGGGCCCCGTGGCGCCTACTTGGTCACCTAGGGGTACGCAGGTACTAATTAGTAAATTTTATAAGTCTTTGGGTGGGATCAACCTTTAAGTTAGGAACGACTGGTGTGGTGCAGTTTAGTAATTTACCTTAGGGAGGGTAGATGCGTCTTTATCCTTTATCTTCGTTTAGTTGACTGCTTAGGGTAGCCATTCATCCCTATATGTTACCGTATATCAGTTTATGTCTTCTCTGGTTACTTTAACGATTGTATTGTTAAAGTTATAGGACTCGCTCAGACTTATGTCTGACCCTGTTGTTTTTATCTTTTTCCCAACCCTCAGGTCCTACGGTGGATCCTAGCAGTAGTGGAGCTTGATCGGATTGCTGTTCCAGTCTTTAGGAGCTTGGATAGATGTAAAGCTCTAGTTATCCAGTTATCTTTTCTTTTGTTTGGCTATTGTATGAGAGTGGGATTATGTACTTCTTTATTTTGATGGATATTGTACTTGACCTTTATTGTGGTTTTATGATGTAACCAGACATGTTTTACTTCCGCTGTTATGAGATGATGTTTTAAAATTTCAAGTACTATTTATATCTGTCTTGTTGTAATTTTTCTGTTCTATATTCACTAAAATACTCCACCAATGCTATGGCATTCCCTTAGTGAGTGATCATAGCGGGAGTGGGGTGTTACACGTGGTATCAGAGCTTAAGGTTACCAGAACAGATAAAATTTTTGAGAAAAACTACTTTCTAAGAGTATTTTCGAAGAAAGGATTTTTAAAAGCATGTCTTCTAAGAGAAAAAGTTTTTGAAAAAGAAAAGCATAATCCCCAATAGCCATATCTTTATCTTTCGGAATCTCCTTTTTGAATCGTTCCTCTTTCGTTTCAGCATGGCTGAAGATCTTAACATCCCGGAGGGTTTAGTTATACCACTATGGTATAGGAGGTTGCAAGAGGCTAGGGCCGCGGCTGCGGGTCCGGCCAATGCTACTACACCAGAGACAACCGCTCCTCCTCCTCAGCCTAGAGTGGATAATTTTGCTAAGGTTTGCAAGGAGTTCAAGGCTATAGGAGGAAAACCTTTTCTTGGTTCAGAGACTTTCGTAGAGGCTAGAGATTGGCTTAAGGAAGTGGAAGAGTTGCTAGATATCTTTGAAGTGGAAGAGGGAAAGAAAGTCAAGTTGGCGGCTTGGTTAATGAAGGGAGAGGCCTCATTCTGGTGGGAGGTCACTAATGGAGAACGCCCTGTTGACTCTTGGGCAGATTTTAAGCAAAGGTTTGGGGCTAAGTTTCTCTCAAGGGCGGAAGAGAATCTGTTTATGGAGAAGTTCTTGAATTTGAAGCAAGGGAATCTCACGGTGAAAGAATATGTCAACAAATTCAATCAATTAGCAAGGTTTGGCATAGAGTTGGTGAATACACCGGAGAAGAAGGCTTTGAGGTTCGTTAGAGGCTTGAACGAACCATTGCAAGGAATAGCTATGACTCACATTCCTATGGGGGCCACTTTTGAGAAGCTTGTCTACATGGCACTTATGCATGAGGATGATAAGAATTCTAAGGCACCAGAGAAAAAGGGGGATCAGAAGAAACCGCAACAGCAACAACAAGGCAAGGGCGGAAAAGGCAATGGTGACAAAAAGAAGACGAAGAAGAAGTGCTTCAATTGTGGAACACCAGGACACCTTAGTAAGGATTGTCGCAAAAAGAAGAAAACCGGTTGCTTTCATTGTGGTGAAGCAGGGCATCTTGTGAAAAACTGCCCAAAGAAGGGGCAGAAGACGGGGTCTACCTCAGGAGGCCAGGTGCAAGCTCTTATAGCACCACCTCAGTCAGGGGGGCAAGTTCAGGTTCTCTCAGTTCCACCGATTCAGCAGAGAGGTAGAACTATTTCCGTTGAAAGTCTGGTTTTTCTGTTTGATCATCCAGTTCGTACTTTGTTTGACTCTGGCGCATCGCATTCTTTTATCTCATCATCGTTAGTTGAGTCACTGCACTTAGACACCAGTCTAGTTGATGATCCCTTGGTTGTCTCAAACCCAATTGGGGGCTCCATATATCTGTCTATGATATGTTTGGGTTTGAAGATTTCTATACTTAGCGTTGAGTTTAGATGTGATGCTTTTGTATTGGGCTTCACGGGCTATGGGTTGATCTTGGGCATGGACTGGTTATCCAGTAATGGTGCCGTTCTTGATTGCGAAAGGAGAGTTGTCAGGCTCATGACCCGCTTGGGTAACACTCTCGAGATCTCTTGCAATCCCATGGAATCTGTTTTGCTAAGTTATCTTGAATCGCTCGATGCTTCGGTCGAGAGTTTGTGTTCTGTCAGAGTAGTCCGGGAATATCCGGATGTGTTTGAAGAAGTAAAGGGTTTGCCTCCGAAGCGGGAGATAGATTTCCGAATTTATTTGGTGGATAATGCCAAACCAGTGTCTTTGCCAGTACGCCACATGGCTCCTCGTGAGAGAAGAGAACTTCATAAGCAAGTAGGGGAGTTGCTTGAGAAGGGGTTCATAAGGCGAAGTATATCGGAGTGGGGAGCTCCAGTAGTGTTTGCCACGAAGGCGGATGGGTCCCTCAGACTTTGTGTGGATTATAGAGAACTTAATAAGCTCACGAAGAAGAATAGACACCCATTACCGAGGATAGATGATCTCTTTGATCAGTTGGTTGGCGCGTCAGTATTTTCGCAGATGGACTTAGCTACAGGGTTTCATCAGTTAAGAGTGGCGGAGGACAGTATAGAGAAGACTGCTTTCCGGACTCCGGATGGTTTTTATGAGTGGCTAGTGATGCCATTTGGGTTGACAAACGCCCCCGCATACTTTGTTGATCTCATGAGTAGAGTGTTCAGAGAGTATCTGAATAAGTTTGTAGTAGTTTTTGTGGATGACATCTTGGTCTTTTCCAAGAATGAAGAAGAGCATGCCTTACATCTCAAGGAAGTGTTGGAGACTCTTCGAGCGCATAGTCTTAAAGCTAAATTCTCTAAATGCCATTTTTGGAGAAGAGAAGTGCGATTCTTAGGGCATGTGGTCTCTAAGGAAGGGATAGCTGTGGATCCCGCAAAGATAGTATCTATCCAGGATTGGAAAGTTCCTAGAAATGCTACCGAGGTAAGAAGTTTCTTGGGGTTGGCAGGATATTATAGGAAGTTCATCAAAGACTTCGCGAAGATATCAGCCCCATTAACCCGCTTGACGAAAAAGAATCTGGTTTTCTCGTGGGATGTAGATTGTGATGATGCTTTCCGACGGTTAAAGAGAGCTTTGACCACCGCTCCAGTTTTAGTGCTTCCAGATGGGAGTAAGCCGTTTGTTGTTTATACCGATGCTTGTGGAACAAGATTAGGCGCAGTCTTGATGCAGGAGGGAAGGGTAATAGCCTATGGAGGGAGACAATTGAGAGTGCATGAGAAGAATTACCCTACCCATGATCTAGAGTTGGCCGCGATTGTTTTCGCACTTAAGTCTTGGCGCCATTATCTTCTTGGTGAGAGATTCGAGTTGTTCACCGACCATAAATCATTGAAGTACTTATTCTCTCAGAAGGATTTAAACTTAAGGCAGCAAAGGTGGATGGAGTTCTTAGCATCCTATGATTTCGAGATAGCGTATACCCCTGGTAAGGGTAACGTGGTGGCAGACGCCTTGAGTAGAAAAAGGCTATCTTTGAGTCCATTGTTCGTGGAACGACGAAGCTTGGAGTTTCTTTCTTTGTTTGACTTCAGACCTTCTGTTGATTTTGTACCTGGTTTGTTGGCATCCTTGGAGGTTAGACCTACTCTTTTGAGACGGATTGGCGAGGCTCAGCGAGACGACCCACAGTTGGTTGTGTTGGTAGAGAAGCTTATAAGAGGGGAGTCGTCCAGCCATTTGGGTAGATACACCATAGATGATAAGGGATGGTTGCATAGAGACGGTAGACTTTGTGTACCGCAAGATGAGGGTTTGAAGAAGGCTATTTTGGATGATGCACATCGTTCAAGAATGACTATTCATCCCGGTGGAGACAAAATGTACCAAGACATGAAGAGAGTTTTCTTCTGGGCCGGTATGAAGAAAGATGTGGCCGAGTATGTGGCTAGATGCTTAGTGTGCCAACAAGTTAAAGTGGAGCAAAGGAAACCCGGTGGGTTGCTACACCCATTGGAAGTTCCACAGTGGAAGTGGGATAGTGTCTCGATGGATTTCATCGACGGGTTACCGAGATCGAGGAAGGGCAATACGGGAATTTGGGTTGTGGTAGACAGACTTACCAAGAGTGCCCATTTTATACCCGTAAAGAGTAAGAGGACCGCTCCATGGCTTGCTTCAGTCTATGTTAGAGAGATTGTTAGATTGCATGGCGTACCATCCAGCATTGTGAGTGATCGAGATCCTATTTTCACTAGTGAGTTTTGGAGAAGTTTGCAAGAGGCGGTAGGGACTCAGTTGTGTTTGAGCACCGCATATCATCCTCAGACGGACGGTCAGACTGAGAGGGTGAACCGTATCTTAGAAGATCTTTTGAGGCTTTGTATCTTGGATTTTGGAGGTACATGGGAAGAACATCTTCCTTTGGTGGAGTTCGCATATAATAACAGCTTTCAGTCCAGTATTGGTATGGCTCCTTTCGAAGCTCTTTATGGAAGGCCTTGTCGATCTCCTACATGTTGGTGGGAATCTACGGATAAGATCTTGCTTGGGCCGGATATGGTTAGAGAGACTTCAGAGAAGATTGATTTAATTCGAAAAAGGATGAAAGCAGCGCAAGATAGACAGAAATCTTATGCGGATCGGAGAAGGACGGATCTTGAGTTTGAGGTTGGGGACATGGTTTTTGTCAAAGTATCTCCATTGAGAAATGTTGTTCGCTTTGGGTCCGTAGGGAAGTTAGCACCGAGATTTGTTGGGCCGTTTCCTATTAAGGAAAGGATTGGACGGATGGCATATAGGGTGGAGTTGCCCGACAGACTTAGTGGTGTTCATGATGTATTCCATGTATCACATTTGAGGAAGTGCTTACATGAGACCGCGGAGGTGGTAGAGCCGAGCTTGCTTAGAGATGTAGAGGTAGAGCGTGATGCGACGATTCGACGAGCTCCTACTCGCATCCTTGGGTCAGAAACTAGGAAGTTGAGGAACAGAGAAGTTCAGCTAGTTAAAGTGCAATGGGGAGATGACGAAAGCAATGCTACTTGGGAGACGGAAGCAAAGATGCGTTCTTTGTATCCATTTCTTTTTGAGAGTATGTCTTTTAACTTCTCCTTTATTGCTTGTCTAGTACTTATCTTATCTTTAGTATATCCTCTCGCTAATACCTATGACCTTTAGATAGGGTAAAACCTATGGTTGAAACATGTGTTTGAAACATGTTATGGTTGATGGATGCATATGGATGCAATTGTTTGCTAGTGGTTGCTCGTGGATGCATATACACACACATTAGGCACTAGATCGGCTCAGTCACTTCATGTTGCATATTGCATAAATGGATGTGGTAGTTAGATTGATGGATGTATCATGGCTGTGTTATCATATGGATGATGCATTTTTGTGTATGGTTGTGCACGCATGTAGAAATTTGTATGTGTCAATAGGGTTTCACATACATATTGGATGCATGGCACTATCATGGTTTGCATTAAGGAGGTTTACTGTATCAGTAACCGCCTGATTTTTGCATTAGGTAAGTACATATACACACACTTTTGCATATATCCATCCAGCATTTAGAATCTTGTAAGGACAATGATTGCTCGTGGATGATGCTTTGAGTAGATGGATGATTGGATGGTAGGATACGTTCTTCCTAACTTGAAGATTTCGGGGACGAAATCCTTTAAGGAGGGGAGAATGTAACAACCCGTATTTTCAATAACCTGTAATAACATAAATCGAGGCAGAATTTAATTCTAAAATGGGAATCAAGGGAAACGGGCTATGCCATTGCGTTCGTCTCGGAAAAATACGCGAAATAGAGTCCGAGTTTTCGAAAATCGGAGTCCGTATGACCAAGATATGGCCTCGCGAAGTTTCACGAAAATTCCCAAATTAAAGTATACTTAATTAAGTGAAATGGGTTGTGTAGATATATATATATATATATTGATATATATATATATATATAATTGAAAATTTAATAAATAAATATGCAAAAATGCTCAAAACAGCGAATTGGGAGAGGGGAATAACCGAACCGGCCGATTTTTGAAGTCGACCCGAGCCCGCTGGGTCGACTAGGGGTTAATCCAGGGTGTTTGGCTGTCAACCCGTGGGCCGATTCGCTCAAGTGCAGATTTTGCATTTGAATGGTTCTCATGGTCCATCTTTAATCTAAAGGCCCTAGATGGTTCCTACACTTGACTTCTTCCCCAAGACATGCTTTGATGGCTTGGATTGAATCTAGGGTTAATCCTATGGCCTAAAACACTTGCCTAATCTATAAATAAGACCCTAACCTACCCTAATTCATTCATAATTAAACCTAGTGACTAAACTATGGCAAAATGCTAGCTCTCATGGCCTCCACTAATTTTATGAAGAGGGTTGCATACTAATCACTCTCTAATCAACTTCTAATCCCTTCTTAGCATCTTAATCTTCTTCATTTGGTGTTCAAAGTTGCTAGTTGTGAGTTTCTATCACTTTGATGATCTTTTGGTAAACTAATTAGATGAGATGTGATGAGATTTATGGTTTTGTATGTGGGTTAATGAGCTTTGAATCATATGATATGATGTTAGCATTAATCTTATGTTTATGCATGTTGAGTATGTAAGCTTATGCAAGTTTAATATGATGTATGTTATGTTTGCATGATGCTAAATATGCAAGTTGTGGGCTATGTAATCATATGCATGTTATGCAAGTTCATGGTAATATGCTATGCAAGTTACATGTTTGTTAATATGCAAGTTACATGTTTGTTAATATGCAAGTTACATGTATGTAAATATGCAAGTTACATGTTTCTTTATATGCAAGTTACATGTTTGTTAATATGCGAGTTACATGTATGTAAATATGCAAGTTACATGTTTATTAATATGCAAGTTCATGATGACACATTATGCAAGTCTATAAGCTAATATGCAAGTTTGTTATGCAAAATGAATATGTAAGTTATGTGACATATTATATGCAAGTTATGTGACATGTTATGCAAGTTCATATGCAAGTTATGTGTTTGTTAATATGCAAGATGGCACCTTTGAAACATGTTCATTCATATGCAAGTTGACACCTTTTATATGTGTTATATCATGAACGAAATTACGTGGGAACGATGGGGTAATTAAATGCATAAGTTAATAAGATTGTGTGAAATTAATATAATTATGCATAACACAAAATAAATAAACATAGTATGGGAATTTGCCTATTTGGTTAGGTGTACCCATACTATGTGTTGGGAATTTACCTATTGAGTTAGGTCTACCCCATGGGAATTTACCTATTAAGTTAGGTCTACCCATGTTAAGAAAACTTGATTAATTAGGGATAATTAATATAAAATTATGAGGGTGATTAATTAGGTGTAATTAATTGACTAAGACACGAGGTTGGACTCAGTTGTAGCGTAAAACTGCCCGGACCCAACCGGCTTAACCAGTTGCTACAAATGTTAGCCCAATGTGGGAGGTCTTAGGCACAAACTAAATACGTAATTAATGTAAAGACACGAGGTTAGACTCTGTTATGACATAAGGCTGCCCGGACCCAACCGGCTTAACCAGCGGTCATAAAAGACAGTCTAATGTGAGAGGTCTTTACAAAGGTTACGTTCTTAATTAATTAATTAAGAAACACTTAACCATATTAGCATGTAGAGGGACATGAGGGGTTAAGTGGGTGCCTCGGGTGGCATGAGAAAATCTAGTGGTTGCCTTGGGTGGCAATAGAAAATACGATTAGAATACTTAACCAAAATGGAACATGTAATTAAAACATGATTAAAGGGTTAAGTGGGATATACTAGAAAAAGGGACAAGCTTAGGTGGGTAGCTTGTGGAGGCCCATTTCAACCAGTAACCCATACGTATCTTTGTGGGCTCGACCCATGTCGAGGACGGGACACGCATACTGGGCTTGACTGTAAGAGGCAAACGGGTTAGCGGTGGCAACGCAAGTCCAACGGGCTTCATATGCGTGAGTGGGCCCGGGCTGGTAGGTAAGCCGTTGTTGCATCGAGTAGATATAAGCCGTGCACCTTTAGTTCCATCAGGTTGCCACATTGGGGAATGATACATCCCACGGTGGGGCCAGCACGGGTATCTACGTTAGGGAGCCGATCGAATGGGAAGTAGTGTGTACACCTAGTGGATTGTAGGGCCCCGTGGCGCCTACTTGGTCACCTAGGGGTACGCAGGTACTAATTAGTAAATTTTATAAGTCTTTGGGTGGGATCAACCTTTAAGTTAGGAACGACTGGTGTGGTGCAGTTTAGTAATTTACCTTAGGGAGGGTAGATGCGTCTTTATCCTTTATCTTCGTTTAGTTGACTGCTTAGGGTAGCCATTCATCCCTATATGTTACCGTATATCAGTTTATGTCTTCTCTGGTTACTTTAACGATTGTATTGTTAAAGTTATAGGACTCGCTCAGACTTATGTCTGACCCTGTTGTTTTTATCTTTTTCCCAACCCTCAGGTCCTACGGTGGATCCTAGCAGTAGTGGAGCTTGATCGGATTGCTGTTCCAGTCTTTAGGAGCTTGGATAGATGTAAAGCTCTAGTTATCCAGTTATCTTTTCTTTTGTTTGGCTATTGTATGAGAGTGGGATTATGTACTTCTTTATTTTGATGGATATTGTACTTGACCTTTATTGTGGTTTTATGATGTAACCAGACATGTTTTACTTCCGCTGTTATGAGATGATGTTTTAAAATTTCAAGTACTATTTATATCTGTCTTGTTGTAATTTTTCTGTTCTATATTCACTAAAATACTCCACCAATGCTATGGCATTCCCTTAGTGAGTGATCATAGCGGGAGTGGGGTGTTACAAAGTCCTTAGAGAATTTTCTCAGAAGAAGACGACGAAGGAACTATGGGATGCATTATCAGATGCATATCAAGACAAGTCTCTCACAAATCGGATTATTCTACAACAACAACTTTATTCGTTTAAGATAAAGCCTGGAGCCGATCTTATGGAGCATGTAGATGCCTTGACCACTTTAGTTATGAATCTGAAGGCAGCAGATGTTGATATTACTGATGAGGCTCAAGCTGTGATCCTCCTTTGTTCCTTGCCTAAAGAATATACTGCTTTTGTCAATTCTATGATTTATGGCCGCAGTAAAATTAGCCTTTTTGATTTAAAGGCTGGCCTTCATAATGAAGTGTTAAGAGGTAGATTGGCGAGCACTAGCATTGATAGTGATACCGAAGGTTTATCTGTTCAAAGAGGTAGAAGTCAAAGCAAGTCAAAGAAAGGTGAAGAACAGAATTCTTCGAGGTCCCAGTCTATGGGGCCTAAGAAATTGACTTGCCATTATTGTAAGAAGTCCGGGCACTTTATTGCACAATGTCCCAAGCTTGAAGGAAAAAGAAAAGACCCAAAGCAAGCTTCAGCCTCTACAGCGGAGAAATCAGATACAGAGAGTGACACTGATGTGTTTACATCTTCTAGTTCTTCTGGGAAGAGCACCCTATGGTTGATTGATTCTGGCGCATCCTATCATATGACACCTGATAGGAACTCTTTTTCCACTTACCGTGAGATTGATGGAGGAGTTCTGATGGGAAATGATGCTTCTTGTTGTATGGTTGGTGTTGGTAGTGTAAAGATCAGGATGTTTGACGGTGTTATTCGAACCATTACTGATGTTAGACATGTACCTGATTTAAGGAGGAGCTTGATTTCTGTTGGGGCGTTGAGTAGACTTAGACTAAAGATTGTAGTTGAAGAAGAGAAGATGAAAATATCTAAGGGTTCCATGATCGTTATGAAAGGAGTGAGGGAAGGAAATCTCTATTTACTAAAGGGCACTACTGTAGTTGGTGAATCAGCTTCAGTTACTTCAGCTGATTCAGATTCTTCCAGATTATGGCACTTGCGGATGGGCCACATTGGCGAGCGCAGCATGGATGAGCTAAGAAAGCGAGGTTTGATTGACAGAATTCGGCATTCAAAGCTTGGTTTTTGTGAAGAGTGTGTTCTTGGTAAGCAGACGAAGATTTCTTTTGGTGTTGGTGAGCATAAGGCAAAAGCTGTTTTGGATTATGTTCACACTGATGTTTGGGGACCTTCCCCTTGCCCATCCTTAGGTGGAGCTAGTTATTTTGTTTCATTTATAGACGATTTCTCCCGTAAAGTATGGGTATACTTTCTGAAGTCCAAAAGTGAAACCTTTACTAGATTTCGTAAATGGAAATCCATGGTGGAGAAGCAGTCAGGGAAGAAGTTGAAAGTTCTCCGTTCAGATAATGGTGGTGAATTCATATCACATGAATTCATCGATTATTGTGAGTCCGAAGGCATTAAGAGGCATTACACCACACCAGGCGACCCCCAGTCCAATGGAGTTGCATAAAGGATGAATCAGACATTGTTGGAGAGAACTAGGTGCCTCAGATTGACTGCTAAGTTAAAGAAGGGATTTTGGGCCGAAGCTTTATCTATGGCGGCTTTCCTCATCAACCGCACACCTTCTACTGCCATAGATATGAAGATCCTTGAAGAAGTATGGAAAGGAGAGCCTGTTAGCTATTCATTCCTCAAGGTGTTTGGTTGTCCAGCTTATGTGCATGAGAGTCGAGGAAAGCTGGAACCTAGAGCTCACAAGTGTATCTTTCTAGGTTATAGAAGAGGAGTAAAAGGATATAGGTTGTGGTGTCCTATTAGCAAGAAACTTATTATAAGCAGACATGTAACTTTTGATGAGAAGGCTATGTTGAAGGTGGAGCCTTCCTCATCGGATGATGATGAGAGGACATGTGAAGAATACCAAACAAAAAGCAAATCATCTGTTAATTCTTTCCATAGACATTCAAATGGCGTTTCCGATGACGCCATGGTTGATGAGGATAGTATGGATACTAGCACAGAAGATCAAACTCAAGGTGGAGCTCATACAGAGACCAGACCTGTTAGAGAAAGAAGAAAGCCCAGATGGCTTGATGAGTTTGTTGGTTTGAGCATCAAAGACATTGACTTTGGTGATATGGCAACATATGCATTAAATGTTGTCCATGATGAGCCCAGAGATTATAGAGACGCTATTGCATCAGTTGACAGTTCCAGTTGGTTAGTAGCAATGGAAGAGGAGATCGAATCTTTACGAAAAAATCACACTTGGGATTTGGTGCCACTTCCTGCCGACAAGAGAGCTATTGGATATAAGTGGATCTGTAGAGTAAAAGACGGCGACAGTGGAGATTTTAAATATAAAGCAAGACTAGTAGCAAAGGGGTATGTTCAGAAGAAAGGGGTAGAGTATCATGACATCTTTGCTCCAGTTGTTAGACATACTTCCATTCGTATTCTCTTGGCATTAGTTGCTCATTAAGACATGGAGTTAGAGCAACTAGATGTCAAAACTGCTTTCTTGCATGGTGATCTGGATGAAGAGATTTATTTACGGCAGCCGGAAGGGTTCACTGATAGCAGCAGGCCAGACTATGTTTGTAAACTTAACAAATCTCTTTATGGACTGAAGCAGTCTCCTAGACTATGGTACAAGAGATTTGATAAGTTTATGCTTTCACAGGGATACTCCTGAAGCTTCAAAGACTAGTGTGTTTATTTTAGGAGATGTGACGATGACATGAATTATTTGTTGTTATATGTTGATGATATGTTGATTGCATCCCAGAGTATGGTCAAAATTAAGGAGTTGAAAGCGGAGCTCAGTAGAGAGTTTGATATGAAGGATTTGGGAAAGGCACAAAGAATATTGGGTATGGAGATAAGCAGGGATAGGAAGCGGAGAGAGTTAAGGCTCACTCAGGCACAGTGCATCGAGAAAGTCCTCGCTCGATTTGGGATGGAGAAAGCCAAACCAGTAGGCACTCCTTTAAGCTCTCATTTTAAGTTGTCGAAAGACCATTCTCCTACATCGGAAGAAGATAAAAGGTATATGGCTAATATACCTTATTCTAGTGTTGTTCGTAGTCTCATGTATGCGATGGTGTGCACGAGACCAGATTTGGCCCATGCAGTTGGTGTTGTCAGTCGATGTATGTCTAACCCAGGCAAAGAACATTGGCAAGCAGTGAAGTGGATTCTTAGATATCTTCGAGGCACTTCTTCGGTGGGTTTGCTATATGGTGGAGTAGATGGTGACATCCTTCTTAGAGGATACTGTGATTCTGATTATGTTGGGGATAGAGATGCTAGAAGGTCAGTGTCAGACTATGTTTTTACACTTGGCATAGGCTCGATTTCATGGAGATCAAAGCTGCAATCTATCGTAGCTTTGTCGACTACCGAAGCAGAGTTGATATCGATTGTGGAAGCAACAAAAGAAGGATTGTACTTACTTCAATTATTGGATGATCTTTCAATGGTGCAGCGGACAGTGGAGCTATTTTCAGACAGTCAGAGTGCTATTCTTCTTGTTGAGAATCAAGCCTATAGTTCACGGACAAAGCACATTGATGTTAGAGGTTTCTTTCTTATGCTTGAGGAAGAACGGAGCAAGATCAAATTATTGAAGGTGGGTACTTCGGATAATCCTTCAGAAATGATGACCAAGTCATTTCCAAAGGACAAGTTTGAGCATTGCCTAAACTTGATCAGTTTGCTTCCTGTTACTTGAGCGCCATGGGGCGTTGGGCCCAATGACTTCTTATGTTGATTGTTGAAGATGAGATGATGAAGAAAGACTGTCATATTTGAATCAAGGTGGAGTGTTGAAATTGATGATTCAAATATTTGTAGAGAAGGAAAGATTAATTGTCAATCATGTAATTGGCTTCTATATGGAATAACTTGGGTGTCAAGTTTACTTGGAGGTCAAGAAAACTTGGGTGCCAAGTTTACTTGGAGGTCAAGAAATCCCTCTATATAAATAGAGGTCATGCTATTGTATGAAAAAGGCAATCCACCATTAATCTTCTCTCTATTGTAATTTTCCTGCTCTCTTATGTACTCATTTCTTCATTGAGAAATAAAAGTTGTTGGGTCTCCGTGGACGTAGGATATTCATATCCGAACCACGTTAAATCTTCTGTGTCCTTTTTTGTTCTTTGTTTTTCGTGAGATTTCATAATTATTTTTATTATACTCCATTGGTATCTAAATAAACAATACTAGATCCTCATCAAAATTCCACATAAAACACTACATAATGGTGATTGTAAGTGGAATTATGGCGTACGGACCAAGTTGTATTCTTTTTTTAGTCATCAAATACTATACTTGTTTTATGTAGTTCTTACTACACAATGGGATGTATCTCATTGTATCGAAGTCTTCGTCCTTCCTGACTCTTCAGTTCAAACAATTGCATATACACATACTGAATAGAAGTTTGTAGTTGGCTTTAAAAATGGTCAGGTCAGGTAGTTCATATTAATAAGTTTCCACATAGTGCTTCCATTTTGTTGTTTTTATCGTTAAATTTTGTAATTTGTCTTCTTTATGGATTATATAGTGATGATCATGATTATAGGTTGCAATGCTTGAAATAATTCATGGTAAATTTTTGTTTAGTACTGATTGCTCAGCTAATGTTCCATCGCCTGTGGTGTCTATATTATTTCATGTTTACCTTCAATTAGATACCAACAGAGAATTGATGCTCATTTAAAAAAAAATCTCATGTTGTCATAATAGATAGCATATATGGTAAACTTGTTTGTTTAACACAATTGCACAAGAAAATAGAGCCTGTTGTAGTTTCCATGTATGTTATAAGCAAGTGATTTTTGCATATACATTTGTGCAAAGTTACCGGAACTTATTTAATAAATTGAATGTCTAATCCTTTGTGTCATTCTTTACCAAATTAATCAAGATAATCATGTCCAAAAAATTGTTGATGAAAAGTTATCTGAAAACCCCATGGTTGAGAAATTTTTGCAAAGTGATACCCCTTCTATTGAATGATCTAACGATGTCTCGAAGTCAAATGATGTTTTGATGGATTCACTTTTGTTGCTTTATGATGAAGATTCACTGTGGTTGGGTACATTATCATCTGTCATACAGGTGAAATGAATGTAATTGTGGGAAGTTTATTGGGATCTCACAGGTTCAGGTTTAAGTACTTCCTCATCTACATCATCTTTGTAATTAACACATCTATAGAAAATGGATTTATGAAATTCTCTATGAACCGGAGCAACTGTCTTTAAGTTATTATTGGTTGTGTTCAAAGAAATCATTGTTTTACTTAAAAAGCCAGGTTATCTTTGTTAGCTCTACTTGTGAAATAAATTTCCACGGTAATATTACTAAAATAAAGTCAGTCATTTTTCTCTATATTTTGTCATTAGTTCTCTATATTTTCCACGGTAATATTATTAGTTCTGCACAATTCCTAATGCAACTTCAACGGATAACTAAGGCGGGGTTGCTTCCTGGCTTAGCAGTTTTACCAGAAAATTCCTTAATGTCAATTTTAAGTTGGGGTTTTAAAATCAACATGAAGAAAACTATGAGCTTTATGCTAATGGATTGATTGCGTTGGTAGCCTTTTTTAACTTACAGCAATTTATTTTTATTTGATAATGGATTGATCGCATTGGAAACATTATTTAACTCATTGTAGTTTCCTTTTATTTGATAATGTTTTCTTAGCTTATCTATTTGTTCTGATATGAACATAAAATAGCGCTTATGAAACTAGTTATCATTAATGTAATAAATAACCATAGTTTGCTTGACATCAACCAAATATCTATTGACCTTTTTTCATTTGCATGCTTGAACAGTAATAATCTGCTTGTTGCATAATTACTGTGTGAATGCATTATTTGATATATTGAATTATGGTTCTCATGTAAAGTGTTTTTTATGTTATTGATCCAGGTTATTGACAGTTAATGAACTTTTAAGAACAGGTTGATAATAAGAAATAAAAAAACTGTTTAAAAATGGAATTTGTAACTGAAAAAAAAAAAGATTTTTGTATAGGTATTATATTTGTAATTGAAATTGTTTTAAATACATGCAGAATTTTTGGGTTTCTTAGTGTATGAATGCCAGTTTTCTATGTTTCATACACTCTACCTATATTTGGACCTTTTTCCTGCTATTGTACGATCTAATACGTCGTTTACTATCCAGATCATAACTTATTGCATTATATTAAACTGTTTTACAAGATAGCACTTGTTTGTTTTCCAAGACCGCAATAAACTTGGCTGATACATTTCAATTGAACATTATTGCCAGTAACACAGTAGATGCAATGGCATGACATGTATTATTCGTCATACATACTTGGGGTTCAATAGCATGGGGTCACTGCTGACGTGGGAACAAATGTGGAATTGTTACATGATATTGTAGAGAGTTCAAATTTTGAAGTGGCGCTCAGTTTAAACAAATTCAAATAGGGTGAGGTTCAACGCGCTGGTTCACCTTAGCTTGCAGGAATGTTTTGTTTTGTAGTTTTTCTTATTTAATGTTAAATTTGTTGCACTCAGTGTTTGTTGTTCATTTCAAATGTGATAGAGAATTCAACTCTTTGATTGAAGGTACCAACATTTGTTCTTTACTGTTTACTTATAATTTGACAACAAATAACAATATGTGTATTTATATTGTGTACAATTGCAGTTATATTCCAAAGCAAAGCCACAAGAAGCAAACATGCCACCACCATTGCATGTGGTGCAAAGAGTTTAAAATAGTATGAGTTACTTTTTCAGGTTTGTTTTATATCTTTATTGATTCAAAATATTCTTTTCACATCTGTGTAGAATTATTTGTATACTGGGCTTAGTCCATGTTGTGCAACTGTTCTGCGCATGTAATGTGCATTCAGCACTTAAACGAGACAGTCTTGTGCATACATTTAGTGTTTACATAGGCTGAAGCCACTTGGTCACTCTTGTTTTAATAGTTAAGTGCAAGCCAATACTTTTGTTTTTAACACTTAGTTATATGTCATGTTCATGTATTTTTTACTGTTATTCCATATTATTATTTTTAGTACTCTATTGAGTTCATACTAATATATATGGTTTATGTCAAACAATTTGACTGTTTTGTGGCTGGAAATAACTGCTGCTCTTTTCCCCATGTTTACAATACACGGTGTATTGTGGTGACTGTAATTAGTTAAGGTGGAGTTTGTGACGAAATGCCTAGTTCTAGTGCATTGATCTGTTTGAAGGTGACTGAAAGTCACCCTTGCATTTTGTTTTGTTATAAGACTGTAACTTGTGGTTGTGAATTGCAGGTTCTAGAAGTTGGACGAGCTTACAGGGTGAAGATTAAGTGATTTTTCATATAATCTTGTTTCGAAACGATGTTTGAACAAGTGGAAAATAGGAAGAAGGACAAACTTAACAAAAAGTTTGGTGAAAAGTATGGAAAATTTAGAATTTAGTGAGAAGGCCAAATGATAGTGTAAATGAAAAATGTTAGTGGGCCCCCTGAATTCCACCTTTAGTGTAAAAATGTCATTCTTCCTAATTTTGAAACTTCCCATACTTTTCATCAAAAGTTTTCCAAAGTTTGTCCTTTAAAAGAAAATCATCTTTGAACAATATGTATGTCGATTTATTTCTATATTTATTAGCAAACCTATTAACTATGACTTTGTAATTGAAATCAAATATGCTTTGGATATTAATTTTTTGCTATTGACAGTTTTGTTTTGTGAATTTATTGTTTAATTATTTTAACTGTGCACAAATTAAATAAGAGATTTGCTACATAAAAGATTATAGCTGAAATATGTGTTGTATATTAAAAAAATTAATAGCGGAAAATTATACTTATGGAAATAAAAGGTGAAATGCTATGTAAAAATTTAAATAGTGTGGAAAATCTTTTCATATCATTGAATGTGTGCTGCGAAAACACCGATAACGCTATATATACTACGAATATTCATAGCGGAAAACTCCACTTATGAAATCAAAATGTAAAATGCTATATAAAATTTAAACCGCATGGAAAACTTTTCATATCATTGAATATGAGCTATGAAAACAGTGATAATTCTATAAAAAAAGCAAGTATTTAACATAGTAAGGCCTGAATGCTATATTTCAATGGAGAATTCAATAATAGCGGAATTTTTTTAATAAATAAAATGAATAAAACTTTTTCATAGCAATGAATATGTGCTATGAAATTGTTGATAACGCTATAAAAAATAAGCTGAGATTTTAATAAGCAAATATAATTGTAAGGTCTGAACGCTATATAAAACATTTCATGTTGGTGAACGTGCGCTATAAAATCTATAGCGTTTAGATTTGAGGGCTATTATTGCATGTTGTTATATAGCATCGTCACTAATGCTATGGTAACCTATTATAGCGTTTTTCACGTGCTATTAAAAGGTAAACCTGTTGTAGTGTGGAAAATCGACCGTTTGGATTTATAATTTTTAATAAAAGTTTATCATAGATATTTATAAATTTCAATTTTTTTATCGTATTCGGAAAAGAATTAAATAAAATACATAATTAACCGTTATTGCTGAAAATGATTAATACATGTATATAGTATTTAAACAAATGAAGCGAACGAAAGACTATGCAAATGTGCTTCTTCCACCATGCACATGCACCAAATATGTAAATATAAATGCGTGGTCGATATCTTCGGGTTGCAAATGGAGTTAAATAAGGACATGATAGTGATTCATTCCTCCCCCCCTACACACACACAATATATATATATATATATATATATATGTATGTATGTATATGTATATATATATATACATACACATATATAGTGTGTGTGTGAACTTGACTTCAAGAGTGTAAATTAAAACCGGCAATGTGGATCTTCGATAGGCAAAAAATAAAAGGGGCCTTCAATTTTAATTGAAGATGGCCTGGGATTTCATTTTACTAGCAAAAAATAAAATAAATCATCAATGTATTGGTTCAAAACTGATTTAATGAAGAATTTCGAAGAGAACATATCATCCTTGCATATTTCTTGTCTTTTTAATAAAACATTCATAATTCAAATAATTTTACTTTTTGAAACGACCACTGATTCGTAGGAGAATGAGGATGAAAAGTATCGATTGATGTAGATTTTTCAGCAATTTGAAATTTCTTGATAGCACCATGTACGATAAAGTTTGCGTGCAAATTAGTAATGTAGCTATAGCTACAAGAAGTTGATCACTATATTTTACCGCCAATTTGTACAATGCCACCGATTACTCAAAATATTGCAAACAAATAATAAAATACTAAAAATAGTTCATGCATGCTAATGAATATATTCATATAATGATTATATTAGCAAAATAATTTTTGCAAGTTAATTTGTTTAATATATATTATTAGATTCCATGCCGAAAATGAAGAACGTAAAAATCAATCGAGGTTTAGAAACAAAATTCTAGAGCTTATGATAGAAGAATGAAGCAATGTCAAAATGTGATATCTGCATCGTTGGCGGGTTAAATTTCTAAGTTAATAATCACTTGGCTCATGTCAAGCAAGCGAAATTAAAATTTCTTGAAATTTTATAGCACTTTGTATGAGAACTAGTATTTGATATTTTTTGAATCAACTATTGTTGTCCAATTGATTTTGTGCATGACAGAACTAGTATTTGATATTTTTTGAATCAACTATTGTTGTCCAATTGATTTTGTGCATGACAATTTTTTTCCGTTTAACATTACGTTACTCTGAAAAATAAACAAATGAAGAAGTACTGTTATTTGTGTTGGAGGACAACCAAAATGCAGTGTGGCTCGAGCAGTGAAATGGTGGGGCTATCACTGATTATTGTTACTTGCGATGGAACTGCTCAGTCTCCATAACCCGTTGTGGTTGCTTGGCTGCTTTTATGTATCCCTGTTATTCAATTTATAGTTTGAACATTAAATGCATGCTAAAGACTTCAAATTAGGATAGATTTGCATGAAGTCCTATTATTTGATGCAGCATTTTTTCATATTCTTCTTACCAAAGATTTTTTATGTTTATTCGCTTTAATATATAGCTAATATGATAATGAATAGGTAAGAATTTAAGATGGTGCTGGAGATGAGCAAATGGTTGGTTCGGTTTGAAATCGGTCAAAAACGTGAACCAAAATAACCATTCAAGAAAATAAGCCGAACCAAACCAAGTCATCATTTTTTAAAACCAAAACCAACCAAATCAATAATATTCGGTTTGGTTTGCCGACATTACCATTTGACATTTTGTGCGGAGATTCGCTGAGGTAAAGGGGGCGTTGAAACGGATGAAATCAGGCAAGTCGGTGGCGTCTGATGACATTCCTATTGAGGTGTGGAGATGCTTTTGAGATGCAGGGATAACATGGCTAACTAAGTTGTTTAATAATATTTTCAAATCAAACAAAAAGCTAGATAAGTGGAGGAGAAGCATTTTAGTTCCAATCTTCAAGAATAAGGGAGATATTCAAAGTTGCACAAACTATAGAGGAATTAAGCTTATGAGTCATACAATGAAGCTTTGAGAGAGAGTTTGCGAGCAGCGTTTGAGGAGGTTGACAAGTGTCTCTAGGAATCAATTTGGTTTTATGTCTGGAAGGTCAACCACTGAGGCGATTTTCTTAATTAGGCAACTTATGGAGAGATACAGGGAGCAGAAGAAAGATCTCCACATGGTTTTTATTGACTTGGAGAAAGCTTATGACAGAGTGCTGAGGAGGGTTATTGTAGTGTCCGAAATTCCGGTCCAATTTGAGTTGACTAAATAACACAAGTCCAACCCACATTACACTGGAAATCAGAAAACTAGCAGAAAGAAATTAGAGGGTGAGAATAGATAAGATATAAATTTAGAATAGAAGAAGAAGAAGATACAACATCAGAGTAACTAGAATCTCACAGCGGGACGAACAACATATAATAGATAACATATCCTTGAAATAAAACCAGTATATGTGTAAATAACATTATCAGAGTACAACACTTACAACACAGCGGAAATAACTATAGCTATATAATCCTGAAGCCTCCTGCTCCAAGCTCTTCTAGTATATCTGTAAATCCCAACTGCTTGACTGCCCGTACAAAATTGGGCACCCAAGAGTTTAGGGAAAACAAAACAAGATAAAATCCGGGTCAGTCATGGGACTGGTATAAGTAAAACAGTTTGAACAAGTAAACGATATCTCAAAAGACCACGCCGTATAACGGAACGGGTTTTTCCCTTATGAGAATCCAAATTATCTTTATATCAAAAGCCTTTTGATATTATAATAATATCTATCAACCACAATATGTAATCATCATCTAGCAGAAACGCTTTCATCTCACGATCTACGTATGTAGTATACAATCAAAACCGCAAGCACGTATTGGGTAATGGATTTCCAACTATGACAAGGTATGGAACCACCTTTCGCTAGTGTACCTCTAGAGAGGAATACATTGGGTTCAACAAGAACATCTTGCAACCCGACCATACATGACCGACCACTCATTTCTCTTGAGTGTATCGAATGTATATCACCAACGGTTGGGATCAGCAACCGTTTCCCGAATGAGACAACATCGACAATAGATTTTTAGAAGTAAATGAAACTCTATATCAGGTGATTATACACCCTAATAGGTGCGACCTACATAGCCATGCTGCCTGCCCGATTTTTGTCATTTCCCAGTTGTGAGGCTAGAGGCCACACTTATCTCTGGCAGATCACATAATGATTCACTTTGAATGTCACATCGTCATACCCGCAAAATCAAAAATTGATTTCCCTAAAAATACAACGGTCATACAGCTAAGAGAAACGAATTCCTCCGCCACCAAACGTACGTACGTTTGAAGAGATCAACTTACGCGATCTATTAAATATACTCTGTCAGACATTCTTCCATACAGGTCATCCTGGGACTGGACAAACCGAAGGCACTATTCAGTACATCCATCTTAGGCGGTCTTTGTCTAAGATTTATACAATAGCCCTTGCACTTTACTCCGTCTTCAATTATCTTGGCATATATGATTCGCAACGCTTATGCCAATACAGAGTGGTTCTTCGGATAATAATCCAACCGGTCTCTCCATATTAACAACGTTAAAATGGTCCAAAACTTTGATAGTCGGTGATTTAACTATCAAAGGAAAACATGTGTGCAGCCAACGATATTATTTCTAGATGGAAATTATATCGATCAATCATCATTTAACATTTATCTCTTTAGTTCATTAATTTACTTATCCCTGTTTCCATATATTCTAAATTATTTTCAGAAAACATTTCTGATTTCTTATCTGGAAAACATTCCAAAAACTCCTTCGCTGGATTTAAACTGATGTTTGAATCAAACATCGCCATGCCAACTCAAACCATTTCACGCATTACTAAATTTACTTATCCATCCTTCACTATCAAACCTTACCATTCCTTAGTTAAGAAGGAAGCCAATCAAGTTGGGGTATAATTACCTGTCAGACCTTAACTGAGCAACGTTTTAACTTTAAAATAGTCAAAGTTTATCCTTTAAATCTTTAACAAACTTCCTTACGAAACTCTCAGATTCTATTTACGAATCCACTTCTTTTATAAAAACATTGGTTATAGCGATAACGTTATAATCCCTACTTTCAAAGTATGTAACTTCAAACATAATTTTTATTCTTTAATTTGAATAATTAACCTATTCTAATTTATTTATAAGTAAATAAATCCTGATTTAAAAACCGAAAAGTAAATAACACTTTCCCGAATTCGATATAATCGAATTCGACGTATAACTCCCTTTCGAGTAATCTCTATTTGATTAACTCTTCTTTGAATAAGCTATATTCGATTATCTCTCTCCGAATAACTTATATTCGATTAATCTCTCTTTTAATAACTTACATTCGATTAACTCACTTCGAATAACTTATATTCGATTAACTCACTTCAAATAAATTAACATCGATTCTCCTCTCGATTAAATTATAATCGATTACTCCTTTTGTGACGGCCCGCCCCGCACCAGCCTGCATTTCCTCCAAAAGTGCGCTGTACACATGCCCGACTAGCACAAGACGGTCGTCATAAGAAAGGAAAGAAGGGAATGAACTAATCAAGGAACCTGTAGAATGTCTCACAGCGCATGGGATAAAAATATAATAATAACATACTTGACATAAAACAGGCGAGACAGTGCATAAGCTGATAACTAATAATCAATGTCAATATCAGAGCAGCGGAAATCCAAATACAGCTTATTACAACTTCCCAAATTTACTGTCTCTAATCAAAAGAAAACTAAAGTAGAAGATGCACCACCAATGCCCAAGCAGTGATCTTCAACAACACAGGGAGAATACTATATATATATATATTACGTGGAAGCCTCCTGCTCGTCTCCGGATCATCTACCCGTGCATCACCAGCTAACCTGTCTCTAGTCTGCTCGTGTGAGCACCCAGAGTAATAAGAGGAAACATAAAACTCTGGGTCAGACATAAAGCCTGGTATGAGCGATAAGCATCTAAACAGAGTAGTAACAGGTATACTAAACCATACCTGAACCTGGACCTGCAACCAAAGAGTTAGTACCACATACCGTATAGTACCCTAAGGTGCCATAATAAATAGTGTAAGGATACGGGGGTGGGGTGTGCATGTCATAATGATAGCAAACAAATCATCCATAGCAACCATCCTCACATCACTCACTCAGTGCGTAAAGCGTACGACATCTACCACTTTGGAACACTAGACAAACTGAGGTAACGACGAATCCCGACTTGTAGAAACCCCGCTGTGACCAAGCCAAACACTTGGAGTCATGACCAAACATTTCAATGACCCACTTCATTGGTCGTAGCCCTTGGTTCTACCTATGCCATAATGGCCCTGAATCCGCCTTCGTACCTCCTACCATAGTGGTCCTAAGCTATAGACATCGATAACCCCTTAACACGCGTCCCGCAGCAAAGCCCAACCATGAAGCGAACTCGTTGATTCCCATCTGAATCTTGAGCTCTAACTTCTCATTTGGACTTCCTTTGCATCTCGGGTTCTCAGCCATCACCGGATCGGTTCGGGTCTCCTCCTCTTGCTTCAGATCAGATCGTGTCCACTGATCGTGCCATCAGCTCTTCAGTCCGGGTCGGATCGCACCATTCTGGTTCGGACCGGTCGTGTTGAGCTTCCCCAGGTCGGGTCGGTTCAAGTTCCCCATCTCCATCAGATCGTGATCCTCAGGTCGTGGCGGCCCCCTCCAGTGCATAACTCCGGTTCGGGTCGTCTCGTGGTGCTCGGTTCGGTTCGAAAGTGACTACACGGGTCGGGTCGGAGTCTCCAAGTTGCATCGCCATCACCGATTCGGATCGTGCAAGCGGGTCGGATCGTGGCGTGGTGCTACGATTCAAGATCTCCTTTGGTCATCATCTCGTGGAGGGGGTTCGGGTAGTATAGCCTCCATCGATTCGTGCTCACCATCTTTCAGCGGATCGGGTCGGAGTCCTTACATCGGTTCGGTTCGGGTCTCCCTTATCCGATCCGATCCGGTTAGATACCCTGCAGTTTTCTGCAACTTTCCAGCAACTGTTTATACGCCTCTCGACGGCGTTTTCGACCAATCTAACTATTGGAATCAATCACAAAGCATACCAAAGAGTCATAGCAACATATAACAGCAACCACAAGCAACAAACAACAATTTAAATGAATCAAAATGGATCAAAAGTGGCCAAAACCTCACATTTTCCTATAATCCCTCTTAATCATGTTTAAGCATACGATTAGCAAAACACATCGAAATTAACCCAAATTTCTAACAGAGCCTTAAAACATTATTTTAGAATTTTAAGAATTTTTCCAGAATTTATTTACGTATAAATTCGCTAATCTTCACTAATTACCCTTAATTAACTGTAATTAGTGTCAAAACGATGCTATCACTCACCTTGGCCACAAATGAAACACCAAATCTGAAGTATCCTCTGTTTGGGTCGAATTCCTATGTATAGCAGCAGCTCCAACCTTGCTTTGTTGCTATTTGGCCTTGTTTTGATGTAGTTTAGGCTTAATCTTCACTAAAAATGTGTTTTGGAGTGGTTTTAGAGGAAGGAAGCCATTACTAAGGTCTCAAGGAGGTTTGTGGCGGCTCAAAACTGAAATGAAAGTGATAACCTAACCCTAATCAGTCCTTCTATACCTCTAAACCCGAAATTCCCCTCTGGGCCTAGCTGCTAATCACCCGGTTAAGCCCAATTAAGCTGTTTTTCACCATCTGAAACTTGTTTCAGCCATATCTCCCAAACGGTGAGTCCGTTTGACTAATGTGACCACTCTACGGAAAGAGAAACCATCATCCGGAGCCAATGGAAGTGGTTTCAGGTCAAAATTCCTTTCCAGTCAAAAGTTATGGCCAAAACAGTGCCAACTAGGGGTAAAATGGTCATTTAAAAATCGGGAAAAATCATGAACATGGGAAATGACCCCAATAGTCGTCTCCCAAAGTTACACGACCATACGACTTCGTATGTAACAGAAATAAATATTCTACGATCCTATGATGCGTAGAATGCGGGTCGTTACACCTTTCGATTAAACTAACATCGATAACTCCTTTCGATTAAACTATAATCGATTCTCCGTTCGATTAAACTAACATCGATAACTCCTTTCGATTAAATTATAATCGATTCTCCTTTCGATTAAGCTATAATCGATTACTCCTTTCGATTAAACTAACATCGATAACTCCTTTCGATTAAACTATATTCGATAACTCCTTTCGATTAAACTATAATCGATTCTCCTTTCGATTAAACTATAATCAATTACTCCTTTCGATTAAACTAACATCGATAACTCCTTTCGATTAAACTATAATCGATTCTCCTTTCGATTAAACTATAATCGATTACTCCTTTCGATTAAACTAACATCGATAACTCATTTCGATTAAACTATATTCGATAACTCCTTTCGATTAAACTATAATCGATTCTCCTTTCGATTAAACTATAATCAATTACTCCTTTCGATTAAACTAACACCGATAACTCCTTTCGATTAAACTATAATCGATAACTCCTTTCGATTAAACTATAATCGATAACTCCTTTCGATTAAACTATAATCGATTAACTCCTTTGGAGTAACTAATTTGGATTAACTCGGTTTGATTAACTCATCTTGACTAACTTAACTTATTTAACTCAACTTGATTAACTCCAATCGAATAACTAATATTCGATTAACTTATATTCGAATAACTATGTTCAATTAACTCTATCGGGTTAACTCTTAATTCAAATAACTAATATTCGATTAACTCTACTCGATTACTTCTAACATGATTAATTCTAACTGATTAATTGCTTTATATAATCCATTAAGTTTCTAACACTTAAATCTTATTTAAAATTCCCATTTATAACTTTATTTATTTCATAAATAAATAATTCCTTTTATAATTCTATTTGTAAATGCTTTACAAATATTTCCTTTCCAATTCTATTTGTAAATGGTTTACAAATATTCTCTTTCTATTTTATTTGTAAATGTTTTACAAATCTTTCTCTTTTTATTCTATTTGTAAATGTTTTACAAATCTTTCTCTATCTATATTTGTTTTACGAATATTTTTCTTTTCATAATCTTATTTATTTTCAATAAATATTTCCTTTTATACTTCTACTTATTTTCTAAATAAATAAATTCATTTCATACTTCTATTTATTATCCCAATAAATATTCCTCTTTATAAAATCCTTTGATTTTATAAATAATTCCCTTTTTTAAAATCCCTTGATTTTATAAATATTTTCTCTTTAATAAATTCCAATTCATTTTATAAATTAATATCCTTTTTATAAAATCCTTCGATTTTATAAATATTTTTCCTTTTATAATATCATATTTATTTCCTAAATATTTCCCTTTAATCTTTATTCTGTTTCCTAAATAAATATTCCTTTATAAATCCTATTTACTTTCTAAGTAAATATCTTTCTTTATACTTCTATTTACTTGCTAAGTAAATAATCGTTTTACACTTCTATTTACATTCTAAGTAAATAATCATTTTATAAAATTCTTTGATTTATAAATAAATTTCTATTTCAATACACAGTTTGAAATTTCACTTTTCTATTCCAATATTTCTTTTGGTATTCAACAATACCAAATAACAGGACCGGTGTCATTATAATTAATCACAGATTATACATCACATCATATAGCAAAATATATGAAAACAAACAGTATTATAAATATTGAGGAATCCTGTTGGATCCCTCCAACCTGTTTTCCTGCATCACAGATGTTAACCAGTATAATTAACATCTATTTCATTTCAATATGAAATATTTTGCTAAACAGAATCGATATTTGATTAACGATTTATATGATATCGTTGTCTATGATTTCAACCAATACACAAGCAATTCAACCAAACAGTTAACACACAACAATCAACAGATAATTATCAGTTCTAACAATACGTTATAAAAATATAACTGTTCAGAGTTGGTGAGTTTTACTCACACTGTACGATCATCGTTAATAACGATAACTGTCGCTTGATTCGATTCAGATCCGATAATTTATTTTGCTATAAATTGTAACGAGCTCTTTTTCACTCCCAGTCAGTTCCATTTGGTAGTGTCCGTCCATACGATCCCAACAGATCTTGTTTCGCTTTTCACACTGGCCCATTAACCACCCTTAACCCACGTTTAAGCTCCCACCGTCACTCCTCTTCTTCCAGCATAACCGAATCTGAACTTCGCAAACCAAAGCCGACATCTAGAAAATCCAAGCATCCTTCTCATAACAATAATCATTCACTTAAATTAAATATTTAATTAAAGCCCCTAATCCCCTTTTAAAATGCTTAATAGCCTTCCTTATTATCTCGCTACAACTTCCAATTAAGACCGCATCATTACTGTTACATCACGCCCCTCAAACCCATGATTCAGACCATCGATTCACACCTTGACCTCACCAACATTCTTCTCATCTAACCGCTACAGTACCTCCTTCATCCACAAAATAGTCGATCCCCTGTAACGCCAACTCCAAAAAGAAAACCCCACACTCTTCAACTCCACTTCTTCATCGCACAGACCAAATCAGTGTGCCACCCTCTCCCATTATCCATGCGCCTGCACACTACAAGAACACAAGCCTGCTACTCATTATACCCATTTCCGGAAACATGGACTTCCTCTCTCACCACTTCGCTCCACTTTTCTACAAACCAGAACCCATGCATGCGATTACACCTCCACATACTCCTCCCTTTGCCATGCGGTTTCTCTGTTTCACAACCCGCAAGTTTTCCTAGTACAAACCCATTACGACTTGCCACCAAGGATCATGTATGTTTGTTTCAGAATTTGTAGAGGAGTGTTGAGTTTTTTTTGAAATGCAGTTTTCCATTGAAAATGCTTCGGCGTATTTCCGGAAGGATAAACAGTAGTGGAGGGATACTAGTAGTCTTTGTGGTTAAGTAGAGGTATACGTAGTATTATATAAACCGTGCAGTTAATAGGTTGATTTGAGGTGGATGACAATTCATCACTGTTGATCGCGTGTAAGCAGGAGTAGCACAGAGCAGCAGTACGTTTCCTTGGCATGAGCAAGGTTAATTGCCTTACATGCTAAGTTATACTTTCTTTTCCTATGCCTAGGTCTTCATATTACTACGTGGGTTTTACACTGGGAATCACGTATACTGTTATATATATATAAATATAGGTTCCATTCCTTCAATGCAAAGTAGAAGTAGGAAGTGATATTTTCAATATATATAACTCTTTGATTTGTTGTATGATAGATCTGTTCGTTTCCAAAGTGAAATATTTACGATCTCCATTACGCAAAATTTCATTGTGGTACGGACCGCTATACACAGAAATAAAAATATCATTATAACGATTGAGGTGCCACGATCCCAAAAATATAATAATACTGGTAGATTAACTCATTTTGTGAAACCTCAAAATGTTGATTACAGGGTGCAAAATACTCCAAATAAAAAGGTTGCTTATTTATTTAATTAAAAATTACAATAAAATTTTAAAAACTAAATTATCACTATGTCTCAAAAGAATCTTGTCTAAATTCGAAACCGGTATCTACTTATATCGAATAAACAGTTACGGTCGATAAATGATTCTATAGCGACTATTTTAAAATTTGATTTGGATACAACTCACAATCTACATGACGAAATCCTGATTTTCCTCTTCCATCAGAAAAATATACTTCACCAGCTCCTAACGTTTCTTGTTCCACATAAATCCGATTTAAAATGGACCCTGTATATTCATTTAAAGTTCGAATCGTCAAATTACGAACTACAGCGCCATTTCGAGCTCGATTATAATTATAATATAATTTATACGTTCAACCATCGTTAATTAAATATATTCTTTATCGTAATTCAATTTTTAAACCGAATTATATATTTTGAATTGCCCAATTCACACCATATCACCATTTCAGCCAATTCTGATTATTTCATAATTAAATATATTATTTAATTATTATTTTAATTAAATATTCAAAGTTATTAAATTTAAACCATTTTAAATTACCAAACCATAGTTTAAATGATTAAATAAATTAATTATTCGAACATAAAAATACGGGTCGTTACATTCTTCCCCACTTAAAATAATTTTGTCCTCGAAATTGCTAAGGTAGAAAACAAACCCTATTTACGGGTTAAAGATCATTTGTTTATTCCTTAACTTCAATTTTAACTAAACCAATTTAATTATTAATTTATTCCTACCAACAAAAATTTTCAAAAATCCTGAAAATTTCCTAACACCTTAACTTTTCGAAAAATTTCGTCAGCACCTCTTTTGTACTAGTCAATAGCTCAAACTCCAACTCGCCTCTCTGGGCCATCTCCAACCCAAAAGAAAATCAAACAGCCAAATGGCTTGCCAATTCGGTTCATAAATCTTATATCCAATAGAAATATAAACTTGTACCTTTTTGTCGGCATATCGTTATATCCTTTCCACCTGTTATCAATTCAGCAGATACCAGGGTCATCCCAATCAAATTCCAATATGTTTTTATCCACATATCCAACCATTCGCTTATACCTAAGTCGAATTCAGTTCCAAATCAAAGTTCCATTTTTGATTTTTAAATTCTTAACTCATCAATCCAATACCATTTCAGATTCTATCTCACAATTCAAAATCTGATTCTACTTGATATATCGTATCCAATTCAATTTCCGGTTGATTGGTTTCAATTCTGTTCCAGCTTGGTTTCACAAATTTCTATTTAAATTTGTTTTTAATTCAAACAGTCTCTTCCTAGGAGTTTTAAACAGCTTTGCTTTTCTAAAAGCAAATATCCCTTTTTGGGTTTTAAACAACTTGTTTCTCTCAAAACAATTCAAAAACAAAATCTTTTCGGTAGTAATTTGTCACTTACAACTCGAAAATGAACACCGATGATGTCATGATCATCATCGGAATCTATTTCCAGCTATCGAAGTGAGTTCAATACTATATCACTTTCAAAGCCATATTTAAACACTTCCATTTTGAAATTCATTTCAAAATACAATTCTCAAAACAATTTAAAATCTCCTAGGATTTTAAAAATCTCATATATTTAATCCAAATTCGTTTACCAACACTTTTCCAGGGTTTTTAATTTCAATTCTGATTTGAATTTCAGATTTAATTCAATTCATTATGCTTATCTGAATTTTGATCGGTTATTTACATAACCATTTCACATTTTATAATCTTATTCGATTATAATAGTGACCAACACATCCAATATATTATAATCATTTGAATATAAATCCTTTATATCAAAATCTAATTTGGGTAAAATTATTTCATTTACCCTCTTTTCAAAACATACAGTGTCGATTCATTGTATTCGAGTGTTTATAAATCCCTACCCATACAGTGGATCAAACTGAGCGACCAGAACCCATAAACAACTCAACCAATAAATCTCCACAATATAAAACAATTTTTATATCAAATAACAAACATGTTCACTCGTATATATACACTCAAACTCAATCTAGGTTATTACTAACTCTATCTCTACCGAGTCACGCCATAGAGCCAAGGTAATACTTAACCTTAAGCTCTGATACCAACTGTAGTATCCCGAAATTCCGATCCAATTTGAGTTGACTAAATAACACAAGTCCAACCCACATTACACTGGAAATCAGAAAACTAATAGAAAGAAATTAGAGGGTGAGAATAGATAAGATAGAAACTTAGAATAGAAGAAGAAGAAGATACAACATCAGAGTAACACGAATCTCACAGCGGGACGAACAACATATAATAGATAACATATCCTTGAAATAAAATCAGTATATGTATACAATAACATTATCAGAGTACAACACTTACAACACAACGGAAATAACTATAGCTATATAATCCTGAAGCCTCCTGCTCCAAGCTCTTCCAGTATATATATAAATCCCGACTACTTGACTGCCCATACAAAATTGGGCACCCAAGAGTTTAGGGAAAACAAAACAAAATAAACTTCGGGCTAGTCATGGGACTGGTATGAGTAAAACAGTTTAAAACAGTTTGAACAAGTAAACGATATCTCATAAGACCATGCCGTATAACGGAACAGGTTTTTCCCTTATGAGAATCCAAATTATCTTTATATCAAAAACCTTTTGATATTATAATAATGTCTATCAACCACAATATATAATCATCATCTAGCAGAAACGCTTTCGTCTCACGTTCTACAAATATAGTATACAATCAAAACCGCAAGCACGTATTGGGTAATGGATTTCCAACTATGACAAGGTATGGAACCAGCTTTCACTAGTGTACCTCTAGAGAGGAATACACTGGGTTCAACAAGAACATCTTGCAACCCGGCCACACTTGACCGACCACTCATTTCTCTTGAGTGTATCGAATGTATATGTAACGACCCGTATTCTACGCATCATAGGATCGTAGAATATTTATTTCTTTCACTTACGAAGTCGTATGGTCATGTAACTTTGGGAGACGACTATTGGGGTCATTTCCCATGTTCATGATTTTTGTCGATTTTTAAATGACCATTTTACCCCTAGTTGGCACTGTTTTGGCCATAACTTTTGTCTGGAAAGGAATTTTGACCTAAAACCACTTCCATTGGCTCCGGATGATGGTTTACAATTCCGTAGAGTGGTCACATTAGCCAAACGGACTCACCATTTGGGATATATGGCTAAAACAAGTTTCATAAGGTGAAAAACAGCTTAATTGGGCTTAACCGGGTAATTAGCAGCTAGGCCCAAAGGGGATTTCGGGATTAGGGTAAGGAGGAGGCTGAAATCAGTTTGAGAACGATCTTATCCTCATTTCCCAGCCGCCACTTTCTTTCTTACAACCCTAGCAATGGCCTCCAACACCCAAATCACCTTCTAATCAAGTTTTGGCTTAATCTACATCAAATTAAGGAGAGGAAACACGAAAGCAAGGCTAGAGCTGCTGTTAGACATCAGTACTCGCCCAAATCAGCAAGGTTTCAGTTCTGAGAATTTCATTTGTGGCCAAGGTGAGTGATTAGCATCGTTTTGACACTAATTACAGTTAATTAAGGGTAATTAGTGAAGATTAGCGAATTTATACACTAATAAATTCTGGAAAAATGTCTATAAATTCGAAAATAACATTTTATGCCTTTGGTAGAAATTTGGTTTAATTTGATTAAGTTTTGTTAACCCTATGATTAGTTTTACTTAAACATGCTTAAGGGAAAATAAGGGGTTTTGGGCATATTTGATCCATTTTGATATGTAAATTCATTGTTTTGGTGTTTGTGGTTAGTTTGCTATGTTGTTATGACTGTTTGACATGATTTGTGATTCATTAGTATAGTTAGATTTGTCGAAAACGTCGTCGAATGGCGTAAACAAGTTGCTGGAAAAAGTTGCAGAAAGTTGTGCAAGGCTTCGGATCGGATCGGATGTGGGCTCGGATTGGATATGTGAACTGGGCAAGAAACCCGACCCGAACTGGAGTCTGGCACAAAAGAGACTTGGCAAAAAGAAAGGCCATGTTGGTTAAGCTGGGGATCGGATCGACTTAAGGACGAAGGGCTCGGATCGGAACTTGACGCTGGGGAGAACTGGCAAGAAGGAAGGTCACGCTAACTCGGATCGGATCGGACGAAGAAAGAGGGATCGGATCGGAGCACGTGAAGAACGAGGGAGCGGATCGGAGCGGAAGCATGAGCTGGAAGGGAGATGGCACCCGACCCGACCCGAAGTGGAACACCCGACCCGAACCGTTGCAACGCTGTGAACCCGAACCGAACTGAACGGGGAGACTGGGGATGATTCATCTGAACCGAACCGATTGAAACAGATGGGGCCAAACCGAATTGAACTTCCATCCCTTCTATGCGACGACTCTTTTGAAGACCAACTCCAATTCGGTCAAAACCCGAGATGCAAAGGAAGTCCAAATGAGGAGCTTTGACTCAGAATCCAGCTGGGAACCAATGAGTGGGCTTCATGATTGGGCTTTGCTGCGGGACGTGTGCCAAGGGGCTATCGATGTCTATGACTTTGGATCACTATGTATGGGAGGTACGTGAACGGATTCAGGACTGAAATGGCCTAGGTACGACTAAAAGGGCTATAAACCAATGAGGTGGGGTCATTTGTAAAGATTTGGTCATGACTCCATGTGGTAAGCTTGGTAGTAGCAGTAGTTGTACAAGTTGAACTCCGTCACTACTTCGATGGGTCTAGTGATTGACAGTAGTGGACATCGTATGCTTTACGCACTGAGTGAGAGATGTGAGGATGGTTGCTATGGATGATTTGTTTGCTATCATTATGACATGCACACCCCACCCCCGTATTCTTTACGCTACTTATTATGGCACCTTAGAGTACTGTACGGTATGTGGTACTAACTCTTTGGTTGCAGGTCCAGATTCAGGTATGGTTTAGTATACCTGTTATTGTTTTGTTTAGATGCTTATCGCTCATACCAGGCTTTATGTCTGACCCAGAGTTTTATGTCTCTTCTTATTACTCTGGGTGCTCACACGAGCAAACTAGAGACAGGTTAGCTGGTGATGCACGGGTAGATGATCCGGAGACGAGCAGGAGGCTTCCACGTAATGTATATATAGTATTCTCCCTGTGTTGTTGAAGATCACTGCTTGGGCATTAGTGGTGCATCTTCTACTTTAGCTTTCTTTTGTTTAGAGACAGTAAATTTGGAAAGTTGTAATAAGGTGTATTTGGATTTCCGCTGCTCTGATGTTGATGTTGATTTTAGTTATCAGCTTATGCATTGTCTCACCTGTTTTATGTCAAGTATGTTATTATTATTATATTTTATTCCATGCACTGTGAGACATTCTACAGGTTCCTTGATTAGTTCATTCTCTTCTTTCCTTTAATTGGCGACCGTTTCGTGCTAGTCGGGCATGTGTACAGCGCACTTTCGGAGGAAATGCCGACTGGTGCGGAGCGGGCTGTCACACTTGGTATCAGAGCTCTAGGTTGCGTAGTTAACCTAGGGAAGTTATCAGGGAGAGATAATATACATATATGAGAGAGCGTATTTGTGATTATTTTGGTTTTTAAAAGCTATATATATATACTATTAGTAGTATAAGAATGAAGTCGTACTGCACTAGCACCACTATGGGGTCGTTAATCGTTTCCCTTTTCAGATTGACGATGAGCCGATATACTAGAGGTGCTGGTAGGGGATCCAATAATGGGAATGCTGCTGACATGAGGACGATATTTACTGACCTCATGAGAGAGATGCTTAGAGATGTACAGAGGGCAGCTCCCAATGGTGGAAATGGTGGTGGTCCAATAGTGTAGGCGCCGAGAGTCGACTTCGCCAAGCTGAATAAGGATTATACTAGCCTTGGTGGGAAGCCGTTCCACGGAACGGAGTCGGCTATGGATGTTCAGGATTGGTTGGATAGTTGCGAACGTATCTTCGAGGACTTGGGTATCGAGGATGCGATGAAGAGAAAGCTAGCGTCCCGGCAGCTGCAAGGGCGGGCAATGAATTGGTGGAATGCTATAAAGGCAGCTACTCCCGAAGATCAGATTACTTGGGAGAAGTTTAAGGTCCGCTTTAGCGAGAAGTTCATTCCAGCTGCTCAGAAGTCAGTGTTGTTTAAGATATTCTTGGAGCTCAAGCAGAATGGCAGAGCTGTCTCGGAGTATATTGCTGAATTCGACACTTTGTCGAAGTATGGGTTATCTCTTATTGATACTGCCGAGAAGAAGAATGAGAAATTCATAACTGGTTTGGATCAGTACTTGGGGGAAAGGCTTATTAACCACATCGATGAGACGTTTGAATTGATTGTGGGGAAAGCATTGAGGTCAGAAAGTCTCTACCCGAAGACTGAGGTTGCATCTGCAGAAGAGCCAAAACCACAAGCAAGTGGTGGAGGCAAGGGTGGTTCCCAGAATAAGAGAAAGCAGAATCAGACTAAGGATGGCCAGAAGAAAAAGAATAAGCAAGATGTTGATTGCTTCAGCTGTGGTAAGAAGGGCCATTATGCTAGTAATTGTCGGGCCAAGCCAACGGATAGGAAGTGCTTCAACTGTGGCCAAATAGGACATCACAAGGACAAGTGTCCGCAACCCCCCAAAGAAAAGCAAATGGTGAAAGCATATGCCCTTAATGCTATTCCTTCTTCGTCGAATGCCCCAACCACGGCGGAGAAGGGAAAGAATGTCGTCATTCAAGGTATGCTTTCTGTTTAGGATGTTCTTGTTAGAGTTTTTTTTGATACCGGAGCTTCCAGTTCTTTCATATCTAGTGACCTGGTAGATAGGTTGGGATTGGAGCCCGAGATTGTCGATAGACCCTTAGTAGTGACGAACCCGATTGGTGGTTCGACTAGCCTTAGCATGATTTGTCGTAATGTAGTCTTATCGAGTCATGGACGCATGTTTGTTTGTGAGTGCTTTGTTTTGGGCTTTACTGGGTTTGGAATTATTTTGGGAGTAGATTGGCTCCGAAGATACGGGGTGGTGGTAGACTGTGAGGGCTTTTTGGTGACAGCTAGAGCGGATGATGGGCGGAGGATAGTGTTTGGTGGTCTACCCAGTGTGGGGGTATTGGCTAGTTTTCTAAACTCCCTCAACATTCCGCATAGTGAGTTTTCAGGTTTGCCCGTGGTTGGCCAGTATCCGGATGTTTTCGAAGAAGTGACCGGGCTTCCACCACATCGAGAGATTGAGTTCCGTATTGATTTGGTAAAGATGCCAGACCTATAGTGATGCCACTTCGTCGTATGACACCAAGGGAGCAGCGAGAGCTCGAGGTGCAAGTCAGCGATATTTTGAAGAAGGGATTTATCAGTAGGAGTGTTTCTGAATGGGGAGCACCAGTTGTGTTTGCTACCAAGGCGGATGGTTCCCTTCGTTTGTGTGTAGACTACCGCGAGTTGAATAAAGTGACGAGGAAGAACAAGTATCCTCTACCGCGGATAGATGATTTGTTCGATCAGTTGAGTGGCGCAAGAGTATTTTCTCAGTTGGATCTCGCGACAGGTTTTCATCAGCTTAGAGTGGAAGCTGAGAGTATAGCTAAAACGCCATTTCGAACGCCGTCTGGATTTTATGAGTGGTTGGTCATGCCATTCGGGCTGACCAATGCCCCAGCATATTTTGTGGATCTTATGAATAGGGTATTCAGAGATCAGTTGAATAGGTTTGTCCTTGTGTTCGTTGATGATATTTTGGTCTATTCGAGGACAGAGGAAGAACACAAGGAACATTTAAGAATAGTGATGGAGGTGTTGAGAAAACACCAATTGAAAGCAAAGTTTTCTAAGTGTCACTTCTGGAGGAGGTAAGTAAGGTTCTTGGGCCATGTTGTTTCTGAGAATGGTATTGCCGTGGACCCTGCGAAGGTGGCTACGATACAGGATTGGCCTACGCCCAAGAATGCAACAGATGTAAGAAGTTTCTTGGGGTTAGCTGGATATTATTGTAAGTTTATCCAAGGTTTCTCCAAGATAGCAGCACCATTGACCCATTTGACCAAGAAGAATCAAGCTTTTGTCTGGGATGAAAGGTGCGAGAATGAATTCAAGAGTCTGAAAGAAAAGTTGACATGCGCACCAGTGTTAGTCATTCCTAAGGGGAATGAAGAGACGACGGTATACACGGATGCCTATGGTACCAGACTGGGTGCTGTATTGATGCAAGGCGGTAGGGTTGTAGCTTATGCAAGTCGGCAATTGAAACTGCACGAGAGAAGATACCCTACCCATGATTTAGAATTGGCAGCGATCGTGTTCGCATTAAAGGTGTGGAGATACTATCTCTTGGGAGAAAGATTTGAGCTATTTACAGATCATAAGTCGTTGAAGTATCTCTTCTCTCAGAAAGATCCGAATCTCCGTCAGCAGAGGTAGTTAGAGTTCTTAGCTTCCTATGATTTTGACATCGCATATACACCGGGAAAGGGCAATGCGGTGGCTGATGCATTGAGTAGGAGACATGCTAGCTTAGGGGCTATGTTTCTAGAATGGAAGCAACTGGAGTACATCGCTGGGTATGATTTCAGACCAAAGTGCGAATTGGATCCAGAAATGTTAGCAAGTTTGACGATCAGACCCACTTTGATTGAGCGGATCGGCTCTAGTCAGAGGGACGATCCTACCTTATTGGAAATCATCTCCAAGTTAGAGATGGGTATCGATGAGGAGATGAACAAGTATGGGCTTGATCGAGATGGATGGCTTAGAAAGAATGGAAAGCTTGTTGTACCCGATGTCGATGGATTGATAGATGAAGTGCTTAGAGAATGTCATCACTCAAAACTGACTATACACCCCAGTGGTAACAAGATGTATCGAGACATGAAGCAGACCTACTACTGGGAAGGGATGAAAAGAGACATTGGGAGGTTTATATCCAAATGCATGAATTGCCAACTAGTTAAAGCTGAGCAAAAGAAGCCTAGTGGGTTGTTACAACCATTAGAAATTCCTGAATGGAAATGGGAGCAAGTCTCGATGGATTTCATCGATGGTTTACCAAGGACTAGATCGGGACATGATAGCATTTGGGTGATTGTGGATCGATTGACTAAAAGTGCAAGATTTATACCAGTCAAATCGACCAGAACGGCAGCCAAGTTGGCAGAATTGTATATGAAGTGGGTAGTGAGATTTCATGGAGTACCTAAAAGCATTGTGAGTGACCGAGACCCGTTGTTCACTAGTGGGTTTTGGAAGAGCTTACAAGAGGCTCTAGGGTCAGGATTACATCTCAGTACCGCATATCATCCTCAGACCGATGGTCAGACGGAGAGGGTGAATCGTATATTGGAAGATCTCTTGAGAGCATATATATTGGATTTTGGTGGATCATGGGATGACCATTTGCATCTAGTAGAGTTTGCATATTATAATAGCTACCAATCCAGTATCGGTATGGCTCCATATGAAGCTTTGTACGGAAGACCGTGCAACTCACCATCATGTTGGATAGAGACTGGCGAGAAGTTTGTGCTTGGACCAGATGTAGTGAGTGAAACTTCCGATAAGATTAAGATCATTCAACAACGAATGAGGGCTGCCCAGGATAGGAAGAAGAGTTATGCTGATAAGAGGAGAAGAGACTTAAAATTCTCCGTTGGTGACTTGGTGTTTGTCAAGATTTCTCCGTTGAAGAGCGTGATACGATTTGGCAGGAGAGGCAAGTTGGCACCAAGATTTGTTGGCACATTCCCTGTTCTTGAACTAGTCGGGAATTTGGCATATAGAGTTCGCTTACCAGAGAAAATGGCGGGAGTTCACAATGTGTTTCATGTTTCCCAACTAAGGAAGTTCGTTCACGACTCAGATATGACTATTTCACCTGATCAGTTAGAGGACTTCGAAGTAGAACCCGAGGCGGTTGGGAACCGCAAGCCGGCCCATATTGTCGAGCACGACATGAAGCAACTTCGAAGGAAGGCGGTGAAGCTAGTCAAGGTTCAGTGGAGCGAGGACGAGAATGATTGCACTTGGGAGACAGAGGAGAACATTAAGGAGACATACCCAGAACTCTTTACCTGGTAAGATTTTGACTTCGATTTAGTTTTCCGCATGCTAGGATAGGCCTGTTTGCTTGTTTTGCATGTTTGATTGTTGTATGTGACTGTTAGGCATGCGGGATCTTTTGTATGTTTTGGGTTAAGGAATTTCGGGGACGAAATTTCTTAAGGGGGGGAAGAGTGTAACGACCCGTATTCTACGCATCATAGGATCGTAGAATATTTATTTCTTTCACTTACGAAGTCGTATGGTCATGTAACTTTGGGAGACGACTATTGGGGTCATTTCCCATGTTCATGATTTTTGTCGATTTTTAAATGACCATTTTACCCCTAGTTGGCACTGTTTTGGCCATAACTTTTGACTGGAAAGGAATTTTGACCTGAAACCACTTCCATTGGCTCCGAATGATGGTTTACAATTCCGTAGAGTGGTCACATTAGCCAAACGGACTCACCGTTTGGGAGATATGGCTGAAACAAGTTTCATAAGGTGAAAAACAGCTTAATTGGGCTTAACCGGGTAATTAGCAGCTAGGCCCAAAGGGGATTTCGGGATTAGGGTAAGGAGGAGGCTGAAATCAGTTAGAGAACGATCTTATCCTCATTTCCCAGCTGCCACTTTCTTTCTTACAACCCTAGCAATGGCCTCCAACACCCAAATCACCTTCTAATCAAGTTTTGGCTTAATCTACATCAAATTAAGGAGAGGAAACACGAAAGCAAGGCTAGAGCTGCTGTTAGACATCAGTACTCGCCCAAATCAGCAAGGTTTCAGTTCTGAGAATTTCATTTGTGGCCAAGGTGAGTGATTAGCATCGTTTTGACACTAATTACAGTTAACTAAGGGTAATTAGTGAAGATTAGCGAATTTATACACTAATAAATTCTGGAAAAATGTCTATAAATTCGAAAATAACATTTTATGCCTCTGGTAGAAATTTGGTTTAATTTGATTAAGTTTTGTTAACCCTATGATTAGTTTTACTTAAACATGCTTAAGGGAAAATAAGGGGTTTTGGGCATATTTGATCCATTTTGACATGTAAATTCATTGCTTTGGTGTTTGTGGTTAGTTTGCTATGTTGTTATGACTGTTTGACATGATTTGTGATTGATTAGTATAGTTAGATTTGTCGAAAACGTCGTCGAATGGCGTAAACAAGTTGTTGGAAAAAGTTGCAGAAAGTTGTGCAGGGCTTCGGATCGGATCGGATGTGGGCTCGGATTGGATATGTGAACTGGGCAAGAAACCCGACCCGAACTGGAGTCTGACACAAAAGAGACTTGGCAAAAAGGAAGGCCATGTTGGTTAAGCTGGGGATCGGATCGACTTAAGGACGAAGGGCTCGGATCGGAACTTGACGCTGGGGAGAACTGGCAAGAAGGAAGGTCACGCTAACTGGGATCGGATCGGACGAAGAAAGAGGGATCAGATTGGAGCACGTGAAGAACGAGGGAGCGGATCGGAGCGGAAGCACGAGCTGGAAGGGAGATGGCACCCGACCCGAAGTGGAACACCCGACCCGAACCGTTGCAACGCTGTGAACCCGAACCGAACTGAACGGGGAGACTGGTGATGATTCATCCGAACCGAACCGATTGAAACAGATGGGGCCAAACCGAATTGAACTTCCATCCCTTCTACGCGACGACTCTTTTGAAGAACAACTCCAATTCGATCAAAACTCGAGATGCAAAGGAAGTCCAAATGAGGAGCTTTGACTCAGGATCCAGCTGGGAACCAATGAATGGGCTTCGTGATTGGGCTTTGCTGCGGGACGTGTGCCAAGGGGCTATCGATGTCTATGACTTTGGATCACTATGTATGGGAGGTACGTGAACAGATTCAGGGCTGAAATGGCCTAGGTACGACTAAAAGGGCTATAAACCAATGAAGTAGGGTCATTTGTAAAGATTTGGTCATGACTCCATGTGGTAAGCTTGGTAGTAGCAGTAGTTGTACAAGTTGAACTCCGTCACTACTTCGATGGGTCTAGTGATTGACAGTAGTGGACATCGTATGCTTTACGCACTGAGTGAGAGATGTGAGGATGGTTGCTATGGGTGATTTGTTTGCTATCATTATGACATACACACCCCACCCCCGTATTCTTTACACTATTTATTATGGCACCTTAGAGTACTGTACGGTATGTGGTACTAACTCTTTGGTTGCAGGTCCAGATTCAGGTATGGTTTAGTATACCTGTTATTATTTTGTTTAGATGCTTATCGCTCATACCAGGCTTTATGTCTGACCCAGAGTTTTATGTCTCTTCTTATTACTCTGTGTGCTCACACAAGCAGACTAGAGATAGGTTAGCTGGTGATGCACGGGTAGATGATCCGGAGACGAGCAGGAGGCTTCCACGTAATGTATATATAGTATTCTCCCTGTGTTGTTGAAGATCACTGCTTGGGCATTAGTGGTGCATCTTCTACTTTAGCTTTCTTTTGTTTAGAGACAGTAAATTTGGAAAGTTGTAATAAGCTGTATTTGGATTTCCGCTGCTCTGATATTGATTTTAGTTATCAGCTTATGCACTGTCTCACCTGTTTTATGTCAAGTATGTTATTATTATTATTATATTTTATTCCATGTGCTGTGAGACATTCTACAGGTTCCTTGATTAGTTCATTCTCTTCTTTCCTTTCTTTGGCGACCGTTCCGTGCTAGTCGGGCATGTGTACAGCGCACTTTCGGAGGAAATGCCGACTGGTGCGGAGCGGGCTGTATTGGGTAATAGATTTCCAACTATGACAAGGTATGGAACCAGCTTTCACTAGTGTACCTCTAGAGAGGAATACACTGGTTTCAACAAGAACATCTTGCAACCCGGCCACACTTGACCGACCACTCATTTCTCTTGAGTGTATCGAATGTATATCACCAACGGTTGGGATCAGTAGCCATTTCCCGAATGGGACAGCATCGACAATAGATTTTTAGAAGTAAATGAAACTCTAGATCAGGTGATTATACACCCTAATAGGTGCGACCTACATAGCCATGCTGCCTGCCCGATTTTTGTCATTTCCCAGTTGTGAGGCTAGAGGCCACGCTTATCTCTGGCAGATCACACAATGATTCACTTTGAATGTCACAACGTCATACCCGCTAAATCACAAATTGATTTCCCCAAAAATACAACGGGTATACAGCTAAGAGAAACGATTTTTTTCGCCACCAAACGTACGTATGTTTGAAGAGATCAACTTACGCGATCTATTAAATATACTATGTCAAACATTCTTCAATACAGGTCATCCTGGGACTGGACAAACCGAAGGCACTATTCAGTACATCCATCTTAGGCAATCTTTACCTAAGATTTATACAACAGCCCTTACACTTTGCTCTGTCTTCAATTATCTTGGCATATATGATTCGCAATGCTTATGCCAATACGGAGTGGTTCTTTAGATTATAATCCAATCAGTCTCTCCATATTAACAACGTTAAAATGCTCAAAAACTTTGATAGTCGGTGAATTAACTATCAAAGGAAAACACGTGTGCAGCCAACGATATTATTTCCAGATGGAAATTATATCGATCAATCATCATTTAACATTTATCTCTTTAGTTCATTAATTTACTTATCCTTATTTCCATATATTCTAAATTATTTTCAGAAAACATTTCTGATTACTTATTTGGAAAACATTCCCAAAACTCTTTCGCTGGATTTAAAAATATGTTTGAATCAAACATCGCCATGCCAACTCAAACCATTTCATGCATTACTAAATTCACTTATCCATCCTTCACTATCAAACCTTACCATTCCTTAGTTAAGAAGGAAGTCAATCAAGTTGGGGTATAATTACCTCTCAGACCTTAACTGAACAACGTTTTAACTTCAAAATAGTCAAAGTTTATCCTTTAAATCTTTAACAAACTTCCTTACGAAACTCTCGAATTCTATTTACGAATCCACTTCTTTTTTAAAAACATTGGTTATAGCGATAACGTTATAATCCCTACTTTCGAAGTATGTAACTTCAAATATAACTTTTATTCATTAATTTGAATAATTAACCTACTCTAATTTATTTATAAGTAAATAAATCCTGATTTAAAAACCGAAAAGTAAATAATACTTTCCCGAATTCGATATAATCGAATTCGACGTATAACTCCCTTTCGAGTAATCTCTATTTGATTAACTCTTCTTCGAATAACCTATATTCGATTATCTCTCTTCGAATAACTTATATTCGATTAATCTCTCTTCGAATAATTTATATTCGATTAGCTCACTTCGAATAAACTAACATCGATTCTCCTCTCGATTAAACTATAATCGATTACTCCTTTCGATTAAACTAACATCGATAACTCCTTTCGATTAAACTATAATCGATTCTCCTTTCGATTAAACTAACGCCGATAACTCCTTTCGATTAAACTATAATCGATTCTCCTTTCGATTAAACTATATTCGACTACTCCTTTCGATTAAACTAACATCGATAAATCCTTTCGATTAAACTATAATCGATAACTCCTTTCGATTAAACTATAATCGACAACTCCTTTCGATTAAACTATAATCGATTCTCCTTTCGGTTAAACTATAATCGATTACTCCTTTCGATTAAACTAACACCGATAACTCCTTTCGATTAAACTATAATCGATAACTCCTTTCGATTAAACTATAATCGATAACTCCTTTCGTTTAAACTATAATCGATTAACTCCTTTGGAATAACTAATTTGGATTAACTTGGTTTGATTAACTCATCATGACTAACTTAACTTATTTAACTCAACTTGATTAACTCCTATCGAATAACTAATATTCGATTAACTTATATTCGAATAACTATGTTCAATTAACTCTACCTAGTTAACTCTTTATTCGAATAACTAATATTCGATTAACTCTACTCGATTACTTCTAACTTGATTAATTCTAATCGATTAATTCTAACTGATTAATTCCTTTATATAATCCATTAAGTTTCTAACACTTAAATCTTATTTAAAATTCCCATTTATAACTATATTTATTTCATAAATAAATAATTCCTTTTATAATTCTATTTGTAAATGTTTTACAAATATTTCCTTTCCAATTCTATTTGTAAATGGTTTACAAATATTTCTCTTTCTATTTTATTTGTAAATGTTTTACAAATTTTTCTCTTTTTATTCTATTTGTAAATATTTTACAAATCTTTCTCTTTCTATATTTGTTTTACAAATATTTTCCTTTTTATTATCCTATTTATTTCAATAAATATTTCCTTTTATATTTCTATTTATTTTCTAAATAAATAAATTCATTTCATACTTCTATTTATTATCCCAATAAATATTCCTCTTTATAAAATCCTTTGATTTTATAAATAATTCCCTTTTTAAAAATCCCTTAATTTTATAAATATTTTCTCTTTAATAAATTCTAATTCATTTTATAAATGAATATACCTTTTATAAAATCCTTTGATTTTATAAATATTTTTCCTTTTGTAATATCATATTTATTTCCTAAATATTTCCCTTTAATCTTTATTCTATTTTCTAAATAAATATTCCTTTATAAATCCTATTTACTTTCTAAGTAAATATCTTTCTTTATACTTCTATTTACTTGCTAAGTAAATAATCGTTTTACACTTCTATTTACTTTCTAAGTACATAATCGTTTTATAAAATTCTTTGATTTTATAAATAAATTTCTATTTAAATACACAGTTTGAAATTTCTCTTTTCTATTCCTATATTTCTTTTGGTATTCAACAGTAACAAATAACAGGACCAGTGTCATTATAATTAATCATAGATTATACATCACATCATATAACACAATATATGAAAACAAACAGTATTATAAATATTGAGGAATCCTTTGGATCCCTCCAACTTGTTTTCCTGCATCATAGATATTAACCAGTATAACTAACATCTATTTCATTTCAATATGAAATAATCTGCTAAACAGAACCGATATTTGATTAACGATTTATATGATATCGTTGTCTATGATTTCGACCAATACACAAGCAATTCAACCAAACAGTTAACACACAGCAATCAACCGATAATTATCAGTTCTAAGAATACGTTATAAAAATATAACTATTCAGAGTTGGTGAGTTTTACTCACATTGGACGATCATCGTTAATAACGATAACTGTCGCTTGATTTGATTCAGATCCGACATTTTATTTCGCTATAAATTGTAACGAGCTCTATTTCACTCTCAGTCAGTTCCATTTGGTAGTGTCTGTCCATACGATCCCAACGGATCTTGTTTCGCTTTTCACACTGGCCCAATAACCACCCTTAACCCACGTTTAAGCTCCCACCGTCACTCCTCTTCTTCTAGCATAACCGAATCTGAACTTCGCAAACCAAAGACGACATCCAGAAAATCCAAGCATACTTCTCATACCAATAATCATTCACTTAAATTAAATATTTAATTAAAGCCCCTAATCCCCTTTTAAAATGCTTAATAGCCTTCCTTATTATCTCGCTACAACTTCCAATTAAGACTGCATCATTACTGTTACCTCACGCCTCTCAAACCCATGATTCAGACCATTGATTCACACCTTGACCTCACCAACGTTCTTCCTATCTAACCGCTACAGTACCTCCTTCATCCATAAAATAGTTGATCCCTTGTAACGCTAACTACAAAAAGAAAACCCCACACTCTTCAACTCCACTTCTTCATCGTATAGACAAAATCAGTGTGCCACCCTCTCCCATTATCCATGCGCCTGCACACTACAAGAACACAAGCCTGCTACTCATTATACCAATTTCTGAAACATGGACTGCCTCTCTCACCACTTCACTCCACTTTTCTACAAACCGGAACCCATGCATGCGACTACACCTCCACATACTCCTCCCTTTGCCATGCGGTTTCTCTGTTTCACAACCCGCTAGTTTTCCCAGTACAAACCCATTCCGACATGCCACCAAGGATCATGTATGTTTGTTTCAGAATTTGTAGAGGAGAGTTGAGTTTTGTTTTAAAATGCGGTTTGCCATTGAAAATGCTTCGGCATATTTCCGGAAAGATAAACAGTACTGGATGGCTGGGTATTTATAATACTAGGAGTCTTTTTGGTTAAGTAGAGGTATACGTAGTATTATATAAACCGTGCAGTTAGTAGGTTGATTTGTGGTGGATGACAATTCATCACTGTTGTTCGCGTGTAAGCAGGAGTAGCACAGAGCAGCAGTACGTTTCCTTGGCAATGTGCAAGTTTAATTGCCTTACATGCTAAGTTATACTTTCTTTTCCTATGCCTGGGTCTTCATATTACTACATGGGTTTTACACCGGGAATCACGTATACTATTATATATATATTTATAAATATAGGTTTCGTTCCTTCAATGCAAAGTAGAAGTAGGAAGTGATATTTTCAGTATATATGTAACTCTTTGATTTGTTGTATGATAGATCCGTTCGTTTCCAAAGTGAAATATTTACGATCTTCGTTACGCAAAATTTCATTGTGGTATGGACCGCTATACACAGAAATAAAAGTATCATTGTAACGATTGAGGTGCCACGATCCCCAAAATATAATAATACCGATAGATTAACTCATTTTGTAAAACCTCAAAATGTTGATTACAAGGTGCAAAATACTCCAAATAAAAAGGTTGCTTATTTTTTTAATTAAAATTACAATAAAATTCTAAAAATTAAATTATCACTATGTCTCAAGAGAATCTTGTCTGAATTCGAAACCGATATCTAGTTATATCGAATAAACCTTTACGGTCGATAAATGATTCTATAGCAACTATTTTAAAATTTGATTTGGACACAGCTCACAATCTACACGACGAAATCCTGATTTTTGTCTTCCATAACAAAAATATACTTCACCAGCTCCTAACGTTTCTTGTTTCACAGAAATCCGATTTAAAATGGACCCTGTATATTCGTTTAAAGTTCGAAACGCCAAATTACGAATTGCAGCGCCATTTCGAGCTCGATTATAATTATAATATAATTTATACGTTCAACCATCGTTAATTAAATATATTCGTTATTGTAATTCAATTTTTAAACTGAATTATATATTTTGAATTGCCCAATTCACACCATATCGCCATTTCAGCCAATTCTGATTATTTCAGAATTAAATATATTATTTAATTATTATTTTAATTAAATATTCAAAGTTATTAAATTTAAACCATTTTAAATTACCAAACCATATTTTAAATAATTAAATAAATAAATTATTTGACCGTAAAAATACGGGTCGTTACAGTTATGTGGTGGGCGCTAGAAAGGAAGAGAGTGCCATCAAAATATATTACCCTTATCAAGGATATGTATGAGGGGGTTGTGACAAGTGTTAGGGAATACGATGGTGAGACCAGAGACTTTCCAATTAACATAGGGTTACATCAAGGTTCGGCTTTGAGCCCCTATAATTTTGCATTAGTGATGGATGAAATCACAAAAGATATACAAAGGGAGATCCCTCGGTGTATGCTCTTTGTCGATGATGTTGTGCTGATTGATGAGAGTAGAATAGGGGTTAATCGACAACTAGAGTTGTGGAGAGAGATGTGACGACAAGGAATTTCGCTCGATCTGAATCGATCGTTAAACCGACCAAGACCGTTCGAAACCCCTGATCGTTTTGAGAGCATGACAAATTGGAACGCAAACAGAAGAACATTTCATTGCTATTACAACAATTCCATCAGATACAAGAATATATAGAGTATAAATTAATAAATTACATTCGATAAATATCAGAGATTACAATAAATTACATAGCAGCGGAAAAACAATATAAAACACAACTGAAAGTAATGCACGAATACAGAGCTTTCCGAGCATCGTTCCAGCTGTAAATCAGGATCCTGTGAATATAAATCTGCAAAACCAAAACTACTAGTTGCCCGTGTAGAAAATAAGGGCACCCAGAGTTTAGGTTAAAACAATAAACTCCAGGTCAGTCATGTGACTGGTGTGAGAACTAAAACAGTTATTTAAAGCTTTACTTTAAAAGAGAGTAATTCAAGGGACCACGCCGTATAACACGGAACGGGTTTCCTCCCAAGAATACCAGTGCAAAGAATAAATAGCGCACTGCTTTTTCGAAAAATGAAGCTATTATAAGACCCAGGTCCCATCACACAATGCAACGCAAGCCGGAGGATAGGGTTTTCCCTTATAATAGCCAAACATGCTTGGTACGTTTAAAAACAAATCACTGGATACTATAATAAGTGTATAGTGTCAAAACAGTTTCAATCATAAATATAAATCATAGACGGCATAGGTACCATATATCATGTCGCCATACTAGTTCTACAATTAAAACTGCAATATCACGTATTGGAAATTGGATTTCCGTCATGAGTCGAGGCAAGGGGCAAGCTCCTCTCCGCTTCGAGACACTCTAGCAAATGCCTCGGGACTACACACTCTGGGTAACCCCTGGATGCTTCAGGGCCGGTCCTCTCTTACGTTTGAGGATTCGTTATTCCTGAACACACGCTTCCTGGTCCTTACAGACCTAAAATCGAGGCGCCTCATCCAACAACCACGTAGGTGAAAAGTATATAAATGTCAGGGCTGGTAAGTCACTGACACCACCAAAGCTAGAAAGAAACGTCGTGCTCTCCCTGCAGTCCTTATCCCATTTTTAACTCATACCGAGTTGTGAGGCTCGCGAGTTCACGTTATACACAAAGCTGCCACGTAGGCCATGCTTTGATCATCAACCACAAGACTTTGCTTTTCAACAGAAGCCTTGATCCATGCAACTCAGCGTGCCACACAGGCAATTCATGCCATGCGATTGATATCTATCGATGTATAACCTCTAAGCTCGTACGTCTCAGAGAAGGGCGTTAAGCAAGAGAATAAATTCTCCGCCGCCAAACAGATATATATTTAACAGAAATCAATCAACACAGAATAAAATCCAATGTCAGACACACAATCCATTTACAAGTTCGTTCTGGGTCTCAACGAAACCGGAGGCACTTTCCTCGCATATCCATCGATCTCCAGGTACGTCTGGACGACCACCAACTATTTCCATCTTCTTGGGTGTACAACCCAATCAGGATCATCAGTAATTATCCAAACGATGTGAAGATTTCCGTTCTTCAACCACCGTCTTCATGTTCGACATATCGTCGAATCGGTTATTCAGAATGGGTATAAACCCGGATTTTCCCAACAACCCGCGTATATTAAAAACAAATGTTACACAAACACAACATACGCCTCATTCCAATTCAGTAGCTACTAACCGTAAATCAACAAGAGAACAATTTCCCAAATATTAACCCCGAAGGCCGAAACCAACATCAGATCAATACCCCGGAAACCATTCTTCTTAACTAACCTTCAGTTAGTTTCTAAATTTCAATTTTTAGGGAAAGGTTCCCATTAATTTTATCCAAGATAAATTCTTTAAAATTTATCCTTTAATCTTCCTTTGGATGTCATTTCAAACCCAATTATGGGTTTTCAAACTAGTCGAGATTAGCGAACCACGCCGAAGTAATTATTCATTTTATTTCCCAATCCCAACCTATTCATCCCATGAAGCAAAACTGGTAATACTCCATATCTAACACCACGGTGTTATCGGTAAAATTAATTACCATTTCACGTTCAAATCTAATTAAAGATTTAACTATCGCTTGGAGCTAAACTGGTGATACTCCATTCTCGCTCACTTTCTAAATTTGATAATTTTAATTATCAATTCCCATTTCAATTTAATTGCAGATTCATTAAAACTCCTTTCACTGGGTTAAAGAACTAGTGTCATTTAAAACACAGTTCACGATAAACCCAAATTACATTCTATTTATTATCGGGTTAAAGAACTAGTGTTATTTAAAACACAGCTCACGATAAACCCATGAATCAATTCTATTTAAACCCATTTCAAATCCAATTTATTTATTTAAAAATAAATGGGTTTTAATTTTAGTTCAAAACTAGTTCATTTCGATAAAAATCTATTTTTATCTTTCCAAATATGGAGTTTTTCATCCCAATTTTTCCCAAATCATTTCTTATGATTTTACACTAATTATTACTATTTTTAATAATTTTATCAAGGCCCGTACAGTCGATTTCCATCAACGGCCATCGAACTGCACTTACAGCGACCCTTTTCGAATTTGATTTGTACGTATCTCCAAATCCAACCATTAGATTTTGAATTTATAATATTCGTTAGAAAGCTCTTTTTGATACGAAACCAACGGTTCTGGTTTTAGGAGAATCCGACGGTCGGATCTCCTGTAATGTCCGTTTGAAATAAATGGTCGGAATTCACGAACTGCCGTGGCGCGGCGCGTTCTATTCAGGCCATTATATTATATATATATATATATATAATATATGTTTCATCGATTCCTATTTAAAACGAATTTTATAAATAGTTTTGGATTCGTTTCAAAAACAATTTCAACCTTTATTTCAAATTCAAATCAAAATTGAATTTTTTTTCCTTATAAATTCGTTTTAAAATTCATTTCTGTTCAATTCAAATTTCAATTCAATTTGAACTCATTTTAATTCTTTTTCAATTCAGTTCGAATTCGTTTTCAATTCAATTCAAATTGGTTTTCTATTCGATTCAATTCAAATTGGTTTTCTATTCGATTCAATTCAAATTGGTTTTCTATTCGATTCAATTCAAATTGGTTTTCTATTCGATTCAATTCAAACTGGTTCTCTATTCGATTCAATTCAAATTGGTTTTCTATTCGATTCAATTCAAATTGGTTTTCTATTCGATTCAATTCAAATTAGTTTTCTATTCGATTCAATTCAAATTGGTTTTCTATTCGATCCAATTCAAATTGGTTTTCTTTTTGATTCAATTCAAATTGGTTTTCTATTCGATTCAATTTAAATTGGTTTTCTATTCGATTCAATTCAAATTGGTTCCCTATTCGATTCAATTCAAATTGGTTTTCTATTCGATTCAATTCAAATTGGTTTTCTATTCGATTCAATTCAAATTGGTTTTCTATTCGATTCAATTCAAATTGGTTTTCTATTCGATTCAATTCAAATTGGTTTTCTATTCGATTCAATTCAAATTGGTTTTATATTCGATTCAATTCAAATTGGTTTTCTATTCGATTCAATTCAAATTGGTTTTCTATTCGATTCAATTCAAATTGGTTTTCTATTCAATTCAATTCAAATTGGTTTTCCAATTAAATCAAATTCATTTTCTATTCAAATCAAATTTCAATTCAATTTATAATTAAATCAAATTCAATTCGAATTTGATCGATATAAATATCGTTTGCGTCAAAATGGCGCATCTCTAATCAACACGGCTTTATATTCAACAAATGGATCTATATTTCTTTCAATACACGACTCAATATCTTTGTCAACACACGTCTAATCTCAACGAATGAGTACTGTCCACGTGTGACTATTTTTGTTATTTAATATATTTTATAAAAATTATAGTATCTATCGTTTGATTTCAAATCAGACTCCAACCGTAAACTAGTAAGAGAATGATTCCCTGAATATTAACCCTGAAGGCCGAAACCAACATCCGATCCATATTCAGGAGACCACTCATCTTATCTATTTTCCAGTTAGTTTCTAATTTTATATATGATAAATGTGTAAATTTTATTGTTAAAATATTCCGTTCAACACATGACTAATCTCAACGGATGAGTACAGTCAACACATGAACCTTTATTTTATAATATTCTTTATCTTCTAAATTGGAATGAGACCCAATCAATCACCATATAGCGTTAACTATATGGATTCCATACAACACATGTATCTAATAGCAACGATAAATAATCAACCATCATCCAAAGTGCACTACACTGTATAAGCATCAAATATAGAAATCTAATGCTTATAACAGCCTGTCAATCAATCGATCGACATACAACTAATTATTGGGATTGGTGTATGCCGTATTTTATCCCAATACCCGTGTGGGGTTTCAAACAATCAAACATAGATTTTTATTTGTGCAGTTGGGCGATGTGTAAAATTTATCGTCCCAATCAATTTCAGTCAAATCAGTGTATATAAACAAATCGGCCGATTCGTTTATAAATATTTATTTATTCACTTTCACGTTAAAATTAATATTTTTAACGATAAAATATTTTTAACTATATAAATATTTTATTCCTTTTCAACACAAGAATATTTTATTATCTATTTCACATCAACTTCACAAACAAATTTTCACGACATATCAATCAAACATACAAGCCATCCATGGTCTGTGGATGACGGGTGTCGGGTGCTACTAAACACCGTCTACATCCTAGTATATATATATAACTAGAAAAAGAAATTAAAGAGTGAGAAATTCTCACCGATAGCTATTCCAACTCCACGCCACTTCAAATGTAGAAGTCTTCGTCATTCTCGCCTTTTGTCACTCTCGCTGCCCGTAGCCACTACATATATAAAATCGAATTTTTACTTCGCTATTCAATATATAAAAATCGATTTTTTACTCCGCTATTCAATATATAAAATCGAATTTTTACTTCGCTATTCAATATATAAAAATCGAATTTTTACTTTGCTATTCAATATATAAAAATCGAATTTTTACTTTGCTATTCAATATATAAAAATCGAATTTTTACTTTGCTACTCAATATATAAAAATCGAATTTTTATAGCTACTTCTATATTGTAAAGATGGAATTTTTATTTCACTATTCAATATAGAAGAATCGTATTTTCACTTCACTTATTTTATATGTAAAAATTATATTTTTACATCGCTAAGGTCATAACAAAAATCGTATTTTTATTATAAATAAAAATCATATCTTTCTTCGAATAAAAATCTCACCTTCATGAATATAAAAATTCAACTTTTATATTATTGAAAATCATTTCTTTTTGCTATGAAAAATCGCTTCTTTACAATGATAAAAATATCGTCTTTACAATGGTAAAAATATCCGATCATCCCATAGTTAAAAATCAAACTTTTTCAAAGTTAAAAATCAAATTCCTTCATAGTTTAAAAATCAAATCTTTTATAGTTTAAATATCTAATCTTTTCTATTTTAAAAATCTAATCTTTTCTATTTTAAAAAATCGAATCTTTTCTTCGCTACTTATATAAAGATCATATTTTTATATCCTCTATTATATAAAAAACATGTTTTTAATCTTTCTATACTATAAAAATTATATTTTTAATCTCTTACATTAATAAAAATCGTATTCTCAAATCAATATCGTTCATATGAAAATTACTTCTCCTCTATGATAAAAATCGCTACTTTATCCGTGCTATCATATGTTAAATCAGAAAACAAAGTAAATGTAAATTAAAATTTAAACTCACATTTCTTGCAGGGATTGGATTCTCGATGGAGAGAGGGGGTCTGCAGTTCGCTGGAGGAAGGGGGGAAAGGTGGAAGAAGCGGCGGCGGCAGGGTTTTCAGGGGGGGGGTCGCGTCCGACTGAAGGGAGGGGGTGCGAGGTTAGTGGGAGGTCGCGAGGTGGGGGGGCTGATCGGAGTGGGGCGCGGTGGCTGGGCGCAGTGCGGCGGCGTGTCCAGAGGATGGTGGAGCGATTTTGTTTTTTATTCTTCTTTTTTTTCCTATTTCTGTTGAATCGATTTTTGAAGGGGGAGGGGGCAGAGGAGGTAAAGGAAGAGGGAGAGAGAAGTTTTTTTTATTTAATTATGAAAAAGTTCACTTTTACATACGACCTCTAAACGAGGCCCACCGCCTGTCGTCCATAGCTAATTACCCCCATTCCGAACACAATGGGATATGGATCATAGGCTGATTCGACTATTACAATCAGTTTTCGTCAAAATCAACATATACTTCTATATATTGAATTTGAACGTGCATTTCAATTTACCGGGGTCACATACTAACTATAAAAATTCCTAAAAAATATTTTCTAGCTTCGTATTGACGATACGGTCCTAACAAAACTAGTTTCATCGAATTCTGAGACCGTTGGAAAAATGGCCATTTTCCAGTCGATTAAAATCAACCGAAACTGGTCAAACGCGTTTTCTTTTGCCACGCTCACATATTGTTTCAAAAAATTATGAAATTTGGAATCTAGCGATAATTTGACATCACTGACCCAACAAAAGTGGTTTCGTCGAAATCGGAGGTCGTTTGCAAAATTTCCATTTTTAAGGGCCTGAATTCCATAGCGACTATTCAGAATTTTCAACTGGACATATCTTTTGATTCCCGCTATGAAATTTTGATTTTTCGGATTCGTTGGAAAGATATTATCAATTAGATCCTATTATTTTTGGTTTCACTAAAATCCGGATTATTTTGCACCCGATATGTTCAATTGAAGTTTGAAATCGAATTATCGAACTACCGCGCCATTTTCAATTCTATTTATAATTATATATATAATTATTTATATTCTAACGACGACGTATATAATATATACGTTCGAATTATATTTAAAATAAATTTATCGTTGATATTATTTAAAATAATTCATTTTAAATGTTCAAAATTCGCTAAAATTGCCAAAATAAAAATTTTAAACTGGCCCAGATTTTTTGGTTATTACAGCCTCCCCCACTTAAAAATTTTCGTCCCCGAAAAGGAACAAAGTCGAAAGTGGTTTGATTAATCAATTCTACGTTCGATCTGGCTTCCATTCTCCAACTTTTCAGTTTCTGAGAAATTTCAAATTCTTCAAAAATTTGGCTAACACCCTAAATTTTCGAAAAATTTCGCCATAACCTCCCCTACACCGGGAGCCACGGGAAAATCCCGAAATTGCCATATACGCCTTCGGATCTCAAAAAGAAAAAGAAAAGGCCAAGCGGCTAGCCAATCGGCTCATAAAATCATCATCACCCAAACAAAATAGTAAATTATAGTAAACATGTACCTATTTGTCGGGCAAACAAATTTTATTCTCTGCTCTAGCCTCCTTGTTATGACCTGTTCAATGTAAGTACATGTATATGCATGCAAATGCGACCAATTTTCAATACAATTCAATATTCGGTTCAATTAGGCTAAATGGTTCAAAATTACCCAACAAATAAACAATCATCACAAACATCAATCCATTAGTGAATTAACGTTTCATATTCATAAATTTGATATATATACTGAAAATCTTGTTTTTGATGCCAAATCACAACAATAAATCTATCTGTATAAGTTTTGGTTCTCACACCAGTCTAATGGAAATATATAGATACCTCACCTTCGAAACACGAAAATAAACCACTGATGCCGTACATCATCAGTGGAATCATCCCCGGGCTACTAGAATGCGATTCTATATCTATCCAATATATTAAAACTTCGAATATACGTTCATGACGCGTATATACAAAATCTTTATATATTGGATTGTCCAAATTCAAAATAAATAAATAATCAAATACGTTTTAAAATGGTTTAAATTTCAAAACAAAATTGTTTTCATTTGAAAAATATACTCTTCACACTCGTTCTAGGATACTACTGATCCTATCTCTAACGAGTCGTTCTAATTGGATATTTCTAATCCAATATCTGAGGAATTCTTTCGTATGGTTCTAATGTGCCTTGTTCTCGAGCTCTGTAAACCAAAGCTCTGATACCAAATGTGACGACAAGGAATTTCGCTCGATCTGAATCGATCGTTAAACCGACCAAGACCGTTCGAAACCCCTGATCGTTTTGAGAGCATGACAAATTGGAACGCAAACAGGAGAACATTTCATTGCTATTACAACAATTCCATCAGATACAAGAATATACAGAGTATAAATGAATAAATTACATTCGATAAATATCAGAGATTACAATAAATTATATAGCAGCGGAAAAACAGTATAAAACACAACTGAAAGTAATGCACGGATACAGAGCTTTCCGAGCATCGTTCCAGCTGTAAATCAGGATCCTTTGAATATAAATCTGCAAAACCAAAACTACTAGTTGCCCGTGTAGAAAATAAGGGCACCCAGAGTTTAGGTTAAAACAATAAACTCCAGGTCAGTCATGTGACTGGTGTGAGAACTAAAACAGTTATTTAAAGCTTTACTTTAAAAGAGAGTAATTCAAGGGACCACGCCGTATAACACGGAATGAGTTTCCTCCCAAGAATACCAGTGCAAAGAATAAACAGCGCAAGGCTTTTTCGAAAAATGAAGCTATTATAAGACCCAGGTCCCATCACACAATGCAACGCAAGCCGGAGGATAGGGTTTTCCCTTATAATAGCCAAACATGCTTGGTACGTTTAAAAACAAATCATTGGATACTATAATAAGTGTATAGTGTCAAAACAGTTTCAATCATAAATATAAATCATAGACGACATGGGTACCATATATCATGTCGCCATACTAGTTCTACAATTAAAACTGCAATATCACGTATTGGAAATTGGATTTCCGTCATGATTCGAGGCAAGAGGCAAGCTCCTCTCCGCTTCGAGACACTCTAGCAAATGCCTCGGGACTACACACTTTGGGTAACCCCTGGATGCTTCAGGGCCGGTCCTCTCTTACGTTTGAGGATTAGTTATTCCTGAACACATGCTTCCCGGTCCTTACAGACCTAAAATCGAGGCGCCTCATCCAACAACCACGTAGGTGAAAAGTATATAAATGTCAGGGCTGGTAAGTCACTGACACCACCAAAGCTAGAAAGAAACGTCGTGCTCTCCCTGCAGTCCTTATCCCGTTTTTTACTCATACCGAGGTGTGAGGCTCGTGAATTCATGTTATACACAAAGCTGCCACGTAGGCCGTGCTTTGATCATCAACCACAAGACTTTGCTTTTCAACAGAAGCCTTGATCCATGCAACTCAGCGTGCCACACAGGCAATTCATGCCATGCGATTGATATCTATCGATATATAACCTCTAAGCTCGTACGTCTCAGAGAAGGGCATTAAGCAAGAGAATAAATTCTCCGCCGCCAAACAGATATATATTTAACAGAAATCAATCAACACAGAATAAAATCCAATGTCAGACACACAATCCATTTATAAGTTCGTTCTGGGTCTGAACGAAACCGGAGGAACTTTCCTCGCATATCCATCGATCTCCAGGTACGTCTGGACGACCACCAACTATTTCCATCTTCTTGGGTGTACAGCCCAATCAGGATCATCAGTAATTATCCAAACGATGTGAAGATTTCCGGTCTTCAACCACCGTCTTCATCTTCGACATATCGTCGAATCGGTTATTCAGAATGGGTATAAACCCGGACTTTCCGAACAACCCACGTATATTAAAAACAAATGTTACACAAACACAACATACGCCTCATTCCAATTCAGTAGCTACTAACCGTAAATCAACAAGAGAACAATTTCCCAAATATTAACCCCGAAGGCCGAAACCAACATCAGATCAATACCCCGGAAACCATTCTTCTTAACTAACCTTCAGTTAGTTTCTAAATTTCAATTTTTAGGGAAAGGTTCCCATTAATTTTATCCAAGATAAATTCTTTAAAATTTATCCTTTAATCTTCCTTTGGATGTCATTTCAAACCCAATTATGGTTTTTCAAACTAGTCGAGATTAGCTGTAATAACCCGGAAATTCTGAACCAGTTTAAAATTTTTATTTTGGCAATTTTAGCGAATTTTGAATATTTAAAATAGATTATTTTAAATAAAATCGACGAGAAATTTATTTTTGTCAATATTTAGAACGTATATATTATATACGCTGTCGTTAGAATATAAATATTTATATATAATTATAAAGGGAATTGAAAATGGCGCGGTAGTTCGATAATTCGATTTCAAACTTCAATTGAACACACCGGGTGCAAAACAATCCGGATTTTAGTGAAACCAAAAACATTAGGATCTAATTGACAATATCTTTCCAACGAATCCGAAAAATCGAAATTTCATAGCGGGAATCAAAAGATAGGTCCAGTTGAAAATTCTGAATAGTCGCTATGGAATTCAGGCCCTTAAAAAATGGAAATCTTGCAAACGACCTCGGATTTCGACGAAACCAGTTTTGTTGGATCCTTGATGTCAAATTATTGCTATAGTTCAAATTACATAATTTTTCGAATCAATATGTGAGCATGGCAATGGAAAACGCGTTTGACCAGTTTTAGTTGATTTTAATCGACTGGAAAATGACCATTTTTCAAACGGTCTCAGAATTCAACGAAACTAGTTTTGTTAGGACCGTATCGTCAATACGAAGCTAGAAAATATTTTTCTGGAATTTTTAGAGTTAGTATGTGACCCCGGTAATTTGAAATGTACGTTTAAAATTCAAAATAGTGATTTAAATGTAAATTCAACGGAAACTAATCGAAACGATCAAATCAGCTTGCGATACATATCCCATTGTGTTCGGAATGGGGGTAAAACGCTACGGACGACAGGCGGTGGGCCTCGTTTAGAGGTCGTATGTAAAAGTCAATAATTTGGTAATTAAAATAATAAAAGAAAAATTTTCTCTTTACTCCCCTCCCCCCCTTAACTTCTCTCTGCCCCCCCCCATTTCATTCGTTCGTAACAGAAAGAAAAAGAAAAAAAAAGAAAAATCAAATCGCTCCACCAGCGGCGGGATCGGCCACCGCTCCGACCTTCCCCCTCCCCCTCGCTCGCGCCGTCTCCGTCAACGCCCCCCCTCTCGCACCTCCACTTCTCCTCCTCGCCGAACCCACATCGAACCCCACCCAGACCCGAACCCGCAAAACCCCCCTCGCGATCCACCGCCGCCACAGCCGCCCCCCTTCCACCGATCCTCCTCCTACCGCTGAGCCTGGCCATCACCCCCCTTGTAAGTTTAATTTTAGTTTTTATTTGCTTTATTTTCTATATTGTTTATTATTTAATTTACATTAATATGATAAACCTGCAAATTCAAGTCATAGGAAAATTAGGTTTTTACTTGAAAGGTTTGATTTTTTTAATTTAAACAAAGTTTTGATTTTTAATTTAGAGGAAAGAATATAATTTTTATATACGTATAAAGAATAAAAATATGATTTTTATATTTTTAAAGTAATAAAAATATGATTTTTATATTTTTAAAGTATTAAAAATATAGTCTTAACTATATAGACGAAGTAAAAATATGATTTTTATATTTTTAAAGGATTAAAAATATGATGTTTATATTTTTAAAGTATTAAAAATATAATCTTTACTATATAGAAGATGTAAAAATCTGATTTTTGTTTATGTAGAGGATTAAAAATATAATTTTTGCATGATAGGAAGTTATAATTTTTATTACCCATAACGAGTTATAAAGATTTGATTTTGAAAGGAAAAAGTAGAAAAGCGAAATCTATATTTTTGAAAAGGCGAAATCTTTATTTTTAGAAAGGCGAGATTTTTATATATTGAATAACGAAGTAAAAATCCGATTTTTATATATTGAATAATGAAGTAAAAATCCGATTTTTATATATTGAATAACGTAGTAAAAATTCAATTTGAATAACGAAGTAAAAATTCGATTTTTATATATTGAATAACGAAGTAAAAATTCGATTTTTATATATTGAATAACGAAGTAAAAATTCGATTTTTATATATTGAATAACGAAGTAAAAATTCGATTTTTATATACTGAATAACGAAGTAAAAATCCGATTTTTATATATTGAATAACGAAGTAAAAATTCGATTTTTAAATATTGAATAACGAAGTAAAAATTCGATTTTTATATATTGAATAGCATAGTAAAAATTCGATTTTTACATATGTAGTTGCTACGAGCAACGAAGATGAACAAGGTGAGAACGTTGAAGATTTCTATAAATGAGGAGTCGTGGTATTGGATAGCTTTCGGTGAGAATTTCTCACTCTTCAATTTCATTTTCTAGTTATATATATACTAGGATGCAGACGGTGCTTAGTAGCAACCGACACAATCGTCCACAGACCATGAACTTGTTTTTTTGATTGCATAAATTAGTTAGATGATTAGATTTGAATTTGGTTGTTTGGTGAATTTGATTGATGTGTGAATGGCGTGGGCCTTCACTAGACCGGGGATAAGGCTAGGCCTCGTCCCGTTTCTAGTATCGTGCCGTTATGCCGCCGAAATTTTCTAAAATAAGTTAGAAAAATGAAGAAATCATTTTATTTAATAAATGAACTGAATAGAATATTTTCATAGGTTGAATAAAATATTTTATCGTTAAAAATATAATTTTTAACGTGAATGTGAATAAATAAATATTCATTTACAAACCGGACGGTTTGTTTATGTACACCTATTTGAAGGACATTGATTGGGACGATAAATTTTGCACATCGCCCAACTGCACAAATAAAATCTGTGTTTGATTGTTTGAAACCCCACACGGGTGTTGGGATGAAATTTGAAGTTCACTCATCCTGATAGATTAAATATGTCGATCGATTGATTGACAGGCTGTTATAAGCGTTAGATATCTATATTTGATGCTTATACAGTGTAGTGCACTTTGGTTGATGGTTGATTATTTTTCAATGCTATTATATAAGTGTGATGTATGAAAATCCAAATAATTAACATTATATGGTGATTGATTGGGCCTCATTCCAATTTAGAAAATAAGAATATTATAAAATAAAGGCTCATGTGTTGACTGTACTCATCCGTTGAGATTAGTCATGTGTTGAACGAAATATTTTAATAATAAAATTTACATCTTTATCAATATAAAGTAAAGGTGCATGTGTTGACTGTACTCATCCGTTGAGATTAGTCATGTGTTGAACGAAATAATTTAACAAAAATAGTCACACGTGGACAGTACTCATTCGTTGAGATTAGTCGTGTGTTGACAAAAATAAATATTCATTTGTTGAATAGAATATTTGAAAATAGAAATACATTAAGCCGTGTTGATTAGATTGACGCCATTTTGACGTGAACGATATTTATATCGATTTTATTCATTTCGAAATGAATTGAATTGAAAACGATTTCGAAATGAATCGAATTGAAAACGATTTCGAAATGAATTGAATTGAAAACGATTTCGAAATGAATTGAATTGAAAACGATTTCGAAATGAATTGAATTGAAAACGATTTCGAAATGAATTGAATTGAAAATGATTTCGAAATGAATTGAATTGAAAACGATTTCGAAATGAATTGAATATATAACGAATTTGATTTCAATGGAATATATAACGAATTTGAATCGAATAGAAAACCAATTTGATTTGAATCGAATAGAAAACCAATTTGAATTGAATCGAATAGAAAACCAATTAGAATTGAATCGAATAGAAAACCAATTTGAATTGAATCGAATAGAAAACGACTTTGGAATTGAATTGAATTGAAAACGAATTCAAATTGAATTGAAAGCGAATTGAAATGAATTCAAATTGAATTGAAATTTGAATTGAATAGAAATGAATTTTAAAACGAATTTATAAAGAAGAATTCAATTTTGATTTGAATTGGAATGGAAGTTGAAATTGCTTTTGAAACGAATTTAAAACTATTTATATAATTCGTTTTAAATAGAAGTCGACGAAATATTTATTATATATATAATATAATGGCCTGAATAGAACGCGCTGCGCCGCGGCAGTTCGTGAATTTCGACCATTTATTTCAAACAGACATTACGGGAGATCCGACCGTCGGATTCTCCTAAAACCGGAACCATTGGGTTCGTATCGAAAAGAGCTTTCTAACGAATATTTGAAATTCAAAAATCTAACGGTTGGATTTGGAGATACGTCCAAATCAAATTTGAAAAAGGTCGCTATAAGTGCAGTTCGATGGCCATTGTTGGAAATCGATTGTACTGGCCTTAATAAAAAAATTTAAAAATAGTAATAATTTCTATAAAATCATAAGAAATGATTTGGGAAAAATTGGGGTGAAAAACTCCATATTTGAAAAGATAAAAATGGATTTTTATCGAAATGAACTAGTTTTGAACTAAATTTAAACCTAATTATTTTTAAATAAATAAATTAGATTTAAAAAGGGGTTTTAAATAATCGGAATTTCTAATATATTTGATTGGATTTGAAATGGGTTTATCATGAACGGTGTTTTAAATAACACTAGTTCTTTAACCCGATAATAAATAGAATGTGATTTGGGTTTGTCGTGAACTGTGCTTTAAATAACACCTAGTTCTTTAACCCAGTAAAAGGAGTTTTAACGAATCTGCAATTAAACTGAAATGTGAATGGATAATCTAAATTATCAAATTTAGGAAATAAGCGAGAATGGAGTATCACCAGTTTTGCTCCAAAGCGATAGTTAAATCTTTAATTAGATTTGAACGTGAAATGATAATTAATTTTACCGATAACACCACAGTATTAGATATGGAGTATTACCAGTTTTGCTTCATGGGATGAATAGTTTGGGATTGGGAAATAAAACAAATAATTACTTCGGTGTGGTTCGCTAATCTCGACTAGTTTAGAAAACCATAATTTGGTTTGAAACGACATCCAAAGGAAGATTAAAGGATAAATTTTAAAGAATTTATCTTGGATAAAATTAATGGGAACTTTTCCCAAAAGATGTGAATATTTAAATAACATGATATTCAGAATTGGAATGAGGCGTATGTTGTGTTTGTGTAACATTCGTTTTAATACACGCGGGTTGTTCGGAAAGGCCGGGTTTATACCCATTCTGAATAACCGATTCGACGATATGTCGAAGATGAAGACGGTGGTTGAAGACCGTAAGTCTTCACATCGTTTGGGTAATTACTGACGATCCTGATTGGGCTGTACACCCAAGAGGATGGAAATAGTTGGTGGTCGTCCAGACGTACTTGGAGATGGATGGATATGCGAGGAAAGTGCCTCCGGTTTCGTTCAGACCCAGAACGGACTTGTAAATGGATTGTGTGTCTGACATTGGATTTTATTCTGTGTTGATTGATTTCTATTAAATATACATCTGTTTGGCGGCGTAGAATTTATTCTTTTGCTTAACTCCCTTCTCTGAGACGTACGAGCTCAGAGGTTGTATATCGATGGACATCAGTCGCATGGCATGAATTGCCTGTGTGGCATGCTAAGATGCAATGATCAAGGCTTCTGTTGAAAAGCAAAGTCTTGTGGTTGATGATCAAAGCACGCCTACGTGGCAGCTTTGTGTATAACGTGAATTCGTGAGCCTCACACCTCGGTATGAGTCAAAAACGGGATAAGGACCCAAGGAGTGCATGACGTTTCTTTCTAGCTATGGTGGTGTCAGTGACTTACCAGCCCTGACATTTATATACTTTTCACCTTTGTGGTTTGGATGCGAGGCGCCTCGATTATAGGTCTGTAAGGACCGGGGAACGTGTGTTCAGGCATAATTAATCCTCTAACGTAAGTGAGGACCGGCCTTGGAGGATCCGGGGTTGCCCAGAGTGCGTAACCCTGAGGCATTTGCTAGAGTGTCTCGAACGCAGAGAGGAGCTTGCCCCTTGCCTCGACTCATGACAGAAATCCAATTTCCAATACGTGTATTTCAGCTTTATTTGTAGAGCCTAGTATGGCGACATAGTGGTATGGGGCACTTATGCTGTCTATGATTTATATTTATGATTGAAATTGTTTTGACACTATACACTTATTATAGTATCAAATGATTTGTTTTAAACGTACCAAGCATGTTTGGCTGTTATAAGGTAAAACCCTATCCTCCGGCTTGCGTTGCATCGTGTGATGGGACCTGTGTCTTATAACAGCTTCATTTTTCGAAAAAGCATTGCGTTGTTTATTCTATGCACTAGTATTCTTGGGAGGAAACCCGTTCCGTGTTATACGGCGTGGTCCCTTGAATTACTCTCTTTTAAAGTAAAGCTTTAAGTAACTGTTTTAGTTCTCACACCAGTCACATGACTGACCTGTAGTTTATTGTTTCAACCTAAACTCTGGGTGCCCCTATTTTCCGCACGGGCAGCTAGTAGTTTTGGTTTTGCAGATTTATATTCACAGGATCCTGGTTTACAGCTGGAATGATATCCGGAAAGCTCTGTATCCGTATATTACCTTCAGTTGTGCTTTGTATTATTTTTCCGCTGCAATACTGTATTTAAATCTCTGATATTCTTTGTTGTAAAATATTTATCCATACTCTGTATATTCTTGTATTATGATGGAATTGTTGTAATAGCAATGAAATGTTCTTCCGTCTGCGTTCATTTGTGTCTTGTCCTCAACGCCATCCGTGCTTTCCTTCACGGGGAAGTTCGGTTCGCCTAAGTAATTATTCATTTTATTTCCCAATCCCAACCTATTCATCCCATGAAGCAAAACTGGTAATACTCCATATCTAACACCATGGTGTTATCGGTAAAATTAATTACCATTTCACGTTCAAATCTAATTAAAGATTTAACTATCGCTTGGAGCAAAACTGGTGATACTCCATTCTCGCTCACTTTCTAAATTTGATAATTTTAATTATCAATTCCCATTTCAATTTAATTGCAGATTCATTAAAACTCCTTTCACTGGGTTAAAGAACTAGTGTCATTTAAAACACAGTTCACGATAAACCCAAATCACATTCTATTTATTATCGGGTTAAAGAACTAGTGTTATTTAAAACACAGCTCACGATAAACCCATGAATCAATTCTATTTAAACCCATTTCAAATCCAATTTATTTATTTAAAAATAAATGGGTTTTAATTTTAGTTTAAAACTAGTTCATTTCGATAAAAATCTATTTTTATCTTTCCAAATATGGAGTTTTTCATCCCAATTTTTCCCAAATCATTTCTTATGATTTTACACTAATTATTACTATTTTTAATAATTTTATCAAGGCCCGTACAGTCGATTTCCATCAACGACCATCGAACTGCACTTACAGCGACCCTTTTCGAATTTGATTTGGACGTATCTCCAAATCCAACCGTTAGATTTTGAATTTCTAATATTCGTTAGAAAGCTCTTTTCGATACGAACCCAACGGTTCTAGTTTTAGGAGAATCCGACGGTCGGATCTCCCATAATGTCCGTTTGAAATAAATGGTCGGAATTCACGAACTGCCGCGGCGCGGCGCGTTCTATTCAGGCCATTATATTATATATATAATATATATAATATATATTTCGTCGATTCCTATTTAAAACGAATTTTATAAATAGTTTTGGATTCGTTTCAAAAACAATTTCAACCTTTATTTCAAATTCAAATCAAAATTGAATTTTTTTTCCTTCTAAATTCATTTTAAAATTCATTTCAATTCAAATTTCAATTCAATTTGAACTCATTTTAATTCTTTTTCAATTCAATTCGAATTCGTTTTCAATTCAATTCAAATTGGTTTTCTATTCGATTCAATTCAAATTGGTTTTCTATTCAATTCAATTTAAATTGGTTTTCTATTCGATTCAATTCAAATTGGTTCAATTCAAATTGGTTTTCTATTCGATTCAATTCAAATTGGTTTTCTATTCGATTCAATTCAAATTGGTTCTCTATTCGATTCAATTCAAATTGGTTCTCTATTCGATTCAATTCAAATTGGTTTTCTATTCGATTCAATTCAAATTGGTTTTCTATTCGATTCAATTCAAATTGGTTTTCTATTCGATTCAATTCAAATTGGTTTTCTATTCGATTCAATTCAAATTAGTTTTCTATTCAATTCAATTCAAATTGGTTTTCTATTCAATTCAATTCAAATTGGTTTTCTATTCAATTCAATTTGGTTTTCTATTCAATTCAATTCAAATTGGTTTTCTGATTAAATCAAATTCATTTTCTATTCAAATCAAATTTCAATTCAATTTCTAATTAAATCAAATTCAATTCGAATTTAATCGATATAAATATCGTTCGCGTCAAAATGGCGCATCTCTAATCAACACGGCTTTATATTCAACAAATGGATCTATATTTCTTTCAATACACGACTCTATATCTTTGTCAACACACGACTAATCTCAACGAATGAGTACTGTCCACGTGTGACTATTTTTGTTATTTAATATATTTTATAAAAATTATAGTATCTATCGTTTGATTTCAAATCAGACTCCAACCGTAAACTAGTAAGAGAATGATTCCCTAAATATTAACCCCGAAGGCCGAAACCAACATCAGATCCATATTCAGGAGACCACTCATCTTATCTATTTTCCAATTAGTTTCTAATTTTATATATGATAAAGGTGTAAATTTTATTGTTAAAATATTCCATTCAACACATGACTAATCTCAACGGATGAGTACAGTCAATACATGAACCTTTATTTTATAATATTCTTTATCTTCTAAATTGGAATGAGACCCAATCAATCACCATATAGAGTTAACTATATGGATTCCATACAACACATGTATCTAATAGCAACGATAAATAATCAACCATCATCCAAAGTGCACTACACTGTATAAGCATCAAATATAGAAATCTAATGCTTATAACATCCTGTCAATCAATCGATCGACATACAACTAATTATTGGGATTGGTGTATGCCATATTTTATCCCAATACCCGTGTGGGGTTTCAAATAATCAAACATAGATTTTTATTTGTGCAGTTGGGCGATGTGTAAAATTTATCGTCCCAATCAATTTCAGTCAAATCAGTGTATATAAACAAATCGGCCGATTCGTTTATAAATATTTATTTATTCACTTTCACATTAAAATTAATATTTTTAACGATAAAATATTTTTAACTATATAAATATTTTATTCCCTTTCAACACAAGAATATTTTATTATCTATTTCACATCAACTTCACAAACAAATTTTCACGACATATCAATCAAACAAACAAGCCATCCATGGTTTGTGGATGACGGGTGTCGGGTGCTACTAAACACCGTCTACATCCTAGTATATATATATAACTAGAAAAAGAAATTGAAGAGTGAGAAATTCTCACCGATAGCTATTCCAACTCCACGCCACTTCAAATGTAGAAGTCTTCGTCATTCTCGCCTTTTGTCACTCTCGCTGCCCATAGCCACTACATATATAAAAATTGAATTTTTATTTCGCTATTCAATATATAAAAATCAAATTTTTACTTCGCTATTCAATATATAAAATCGAATTTTTACTTCACTATTCAATATATAAAAATCGAATTTTTACTTTGCTATTCAATATATAAAAATCGAATCTTTACTTTGCTATTCAATATATAAAAATCGAATTTTTACTTTGCTACTCAATATATAAAAATCGAATTTTTATAACTACTTCTATATTGTAAAGATGGAATTTTTATTTCACTATTCAATATAGAAGAATCGTATTTTCACTTCACTTATTTTATATGTAAAAGTTATATTTTTACATCGCTAATGTCATAACAAAAATCGTATTTTTATTATAAATAAAAATCATATCTTTCTTCGAATAAAAATCTCACCTTCATGAATATAAAAATTCAACTTTTATATTATTGAAAATCATTTCTTTTTGCTGCGAAAAATCGCTTTACAATGATAAAAATATCGTCTTTACAATGGTAAAAATATCCGATCATCCCATAGTTAAAAATCAAACTTTTTCAAAGTTAAAAATCAAATTCCTTCATAGTTTAAAAATCAAATCTTTTATAGTTTAAAGATCTAATCTTTTCTATTTTAAAAATCTAATCTTTTCAATTTTAAAAAATCGAATCTTTTCTTCGCAACTTATATAAAGATCATATTTTTATATCCTCTATTATATAAAAATCATGTTTTTAATCTTTCTATACTATAAAAATTATATTTTTAATCTCTTACATGAATAAAAATCGTATTCTCAAATCAATATCGTTCATATGAAAATTACCTCTCCTCTATGATAAAAATCGCTACTTTATCCGTGCTATCATATGTTAAATCAGAAAACAAATTAAATGTAAATTAAAATTAAAATTTAAACTCACATTTCTTGCAGGGATTGGATTCTCGATGGAGGGAGGGGGTCTGCAGTTCGCTGGAGGAAGGGGGGAAAGGTGGAAGAAGTGGCGGCGGCAGGGTTTTCAGGGGGGGGGGGGGGCGTCGCGTCCGACTGATGGGAGGGGGTGCGAGGTTAGTGGGAGGTTGCGAGGTGGGGGGGGGGGGGCTAATCGGAGTGGGGCGCGGTGGCTGGGCGCAGTGCGGCGTGTCCGGGGGTGGTGGAGCGATTTTTTTTCTTTTTTTTTCCTATTTCTGTTGAATCGATTTTTGAAGGGGGGGGGGGGGGGGCAGAGGAGGTAAAGGAAGAGGGAGAGAGAAGTTTTTTTTTTAATTATGAAAAAGTTGACTTTTACATACGACCTCTAAACAAGGCCCACCGCCTGTCGTCCATAGCTAATTACCCCCATTCCGAACACAATGGGATATGTATCGTAGGCTGATTCGACTGTTACAATCAGTTTTCATCAAAATCAACATATACTTCTATATATTGAATTTGAACGTGCATTTCAATTTACCGGGGTCACATACTAACTCTAAAAATTCCTGAAAAATATTTTCTAGCTTCGTATTGACGATACGGTCCTAACAAAACTAATTTCGTCAAATTCTGAGACCGTTGGAAAAATGGCCATTTTCCAGTCGATTAAAATCAACTGAAACTGGTCATACGCGTTTTCTTTTGCCACGCTCACATATTATTTCGAAAAATTATGAAATTTGGAATCTAGCAATAATTTGACATCACGGACCCAACAAAAGTGGTTTCGTAGAAATCCGAGGTCGTTTGCAAAATTTCCATTTTTAAGGGCCTGAATTCCGTAGCGATTATTCAGAATTTTCAACTGGACATATCTTTTGATTCCCGCTATGAAATTTCAATTTTTCGGATTCGTTGGAAAGATATTATCAATTAGATCCTATTATTTTTAGTTTCACTAAAATCCGGATTATTTTGCACCCGGTATGTTCAATTGAAGTTTGAAATCGAATTATCGAACTACCTCGCCATTTTCAATTCTATTTATAATTATATATATAATTATTTATATTCTAACGACGACGTATATAATATATACGTTCGAATTATATTTAAAAAAATTTATCGTCGATATTATTTAAAATAATTCATTTTAAATGTTCATAATTCGCTAAAATTGCCAAAATAAAAATTTTAAACTGGCCTAGATTTTCGGGTTATTAAAAGAGACCTTGGAATCAAAGGGTTTTAGGCTTAGCAGGACTAAAATAGAGTATATGAAGTGTGAGTTTAGCGGTGTCATCTCAGATGACGGAGAGGTCACCCTGGCCGGTAGAGTAGTACCCAAGAAGGAATCGTTTCGATACTTAGGATCTTTATTGCAGTTTGATTGGGAGATTGATAAGGATGTTAGTTTTAGAATTCAAGCAGGATGGGTGAAATGGAGACTAGCATCTGGCATTCTCTGTGATAGGAAGATTCCTCAGAAGCTTAAAGGAAAATTTTATAAGACAGCATCAGGCCTGCAATGTTATATGGTGCAGAATGTTGGCCTACTAAGAGGCAACACGTTCAAATGATAAGCGTAGCAGAGATGCGGATGCTGCATTGGAGCTGTGGGCATACCAGACGAGATCGGATTAGAAATGAGGATATTCTGGAAAAATTTGGAGTTGCACCTATTGAAGAGAAGTTAGTCCAATACCACTTGAGATGGTTTGGACATATCCAACGTAGACCATACGATGCACATATGTGCGTTGGAATTATAGGCCGTGCCGAAGGCCCAAAGAGAGGTAGAGGTCGACCTAAAATGACATGGGAGAAGATAATAAAGAGAGATTTAAGTAATTGGAGTATATCTGAGGAGCTGGTAGTGGATAGGAGTGCGTGGAAGTTGGCAATCCATGTACCAGAACCTGAGGGATTTTTTTTAATCTGTTTGATTATTTTAAGCTTTATTTCACTTTTGTTGAACCTTTTTACTTTTTTAGACTTTATTTCACCTTTATTCAACCTTTTTACTTTTTTTTGTAAAAAAATCATTTTCAGACGTCTTTTTATCTGTTTGGTTATTTTAAACCCATATATATATTATTATCAGTATTATTTCTTTTATTTTTATTTTTATTTTGGGTTCCATATCTAGCCAACCCCAACTTGCTTGGGATATATGGCTTTGTTGTTGTTGTATCTTAAAATGAATTTAATCGTCTAGCTTTTGATATAATATAGTATTGATTCAATTAACCGATTTCATATGATGCAAACATTTTGAAACAAACTCATCTGTTAATTTTTTTTAATATGAATTGAAGGAAAAATTATATTACTGTAACGACCCGGATTTCGCCCGGACCTAATCGATCGCTAAATCGACTAAGACCGTTCAAAACCCGAATACGCTAACTGTGGGAATACAACACATTAGAACAAATAACAGCAGACTTTTATAAACATCATAATAATGTCACATTAGAGTATAGAATATATCGGATTACATTGATAAATAATAATACAGCAGAAGATAAATTTACAATAGTTTTATACAGTGCAGTGGAAACAAGAAACTGATACAATGGAAGTCTACCAATACTCTGGACACAGCTTTAATTCGATCCAGAATCCTGCTCAACAAATAAATATCTGCAAAGCAAGCCACTCGATTGCCCGTGTGTAAAATATGGGCACCCGAGTTTGCAAGTGAAACAAACTACCGGTCAGTCATGGGATTGGTATGAGAAATCTTACTTAACTTATCTAATAAGAAGGCTAATCACAGGACCACGCCGCTAACGCGGAACAGGTTTACTCCATTGGATTGCCAGTGCATGAAACAAAGTAAATCGTTAAACAACGCAATGCTTTCTAGAAAAATGAAACCATTATAAGACTCAAGTCCCATCACACAATGCAACGCAAACCAGAGGATAGAGTTTTACCTTATAATTGTCAAAAATGCTTGATACGATAAAAACGGATTTGATATTTTTTTAGTGTATATATGTTTAAAAAACATTTGAATCATAATTTATCAATCATAGACGGCATATCTACAATATACTATGTCGCCATACTAGTTTTACAATCAAAACCGCATGGTGCCATATTGGAAGTTGGATTTCCATCATGAGTCAAGGCTAGGAACAATCTCCTTACTGATTCGAGACACTCTAGCAATGTCTTAGGATTCGGACGCTGGCGAACCCTTGGATACTACATGGCCGGTCCACAAATACTTTAGTGGATTAGTTATGCCTGAACACACGCTTCCCGGTCCTATTGAACCTATAAAATGGTCACAATCGACCAATAAACCCGAGGCCTGGAAATCCATCATCCACATAGGTAAAATGTTAGGGCTTGCAAAACCCTGATACCACTTCTAGCTAGAAAGAAACGTGTGCACTCCCTACGTTCCCTTGTCCCGTTTTTGACTCATACCGGGGTGTGAGGCTCGTGAGGTAACGCTATACACATAGCTATGCCGAAATAGGCTATGCTTTGATCATCAACCACAAGGCTATACTTTTCAACAAAAGCCTCGATCATTTGCATCTTAGCATGCCACATTGACAATTCACGCCATGCGATCGATAACTACCAATATATAACCTCTGAGCTCGTGCGTCTCAGAGAAGGGCGTTAAGCAAGAGAATAAATTCTCCGCCACCATAGACATATATTAAATAGAAATCAATTTAATTACATGGAATGAAATCCAATGTCAGACACACATCCATTTACAAGTCCGTTCTGGGTCTGAACGTAACCGGAGACACCTTATTCCTCATCCCAAATATCCAATACGAAAGAGAGGTTCTCGCATATCCGTACAATCAACAAGTACGTCCGGACAAACTACCACTTTTAACCCTTTACTGGGAGCTACCCAATGCCAGGCATCAGTAGTCGTCCATTCGATGTGAAGATCGCCGGTCTTCATCCATCGTCTTCAATGTCCTTGACTTTAATCGTCGTAGTAATTATTCAGAATGGGTTAAACCTAGTCTTTTCGAATAACTCGCGTATTTTATAATCAAAAATCAAGTGCTATAAATACACATCATATGCCTCATTCCAATTCAGAATATTCTTTTAATAAAATATCCATATTAAAAGGGGAAAGATTCCCATCAATTTTATCAAAGATAAATTCTTTTAAACTTAATCTTTAATCTTCTTTTAAAGATTCAATAAAACTCCAATTTGATTTTTATATCAAAAATCATTACTTTATGATTATTCAACTTTTTAAGAAATTAATCTTATCTATAACTTGGTTAAAGAACCAATGTCATTTAAGACACAGTTCACGATAAACCCAAAATCATCTTCCATTAAATATGGAATATTCACATAAATCAGATCAAATATAAATCTCCGTATTAGACCGTTAATATAAATGGAATAACGGCAAAGCCTTTTAAATTCCATATATAGTAACAGTCTTCTTTTACAGAAGCCTATCCGATTATTATCAAATCGAATTTCCACTCAATTCCAATTTAATATATTAAATTGGAAAACTTAACTTTAGAAAATTTCTTTTTTATTTTTAATAAAAAGATTTATAAATTCTAAATCATATTTTCGCTGTTAATTGGGTTAAAGAACAAATGTCGTTTCAACACACAGTTCATATAAATAAATAATTTGTTAATGAATTTAACCAATTTTAATTCTGCTAACATGTTATCGATAATGAACAAACATGTTATGAAACACCCCACCTCCATTAAGGTCACTCACAAAGGGAATGCCTTAACTTTGGTGGAGGTTTATAAGTAAAAGCCACAGATGAACTCAAGACAGATATAATTACACATATTTTAAAACAGCGGAAACCAAACAAACTTTTATTTCATCAATACGTGTATCAAACAAAGATTTCCATAATTGTCTCAAAATACTTTCAACATTACAACCTCATAACTGCCTTGATTATTAAAGAAGCATGAAAACATAAATAAAGTGACAAAAATCCCCATAGTGATATCCAAAGCCATTATCCGAGCAAGAAAGATCCAAATCATACATCTACGTTCTTAGTGCTTGTAAAGAGCCTGACTGAGTTGAGCTGTTTCCTCCCTGTGGACCTGGGGGTAGGGTGGGGGGGGGGGGGGGAACGAAAGAAAAGAAGACGAAAAGAAACTAGGGTCAGACATAAAGCCCGAGTAAATCTAGTAACTCTTCAACATGTGAATAAGAAAATGATATGATGGATATAAACTAAAAATAGGAAAGTGTCACAGGCTAAGGAAATGTCGAATGTACTATCACACCCGTACTATATCTCTGCACCTACTCGAGTTTAATTCTAACTGGCACCCCATGGTGAGGGTGAAGTGATCCCCATTCTTATTAAAGATCGTCTCCTACTCACGTTAACATGTGTCATACGGCCCCCAAGAATTGTAGATACCTACGCTGGTCCCACCAGGGGATGTATCAAGACCCATGGTGGCGGCCCCGACACAAGACTAGAAGACATAGGTTATACTACTGGTGTCCCCAGTGCCCTGGTTGTCTGCTCCGGAGTGTGTGCACGCCCGCACCCCGTTAGACCTGCACTGTGCACCCACCGCCGTCGTTTGACCGCTTACAATCAGCCCAGTAATCGTGCCCCACCCTGCCTAGTTTCAGGGTACCGTTGATACCTAACTTTGGGTTACTGTTGAAACGGGTCCCTCGTTACCAGGATTTTCTAGTCAAACATGTTAAGTGGTTAAGTGTCTGTATTTACCTAACCCCACCCATCAATTCTTGTTAACATGTTGAATTTGGTTAAGTGTTATAGTTGACTTAATCCTACCATCTGTCCTTAGCCTCTTAGGAGCACCAGACCACTCACATTAGACAGGTATTGCTACGGTTACTGGATATGCCGGTCGATTCCGGGCAGGTTTACACCGTAGCTCAGTCTAACCTCGGGTCCTTATTGGGCTCAATGCTTAACCACCCACATTGGATAGGTATTGTTGTGACTACTGGACAGCCGGGCGGGTCCGGGCAGGTTTACATCACAACTCAATCCAACCTCGGGTTAAGCATATTTTGTTTTCTAAATTTTACATATTTTATTACTTTTCAACTACATGTAAATGTCATATCTTTTATTTTTGGGTATTTCAATTCATACCGCTTATGTGTCAAAATCATTGGCACGTGCCAAACATGCCAACGTATATTTTCATATTTTACACCCAACGTTATTACCCCCATTTGTTCACAACGTTATAACATGTGTTGGGCTTGTCACAATTCAGCCCAACTTTCTAAACGTGAGGAAAAGGGAAAATCATGAACATGTAATACATAAAGGTGTGTGGCGCATGAACTTGCAATTTGGCGATTCAACTAACATATAACATGGGTCATGTGAACTTGCATTCGAATCAAAGTATGACTAAGTAGGTGACATATGAAATGGCATAGTTTTAGGCAAATACAAACTTGTGTTTAAACATGTTAACTTGGCTTAATATTGACCACAAAACTAGCATGTTATATATTCATCGAAATGTACAATTTTTACATCTAATCATATAGCCTATTTCAACATAAACTTGCATAGTTTATTAAACCCGAACGATGTTTGACATAGAACCAATTATATTTTGCAGACTTACATAGTTTATGAAACATAGATCCAATTATACTTGCAAACATAGATCTAATTATACTTGCCAATAAACATAAGGATGATATCATAGGTTTTGGGTCATGTAGGCATAAAAGGTCTATAACATGTTTACAAAAATTCTAATTTAGACTAAGGGAATATACATAGTCCATGCCATCGACATATACAAAAAGGGATAAATTTCTAGTTTTTGCCACAAGCTTGCAAGTGCCATTGTTTTTCATGTACAATTGTTCAATAGGCTTGTATCAATTAATTTATGCCATAAACATCAATACACAAGTCATGATAGAACCATCACAATACACAAAGATTATAACAACACGATTCTATTTTTATTTACATCGAATCACATCACAACTTTTATTCGTATTTTGAAAGGTCACTATACTTACAACGTGTGATGAATTCTTGTTTTCTGATTTCTGTTATTCTGATTTGGAGATGCTCTCCTTTGGGTAGAAAAGTTGCGTTGAATGATTTGATTAAGCTTTGATCTTCTTTTAATTTGTTTCGTCTCTTAGGCTTGTTGGCTTGTCTCTAGGCTTTTTAATTGACGGCCATTCCTAGTTCCTCTCCAGCAGCATGACGGCTTCTGTATTCTACTATTTGTGTGAATTTAGGGTTAGAATTGAGTTGTATTTATAGAATTTTAAATTGTTTTGAGCCGTCGATGAAGCTAGGGTGAATCCAGACCATCCGTCTCAAGAGAGGCCAATAAGAAAGAGACATGTAAGCCCTAGTGACTCAGCCAAGCATCAGAATTCGACCAAACCCTGACCAGGCCAGCCAGGACCTGACCAGCAGGTCTTTCTGACTTGAGCGCACTTGGCAGGTGCGCCAGGCCAAAATTGTACCGGCGTACTTCCCAAGTGCACCAGTTCAACTTTGTTCTGGCGCACTTCACAAGTGCGCCAGTGCATTCTGACCCGTTTTTCCGGTTTTTCTGCCCAACTTCGTTCGTCCATATCTTCTTCATACGATATCCGTTTTACGCAAACTTGAACTCTATCTCAAGCAGAATTTCGAGACGAACGCAATGGCGTAAATCATTTCCCTTGATTTCATCAATTATAATTAATTATACTTTAATTCGTGAAGCTTAACATTATAGAATTCACGGGGTGTTACATTCTCCCCCACTTAAAAGGATTTCGTCCCCGAAATCTTCAAGTTAGGAAGAATGTATATCCTACCATCCAACAGTCCATCTACTCAACCAACAAACACAGGCATCCACTGTCCTTAAAAGACTTCTAATGCTTCATGATCATATGCATAGTGTGTGTACATGTCCTTATCTAATGCAGAAATCAGGCGGTCTACCGATTCAGTTGACCTCCTTAATGCGAATCATTTAAGTGTCATGAATCCATTATGTTTGCAAATTCTTCCTACTCAAAATTCTACATGAGTGCACAACTATTCATACAAATGCAACGAGCATATGACAGCATATCAAGTTTACTACCATATACAAATAAGAATACATATATGCATATGCAGTATGAAGTGATAAAGCCGATCTAAGACCTAGGTTGTGTGTGTATATGCATCCACGAGCAACCACTTGCAGCCATCAACCATAACATGTTTCAAATACATGTTTACATCCAAAGGAGTTTCTACCTAAGGATAAAGGATAATATCGAGGAGATATACCTAAAAAGATAGACACAAGCACAACTTAAGAAAAAGAGAGGTCAAAGATGTACCCTCAAAAAGAAAAGGGTATGCCGCGCGTATTCTATCCTCAGTTTCCCAAGTCGCGTCTTCCTCGGCGTCGCTCCACTGAACCTTAACGAGCTTCACTTCGCGGTTGCGTACTTTTTGATTTCAGTTCCTACGATTCGAGTTGGAACTCTCCTCACAGTTGCTTCACGTTCCGCTTCGGCTTCTTCTAGAATGCTTGGCTTCACCACTTCCGCTGATTCATGTAGACATATTCGGAGATGAGAAACGTGAAAGGCGTTGTGAATTCCAGCCAATCTTTCAGGCAGATCTACTCTATAAGCCATCTTCCCAATCTTCTCGTTGATAGGGAACGGTCCTACAAATCTTGGTGCTAGCTTTCCTGCGGATCCAAAGCGAACGACGTTCCTTAAAGGGGATACCTTAAGGAAAACCCTGTCCCTAACCTCAAACTCAAGGTCGGTCCTTCTTTTGTCGGCGTAGGATTTCTGTTTGTCTTGGGCTGTCTTCATCCTCCTACGTATCAAGTCCACTTTCTCTGAAGTTTCTCGAATCATGTCTGGCCCAAGTATAAGCTTATCTGTAGACTCCCGCCAACAAGTTGGTGATTTGCACGGTCTTCTATACAAAGTTTCGAAGGGTGCCATGCCGATGGTAGCTTGGTAGCTGTTGTTGTAGGCAAATTCCACTAAAGGAAGGTGATCCTCCCACGTCCCTTTAAAGTCAAGAACGCAAAGTCTTAAAAGATCCTCTAAAACTCTATTCACCCTTTCCGTCTGGCCATCTGTTTGGGGGTGATAGGCCGTACTCAAACATAGCTGTGTGCGTACAGCTTCTTGCAGACTCCGCCAAAACTCACTCGTGAAGATAGGGTCTCGGTCACTAACAATGCTGGAGGGTACCCGATGGAGTCGAACTATTTCCTTGAGATAAAGAGATGCTAGAGATGCGGCAGTTCTACTACTCCTTATAGGTATAAAGTGGGCGCTTTTAGTAAGCCTATCCACTATTACCCAAATGCTAGTGTTGCCTCTTCTCGACCTAGGCAGTCCATCAATGAAGTCCATTGAAATGCTATCCCACTTCCACTGTGGGACCTCTAGAGGGTGAAGTAGTCCTCCAGGCTTCTTTTGTTCCCCCTTGACCCGTTGGCAGGTCATGCACTTAGAAACGAAATTTGCCACGTCTTGCTTCATGCCGTTCCAAAAGAAAGTCTTTTTTATATCCTTGTACATCTTATCACCGCCAGGGTGTATAGTCATCTTGGATTGATGCACTTCCTCGAGAACCTTCTTTGTTAACTCCCTTGCTTGTGGGACGCATAATCTTCCATCTTGTCTCAGCCAACCCTTATCATCGATGGCGTATCTACCGAGGTGACTAGAAGTCTCACCCCTAATAAGTTTATCAATCACATCAACAAGCTGAGGGTCTTCACGTTGTGCTGCCCCTACTGAGTCTAAGAGAGTGGGGCATACTTCGAGAGATGCTAACAAACCTGGTACAAAATCCGAGGAGGGCCTAAAGTTAAAACTGGCTATATACTCCAAGTTTTGCCTTTCCACAAAGAGAGTGCTTAGGGTCTGTTTCTTTCGGCTCAATGCGTCTGCTACCATGTTGCCTTTTCCGGGAGTATAGGAAATTTCAAAATCATATGAGGCAAGAAACTCCATCCACCTTTGCTGCCTCAAGTTAAGATCCTTCTGGGAGAAGAGATATTTCAACGATTTATAGTCAGTGTATAATTCAAACTTCTCACCTAGGAGATAATGGCGCCAAGACATAAGTGCAAAGACAATGGCGGCCAACTCAAGATCGTGGGTTGGGTAGTTCTTTTCATGAACTTTCAATTGTCTTCCGCCATAAGCTACTACCCTTCCTTCTTGCATTAGAACAACGCCTAGTCCCGTTCCACATGCATCCGTGTATACTGTGAACATTTTTCTTCCATCTGGCAAGGTCAGAACTGGGGCTGTTGTGAGAGCCCTTTTTAATTGCTGGAAAGCAATGTCACAGTCCAAATCCCAAGCGAACGTCAGATTCTTCTTTGTTAGACTTGTGAGTGGGGCTGAGATTTTCGTGAAATCCCTAATAAACTTTCGATAAAAACCGGCTAGCCCAAGAAAGCTTCAAACTTCGGTTGCATTTCTTGGTGTCTTCCAATCTTGTACTGCCACCACTTTCGCGGGGTCCACAGCCAACCCTTCTTTGGACACTATATGCCCAAGAAACCTTACTTCTTTTCTCCAGAAGCGACACTTGGAGAATTTGGCTTTTAGTTGATGTGGACGGAGAGTATCCATGATTTCTTTCAGATGCTGAGCATGTTCTTCCTCACTCTTTGAGAAGATTAAGATATCATCTACGAAGACAACCACAAATTTGTTGAGGAATTCTCTGAACACCCTGCTCATCAGGTCTATGAAATAAGCGGGTGCGTTTGTCAAGCCGAAAGGCATGACAAGCCACTCGAAGAAACCGTCTGGGGTTCTGAACGCTGTATTATCAATGCTGTCTTCAGCTACTCTTAGCTGATGGAACCCAGTTGCCAGATCAAGTTGGGAGAAGACCGTCGCACCTACAAGCTGATCAAACAAATCGTCGATTCGGGGAAGACGGTTCCTATTTTTCTTGGTCAATTTGTTTAACTCCCTATAGTCGACGCAAAGGCGAAGCGAACCGTCTGCTTTGGTTGCGAACACCACTGGAGCACCCCATTTTGAAATGCTCCGTCTAATGAACCCCTTTTCGAGAAGTTCTTTAACCTGCTTACTGAGCTCCTTTCTCTCCCTTGGAGCCATGTGTCTGACAGGTAAAGCTACAGGCTTTTCGTTATCCACAAGATATATGCGGAAGTCTATTTCCCGCCTCGGAGGTAAGCCTTTCACTTCCTCAAAGACATCCGGATATTCCCGGACTACTCTAACTGATTGCAAATTCTCATCAGAAGCATCATGCGACTCTAGATAACTAAGCATAACAGCATTCAAGGGATTACAAGAAATTTCTAGAGTGTTACCAAGCCGAGTCATGAGTCTAACTACTCTTTTCTCACAGTCAAGAATGGCACTATTACTGGATAACCTGTCCATGCCTAAGATCAAACCATATCCCGAGAAGCCCAAAACAAAAGCACTACAACTAAACTCAACACTGAGAATAGAGATTTTCAAACCCAAACAAACCATTGACAAGTAAGCGGAGCTCCCAACTGGATTTGAAACTACTAAGGGATCTTCTACCATACTAGTGTCTAGATGCAGAGATTCTACTAAGGCAGATGAAATAAAAGAGTGTGATGCGCCAGAGTCAAAAAGTGTACGAACTGGATGATCATAAAGATAGACTACACTTTCTACAGAAATATTACTACCTCGTTCCTGCTGAGGTGCCACTAGCGCATGAACCTGTCCCCCTGAAGTGGATCCGGCTTTCTGTCCCTGCCCTTTCTTCTTTGGGCAGTCCTTAGCTTCGTGTCCAGTTTCTCCACAATGGAAGCAACCACCTATCTTCGCCTTCCTTTTCCGGCAGTCTTTTGATATATGGCCCACAATGCCACAGAAATTGCACCTTCTCTTCTCACGGGGCTTATTGTTCTTCCCTCCTTTCTTGAAGTCTGTTTTCTTTGCTTGTAGACCTTCTTTCTTCTCTTCACCCTTAGTTTCTTTCTTGCCGTGGTCTTCCTCGTGCAACGCCATGTCCACCAGGCTTTCATAAGTCGCACCCGTGGATACATGGGTCATGGCCAGGCTGTGTAGAGGCTCATTCAAACCCTTGACGAAGCGAAGTGCCTTCTTGTGTTGGGTGTTTACTAAGTCTTGCCCAAATCTGGCCAACTGATTAACATATTCCCTGATCGTTATGCTTCCCTGTTTCAGAGTTAGAAACTTTTCCATTTGCAGGCTTCTTTCGGCTTGGGAGAGGAATTTCATCTCAAACCTTGTCCTGAAGTCTTCCCATGTTTCCACCGCCCTCTGAGCATTAGTAACTTCCCACCAATAGGAAGCTTCATCCTTAAGGAACCATACCGCAAGTTGTATCTTTTGCCTGTCATCCACTCCAAAGATGACAAACAAATCCTCAGTATCCTTTAACCAGTTTCTTGCTTCAACAAAAGATTCTGTCCCATAAAAGTCTTTTCCACCCATAGCCTTGAAGTCTCTACATGTTTTTGCGAAGGCATTTCCACGAGGAGGCGGAGGAGGAGGAGGAACCGCAGCCACTGGAGGAGGGATGTCTGTTGAGCCCGCGCCATTGGCCCTTGCTTCTAGGTACCTCCTAAACTAGTCGGGAATCGGTACTCCTTCTGGAAGGTTAAGGTCTCCAGACATGCTGAAACAGAAAGGGAAAAATTCAAAACGAAGGATAGATAAGGCACATGGCTTTGGGGAATTTTGTCTTTTTATTAATATAACACTTTTTCTAAAAAAAAATGCTTCTTTAAACTTTCTTTTTGAAAACAATTTTCAAAAACTTTTATCTTGTCTGGTAAGCCTATGCTCTGATACCAAGTGAAACACCCCACCTCCATTAAGGTCACTCACAAAGGGAATGCCTTAACTTTGGTGGAGGTTTATAAGTAAAAGCCACAGATGAACTCAAGACAGATATAATTACACATATTTTAAAACAGCGGAAACCAAACAAACTTTTATTTCATCAATACGTGTATCAAACAAAGATTTCCACAATTGTCTCAAAATACTTTCAACATTACACCCTTATAACTGCCTTGATTATTAAAGAAGCATGAAAACATAAATAAAGTGACAAAAATCCCCATAGTGATATCCAAAGCCATTATCCGAGCAAGAAAGATCCAAATCATACATCTACGTTCTTGGTGCTTGTAAAGAGCCTGACTGAGTTGAGCTGTTTCCTCCCTGTGGACCTGGAGGGGGGGGGGGGAACGAAAGAAAAGAAGACGAAAAGAAAACAGGGTCAGACATAAAGCCTGAGTAAATCTAGTAACTCTTCAACATGTGAATAAGAAAAGGATATGATGGATATAAACTAAAAATAGGAAAGTGTCACAGGCTAAGGAAATGTCGAATGTACTATCACACCCATACTATATCTCTGCACATACTCGAGTTTAATTCTAACTGGCACCCCATGGTGAGGGTGAAGTGATCCCCATTCTTATTAAAGATCGGCTCCTACTCGCGTTAACATGTGTCATACGGCCCCCAAGAATTGTAGATACCTATGCTGGTCCCACCAGGGGGTGTATCAAGACCCATGGTGGCGGCCCCGACACAAGACTAGAAGACATAGGTTATACTACTGGTGTCCCCAGTGCCCTGGTTGTCTGCTCCGGAGTGTGTGCACGCCCGCACCCCGTTAGACCTGCACTGTGCACCCACCGCTGTCGTTTGACCGCTTAAAATCATCCCAGTAATTGTGCCCCACCCTGCCTAGTTTCAGGGTACCGTTGATACCCAACTTTGGGTTACTGCTGAAACGGGTCCCTCGTTACCAGGATTTTCTAGTCAAACATGTTAAGTGGTTAAGTGTCTGTATTTACCTAACCCCACCCATCAATTCTTGTTAACATGTTGAATTTGGTTAAGTGTTATGGTTGACTTAACCCTACCATCTGTCCTTAGCCTCTTAGGAGCACCAGACCACTCACATTAGACAGGTATTGCTACGGTTACTGGATATGCCGGTCGGTTCCGGGCAGGTTTACACCGTAGCTCAGTCTAACCTCGGGTCCTTATTGGGATCAATGCTTAACCACCCACATTGGATATGTATTGTTGTGACTACTGGACAGCCGGGCGGGTCCGGGCAGGTTTACATCACAACTCAATCCAACCTCGGGTTAAGCATATCGTGTTTTCTAAATTTTACATATTTTATTACTTTTCAACTACATGTAAATGTCATATCTTTTATTTTTGGGTATTTCAATTCATACCGCTTATGTGTCATAATCATTGGCATGTGCCAAACATGCCAACGTATATTTTCATATTTTACACCCAACGTTATTACCCCCATTTGTTCGCAACGTTATAACATGTGTTGGGCTTGTCACAATTCAGCCCAACTTTATAAACGTGAGGAAAAGGGGAAATCATGAACATGTAATACATAAAGGTGTGTGGCACATGAACTTGCAATTTGGCGATTTAACTAACATATAACATGGGTCATGTGAACTTGCATTCGAATCAAAGTATGACTAAGTAGGTGACATATGAAATGGCATAGTTTTAGGAAAATACAAACTTGTGTTTAAACATGTTAACTTGGCATAATATCGACCACAAAACTAGCATGTTATATATTCATCGAAATGTACAATTTTTACATCTAATCATATAGCCTATTTCAATATGAACTTGCATAGTTTATGAAACCCAAACGATGTTTGACATAGAACCAATTATATTTTGCAGACTTACATAGTTTATGAAACATAGATCCAATTATACTTGCAAACATAGATCTAATTATACTTGCCAATAAACATAAGGATGATATCATAGGTTTTGGGTCATGTAGGCATAAAAGGTTTATAACATGTTTACACAAATTCTAATTTAGACTAAGGGAATATACATAGTCCATGCCATCGACATATACAAAAAGGGATAAATTTCTAGTTTTTGCCACAAGCTTGCAAGTGCCATTGTTTTTCATGTACAATTGTTCAATAGGCTTGCATCAATTAATTTATGCCACAAACATCAATACACAAGTCATGATAGAACCATCACAATACACAAAGATTATAACAACATGATTCTATTTTTATTTACATCGAATCACATCACAGCCTTTATTCGTATTTTGAAAGGTCACTATACTTACAATGTGTGATGAATTCTTGTTTTCTGATTTCTGTTATTCTGATTTGGAGATGCTCTCCTTTGGGTAGCAAAGTTGCGTTGAATGATTTGATTAAGCTTTGATCTTCTTTTAATTTGTTTCGTCTCTTATGCTTGTTGGCTTGTCTCTAGGCTTTTTAATTGACGGCCATTCCTAGTTCCTCTCCAGCAGCATGACGGCTTTTGTATTCTAGTATTTGTGTGAATTTAGGGTTAGAATTGAGTTGTATTTATAGAATTTTAAATTGTTTTGAGCCGTCGATGAAGCTAGGGTGAATCCAGACCATCCGTCTCAAGAGAGGCCAATAAGAAAGAGACATGTAAGCCCTAGTTACTCAGTCAAGCATCAGAATTTGACCAGACCCTGACCAGGCCAGCCAGGACCTGACCAGCAGGTCTTTCTGACCTGGGCGCACTTGGCAAGTGCGCCAGGCCAAAATTGTACTGGCGCACTTCCCATGTGCGCCAGTTCAACTTTGTTCTGGCGCACTTCACAAGTGCGCCAGTGCATTCCGACCCGTTTTTCCGGTTTTTCTGCCCAACTTCATTCGTCCATATCTTCTTCATACGATATCCGTTTTACGCAAACTTGAACTCTATCTCAAGCAGAATTTCGAGACGAACACAATGGCGTAACCCATTTCCCTTGATTTCATCATTTATAATTAATTATACTTTAATTCGTGAAGCTTAACATTATAGAATTCACGGGGTGTTATATGTTATTTTATTTCTAGTGCCGAATAAAAATATATTTTACTCGTATAATTTCCCTATACATTCCTAATGTCTAATAAACTGTAATTTATTCATATGACCTTATTCCTGATGACAAATAGAAAGATGATTCCTATTTTCTTTTATTTGTATGCAAATATTCTTAACTTTAACACATAAAAGAAATAATCTTATTTGTATATGTTTCATGTATAACCTAACACATAAAAAATGTTTATTTTAAATTGCATACAAATTCTAATGTATGCATTCACAAATAAAGAGGACACTTTAACTTACCTACACATTCTAATGTATGTTGTGGCAATAAAATGATTCTTTATTAATCATACAATTTCTAATGTATGTTTTGCAAATAAGGATGATTCTTATATTTTGCATACACATTATATTTCAAATTAATGTATAAAAAGTGATATTTCCATTTTGTTGACAATCCTATTTTAACAAAATGAATATTTTTGTTGTAACACAAATCTATTTACCAAAAATGCTATTTGTGGTTTGACACAAACCTATTTAACAAAAATGCTATTGGTGTTTTAACTCTTTTATTTATCAAAAATGTGAATTTTGTTTTATTCCAAATCTAATTAACAAAAATGTAAATTTTGTTTTCAACCATCATATTTAACAAAATGTATTTTTTGTTTCAACTATTATATTTTAACAAAAATGATTATTTTTGTTCAATTAATATATTTGGCCAAAAATGTTCATTTTGACAAAAATGTGCATTTTTATTTAACTAATCTATTTTGACAAAAGGGAATATTTTGACAAAAATATATATTTTGATTCAACTAATCTATTTTGACAAAAGTGTATATTTTGACAAAAATATATGGTTTGATTCAACTGATCTATATTGACAAAAATGGATATTTTGACAAAATGTATATTTTGATTCAACTAATCTATTTCAACAAAATAATAAAGATAGTGACTTTGTTTTGTTGACAAATCTATTTTGACAAAACAATAAAAAGGATAACTTTGTTTTGTCGGCAATTCTAATTCAACAAAACAAATAAAAGTGACGTGTTTGTTTGTTTACATTTTTCTATTCAACCTAACAAATAAAAATGATAATTTTATTTGTTTACAATTTCTATTTAACAAAAGTGATATTATTTTTTTCACACAAATCTATTTAACAAAAATGTTTTTGTTTATTCTAACTCAATTCTAATTTACAAAAATGTAAATTTTGTTGTAACAATTATATTTTGACAAAAATGCCAATTTTGTTTTCCACCATTACATTTAGACAAAAGTGGCAAATTTGTTTTAACTATGATAATTTGACAAAAGTGACAAATTGGTTTTAACTTTGATAATTTGGCAAAAATTGATATTTTGTTTTAACTAATGTGTTTTGACAAAAATATATGTTTTTATTTTGACAAACATGTTTGACCAAAAATGTTTATTTTTATTTCAACTAACAAATTTTACAAAAATGTTTATTTTTGTTTCAACTAACAAATTTGACAAAAATGTTTATTTTGCTTCTACTAACTAATTTGACCAAAATGAATGTTTTTGTGTAAACTATACTATATTGACAAAAATGAATGTTTTTATTTAACTATTCTATATTGACAAAAATGAGTACTTTTGTTTTCAGCCTTTTTAATTAACAAAAATGTTTATTTTTGTTTAATCCTTTTTAATGAACAAAAATGTATTCATTCTTTCCAATGAACTGAAATGTCTCATTCATTCTAATGAACTAAAATGTGTCTTTTCGTTTAATCATAATTTTTTTATATAAAATAAACGTTTCATTCTTTCTAATGACAAATAACAGAATATTTTATTTGTATACATTTTTTTAATGTTAACTTAGCAAATTAAAATGATAATTTTATTTGTTAAGAATTTGTATTCAACATAACTAATAAATAAGGATAATTTATTTGTTACAATTTCTAATTTAACCTAATAAATAGAAATGATAAATTTATTTGTTAACAATTTCTAATTAAAAATGATATTTTGTTTATCTAAACTATTTTAACAAAAATGAGTATTTTGTCCAAATATTATAATTTTCCAAAATGATAATTCTAATTCATATTTGTCAAAAATGACAATTATAATTCAACTATTCAAATTTGTCAAAAACGACAATTATGATTCAACTATTCAAATTTGTCAAAAATGACAATTATGATTCAACTATTCAAAAATGACAATTAAGATTCAATTATTCAGATTTGTCAAAAATGACAATTAAAAATGTAAATATATTTGCATACAAATATCTATCCTTCACATAACAAATAAAAATGACTATTTTTATTTGTGAACAATCCAATTTTAAATTTGACAAATAAAAATCAATGTTTTTATTTGTGAACAATTCAATGTAAATTTTGACAAACTAACGAACAAAATGATAATTTTAATTTCAACTATCTTATTATAACAAACATGAATACACATAATTCAAATTAGAGGTTCATCGCAATCACAAAACAATCAACATTTCAATAGATATATATACAACACCAATATGAATTTTATATAGATTAAATATATAAATTTCATAATCAAATAAATAATTAATTTTATTTTAAAATTGAAATCTCATAGTGATCGTTTTTCAGAAATCGATCGTGTTTATTTCTAAATTTCTGTTTGCGTTCAAATTTGTTTGAATTTCCAAAGTGCTCCGTTTCAGATCTGGTCTGCTCCATGCTGTAGATCGTGGAAAGACGATTTTAACGCACCAAATTTCATCGAATTCTTAATTAATATGAACAAGTTATCGAAGTTCAAAGTTTAATTACATTTATAAGTTAATTAAATATATTATTAATCACAAATTACATATATTAAGTCATCTTCTTCCCGTATACCTCCTGTAACTGTGAACCCATACATTGTCTTCATCCAACCACCGTTGCACGAAGACCAAGGCCATCGGCCTTCCATCTAGAACCACCACGCCAAAGGTCATCACCCGAGCCAATGCCCCGAATGCCATGCCATGCGATCCCCCGTTTGGCCCTAAAATCGACTTCGAACGTGCCCAGTTTGAGGGAGAATCGCTCCTAGTCCACTCAACAAAATTTGATCATCCCCGTATAGAATTAAAGCTCGATGAAATCTCTTGAATTTCTGTTTTAATTTCATAAATTATTTTGGCTTGGATTTAAAGAGAAAGAAGGAGGAACGAGAGAGCTTTTCAGCCATTGAAGATAGAAGGGCGGTGGCTATAGTATACCGATTAGGGTTCGGCGTATTGGTGTATTTCAAGAGTATATATATATAGTATTTTCTATTATGTAATTAATTAATTCAAGAAAATAACTTGTTAAACCATCCAAACTCCAAACGAGGCACAACGACTATCGCTCGTAGATAAATACCCCTATTCCGGACACAATGAGCTAGGTCCCATCAGCCTATTTGGTAATATTAGACCACTTTTCTTTATTTTAAAGTATAAATCATTTAATTATTTAATTGATAGTGCATTTAAATTTACCGGGGCCACATACTGACTCTAAAAATTACAGAAAAATTATAACTAGCTATGTGTTGACGATACGATCCTAAAAAAACTAATTTTGTCGAATTTGGAGACCGTTTGAAAAATGATCATTTCCAAGTCGATCCAATTTGACTGAAATTGACAAAACACGTTTTCTTTTGCCACGCTCACATATTAATTCCAAAAATTATGGAAATTGGAATCTAGCAATAATTTGACATTTCGGTTCCAACAAAAGTGGTTTCATCGAAAACGGAGGTCGTTTGGAAAACGGCTATTTTTAAGCGCTATATATTATATTAAAATACATATAAATTCTACAGCGACTTTTCTAAATTTTAAACTGGACATAACTTTTGATTCCCGCTATGAAATTTAGATTTTTCGGATTCGTTGGAAAGATGTTTTTAAATAGGTTTAAATATTTTTGGTTTCACTAAAGTCCGATTTAATTTGCATCCTGTACAGTCAGTCAAAGTTTGAATTCAAATTTTCAAACTGCCCCACTATTTCTAACTTCTTTTATAATTAAAATAAATATATTCGTTCTAACTTCGATTTAAATAAAATTTTAATCGTTATTATTTAAATAAATCATTTCCAATATTTAAAATCCATTAAAATATCTAAAATATTTTTTTTTAATTGGTTCCAAAATTCCGGGTTGTTACAATTACTATGAAAATATTGTAAATAAAAGCATCGTTAGGGATTATTTTCTAACGTTAAAATAATTCAAATTTTAAATTTGGTTTAATTTGATAGCTCAATTTTGAAATACTAAAAGTCATAGCGCACCAATAAACCAAAGTAATATAAAAATCCAACCAACCAATTAACTCAAACTAAACCATACAGACCAAAGTTAATTGGTTCGATTGTTCTATTTGGTTTCAATTAATAAGTGCTCACACCTAGATGGTGCACTATTTTCTACAGTAAACTAGTAATTAAAGATTGGATTAGAAAACAGTTCAGCTACAATAAAATCTACATATAACTAGAAAATGAGCAAAGGTTGCACACCATTGGTCATGACTTTTATCCAAAGAAATCAGGGACATACTAAAAGAAAATGATCCTTCATATGGTCAACCAAGATCAAATTTCGTTAAGCAATAATCTTACTAGGAAAATTCTGTTAACATCCAGATTATTGCCTTTCAATTGGAAGTTGCATTTACAAAAATGACAACAGTCTAATCTTCTTCTAGATTATAATAATTGTATATTAACTAACTTGTTTGGTTAAAGGAGAATTCTTTATTTCAGTTGTATAACTTACCACGTGAATTATTTTCCAGCGATTAAAATCGAATTATTCGAGTATTAGTTGTCATATGTCACTTAGCAAGCAGTATGACATTTTGGTTAAATTTATTGCTTACTAGTTTGGATAACATACAATTTTACTATATTAAGCGTCCACTAGTTGTGATCTTTATTTATAACAATTCCCTCGTAAAAGCTATATCACACTGGGCATATGGAGTTTGGTAATGGCCAAAATTCCAATATCGTCCATAACTATATAGTCCAAAAACAAAGTCTTTGGTTCAACAATGATTATTATTTATCAAAATTTTATGGTTGAGACTTTGACTTTGAGGTGACTAAGATACTAGCCTCATATAACTAAGGTGACAGATCATCTCTTGAATTGTGCCCCACTTCCAATACTTCCATATGACCAAACTAGAGTTAGTCCTTGGATATTTTGCTTTGATATGAGTAATAACCGAAGTGTATCTTTCATACTGAAGATTGACAATATTCTGAAGCGAGATAACTTTGTACATGTGTCACATCATTGTTTAACATACCTCATTATTGGTAAAAAATATTCATGATATTTAATTGGATAAGTTAGGTAAGAATAATATAGTTAGATGTTGAGTTGAGTTTTGTACATATAAATAATTAATGAGTTGGTCTTAGGACTAAATGACTTGAATTAAACATAAAGGGGCATATATGAAGGGAAAAGTGGAAAACACTTGGCCTCATATATATGTAAGCACATTTCCCACCCTTTGTTCACTTTATCTTCATTCCTAAAACTCTAAGAGAATACACATAAAGGCTGGCCATTAAAGGGAAATAGAAGGAGAAGAAAAATAGAGTAAATCTTAAGAAGATTCAAGCTTTAGATTAATCAACATCAAATCTCAACACAAATCAAGGTGAATAATAATTTCTAAACACATATTTAATTCGGTTATAATGAATATCTGAATAGTCTGATTTTCTTCATGGTTGTTTTCATATTTATATGTATGTTAATGTGTTGTTTAGATAGAGCAATATTTGAATGGCTTAAAACATGACTCTCATGTAATTTGAGTAGGTTTTAGGGGAAAACCTGCATTTAAACATATTCAATTGACTTGAAACTTTTATAGGATGTTCATAATATGTTTTGAGAGATGGGTTTTAAATTTCATAATTTCTTAGCTTGTATGAATTTCTATAAATTTTATAGGTTTAAATACAAGCTAATTATGGGAAAAATTAATTAAGGAGTTTAAATAGTGAATTTGGATTTTGTAGTTTTTATGAATAATAGAGAAGAGTATATTCATAAATCTATGAATCTATGGGATTTTTCCCACGCATGGCTCAATTGATATGAATTTCCTAATTTGGCTAGATTTCGAATAATTAATGTGTTAAATAAGATAATTAACATTATTATATTGTTTCCTTTGTTATGGAAGTACAATTCTAAGCAACTAATTTCGGTCTGTCAATTTTTTGTATAAACTAATTAGATTTCAATAAATATGTCGGAGTTGTGAAAAGTATGTTTTTATAAAGGAACAAATCAGTTTTCTTTATAATTATTGTCAGTGCCGCCGCCCTATTTAAAAGCTGCCTTCGCATCGTGGGGAACGGTCGGAAGCACCTTTTGCTTCCTTCCTTAAGATTTGAATGTTTTTAATGTCACATGTTGTCATATGAAGTATTCGAGCATCCACCTTTGCTTGTTGGCTTCTGTCTCCGTTTAGGGTTGTTGGCTTGAGTAGGTGTTAACTCCAACTGAGCCTATCACATTTGCATATGAGCTTTTTTCGTTATGTTGAGTCGATAGGGCTATTTTTGGCAGTATAATATAGGCGCTGCTGCCTCTCTTATTTCAAAGGATATGAGACTTCAGCCTCCGTAATAACCTGCCATTTCAAACAACATAACTTGATCAAAATGATAGATAATCATTAGGATAAAACAAAATTGATTACAGGGCATAGACACAGAAATAAAATACAACTCAAAATCTTAACAGCGGAAACATTTAAACACATAAAAAGATAATTTACAAATTTATTTTCTTTAGTTAAAAATTGCGTAACTAAACTAAAATAATGAATTAACTAGAAATAAATCAAGTCTCCACTAAGTCATTGTCTCTAGCAAAGTAATCCTCAACTGCAATACTTATGGTTGACCCGAGCATAATGAAAAACATAACACTCGAATCAGAACTTACATCCTCATATAAATCAATAAATCAAAATGCATAATAACTTAAGAGATGTCACAGGTTTTTCTATTTCCCAAGGATCCATTAAACTCTTTATATATAATTGTATACACTGTGGTAGATAATTTCTATCAGTAAAATAAATAAATATTGAAATAGCATTAAGACTTTACACTGATCCCACTTAAATCATTTTTAAAGCAATGTAATCTATGTAGGTTCTCTAACACAACCAATTACTTCTAGTGAGTCCCTTTTAGGTCTAATATTAAACTAGAGTCGTAATGAATTCCTATAAGGGTAAATAATACAAGGTACGTAAGGCATTGCCCAAGATAGGATTATATCAATTTACCTTTTCTATTTGGTCGTAACTCATACATGGCCAACCGCTTCAAATACCCATAATCAAATCAAGGTGCATCAATCGAATCACAAGTCAAGCGAGTAAGGAGCATCCGTTAGAAGTAGCTAACCTCATTGGCCAGACTTAGGCTTCTGCTTTAGTCATTTTAATTATGACATAAGTGTCAATGCTATTTATCATCGTTCTCTTCGTTTATTCCAATGAATGTTCACCAAACCAACCACTTGAAACATCCTCCATGTACATTGTTGTTAAAGCGGTTCTAGTATTAAGAGAAAATATGCCAATATCCAGCTTCGGTCTCTTTAACAACCAATCACCATTTTACACACCATTGTCATTTCATATTAAATTAAAACATTATATTTTATGTCATGAATCAATTTAGTTCAAATCCTGATTGCACATTATCGTTTTCTCAAATCGATTCATTACTAAATAAAAAATCCAGTTTCATAATTTCATACCATAAATCAGTTCATTATCGAAATTAAAATTTCGACTTTAGACTTTCATGTCAAAATTACTATTATCCAATGAAATCTTTCTATTCACACAGTTTGGGCTCAACAACTTTTATTAGAAATAAAATTTAAATTCAAAACAGTTTGTATATATAATAGTTAAATTTAAAATATAATAGTTTTGTATATTGTAACATCTTGGATTTTTAGTGATTTAATAAATAAATAATTTAATTATTTTAATATAGTGGTTTGATAATTTAAATGGTTTGAATTCAAATATTTTGAAAATTTAATTAATATCAATAATGGGATAATATAATTAATTTCCGAAATAGTTGGAAATAGCTGAATTGGCAATATTGTGTGAATTGGATAATCTAAGAAATTTAATTGAGTTATAATTGAATCCTAATAAAAATTATATTATTTAAATGACAGTCGAACATAGTTTTTTTAATATAAATTATTATCAAGCTCGTAACGTTGCGACAGTTCATAATATTACAATTTGAACTTCAACTGAGTATACAGAATTCGTTATAAGTCGGATTTCCTTGAAACAAGAAACGTTTGAATCTATTAAATTATATTTTTCTAATGGAAGTGAGAAATCGAGATTTTGTTTTATGGATTGCCAGTTATGTCCAAATCAAATTTCGAAATAGTCGCTATGGAATCATTTATAAGCCATAATGATTTATGAAATATAATAATTCACTAGTTTTGAATTTGGATAAGACTTTAAAGACATATTTTCAGTTTAGTTTACAGAATTTTTTTGAAAATTTTATTTTGGAAAATAAACAGCCCTTTGTTTGAAGTATTTTATGTCCTATATCAGGGCTTTAGAAATTTCACAGAATGAGCTATCTTGTCTATTTTATTATACTTTTGGGATCGTGATTCATTGCTCGACACAATGATATTTTTATCTTTGTTGGTAACGGTCCGTAAACGAATGGAATTTTATGTAAGGAGTACCATTAATGAATGCCTATTTAACATTTACAAACACATATTGTAATGATACAGATTTCGCTCGGACCTAATCGATCGCTAAATCGACTAAGACCGTTCGAATCCCGTGTAATGCTAACTTTGGGCATACAACACATCAGAACAAATAACAGAAATCTTTTATTAATATCATAATAATGCTACATCAGAGTACAGAATATATCAGAGTACATCGATAAATAGTAATACAGTGGAAGATTAATTTACAATAAATTCAATACAACGCAGCAGAAGACTATCAATACTCTGGACACAGCTTTAAGCTTCAATCTAGAATCCTGCTCAATAAATAAATATCTGCAAAACAAACCACTCGACTGCCCATGTGGAAAATAGGGGCACCCGAGTTTGCAAGTGAAACAAACTATGAGTCATATGGGAAATCTTACTTAACTTATTTAATAATAATAAGGCTAATCACAGGACCACGCCGCTAACGCGGAACAGGTGTACTCCATTGGATTGCCAGTGCATAGAATAAAGTAAATCTTTTAAAACAATGCGATGCTTTTTAGAAAAATGAAATCATTATAAGACTCAAGTCCCATCACACAATGCAACGCAAACCGGAGGACAGAGTTTTACCTTATAATGATCAAACATGCTTGATGTAACGACCCGACGATTTTCGGTCCCGAAAATTGACATAAATACGATTATCGTATCCGATGCCGACCTTCCAAGCACTGAAAGCACAGGAACGTTATTAGAAAGAAATTAGAGGATGAGAAAAGGAAGAAATAAATATTAGAATAGAAGAAAGAAGAAGAACATTACATTAGAATCTCACAGCGGAACGAATAAAATATAATATCAAATCTCTTTATGCAAAAGAATTGTATATACATACTAATCATCAGAGTACAACATATAACTATCACAGTGGAAAATAACTTTATACAACTAACGGTGAAGCCTCCTGCTTCCAGCTCTTGAAACTCCAAGCGAAACCTAACCTGGAAATATACTCGGTCTGACCCAAGCACATTTGAAGCAAAGCAAAATTCACTGGGTCAGTCTGGAATACTTTCAGTGATAAATTCACAGCACAAACAATCTTGTTTAACTTCGGAAAATCCTTTTGAAATAAAAGGATAATAGTAAGACCAATCCACACATAAACAAGGACGGTTTTAACCTTACTATAACCCAAAACGTTTTTGAAATAATAACTGGTTCTGATATTATAATAGTGTCTAAATACAAATAAATACAATCTAGCGGAACGCTTGCATCTCATGCTCCACATATATAGTATACAATCAACACCGCGGACGCATATTGGAGATGGGATTCCGATTATGATAGGGTATGGAACCACCTGCCGATAGTGTATTTCTAGAGGCGAATACACTAGGTTCAACAAGAATGTCTTGCAACCCGGCCCACACATGACCGAACACTCATTTCGCTTGAGTGTATTGAATGTATATCACCAATGGTTGGGATCAGCAACTGTTTCCCGAAAAGGGACAGCATCGAAAGATTAAAGAAGCAAAAGGAATTTCTCTAGATAGGCGATTATACACCCTAATGGGAGCGACCCACATAGCCATGCTGTCTGCCCGATTTTTTTCATTTCCCCGTTGATGAGGCTTGAGGCTATAATTTTCCTTTATAACATCTGGTCATCATTCACATTGAATGCCACATTGTCAGATCTGTCAAATCACTAATTGACGTCCACAAAAATTATTCTGGTCGTTAAGCTAAGGGAGGTGCCCCTCTCCGCCACTAACAGAAATACGTTTGTGAAAATCAACTTACGTGACCCTTAATAAATACTCTGTCAGACATTCATCCATACAAGTCATCTAAGAACAGGATGAACCGAAGTCACCCTCCTACTGCATCCAATATAGGAATAACCTGTGGCTCAGTAGTGATAAGTCCTTGCAAATTCTTACGTTTCAACCACGACAGAATCACAAATCAAATAACTCTGGTTGCAAGCCAGAGATAAGTAGTCCTCCCGCTTATGAAGATCCATGGTCTTCAATTGCTCCATCTTCAATTACCATCTTCACGTATTTATTGGTTCGGAATGGTTTTCGAATATAAATTCGATCCCGGTCTTTTCGTACCAACAATCCTATTAGTTAGTTTTGATAGTCGGTGATTTAACTATCAAAGAAAAATCGTGTAAATAAAATGATTTCACTAATTCAGTATTTGGCATTACTTAGCCTATTTAAAAATAATTAAAAATTGGTTAATCAACTTTTAATTCTTCCAATATATTTTAAAACATTATATTTATTCTTAATTATTATAACCAAGGCTATTTTATATGTTTTAGAACATGAATATATATACCTAACTTTCCATTTCTATTACCATTGGAAATATCATTATATTCTTCAAAAAACCCTTTTTCCACACTTTCTTAACTTCTGGCATCACGATATATACTTATATATATAATACTTAATGGTATAAACCAATTACCAATTCTGATATGACAAATCAAATGTCAAATTTATATAATTTAAAATCAAATATTCTTATTTACCTTGTTTCTAACATTTATATTCAAAACTCTTGTACTCATGTTCAATATTCCTCGTATGGAATAGTTAACCAATCACAACACCTCTCATTAAAAACTAATACCATTCCTCGATAATAGTGAAGCCGTTCAACTTGAGGTATTTTATTTACCTCTCAGACCTTGATCAACATTGACCTTATCTCAGAATAAATAATAGTTTGTCACTTAACCACATATATTAAAATCTCATTTACTACCATGATTTCCAATCTGGTTTTATAAACCGTTTCTTATATTTGAAATCCTCTCTCCAATAAAATCTCTTTATTTAATTCGTTTGACTAAGTAAACATTCACTAAAACACCACTCTTAATCTAAACATAATTTCACTTATAACTTTCGGATTTTTAATAAAAATCCCACATTAAATAATCTGCTTCCATATATTCGGGCATTCTTATAATAACTTTTATCTTGGATATTATAACTAAAATCCGCTTACCACCTATTTTAAAATAAAACCTTTTTAACTGGGATTTCATTTCAAAAATCCTTTTACTAATATTTAAAACAAAACAATTGTATGTATTTTTCTTTCCGTTTGGAATCCTTATTTCAATTCTTTATATTTTTATTTTAAAGTCATCGTTTTGGTTTATAAACCTCATTTTTAAAATTTGTTTGTATTTCTTCCAAATCACCTATACTAATCCGTTTACCATCCTATAACAACTTAGCTTGGATTTAATTCTAAATCAATTACCATATTCCAGTCTATTACTAATCTATTTATCATCTCCCCTTAATCATTTCATTTCAGTTGAATACACCCTACTTAATTTAGCAATTAAGTAAAATCATGTTTAAATTCCCATATTCACTTACCAATTCCACATACCAATCTCGTTTGAAACTTGGATTTATAAATCTCTTTATACACTCTTATTCCCCCTTTTATCAAACCTTATTGTCAATTAATCACTTGTTAATTGAATTCCCATTTATCAATCTTGTTTGAAAACCTGGATTATAAATCCCTTTTATAAAATTCTTATTTGATTTTGATCGAACTTATCGACGCTTAACCACTTCTTAATCAAATACCAATTAAAAGTCATCGCTTAAATTATTATTTGGTAAAATAATAATTAACTTTAATATTAACTATATTAAAAATAGTTAACTTTGTTATTAACTAAAGATAGGATCATTATCATTTTTAAAGGCTTATTAAATAATAATTAACTTTACTAACGAATTCGATAATTGATTTAGATTATATTTAATCGAAGATTAACTAACATTTAACATCCTTCGTTAAATTTAACGAATATCAAATCAACTCCATTATCAATTTCAATTAAAAAGTGTTGATTTTGCCAACTGTGCATATCAATTATCTATTAACTGATTTTCATGACCATTTCCCCTTTTAAATTAATTAAATAACTTAATTAATTTAAAAACACTATTTAATTATTTTAAATACAATTATTCTATTTTACTAACCTCATAGGTATATTTTCTGGCTTTCTGCTTTTAGCACTTGTATAAACCATTTAAATAATTTCCTTTATGAACTCGATCAAAATATTTATTTAAAAATTCCTAATTTAATTATTAAGTTATAAAATAAATTTATAACTTTAAAACTACGTCTATTCACCAGACGGTAGAATGACGTTTAAAAACAATACATTTTAGGCCATTCACTGCCAACCACTCAATCGACACTGTCGATGGATTTTAAACACAACAATGATGAATATCCATTCAATCACTATTATTCAAACAGGTTTTAATACCATTCAAGGTGAACAATTCATATATATGAATAACATGCACAACAGATAACATACAATTTATTTGAGGAATCTGGTTGGATCCCTCCAACCAGTCCTTCCCTTATCACAGATAACATTTGATAATAATTAATGAATTAAATTTCAATAATAAAATAACGAAATATAAATAACGACAACCAATCAAACAATAAATAACCAATTTAGCATCCATAGCATCCAATCAACCAATTTATAATGTTAATAGTAAATTATATTTTTGTTCTATGAATTTAACACATCATAGGATTCCTGAAGGTGTGAGAAGTAACTCACCAGTTTTATTTCGGTTGACGGTCGACATGTTTGTCCTCTTTTAATTTTAAACGGACGTTTAAAATTAATTGAAATTTCAAACAGCCCCAATCAGTTTCCAGTCAGCACCATCGTCTAGGCCTCGTCCCTGTGATCCCAACGGATCCTGTTTCATGTGATTTCGATATAGTATGGATAACTTATGGCCAATATACAATTTTAACATATTTTATAAATTATATTATAATTAATAAATAATTAATTAAACAAATTTTTACCTTAATTTCAGTTAATCCTTGCCACGTCACCCCTTAACCGTTCATTCACTATTCACACACGCGTTTTCTCGCGTTCATTAGCCTGGAAACCGATATCTCTTTCTTCATCATCATCGAACCCAACAGTGCCACCCTAACTCCTTGTCGCGCCGCGCATACCATCGCCTGGACCATCACCGGCCCATCCACCGTCATTGCCCTTCGACGCAGCGCCGTAGCAACCAGTCTCTGCCGCCAAAGCCTCCTCCTCCGCCTGATTTTCCAACTCGAACCGAAATCGCTCTTATCCTATTTTTTCTCACCACCGACCCCTAGAAACCACTGGACCACTGCCGAATTGATCGCAGTCCACCACCGCTCCATCGCCCTTGAGAAACCACCACCTAATAACACCTGTAGCCACCGAAAAACTAGCAAATCCGATCACAGCTTTCAAAAACACTCGAAATCTGAGCATCTCCGTTCATCTTACTGAAACTCCGACCATCGGAAACCGTAGGACTTGAGGCCACTACCAAATTAAAGCTCTGTCTTCCCTCTTTCATTCGGCTCAGACCCCCTACCTGAAACTCCTCCAGCGTCGAGCAACTAGGCAAAAACCGAAACTCGGATCTGGATTTTGTTCGTCGATTCCAGCCACCTCAGGCCATGATAGGTCCCCAAATTTTTACACAAGGTAGATATAAACCCGATCTACAGATTTCCTTCGCCGATACTTGCTAGATTTGAAGATATAAATTAATTTAGTTTTAGGGGCTAAACTGCAAAACCGAAGGCGATGGACGGGAAATGGTTGGAATTTCTGGTTTGGGGGCTGATGTTAGATGGTATATATAAGAGAAAAATAATATATTTTATCATGACGTGACTAGCGATATTTTTCTTCGTATTTATTGCAAATTTGAACGTTGTTTATTCGCTTCTGTGATCACATACAAACCCCATTCGTGATGCGAATGGACGTCATGGTATAATTGTTTCGTCGAATTCCGAGTCCATTTGCTCAAATGCCGCTCGTTCACTTCCAAATGGTCGTTTTATTTGCATTTTATTTTGCCATGCTCACAGAATAACTCCGATTTACGTGCAAATTGAAATCTAGCAATAATTTGCTGTTACGGTCTCAACAAAATTTGTTTCATCGAAAATGGAGGTTATTTGAATAATGATCCTTTTGAAAGGTCCATTTTAAATTAAATTAAACAAATTTTGAAATACCTCAATATAATATAAATAAAATATCCGCCATACACAAACAGAATTTCATACACTACCAAAACAAAATATCACGGGTTGAATTCCAAGCCAAATCGATATTATAAATATTTAAAAACCCTTTATTTAATATAAATAAACCTCCATAATATATAAAGAAATTTCATAGCGACTATTTTAAAATTTGATTTGGACATAAAACAAAATCTACATTATGAAAACTGGATTTTTCTCTTTTATTAGAAAAATATTATCCAATAGATTCGGACGTTTCTTGTTTCGAGGAAATCCGACTCATATTAGATCCTGTACAACCATTTAAAGTTCAAAACGCCATATTACGAACTACCACGCCGCATTAACTCGTTTTATAATATAATTATAAATTATATATATTAAACCGTTGTTTTATAACGAAATCGTTATTATCATTTCAATATAAACCATTTTATATCGCTCGATCACACCATATTTCAAATTCGACATTTTTCCAAATATTTTGGAATTAAAATATTATTATATTATCAATATAAATAAATATTCAAAATCCAATGGTTAAAATCAATTATTTAAATTCAAATCAATAATTTAAATAAAATAATTCGAATAATTGGCCAGAAAATACGGGCCGTTACACTTGATACGTGTAAAACATTATTTAATATTATTATTAGTGTCCAATCAGTTTAAAAATTACTTTCAAAGTAAATGTATCAATCCTAGACAACATAGCTACCATATACTATGTCACCATATATAGGTTTACAATCAAATATGTAATGTCATATTGGAAATTGGGTTTCTATCATGAGTAAAGGCTAGGGATGATCTCCTTACCGATTCAAGACATTCTAGCAAATGTCTCAGGATCCCCCGTAGTGAACCTTTGGATCCTGCAGGGCTGGTCCACAAATATACCTTAGTGGATTGGCAATTCTTAAACACACGTTTCCTAGCCCTATTGGACCTATCATTTGGCCAGTAGCGACCAATAAATCGAGGCCTCGCAAACTATCACCTACATAAGTAAAAATTTCTGGGCTCCGTACCATGACACAACTTCTAGCTAGAAAGAAACGAGTGCACTCCCTGCGTTCCCTTATCTGGTTTTTGACTCTTACCGGGGTGTGAGGCTCGTGAAGCAACGCTATATACAAAGCTATGCCTAAATAAAGTTGTGCTTTGATCATCAACCACAAGGCTTTGCTTTCAACAAAAGCCTTGATCATTTGCATCTTGGCATGCCACATTGACAATCCACGCCATGTGACTGATAACTGTCAATATATAACCTCTAAGCTCGTACGTCTCAGAGAAGGGTGTTAATCAAGAGAATAAATTCTCTGCCACCAAATAGATATATATTAAATAGAAATAAATTCACACAGAACGAAATTCAATGTCTGACACACATCCATTTACAAGTTCGTTCCGGGTCTGAACGAAACCGAAGACACCATATTCCTCGTACCGTATGTCCAATACGGAAGAGAGGTTCTTGCTTATCCAGACAATCAACAAGTACGTCCGGACAACTACCACTTTAACCCTTTACTGGGAGCTAAATGCAGGGCATCAGTAGTCGTCTATTCGATGTGAAGATCGCCGGTCTTCAAACACCGTCTTCAATATCTTCAATTTAAATCGTCGTATAATTATTTGAAATGAGACTGAACTTGGTCTTTTCAAATAATTCTCGAATATATATACTTTAAATCATTTCATATCATTAATATTGTTTTATAGCGATCTATCACTATTTTTATTTGTATAAAAATAGTTCAATTTAATTTAACAACGCTTCAGGTCACTACGCAGCCCTGGCGCTGTTTTTACCCAAATTTGATTTACACATTTCTCAAAATCTAATCATTGGATTTTAACAAAATTAATATCGTTGGAAAGAACTTCCCAAAGCGGACCTAACGATTCCAGTTTTGGGAAAATCCGACGGCCGGATCTTTCGGTATAACCGTTTAAAGTTACGATTTCGAAATGCAAACTACCGCGCGCGATTCGTTTAATTTGTATTTATATATATATATAAATAAATAAATAAATATATATATATATAAATATAAATCGTTCGATTATTTCACTGACATGTTTAAAGTGATGTTTTCAACAAAATGAAATATATCCTAACATATAAATATTTTTAATGTTTCAACAAATTTTTCTAAATATGACTCTTTTTTATTATAATGAATCAACATATTAAAAATATCATATTTAATGTTTCAACTAATTTGACCATTCCTATATTCACATATATACAATAAAAAGAAGAATTTTATTGTCTACATAATTTTTACATTAACATGTTACAAAAAAATATTTCATTGTTTATCAAATTCTAACATCAACCTATTAAAATAAAAAGAAGATTTTATTGTTTACACATCCTATGATAAAAAGAATATTTTATATTCTGCACTTCCTATGTTTAACATGACAAATAAAAAGAATATTTTTATTTACATAACAATTTCTATGTTTCTAATGGCAAATAAAAAGAATGTTTTATTTACATAACATTTTCTATGTTCTCTAATGACATATAAAAAGGATATTTTATTTGCATAACATTTTCTATGTTCTCTAATGACAAATAAAAAGAGATTTTGTCTGCATACAAATTTCTATATTTCTAATGACAAATAAAAAGAAGTATTTATTTGTCTGCATGTTTTCCACATTGCGTATGACAAATAAAAAGAAGTATTTATTTTCATAACATGTTTTACATTTCTAATGTATAAATAAAAAGAGTATTTATTTGTCATAACGTTTTCTACATTTCTAATATCAAATAAAAAGAAGTATTTATTTTGCATAACATGTTCTACATTTCTAATGTCAAATAAAAAGAAATATTTATTTGCATAACATGTTCTATATTTCTAATGACAAAGTAAAATGAGAATTTATTTTCATAACATGTTTTACATTTCTAATGTGTAAATAAAAAGAGTATTTATTCGTCATAACATTTTGTAACGACCCGCATTCCACGCATCGGAGGATCATAGAATATTTATTTCATTATCATATGAAGTCGTATAGTCGTGTTACTTTGGGGAATGACTATTGGGGTCATTGTAACACCCCACATCCGTTAAGGTCACTCACAAAGGGAATGCCTTAACTTCAATGGAGCTTATGAGTACTGGAACAGAAAAATTACAAGACATACATATATAAAACAGCAAAATGTAAAGTAGAAGTACTTCAAATCATTTATTAAATATAATTGTTTACAATAAAAGCCCATCAACTTCCAATACTCAATTACATAGCTAAAACATCTGTCTTGCTCAAAACAAAGAAGCATAAAAATAAACTGTAGTATTCCCAATAAAGAAAAGTAAGCCATAGCCAAGAGAAATCCAAGCCGTACATGAAAGAGCCTTGGGGTTTGGTAAGATCCGAACTAAGTTGTATTCCCACCCTGCGAACCTGGGGGGGAGGGGGGAGGGGACGGATGAAAAAGAGGCGAAACAAACCGGGTCAGTCATAAAGACTGAGTAAGTCCTAGTGACTTTCAACATAAAAACAGGTGAAGATAATATGGCATGAATAAACTGAAAGTAAACATAAGCATGATGACGAGGTAAGCTACAGGCACGATGAATCAAGTATAACATCCCATACTTCCTATCAAGAGTAGCATCACAAGGTTCCTACCAAGTATCACATCGCAAGGTTTCTATCAAGTGTAACATCGCAAGATTTCTAAGCTTCACCATTACATTATTTACCTTGATTTCCTATATTCTCTACACCACCTAACTAGCGTTCCAATTAGTTTACTTAGTTATAATTACAAGATAAGTGATCCCCCCATAACCCACATGATAGTTTTATAGGTACATATCCCACGATGAGGGTCCCACCTCATATTGACAGTTTCATGTCCCCACCGTACCTATCTTAATTGATCGGCACTTACTTGCAATGTTTCACATGTGTTATATACTAAGGTTATCCCAACCCCGTAGTTGTGGTAGCCTTCAGGACTACATCTAATATGAGGATTTCACCTCAACCAGCCCAATTGCCATGAATGTGTTAGATGTATCCTTACTACCCTAATCGATCGGCTCCTACTCGACCTAGTTCTTGTTTGTGTCACGCGGCCCCCTATTCGTAGATACTTGTGCTGGTCCCACCCTAGGGTGTATCAATCCCTAGGATGGCAACCCCGACACAATTCTTGATGCACAACTTTATATCTACTGATGCCCAGTGGCTAAATTTTCCACCTCGGAATAAATGCACGCCCGTAATCCGTCGGAACCTGCACTACTGCATCACCCGCCGCCGTTTTGACCACTTATAATCAGCCCAGTAATCATGCCCCACCCTGCCTAGCTCAGGGTATCATTGATACCTAATGTGGGTTACTGCTGAAACGGGTCCCGCTACTAGGGTTTTCCTAGGGTCTATTCATATACCCCACAGGTTGGTTAAGTGTTATCCATTCAAGTTAACTTAAACCCACCCCCCCATCATGTTACCTTGGTTAAGTGTTCTCTCTTGTGTTACTTAACCCTATCGCATGTCTTATTATATCGGTTAAGCGTTCTCCCCTATGTTAACTTAACCCTTACCAGACCTCACGTTATATTGTTTAAGTGTATGTTAACTCAACCCCATCCACTAGCGATATTATAATGGTTAAGTGTTACCCTCGTGTATTTACTTAACCCTACCACACATCAGGTTATATCGGTTGGGTATTATCAACCCATTCAAGTTAAACCAACCCATCCGTTGGTCATGTTATAACGGTTAAGTGTTATCAACCTATTCAAGTTAACCTAACCCACTTGCTTGTCATGTTATGTTGGTTAAGTTTTATTATTTAACCGCAACCACTTGTCTAATTAACCCATTGTATTAGTTAGGTGTTTTCACTTTACTTAACCCTATCCACTTATCTAATTAACATGTTATAATGGTTAAGTGTTCTCAATTTACTTAACCCAACTCACTTGTCTAATTAACATGTTATAATGGTTAAGTGTTCTCCATTTACTTAACCCAACTCACTTGTCTAATTAACATGTTATAATGGTTAAGTGTTCACAATTTACTTAACCCAACTCACTTGTCTAATTAACATGTTATATTGGTTAAGTGTCATTAGTCTAGTCATATTACTTAACCTTTCCATTCTTAACGTGTCTGGTTATTGGTATTAATTAATTATTAATGCATCAACCACTCACATTAGACCTGTTGTTGCGGTCACTGTATATGTCGGGCGGTTCCGGGCAGAATTACACCACAACTCAGTCTAACCTCAGATTTAAGCATGATATGACTAACTTATCACATTGGATCTTATTATTTGCAGTCACTGGATATGCCGGGCAGTTCCGTGTAGAATTACACTGCAAACTCAACCCAACCTCGAGTTAGCCATGTTCACGTTCGTGTTTATACTCATATTCATGTTCATGTTTCAACCACGTTCATATTTCCAGTTATATGCCAATTACCAAGTTCATAATTCACGTTTTTGCCCCAAAACGCATTCCTAAAGTATTATCATAATTCACTATAAAGTTATGCCAAGTTATAGCCTTTTATTTACAATACACGCCAACTACCCAAAACCCAACTTCGACGCGTTCATATTAAACCTCTACCAAGTCATAAATTATCATATACGTTTCGACTCCAAATTTTACATAATTAGCATATGCCCAAGTTCTAGATTAAATGTCAGTTTTACATATGCCCAATTCATACCAAATTTACATATGTTCAATTCATGCCGTTTTACATGTATGACAATTTTTATGCCAATTTACACATATACCAAGTTTCATGCAATTTTACATATGTCAAGATTCATGATTTACATGTTTACAAAGCTATGCTCAATTTACATAGATCAAGTTTTATACCCAAAATTACATGTATACCACGTTTACACCAATTTACCCATAACAAGTTCTAGCCAAATTACATATATCAAGATCCATATCAAATTACATATATCAATCCCAATCGCGCAATAACCATTATAATGACAATACCCAAAATTACCCCGTTTCATGTTAATGGTAAATTATGCCCAAACATCCAATTTTCATATTATGCCTTCGATTCCACCAAACACATATATTCCACTAGGCAATATTCCAATATTTCCCCTGTATACCATCGCACGTATATCGTAGTTTAGGCCTAGGTCCGAAATTGACCTAGGTTCACCAAAAGAAAGTAAATAGGGGAAGGTAGAAGTTGCAATAAAAACGAGATCAGAGAGAAAATGACATAAAAACATCATCTCGGGAATAAAGAATAGATCTTGATAATAATATCAACATGAACCAAGAAAATTGATTTACAACAAGCTGAATAGACAATAAACTTGTCATGAGAATAAAGATAGAAAGGTTCCCAAAATCAAGATCCAAGAAGAAACAAGAATAGACTTGAATCAAAGGTCCAATTTCACTTCATCACATGTCCATATTAAGTTTAATTATTTTAATCTGAAAATAACTAGAACTTACAGATCATGGACAAGGAATTAAGAACTGAATTTGTTGTAAAAATGTTGCGGTGTTGTTGATTTATTGTCTTGAATCATTGTAGAAGCTTTAATCTTCGAATTGGATTGTGTATGAAAGCTTAGGAAATTTATTAGAGGTGACGGCCATGATCAAGAGGGATCTTAGCTGCATTTTGGTGTAAGAATGATTTTTTATGAATTAGGTTAGGTCTTAGGGTGTATTTATAGGTGTAGGAACTATTTAGGGCCTTTAGATCAACCCTAGAATCAATCCGGACCATCAAAACACGTCCCGGGGTTCAAAAATGGGTTCTGGGCCAAAACAGGCCGACCAGGTAGACCTGTAAGGGGGGAGGTCGATCATATGGTCGACCTGTAGGGGGTAGGTCGACCCCTAGGTCGACCTGACCCCCAGGCCGACCTGCCTGGTTCTGTGCTGTCTGAAATTTGCTGAATCTTCTGCAGGCCATAACTTCTTCATCTGGACTCTGATTTTCGAAAACTCGGACTCTATTTCATGCAGAAGTCCGAGACGAACGTAATGGCGCAACCCATTTCCCATAATTATAATTTTAAAAATTAATTATACCTCGATTTCTTGTTTCAACATGTTATTAAAATTCGAGTTGTTACATTCTCCCCTCCTTAAAGGATTTCGTCCCCGAAATCTTTAAGTTAAGAAGAATGTGTCCTACCATCCAATCATCCATCTACTCAATCGTCAATCACAGGCATTCATTGTCCTTAAGATATTTCTAATGCTGCATGAACATATGTAAGAAGTGTGTGTATATGTTCCTTGTCTAATGCAAATGATCAGGCCTAACTGATCTCTTTAATGCAAAATATGTTTAGTGCCATGAGTCCAACATGTATGCGAATAGTCCTAGCCACATAAACACTATATGTGTGCACAAACATCCATCCATATGCAACATCCACATGATAACACATTTAATTTCATCCATAAAAACACTCATGCATATGCAATAAGAAAGGTGACGGAGCCGATCTAGTGTCTAATGTGCGTGTATATGCATCCACGAGCAACCATTAGCAATCACTTGCAACCATCAATCATAACATGTCTCAAACACATGTTTACACCCCAATTGTTCCTACTTAAAGATATAGTTGAATGATAGAAGCAAGTAAAAACTTTGTGCCCATTAGGCAATGTCAAAACTGGAAATATACGTCACACATATACTGATTAGGAGAAGAAGTCCCTAAACATCAGCCCCGAAGACCGAAATCAACATCAGGCTGACACCTACAGAATTACTCAACCCAACTAATATATATGATTCTAGGAAACTAAGCATGATAGACTCCTTTTAGGTCACAAGAAATCCCTTCCTAAAACCAACCCGTATCCTATAAAACCCAAAAAGTTTAGTCAACCCAACGGACACCCTCAAGCTCCAACATGTATTACTAATAGATGAGTCATACTCGCTATGGGGTTTGCAACAGAAATAGGATTGAGAATAGGACCGAGAGGATATACTTAAAAGATAGCATGCAAGTAAGCTCTACAGGAAAAGAGGGATCATGGATATACTCATAAAAAGAGATATGATGTGCGTATCTAGTCATCAATCTTCTAAGCCGCATTTCCTTGAGCTTAACTCCATTGTGACTTGACCTTCTTTAACTTCGTGATTTCGTAACTTCTTAATTCCTATTTCCAAAATATGAGTTGGAACTCATTTCACTGTGCCTCTCGTTCCACTTTCACCTATTCTCTTTCTAGTATACCCGATTCAAACATAACTGCGTAATCATGGTTTCATGCAAGCTCTCCAAAATTCACTAGTGAATCTTGGATCTCGTTCACTTACTAGAAGGTATTCCACATAAATGAATTATCTCTTGAAAATAAACAAATGCCAACCATGTTGCCAAGTGTACTTACTAAGGTGATTTTCTTTAACTCATGCATAAGCGAAATGAACCATCCGCCTTAGTGGCGAACACTACTCGAGCGGATCAATAAATGTATCAAGAGATTCTAGGTAACTAAGCATGACAGAACCCTAAGGGTTACACTAGACTTCGAGGTTATTACTGAGGCAAGTCAAGAGTCTAACTACCCTCTTTTCATACTCGAGAATGGTATCATTTCTGGATAACCACTCCATCCCTAGAATCAACCCATAGCCCAAAAACATAAGCATTACTTCTAAACTCAACACTTAGCATAGACATTCTCAAATACAAACAAGTCATGAATAAATGAGCTGATTCCCCAACAGGATTTGAGACAAAAATGGGATCCTCTACTATGCTAGTACCAAGGTGTAGAGACTCAACTATCGAAGCAGAATTAAAAGGATGCGATGTACAAAAACAAGGTTCTAACGGGATGATAGAAAAGAAAAGCTAAACCTTTAACAAAACGTTACCACCCCTCTAGGGTACGCAAGTAGTGAGAGCATACAATTGCCCTCTCGACGATCTTGTTCTTTGCCCTTGTCCTTGTCCTATAATACTTAACTACATGTCCCTTTTTACCATACTAAAGATAATCTCTCTTGTCATGGGTTTTATTATTCCTTCACTTTGGCCTATTCCCTTTCACCTTTTCCTCCTTCGTGGATTAAGCCATATCAACAAGTTTCTCATCCTTAGGCTTGTGTTCTTTATCCTCGTTCTTACTATCCTTGTATAGCTTGTTGGCCGGTTTCTCGAAAGTTACCTCCATCACACTACAACCTCACAAAGTTTGAAATAAGATTAGTCGCAGATGGAACTACAGCGGCTACAAATGAAGGTTGGGCACTTCTTTGCCCTCCGACTTGTGTCGTACACCTACAAAATTATGGCGAAAAAGAAAGAAAAAGGAGATTCAAAGAGAGAATCAAAAGATAGTGCATATGACTTTGGGGAATATGCATTTCATAAAACAAAACTTTTCTTGATTTTTTTTTTCTTTGTAAACATTTTGAAAACTAGTTTCAGAAGGTCTTTTAAAAACTTTTTCCCAGTCCGGTAACCTGGCTTTGATACCAAATGTAACGCCCCACATCCGTTAAGGTCACTCACAAAGGGAATGCCTTAACTTCAATGGAGCATTATGGGTACTGGAACATAAATATTACAAGACAGACATATATAAAACAACGGAAAGTAAAGTAGGAGTACTTCAGATCATTTATTAAATATAATTGTTTACAATAAAAGCCCATCAACTTCCAATACCCAATTACATAGCTAAAATATCATTCTTGCTAAAAAACAAAGAAGCATAAAAATAAATTCTGATATTCCCCAATAAAGCAAGGCAAGCCATAGCCAAGAGAAATCCAAGCCGTACATGAAAGAGCCTTGGAGCTTGGTAAGATCTGAACTAAGCTGTATTCCCACCCTGCGAACCTGGGGGGGAGGGGGGGCAGAAGAAAAAGAGGCGAAACAAAACAGGTCAGTCATAAAGATTGAGTAAGTCCTAGTGACATTCAGCATCAAAACAGGTAAAGATAACATGGCATGAATAAATTGAAAATAAACAAAAGCATGATAACAAGTTAAGCTACAGGCACGATGAATCAATTATAACATCCCATAATTCCTATCAAGAGTAGCATCACAAGGTTCCTACCAAGTATCACATCGCAAGGTTTCTATCAAGTGTAACATCGCGAGATTTATAAGCTTCATCATTAAAATATTTCAGTGATATCTATTTTCTCTGCACCACCTGACTAGTGTCCCAACTAGTGATTTATACAAAATGATCATATGATAACGTGATCCCAATCCCCGAAATTGTGGTTGCTTTCTGGTGTACATCTATTATTTATCACCTAGATCTAATCTAGGGTTTTCTATCGGGCACTTCCTAGATTCAACCAGGGTTTATGCGACCTAGGTCCAACTAGGGTTAATATTACCTATTGAACGCTTCTCGGATTCAGGGTTCATGCGACCTAGGTCCAATTAGGGATTATGCTACCTGCGTGTGTCATACAACCCCCAATGATTGTAGATACCTATGCTGGTCCCACAATGGGGTGTATCAAGTCTTATGGTGGCGGCCCGACACAATTCTAGAATGCATAGTGTATACTACTGGTGCCTAGTGCCTGCTTTTTCTTCTCCGAAGTGCGTGCACGTCCGCACTCCGTTAGAATCCACACTGCTGCACCACTCGCCGTCACTTTGACCGCTTACAATCAGCCCAGTAATCGTGCCCCACACTGCCTAGTTTCAGGGTACCATGATACACCTATTTGGGTTACTGCTGAAATGGATCCCCGTTACTAGGGTTTCCTACTGGTTAAGTTTGTGGGCCTATATATACATATATTACCCACCTACCCATGATGTACTTAACCCACCTATTCAAGCATGTTTATTAATGGTTAAGTTTGTGGGCCTATATTTACTAATATTACCCACCAACCCGATATGTACTTAACCCTCTCACTGATTCAAGTATGTTTATTTAACGGTTAAGTTCGTGGGCCTATATATACTAATATTACCCACCAACCTGATATGTACTTAACCCTCTCCGTCCATCATGTTAAGTTGGTTAAGAGTTTTCTCTTGTTTTACTTAACCCTACCACACATCATGTCATATCAGTTAAGTGTTGCTCCTTGTCTTGCTTAACCCTACCGCAAGTCTTGTTATACCGGCTAAGTGTTCTCCCTTGTGTTAACTTAACCCCACCGCATGCATGTTATATTGGTTAAGTGTACGTTGACTTAGCTCACCTACTTATCATATTGTGATGGTTAAGTGTTACCCTCACAACATGATAAGTAGGTGGGCTAAGTCAACGTACACTTAACCAATATGACATGACATGTGGTGGGGTTAAGTTAACACAAGGGAGAACACTTAGCCGGTATAACAAGACTTGCGGTAGGGTTAAGTAACACAAGGAGCAAAACTTAACCGATATAACATGATGTGTGGTAGGGTTAAGTAAAACAAGAGAAAACACTTAACCAACTTAACGTGATGGACGGAGAGAGTTAAGTACATATCAAGTTGGTGGGTAATATTAGTATATATAGGCCCACGAACTTAACCGTTAAATAAACATACTTGAATCAGTGAGAGGGTTAAGTACATATCGGGTTGGTGGGTAATATTAGTAAATATAGGCCCACAAACTTAACCATTAATAAACATGCTTGAATCGGTGGGTTAAGTACATCATAGGTAGGTGGGTAATATCTGTATATATAGGCCCACAAACTTAACCAGTAGGAAACCCTAGTAACGAGGACCCATTTCAGTAGTAACCCACATAGGTGTATCATGGTACCCTGAAACTAGGCAGGGTGGGGCATGATCACTGGGCTGATTGTAAGCGGTCAAAGTGACGGCGAGTAGTGCAGCAGTGTAGGTTCTAAGGGAGTGCGGGCGTGCACACACTTCGGAGCAGAAAAAGCAGGCACTGGGCACCAGTAGTACACACTATGCATTCTAGAATTGTGTCGGGCCGCCACCATGGGCCTTGATACACCCCATGGTGGGACCAGCATAGGTATCTACAATCATTGGGGGTCGTATGACACATGCAGGTAGCATAATCCCTAGTTGGAACTAGGTCGCATAAATCCTGAATCCGAGAAGCGTTCAATAGGTAGCATAAACCCTAGTTGGACCTAGGTCCCGTAAACCCTGGTTGAATCTAGGAAGCACCCGATAGAAAACCCTATATTAGATCTAGGTGATAATTAATAGATGTACACCTGAAAGCAACCACAATTTCAGGGATTGGGATCACGTTATCATATGATCATTTTATATAGATCACTAGTTGGGACACTAGTCACGTGGTGCAGAGCAAATAGATATCACTGAAATATTTTAATGACGAAGCTTAGAAATCTCGCGATGTTACACTTGATAGAAACCTTGCAATGTGATACTTGGTAGGAACCTTGTGATGCTACTCTTGATAAGAATTATGGGATGTTATATTTGATTCATCGTGCCTGTAGCCTAACTTGTTATCATGCTTATGTTTATTTTCAGTTTATTCATGCCATGTTATCTTTACCTGTTTTGATGCTGAAAGTCACTAGGACTTACTCAGTCTTTATGACTGACCCATTTTGTTTTGCCTCTTTTTCTTCCGTTCCCCACCCCCAAGGTTCGCAGGGTGGGAATACAGCTTAGTTCAGATCTTACCAAGCTCCAAGGCTCTTTCATGTACGACTTGGATTTCTCTTGGCTATGGCTTGCCTTGCTTTATTGGGGAATATCAGAATTTATATTTATTCTTTTTTGTTTTTGAGAAAGACATATATTTTAGCTATGTAATTGGGTATTGGAAGTTGATGGGCTTTTATGGTTATATTTAATAAATGATCTGAAGTACTCCTGCTTTACTTTCCGTTGTTTTATATATGTCTCTCTTGTAATACTTTTGTTCTAGTACCCATAATGCACCATTGAAGTTAAGGCATTCCCTTTGTGAGTGACCTTAACGAATGTGGGGTGTTACAGTCATTTCCCATGTTCACGATTTTTTCCGATTTTTAAATGACCGTTTTACACCTGGCGAACCTTGTTTTGCCTATAAATTTTGATTGGTAAGGAGTTTTGACCTGAAATAACTTCAATTAGACCCCGAAGATGGTTTACATTTCCGTAGAGTGGTGACATTTGTCAAATGGACGTACCGTTTGGGAGATATGGCAGAATTAAGGTTTAGAAGGTGAAAAACAGCTTAATTGGGCTTAACCGGGTGATTAGCAGCTAGACCCATTGGAGGATTTTGGGATTAGAGCTAGATGAGGGCTGATTAGGGTTAGAGAAACCTTTTCCATGTCATTTTCCAGCCGCCACTTACCTCTCTTCAACCCTAACAATAGCCTCCAACTCCTAAAATACCTTCTGATCACCGTTCAATCAAGCATTAGCATAATCTACATCAAATCAAGGCAAATTAGCATCAAGTTTGGGATAGAGCTACTAGAACACACAGAGATTCGACCTATATCAGAGATACTTTTAGAACTATAAGTAATTTGTGGCTAAGGTGAGTGATTTGCATTGTTTTTCACTAATTACGGTTAATTAGGGGTGATTAGTGTTAATTAGCGAAATTATAACTCAGAAAAATTTGGAAAAATGTTTAGAAATTCGTAAATATTATTTTAAGCCTCTGTTAGAAATTTGGGTTAATTTGGATATGTTTTGCTAATCTATCATTAGTTATGGTTAAGCATGATTAAGGGGAAAATATGAGTTTTGGCTATGTTTGATCCATTTTGACACAGTTATTTATCATTTTGGTGTTTATGGTTGATGTTATATGCTGCTATGACTATTTGGTATGATTTATGATTGTTTAGAATAGTTAGAGTGGCCGAAAACGCTGATGGCGTAAAATAGTCGCTAGAAAAGTTGCAGGAAAAGGGTGCAGGAATCGGATCGGATCGCCCCTTCCGAACCGACTCGATTGTGAACACCCCCATCGCGAGCCTCCATCACAAACCGATGCCATGAGTTGAACCATGGCGAGCCAACCTGTGATGCACTTCTCACCACGAGCCGATCGCGAAGCATCACCTCCCCATGAATCCATCACGAATCGAACAGGGTGTTGGCCATGAACGGAGATCACGACCCGAGCCCACCATCACGACCAAGACCCACGAGTGGAGGTCACGACTATGACCCGGAAGCCATCACGAGCCAGTCCAGGAAGGGAGGTCGCGAACTGAAATAGGACCCACGAGTTGGAGATAGAGACCACGAGCCGAGCATGCTTTCGAACCATGAGCTACTGCATATCGCAAACTGAATGGAAATTGAAGTGCGAACGGGAGGAGACCAAAACCCGAGATGCAAAGGTAGTCCAAATGGGAAGTTGTAACTCAGGATCCAGTTGGGAACCAACGAGTTGACTTCGTGATTGAACTTTGCTGCGGGACGTGTGCAACGGGGTTATCAACATCAATAGCCTTGACTCACCACTGAGAGACAGATATTGGCTATGGATTAGTGCAGTGAAGTTGTCATGACTTCATGGGGGCAGAGTGATCGTAGAAAGGCTATGAGCCAGTGCAGTGGGTTTGTCATGACTCCATGGGGCAGAGTGGACAGAGCAAAGGATTAATGGCTATGGACCAGTGCAGTTGAGTCACCATGACTCCATGGGGCAGAGTGATCATAGCAAAGCATTGGGTGATCAAAGTGGTAGATATCGTATGCTTTACGGACTAAGTGAGAGATGTGAGGATGATTGCTATGTTCGATGTTTGCTATCACCATGACATGCACACCCCCTCCCCCGTATCTTTACCCTATATGTTAGTGTCACCTTAGAGTATTGTACATCTTGTGCGCTAACTCTTTGGTTGCGGGTCCAGGTTTAGGTATGGTTTAGTATACCTGTTATTGTTCTGTTTTGCTGCTTATCGCTCATACCAGTCCTTTTATCTGACCCAGAGTTTTATGTCTCTTCTTATTACTCTGGGTGCTCTTAAGCGGGCAAACTAGAAACAAGTCAGGTGATTATGCACGAGTAGTTGTACCGGAGTCAAGTAGGAGGCTTCTACATATGATATATATATATATATATATAATCTCCCTGTGTCGTTGTTGATCGCTACTTTGGGCATTAGTAGCGTACTTTTCTTATTTTTCTTTGGGGACAGTTTTAAAATTTGTAATAATGATGATGTGGAATATAGGCTATATTTTGGATTTTCCGCTGCTATGATGGTTAAGTTTTTAGCTTATGCGCTGTCTCACCTGCTTTGTGTCAAAGTTATGTTATTATTATATTTTGTTCCATGCGCTGTGAGAAATACTACAGGTTTATTTCTAGTTCAAATTCCTTTCTTTGGCGACCGTCCTGTGCTAGTTGAGCATTGGCAAAGCGCACTTTCATTGGAAGTGTTGGCTGGTGCGAGGTGGGCCGTCACACTTGGTATCAGAGCTTTAGGTTGCGTAGTTAACCTAGGAAATGACACCAGAGAGAGATATATAGGTATATGAGAGCATGTATTTGTGATATTTTGGTTTTCAAAAGTTACATATATATACTATTATTATATTTAAGGATGAAGTCGCACTGAACTGACACCACTGAAGATATGGTTAATCGTTTTCTCCTTACAGATTGAACGATGATCCGATATACGAGGGGTACTGGTAGAGGAGCTAATAATGGAAATGCTCCTGATATGAGGACTATGTTCACTGCCTTCATGAGAGAGATGCTTAGGGATGTTCAGAGGGCAGTTCCTAATGCAGCAAATGGTGGTGGTGCACTAGTGTAGGCGCCTAGGGCCGATTTCGCCAGGCTCTGTAAGGAATACACTAGTCTTGGTGGGAAGCCGTTCCACGGAATGGAATCGGCTACAGAAGTTCAGGATTGGCTCGATAGCTATGAGCGCATCTTCGAGGACTTAGAGATCGATGATGCGATGAAGGGAAAGCTAGCATCCCGTCAGCTGCAAGAACAGGCTATGAGTTGGTGGAATGCTATTAAGGCAGCTACCCTTGAGGATCAAGTTACTTGGGATCAATTTAAGGCCGATTCTGTGATAAGTTTATCCCAAATGCTCAGAAATCAGAATTGTTTAGGAAATTCTTGGAGCTTAAGCAGAATGGTAGGGCAGTCTCGTAGTATATTGCTGAGTTCGATACTTTATCAAAGTATGGATTGTCCCTTATTGACACTCCCGAGAAGAAGAAGGAGAAGTTCATAATAGGCTTAGATCAGTACTTAGGGGAAAGGCTTATAAACCATATTGATGAGACTTTTGAATCAATTTTTGGAAAAGCATTGAGGTCAGAGAGCCTTTATCCTAAGACCAAGACTGAGGTGGCGTTGTATCTACAGGGGAGCCAAAGCCGCAAGCAAGCAGTGGAGGCAAGAATAATTCTCAGAATAAAAGGAAGCAGAATCAGACTAAGGATGGTCAGAAAAAGAGCAAGAAAGATGTTGAGACTTTAGCTGTGGCAGGAAGGGCCACTATGCTAAAGAACGTCGAGCAAAGCTAGTGGACAGGAAGTGTTTCAACTGCGGCCAAGTGGGACATCACAAGGATAAATGTCCGCAACTACCTAAAGAGAAGTAGATTGTGAACACATATGCTATTAATGCTGTTCCTTCTTCGTCGAATGCCCCAACCGCGGCGGAGAAAGGAAAAAATGTCGTCATTCAAGGTATGCTTTCTATTTATGATGCTCCTGTTCGAGTACTGTTTGATAACGGGGCTTCCCGTTTCTTCATATCTAGTAACCTATTAGATAGGTTGGGATTGGAACCCGAGATAGTCGGTAGACCTTTAGTGGTGACGAACCTGATTAGTGGTTCGACTAGCCTTAGTATGATTTGTCGTAATGTGGTCTTATCGAGTCATGGATGCATGTTTGCTTCTGATTGCTTTGTTTTAGGATTTACTGGGTTTGGCATTATTTTAGGAGTCGATAGGCTCCAAAGATATGGGGTGGTGGTAGACTGTGAGGGCTTTTTGGTGACAGTTAGAGCGGATGATGGGCGAAGGGTAGTGTGTGGTGGTCTACCTAGTGATGGGGTAATGGCTAGTTTTCTAAATTCCCTCGACATCCCGCATGATGAGTTGTCAGATGTGCCCGTGGCTGGCCAGTATCCGGACGTCTTCAAGGAAGTGACCGGACTTCCACCACACCGAGAGATTGAGTATTGTATTGATTTAGTGAAAGATGTCAGACCTATAGTGAAGCCACTTCGTCGTATGGCACCAACGAGAGCTCAGGGTGCAAGTAAGCGATCTTTTGAAGAAGGGATTTATCAGAGGAAGTGTTTCTGAGTGGAGAGCACCAGTTGTGTTTGCTACCAAGGCAGATGGTTCCCTTCGATTGTGTGTGGACTACCACGAGTTGAATAAGGTAACGAGGAAGAATAAGTATCCTCTACCGCGAATAGATGATTTGTTTGATCAGTTGAGTGACGCGAGAGTGTTCTCCCAGTTGGATCTCGCGACAGGTTTTTATCATCTTAGGGTGGAAGCTGAGAGTATAGCTAAAACGGCCTTTCGGACGCCGTCTGGATTCTATGAGTGGTTGGTCATGCCATTCAGGTTGACCAATGCACCACCATATTTGGTGGATCTTATGAATAGGGTATTCAGGGATAAATTGAATAAGTTCGTTCTTGTGTTCGTGGACGATATACTTGTTTATTCGAGAACAGAGGAAGAACACAAGGAACATTTGAGAATAGTGATGGAGGTGTTGAGAAAACACCAATTAAAGAAAAGTTTTCTATGTGTCACTTCTGGACGAGGGAAGTGAGATTCTTGGGCCAAGTTGCTTCAGAGAATGGTATTGCCATGGACCATGCGAAGGTGGCTACGGTACAAGATTGATCTACGCCTAAGAATGCAAAAGACGTAAGAAGTTTCTTGGGATTAGCTGGATATTATCGGAAGTTTATCCAAGACTTCACCAAGATAGCGGCACCGTTAACTCAGTTGACCAAGAAGAATCAAACTTTCGTTTGGGATGGAAGGTGTGAAAATGCATTCAAGAGTCTAAAGGAAAAGTTGACATGTGCGCCAGTGTTAGTCATTCCTAAAGGGAATGAAGAGATGACAGTATATACAGATGCATGTGGTACCGGACTAGGTACTGTATTGATGCAAGGAGGTAGGGTTGTAGCTTACACTAGTCGGCAACTGAAAACGCATGAGAAAAGATATCCTACCCATGATTTGGAATTGGCAGCAATCGTATTCGCGTTGAAGATGTGGAGACATTATCTCTTGGGAGAAAGATTCGAGTTGTTTACTGATCATAAATCGTTAAAGTATCTTTTCTCCCAAAAGGATTTAACTCTTCATCAGCAGAGATGGTTAGAATTCTTGGCCTCATATGATTTCGATATCACATATACACCAGGAAAGGGCAATGCGGTAGCTGATGCATTGAGTAGAAGACATGCTAGTTTAAGGGCTATGTTTCTTGAGTGGAAGCAACCGGAGTATATCGCAGAGTACAATTTCAGACCAAGGTGCGAATTGGATCCAGAGATGTTAGCAAGTTTGACGGTCAGACCCACTTTGATTGAGAAGATTGGTTCCAGTTAGAAGGACGATCCTAACTTATTGGAAATCATCTCCAAGTTAGAGATTGGTATCGAAGAGGAGATGAACAAGTATGGGCTTGATCGAGATGGATAGCTTAGAAGGAATGGGAGACTAGTTGTACCCAATGTCAATGGATTGAGAGATGAAGTACTGAGAGAGTGTCATTCACTCGAAACTGACTGTACATCCCAGTGGTAACAAAATGTATCGAGACATGAAGCAGACCTACTACTGGGAAGGAATGAAAAGAGACGTTGGGAAGTTTATATCCAAATGCATGAATTGCCAGCTAGTTAAAGCTGAGCAAAAGAAGCCTAGTGGTTTGTTGCAACCATTAGAAATATCCAAATGGAAATGAGAACAAGTCTCAATGGATTTCATTGATGGGTTATCAAGGACTAGATCGGGCCATGATAGAATTTGGGTGATTGTGGACCGACTGACCAAGAGTGAAAGGTTTATACCTATCAAGTTGAATAGAACAACAACTAAGTTAGCAGAACTGTATATGAAGTGGGTAGTGAGATTTCATGGAATACCCAAATGCATTGTGAGCAACCGAGATCCGTTGTTTACTAGTGGATTTTGGAAGAGCTTAAAGAGGCGTTAGGATCAGAATTACATCTTAGTACCACATATGATCCCCAAACCGACGGTCAGACCGAAAGGATGAATCGTATATTAGAGGATCTCTTGAGAGTTTGTATATTGGATTTTGGAGGATCATGGGATGACCATTTGCATCTGGTTGAATTCACATATAATAATAGTTATCAGTCCAGTATTGGTATGACTTCATTTGAAGCTTTATACGGAAGACCGTGCAACTCACCATTATGTTGGTTAGAGATCGGTGAGAAATTTATGCTTAGGCCTGATGTGATAAGAGAACGTCAGACAAGATCAAGGTTATATGACATCGAATGAAGGCTGCCCAAGATAGGCAGAAGAGTTATGCTGATAAGAGACGAAGAGACCTGAAATTCTCCATTGGTGACTTGGTGTTTGTCAAGATTTCTCCGTTAAAGAGCGTGATTCGATTTGGTAGGAGAGGCAAGTTAACACCAAGATTTGTTGGTCCATTCCCAGTTCTCGAACAAGTTGGGAATTTGGCATATAAAGTTAAGTTGCCAGACAAGATGGCAGGAGTTCATAACGTATTTCATGTTTTCCAGTTAAGGAAATTGGTGCACGATCCCGATGTGACTATTTCACCTAATCAGTTGGATGACATCGAAGTAGAACCTGAAGCGGTTGGGAACCGCAAGCCGATTCGTATTGTCGAGCATGATACGAAGAAACTTCGAAGGAAAGCGGTGAATCTAGTCAAGATTCAGTGGGGCGGGGATGAGAATGACTGTACTTGGGAGACAGAGGAGGGCATTAAGAAGACATATCCAGAACCCTTTGCCTGGTAAGGTTTTCATTTCGATTTAGTCTTTCCGCATGCTAGGATAGGTCTGTTTTGTTCGTTTTGTGTGTTTGATTGTTTGTGAATGACAAATAGGCATGCAAAACACCTTTGTATGTTTTTTATTAAGGAATTTCGGGGGCGAAATTTCTTAAGGGGGGAGAGTGTAACGACCCGCATTCCACGCATTGGAGGATCGTAGAATATTTATTTCATTATCATATGAAGTCGTATGGTCGTGTAACTTTGGGGAACGATTATTGGGGTCATTTCCCATGTTCTCGATTTTTGCCGATTTTTAAATGATCGTTTTACCCCTAGCGAATCTTGTTTCGCCTATAACTTTTGATTGGTAAGGAGTTTTGACCTAAAATCACTTCCATTAGATCCGGATGATGGTTTACCTTTCCGTAGAGTGGTCACACATGTCAATCAGACTTACCGTTTGGGGGATATGGCTGAATTATAGTTTAGAAGGTGAAAAACAACTTAATTGGGCTTAACCAGGTGATTGGCAGCTAGGCCCATTGGGGGATTTCGGGATTAGAGCTATATGAGGGCTGACTAGGGTTAGAGAAACCTTTTCCTTGTCATTTTCTAGCCGCCACTTACCTCTCTTCAACCCTAACAATGGCCTCCAACTCCTAAAACACCTTCTAATCACCGTTTAATCAAGCATTAGCCTAATCTACATCAAATCAAGGAAAATTAGCATCAAGTTTGGGATAGAGCTGCTGAAGACACAAAGATTTGACCTATATCAGAGATAATTTTAGATCTATAATTAATTTGTGGCTAAGGTAAGTGATTTGCATTGTTTTTCACTAATTATGGTTAATTAGGGGTAATTAGTGTTAATTAGCTAAATTATAACTCAGAAAAATTTGGAAAAATGTTTAGAAATTATTAAATATTATTTTTAGCCTCTATTAGAAATTTGGATTAATTTGGATATGTTTTGCTAATCCTATCATTAGATGTGGTTAAACTTGATTAAGGGAAAAATATGGGTTTTGGGTATGTTTGATCCATTTTGACATAGTTATTTATCATTTTGGTGTTTATGGTTGATGTAATATGCTGCTACGACTGTTTTGTATGATTTATGTTTGCTTAGAATAGTTAGAGTGGTCGAAAACGCCGTCATATGGCGTAAAACAGTCGCTGGAAAAATTACTGGAAAATGGTGCAGGAATCAGATCGGATCGCCCCCTCCGAACTGACCCGATCGTGAACACCCCCTCCACGAGCCTCCATCACGAACCGATGCCACGAGTTGAACCATGGCGAGCCAACCTGTGATGCACTTCTCACCACGAGCCGATCGCGAAGCATCACCTCCCCACGAGTCCATCACGAATCGAGCAGGGTGTTGGCCATGAACGGAGATCACGACTCGAGCCCACCATCACGACCAGGACCCACGAGTGGAGGTCACGACCATGACCCGGAAGTCATCACGAGCCTGTCCAAAAAGGGAGGCCGCGAACCGAAACAGGACCCATGAGTTGGAGATAGAGGCCACGAGCCGAGCATGCTTCCGAACCGTGAGCTACTGCATATCGCAAACTGAATGGAAAGTGAAGTGTGGACGGGAGGAGACCAAAACCCGAGATGCAAAGGTAGTCCAAATGGGAAGTTGTAACTCAGGATCCAGTTAGGAACCAATGAGTTGACTTCATGATTGGACTTTGCTGCGGGACGTGTGCAAAGGGGTTGTCGACGTCAATAGCTTTGACTCACCACTGAGATATATATATTGGCTATGGATCAGTGCAGTGAAGTTGTCATGACTTCATGGGCCAGAGTGATCGTAGAAAAGCTATGAGCCAGTGCAGTGGGGTTGTCATGACTCCATGGGGCAGAGTGGACAGAGCAAAGGATTAATGGCTATGGATCAGTGCAGTGGAGTCATTGTGACTCCATGGGGCAGAGTGATCATAGCAAAGCATTGGGCGATTAAAGTGGTAGATATCGTATGCTTTACGGACTGAGTGAGAGATGTGGGGATGATTGCTATGTTCCATGTTTGCTATCACCATGACATGCACACCCCTCCCCCGTATCTTTACCCTATATGTTAGTGTCACCTTAGAGTATTGTACATCTTGTGTGCTAACTTTTTGGTTGTAGGTCCAGATTTAGGTATGGTTTAGTATACATGTTATAGTTCTGTTTTGCTGCTTATCGCTCATACCAGACCTTTTGTATGACCCAGAGTTTTATGTCTCTTCTTATTACTCTGGGTGCTCTTAAACGGGCAGACTAGAGACAGGTCAGGTGATTATGCACGAGTAGCTGTACCGGAGATGAGCAGGAGGCTTCTACGTATGATATATATATATATATAATCTCCTTGTGTCGCTGTTGGTCACTACTTTGGGCATTAGTAGTGTACTTTTCTTATTTTTCTTTGGAGACAGTTTTTAAATTTGTAATAACGATGATGTGGAACATAAGCAGTATTTTGGATTTTTCCCTTCTATGATGGTTTAGTTTTCAGCTTATGCACTGTCTCACCTGCTTTATGTCAAAGTTATGTTATTATTATATTTCGTTCCATGCGCTGTGAGATATACTACAGGTTGCTTGCTAGTTCAAATTCCTTTCTTTTCCTTTCTTTGGCGACCGTCCCGTGCTAGTCGGGCATTGACACTACGCACTTTCATTGGAAATTTCGGCTGGTGCGGGGCGGGCCGTCACACATTTTCTACATTTCTAATGTATAAATAAAAAATTTATTTATTTTCATAACATGTTTTACATTTCTAATGTATAAATAAAAGGAGTATTTATTTTTCATAACATTGTCTACATTTCTAATGACAAAATAAAGTGAGAATTTATTTGTCATAACATGTTCTATATTTCTAATGTATAAATGAAAAGAGTATTTTATTTTTATAACATGTTCTATATTTCTAATGTATAAATGAAAAGAGTATTTATTTGTCATAACATTGTCTATATTTCTAATGACAAAATAAAAAGAGAATTTATTTGTCATAACATGTTCTACATTTCTAATTTATAAATGAAAAGAGTATTTTATTTTTGTAACATGTTCTATATTTCTAATGAATAAATAAAAAGAAATATTTATATTTCCATAACATTTTCTATGTTCAACATGACAAATAAAAGAAGATTTTTATTTTCATGTCATTTTCTATGTTGCTAATGACAAATAAAAGAAGATTTTTATTTACATGTCATTTTCTATGTTACTAGTGACAAATAAAAGAAGATTTTTATTTACATGTCATTTTCTATGTTGCTAATGACAAATAAAAAAAAGATTTTTATTTACATGTCATTTTCTATGTTGCTAATGATAAATAAAAAAAGAAGAAGAATTTATTGATCTACATCATGTTTTCTACATTGCATATGACAAATAAAAAAGAGAATTTTGTTTGTCTACATGTTTCATATTACCTGTGTATAAATAAAAAGAATTTTTATTTGTATAACAACTTATATATTTAACATGAAAAACAAAAAGGAATATTTTTATTTGCATACAATTTCAAACTTCAACACGACAAATGAAAAAAAAAAATTTATTTGCATACAATTTCTAATTTCAACATGACAAATAAAAAAGATATTTTTATTTGCATATAATTTTATTTTTAACATTACAAATAAAAAGGATATTTTTATTTGTATACAAATTCTACATTAACATGACCAATAAAAATGATATTTTTATTTGCATACAAATTCTATTTTTCTAACACAACAAATAAAAATGATATTTTTATTTGTATACAAATTCTATATTAACATGACAAATAAAAAATGATATTTTTATTTACATACAAATTCCTACATTAATATGACAAATAAAAAATGATATTATTATTTGCATACAAATTCTATTTTTTATTTGCATACAAATTTTATTTTTTTAACACGAGAAATAAAAATGATATTTTTATTTATATACAAATTCTACATTAACATGACCTATAAAAATGATATTTTTATTTGCATACAAATTCTATTTTTTAACACAACAAATAAAAATGATATTTTTATTTGTACACAAATTTTACATTAACATAACCAATAAAAATGATATTTTTATTTGCATACAAATTCTACTTTTTTAACATGACAAATAAAAATGATATTTTTATTTGTATACAAATTCTACATTAACATGACCAGTAAAAATGATATTTTTATTTGCATACAAATTCTATTTTTTTAACACGGCAAATAAAAATGATATTGTTATTTGTATACAAATTCTACATTAACATGACAAATAAAAATGATATTTTTATTTGTTTACAAATTTCAACAATTCCATTATATTCAATTAAATCAAATAGATCACACCAAACAACATTAACCAATTCAAATCAAATCCCATCTAACAACAAACTGAATTTAACAGTGTATATGTAAGAATTTCTAAACACGATTATAATTTATTAATTTTGATTATTTAAAAAGAAATCTCACCGATGGTTTCCACACCACCAAAAATTGAGACGAGCTCCAAATCAATCCAAATTAGTTTTGTTGCGAAGATATTTTCACCATGATTCCAACGGATCCAGTTTCACTGAATTTGGACCTCGTATATAAAAGTTATACATTTTTAAACATTAAACAATTTAATTAAATAATTAATTAAATAACTAATTAAATTAAACAAGGTTTAATTAACCTTTAATAACATTTTTTAAAGCGTTGGCGTTCTCTTTTTAATTTCCTTCTTCTACATCGTATAACTGCACCGTATGAAACCCATTTGCTCCAACTCTAATTCCTCCGTCGCACCACCCTATGGCCCACCGTCGGCCAATCAGAGACCACCGCACCAAAGCGCACCGCGGCGCCTTCCATCCCCCAAGCCGCATCAAACTCGGCGCCCTCGGGCCCACAAAACGGCGACTGAACGCTGTTGCATTCAAGGGGAAATATGACCACTACAGGCGTTTATTCTAGATCATAGGCGTTGACGTTCTAGAGCTCGACGAGCTCTTTAATTTTCTCTTTGGAATTTCTGAATTTGATTGAATGGATAGGTAGAAATCGTGGAGAGAAAATGGAAGAAATCAGCCATCGAATTGTTAGGAATGACGGCGGCTGATGGAATAGAAGATTAGGGTTTGAAAATATTATATATTTATAATAAAATATTATTAAGTTCTCTAATTTGCAAAAAAAACATGTTAACTCCTAATAACTCCAAATCGAGCCCAATGAATGTTGCCCTTAGCCAAATACCCCTATTCTGGACACAATGGACTGGGTATCATTAGCCCATTTGATAGTTTCAGCCTATTTTTCTTTAATTTAAAATGTAAAAGATTTAATTATTTAATTTGATCATACATTTTAATTTCCCGGGGCCACATACTAACTCCAAAAATTCACAAAAAATAAATCTAGCTATGTTTTAACGTTACAGTCCTAACAAAATTAATTTCATCGAATTTGGAGATCGTTTGAAAATGGCCATTTTCTGGTCGATCCAATTTGATTAAAATTGACAAAACACGTTTTCTTTTGCCAAGCTCACATATTAATTCCAAATATTATGAAAATTGAAATCTTGCAATAATTGGACATTTCGGATCCAAACAAAGTGGTTTCGTCGAAAATAGAGATCGTTTGCAAAATGGCTATTTATAAGGGTTATATATTATATTAAAATATATATAAATTCTACAGCGACTTTTCTGAATTTTAAACTAGACATAACTTTCAATTCCCGCTATATAATCTGGATTTTCCACATTCGTTAAAATGATATAATTAAATAGATTCAAATAATTTTGGTTTTACTGAAATCCAATTTATTTTGAATCCTGTATATTCAATTGAAATTTAAAATTGAATTTTCAAACTACCACGCCATTTCAGGCTCGTATAATATTTAAAATAAATTTGTTCGTTCTAACTTCGATTAAAATAAATTTTTAGTTGTTATTATTTAAAATAAATCATTTTAAACATTTAAAATCCATTAAAATTTCTAAAATAAGAATATTAAATCGGTTCAAAATTTCCGGGTTGTTACAATCTTCCCGACTTAAAATCTTTTCGTCCTCGAAAAGGAACAGAGCTGGAAGTTGTTTAATTAACCAAATCAACTTTCATTTTTTTTATTGGTTTCAATAATTTTATTAGTTGAACTAATAATCACCTAACACAATCATCAATCAATTAGTTGATTAGCTTTTCAAATATATATAACTTTTATATATTCAGAAATCATATTTTCTTAGATCGGATTATATATATAATCACAAATACGTTAATTATAAACTTGTCACTCTCAACTCATTTTAGGGCATTTCTAACCCCATCTCTAATGAGTTTCCTCATTCTAGAATACTACTGATCCTATATCTAATGAGTATTCTTTTATAGGATATTTCTAATCCTACCTCTGATGAGTCTTTTGTTCAGTTCTAACGAGTTGTACCCCAAAGATTTGAGTTAACCAAAGCTCTGATACTAGCTGTAACGATACAGATTTCGCCCAGACCTAATCGATCGCTAAATCGACCAAGAATGTTCGAATCCTGCATATGCTAACTTTGGGCATATAATACATCAGAACAAATAACAGAAGACTTTTATAAACATCATAATTATGTTACATCAGAGTACATCGATAAATAGTAATACAACGGAAGATTAATTTACAATAAATTTAATACAACGCAACGGAAGACTATCAATGCTCTGGACACAACTTTAAGCTTCAATCCAGAACCCTTCTCAATAAATAAATATCTTCAAAACAAACCACTCGACTGCTCGTGTGGAAAATAGGGGAACCCGAGTTTGCATGTGAAACAAACTATGAGTCAGTCATGGGACTGGTATGAGAAATCTTATTTAACTTATTTAATAATAATAAGGCTAATCACAGGACCATGCTGCTAACGCAGAACGGGTTTACTCCATTGGATTGCCGGTGCATAAAATAAAGTAGATTTAAAACAACGCAATGCTTTTTAAAATAATGAAATCATTATAAGACTCAAGTCCCATCACACAATGCAACGCAAACCGGAGGATAGAGTTTTACCTTATAATGATCAAACATGCTTGATACGTAGAAAACAATATTTAATATTATTATTAGTGTCTAATTAGTTTAACAATACTTTCAAAGTAAATGTATCAATCCTAGACGGCATAACTACCATATACTATGTCGCCATATATAGGTTTACAATCAAATCCGTAATGTCATATTGGAAATTGGGTTTCCATCATGAGTCAAGCCTAGGGATGATCTCCGTACCGATTCGAGACACTCTAGCAAATGCATCAGGATCCCCCGTAGTGAACTCTTGGATCTTGCAGGGTCGGTCCACAAATATATCTTAGTGGATTGACAATTCTTGAACACAAGTTTCCCGGTCCTATTGGACCTATCATTTGGCCAGTAGCAACCAATAAATCGAGGCCTCGCAAACTATCATCCACATAAGTAAATGTCCGGGCTCCATACCATGACACGCTATACACAAAGCTATGCCTAAATAAAGCTGTGCTTTGATCATCAACCACGAGGCTCTGCTTTTCAACAAAAGCCTTGATCATTTGCATCTTGGCATGCCACATTGACAATCCACGCCATGCGACTGATAACTATCAATATATAACCTCTAAGATCGTACGTCTCAGAGAAGGGTATTAAGTAGGAGAATAAATTCTCTGCCACCAAATAGATATATATTAAATAGAAATCAATTCATACAGAACAAAATCCAATGTCAGACGCACATCTATTTACAAGTCCGTTCTGGGTCTGAACGAAACCGGACACACCTTATTCCTCGTCCCGTATGTCCAATACGAAAGAGAGGTTCTCGCTTATCCGAACAATCAACAAGTACGTCCGGACAACTACCACTTTAACCCTTTACTGGAAGCTAACCAATGTAGGGCATCAGTAGTCGTCCATTCGATGTGAAGATCGCCGGTCTTCAAACACCGTCTTCAATATCTTCGATTTAAATCGTCATATAATTATTTGAAATGAGATTGAACTCGGTCTTTTCAAATAATTCTCGAATATATATACTTTAAATCATTTCATATTGTTAATATTTTTTTTATAACGATCTATCGCTGTTTATATTTATATAAAAATAGTCCAATTTAATTTAACAATGCTTCAGGTCACTACGCAGCCCTGGTGCTGTTTTTACCCAAATTTGATTTACACATTTCTCAAAATCTAACCAATGGATTTTAACAAAATTAATATCGTTTGAAAGAACTTCCCAAAGCGGACCTAACGGTTCCAGTTTTAGGAAAATCCGACGGTCGGATCTTTCGGTATAATCGTTTAAAGTTACGATTCCGAAACGCGAACTACTGCGCGCGATTCATTTAATTTTAATTTATTTATATATATATATATATACATATATATGCATATAAATATAAATCGTTCGACAATTAAACTGACATGTTTAAAGTGATGTTTTCAACAAAATGAAATATATCCAAACATACAAACATTTTTAATGTTTCAACAAATTCTCCTAAATATTACTCTTTTTTTATAATGAATCAACATATTAAAAATATCATATTTAATGTTTCAACTAATTTGACCATTACTATATTCACATATATACAATAAAAAGAAGAATTTTATTGTCTACATAATTTCTACATTAACATGTTACAAAAAATATATTTTATTGTTTATCAAATTCTAACATCAACCTATTAAAATAAAAGGAAGATTTTATTATTTACACATCCTATGTACAAAAATAAAAAGAATATTTTATTTTCTACACATCATATGTTTAAAATGACAAATAAAAAGAATATTTTCATTTACATAACAATTTTTGTGTTTCTAATGGCAAATAAAAAGAATGTTTTATTTACATAACATTTTCTATGTTTTCTAATGACAAATAGAAAGGATATTTTATTTGCATAACGTTTTCTATGTTCTCTAATGACAAATAAAAAGAGATTTTGTTTGCATACAAATTTCTATATTTCTAATGACAAATAAAAAGAAGTATTTATTTGTCTACATGTTTTCTACATTGCATATGACAAATAAAAAGAAGTATTTATTTTCATAACATGTTTTACATTTCTAATGTATAAATAAAAAGAGTATTTATTTGTCATAACATTTTCTACATTTCTAATGTCAAATAAAAAGAAATATTTATTTTCATAACTTGTTCTACATTTCTAATGTCAAATAAAAAGAAATATTTATTTACGTAACATGTTCTACATTTCTAATGACAAAGTAAAAACAGAATTTATTTTCATAACATGTTTTACATTTCTAATGTATAAATAAAAAGAGTATTTATTTATCATAACATTTTCTACATTTCTAATGAATAAATAAAAAGAGTATTTATTTTCATAACATGTTTTACATTTCTAACGTACGAATAAAAAGAGTATTTATTTGTCATAACATTGTCTATATTTCTAATGACAAAATAAAAAGAGAATTTATTTGTCATAACATATTCTACATTTCTAATGTATAAATGAAAAGAGTATTTTATTTTTATAAAATGTTCTATATTTCTAATGTAAAAATAAAAAGAGTTTTCATTTGTCATAACATTGTCTACATTTCTAATGACAAAATAAAAAGAGAATTTATTTGTCATAACATGTTCTACATTTCTAACGTATAAATCAAAAGAATATTTTATTTTTATAACATATTTTATATTTCTAATGTATAAATAAAAAGAAATATTTATATTTCCATAACATTTTCTATGTTCAACATGACAAATAAAAGAAGTTTTTTATTTTCATGTTATTTTCTATGTTTCTAATGACAAATAAAAGAAGATTTTTATTTACATGTCATTTTTTATGTTGCTAGTGACAAATAAAAAAAAGATTTTTATTTACATGTCATTTTCTATGTTGCTAATGACAAATAAAAAAGAAGAAGAATTTATTTATTTACATCATGTTTTCTGCATTGCATATGACAAACAAAAAATAGAATTTTGTTTGTCTACATGTTTCATATTACCTATGTATAAATAAAAAGAATTTTTGTTTGTATAACAACTTCTATATTTAACCTGAAAAATAAAAAGGAATATTTTTATTTGCGTACAATTTCAAACTTCAACATGACAAATGAAAAAACGAAATATTTTTACTTGCATACAATTTCTAATTTCAACATGACAAATAAAAAAGATATTTTTATTTGCATATAATTCTATTTTTAACATGACAAATAAAAAAGGATATTTTTATTTGTATACAAATTCTACATTAACATGACCAATAAAAATGATATTTTTATTTGCATACAATTTCTATTTTTTTAACATGACAAATAAAAATGATATTTTTATTTGTATACAAATTCTACATTAACATAACAAATAAAAATGATATTTTTATTTGTTTACAAATTTCAACCATTCCATTATATTCAATTAAATCAAACAGATCACACCTAACAGCATCAACCAATTCAAATCCAATCGCGTACAACAAACTAAATTTAACAACGTATATGCAGGAATTTTAAACACGATAATAATTAATTAATTTTAATTATTTAAAAGGAAATCTCACCGATGGTTTCCATATCGCCAAAAATTGATATGAGCTCCAAATTAATCCATATCAGTTTTATTGCGAAGATATTTTCACCTTGATTCCGGTGGATCCAGCTTCACTGAATTTGGACCTCGTATATAAAACTTATACATTTTTAAACATTAAACAATTTAATTAAATAATTAATTAAATTAAACAAGGTTTAATTAACCTTTAATAACATTTTTTAAAGCGTTGCCATTCTCTTTATAATTCCCTTCTTATGCATCGTATAACTGCTCCGTCTGAAACTCATTTTCTCCAACTCTAATTCCTCCGTTGCACCACCCTATGGCCCACCGTCGGCCAATCAGAAACCACCGCACCAAAGCCCACCGCGATGCCTTCCACCCCCCAAAGCCACATCGAACTCTACGCCCCCTGGGCCCACAAAACGGCAGTTGAATGTTGTTGCATTCAAGGGGAAATACAACCACTACAGGTGTTTATTCCAGATCATAGCCGTTGATGTTCTAGACCTCGACGAGCTCTTTGATTTTCTCTTTGGAATTTGATTGAATGGATAGGGAGAAATCGTGGGGAGAAATGGAAGAAATCAGCCATCGAATTGTTAGGAATGGCGGCGGCTGATGGAATAGAAGATTAGGGTTTAAAGATATTCTATATTTATAATAAAATATTATTAAATTCTCTAATTTACAAAAAAACTCGTTAACTCCAAATAGCTCCTAATCCAGCACAACGAATGTTGCCCCTAGCCAAATACCCCTATTCTGGACACAATGGACTAGGTCTCATTAGCCCTTTTGATTGTTCCATCCTAGTTTTCTTTAATTTAAAATATAAAACACTTAATTATTTAATTTGATTGTACATTTTAATTTACCGGGGCCACTTATTGACTCCAAAAATTCCCGAAAAATAAATCTAGCTAAGTTTTGACGATACGGTCCTAACAAAATTAATTTCGTTGAATTAGGAGACCGTTTGAAAAATGACCATTTTCTGGTCGATCCAATTTGACTGAAATTGACAAAACACATTTTCTTTTGCCACGCTCACACATTAATTCCAGAAATCATGAAAATTGGATTATTGCAATAATTTGACATTCCACATCCAACCAAAGTGGTTTCGTCGAAAATGGAGGTCGTTTGCTAGATGGCTATTTATAAGGGCTATATATTATATTAAAAAATATATAAATTCTACAGCGAATTTTCTAAATTTTAAACTGGGCATAACTTTCATTCCCGCTATGAAATCTAGATTTCACATTCGTTAGAAAGATATAATTAAACAGATTCAAATATTTTTTGTTTTACTGAAACTCGATTTATTTTGAATCCTGTACATTCAATTGAAATTTAAAATCGAATTTTCAAACTACCATGCCATTTCAGGCTCGTTTTTATATTTAAAATAAATTTATTCGTTCCAACTTCGATTAAAATAAATTTATAGTCATTATTATTTAAAATAAATCATTTTAAATATTTAAAATCCATTAAAATTTCTAAAATAAAAATTTTAAATTGGTTCAAAATTTCTGGGTTATTACACATATGGTTTCACTTTAACTGCAGGTTTCTTGGCTTTCATGTGTATAAAATGCCTCTTCTACTAAAAACTTACAATATGAATTAGTTATGTAAATATTCTTATATTGATATACATGACAACTTCTTCAATTTTGCTTTTACAGTTAACAAAGGTAATAACAATTTTCCGAATACTCATTTACTGTCCCATGTGTTCATAGCAACATCTCTTTAGAAACATTTTGCAACATGAGATCGACTGCAAATCCAACTTTTGGATTCATTTTAATAAAATGCGAGCCACTCCATCGGTACATATAGGACCTATGAAAACTTTCAATAACTCATGCTTAAATGTTAGTTTAAACTAACACAAAACGCATAAATAAGCCAAGTAAAATACAAGGTTAGCTAGCCAGTAGCCATTAACCACAGTTGATATATATATATACACACACACATCTATATATAATGCAAACTTCATTCCTGTAATGTCCCGTATTTTTACGATTAAATAATTTATTTATTTATTTAATTACTTAAATAATGGTTTAGAGATTTATATGGTCGTTTAATAAAATAATATTGAATATTTAATTAATATAATAATTAAATAATATATTTAATTCAGAAATAATCCGAATTAGCTGAAATGGAAATATTATGTGAATTGGGCAATTCAAAATATATAATTCAGTTTGGAATTGAGTTTGAATAACAAATATATGATATAAATGACATTTGAATGTATAATTATATAATAATTAAAATCGTGCTCGAAATGGCGCTGTAGTTCGTAATTTGGCGATTCGAACTTCAACTGAATATACAGAATCCGTTTTAAATTGGATTTCTGTGAAACAAGAAACTTCGGATCTGTTGGATGATATTTTTCTAATGGAAGAGAAAAATCGAGATTTCGTCATGTAGATTGGGAGTTATGTCCAAATCAAATTTTCCAAAAGTCACTATGGAATTCCTTTATAATTTATAACGATTTATTTATATTATTAAATGAATTTTTCAATATAAATTGAATATGGATTCAACCGGGATTTGAATATCGAGTTATAAATCTAATTGGAGCGATATGGTATTTTGTGTAAATATATATACGATAATATTTATTTATAAATATTAAATTTAATTATTTTTAAATATATTAATATTTAAAAGGGTTTATTTAGAGCTTTAAAAATAGCCAGTTTTGCAAACGACCTCCGTTTTCGACGAAACTAATTTGTTGGATCCCCAATATTAAATTATTGTTAGATTTCAATTTCCGCAAATTTTGGAATCAGTATGTGGCCGTATGGGACTTTAATGTGGAAAAACAGTCGATAATCTGACTTTAAAAATCCGTTGTGTGAGCAAACGGAGTCGGAATTCGATGAAACCAGTTTAGTTGGGTCCGTAATGTCGAACTGTGGCTGCGTGTCCATTTTCGTATATTTTGGATATCATGTGTGATCATATGGATTTTTAGAGACAAATAAAACAATGTTGGAATAAAAACAAATAAAATAATCGAATAGAAAAGTATAAAACTATCCCATAAATACACCTTTACATCCTCAAACCCGAAGACTTTTTCATTTCTCGGTCAATACCTTCGGCCGTCATGTTTTGCTTCTAGGAAGTAAATCACGAGTTTTATAATTCATTTTAAATTCAAGAATTTTTTTATAAATCATGATATGTGTATATCTTGATTGGGAAAAAGCTCAGCTTCATTTTGGTATAGTGTTACAGAGTGCGATTCAGTTTTTGGGGGTTGTTGAGGGACTTAGGGTTCGACAATTCAAAGTATCCAAGCTTCGATGTGCGAGATCGTCTTCGTATTTGTGCTCGTTGGGTTATTTAGCACTCGGTGGGAGTTTTTGGGTGGATTCGAAGTTCATAGACGTCGATTGGTTACTGTGCTTGTCGAACTACTGTTACTTTCATAATTTGCAATAGGGTTGCGAGTTGCGAGTTTGTGGTATAGGAAAATAGAGGATTCGAAGAGAGGAACTTTTGTTTATTTCGTTTGATTGTAGTGTAGTGTGGAAGGAGGAATGGGTCACGAAGACAGCGGCTATGGTGGAGGAAGAAATACTGAGCGATGGATTTTTCTTTTTGGGGGAGAAGTACTATAGCACGGGTTTGAAGGGATATGCCTAAGGTTAAAATGGGTGAGGCCCATTTAAAGATAATCTTTAGTTTAAATTAGAATTTAATGTATATTAAGTTATGAATGTTATATCTCGGTCATACGTAATCATATTTTCGAACGGTCAAATCTGTTGGGATTATATGGACGAGAGCAACCCAATGGAACAAATTGGGAATCAATCAGAGCTCGTTACAATTTATAGCGAAACAAATTGTCCGATCTGAATCGACGATAATATTTCATTATTTAACGATATATTACCAATGTGAGTACAACTCACTAACTCTATCAATTATATTTCTATAACATATTTTTAGAACTGATAGATGATGGTTGATTCTGTGTGTTGACTATTTGGTTGAACTGCTAAGTGATTGGTTGAAATTATAGATAACGATAGTTATATATATATGCATATATATATATATCATTAATCAAATATTGATTCTGTTTATCAGAATATTTCATATTGAAATGAAATTTTATGTGAATTATATTGTGTAACATCTGTCAATGCATGGAAACAGGTCGGAGGAATCCAACTGGATTCCTCAACATTTATTTTACCGTTTTCATATATTGTGTTATATGATGTGATATGAAATCTGTGCTGATTTTGTATGTGTGAATGATACCGATCATTATTATATGGTACGTTAAAAACCATGAGGAATACTGGAATGTTAAAAAGGAAAACTTCAATGTTATATTGAAAAAAGAAATATTTATAAATTCAAAAGATTGTATAAAAAGAAATATTTATTTGTTAAATAAATAGAATTGAAAAGAAATATTTATTTGTTAAATAAATAGAATTGAAAAGAAATATTTATTTGTTAAATAAATAGAATTAAAAAGGAAATATTTATGTAGAAAATAAATAGAGTTATAAAATGGAATTTTAAATGAGATTTAAGTGTTAGAAATAAAAAGGAGATTTCGTATGAATAATTTTCTAAATAGATATATAAATAGAATTTGGGAATGGGATACTATTTTGAAATACGAAGTCAAACTTAAAGGAGTTAATCGAATATAGTTCATTCGAAAGGAGTTAAATCGAATATAGTTTATTCGAAAGGAGTTAATCGAATATAGTTTATTCGAAAGGAGTTAATCGAGTATAATTTATTCGAAAGGAGTTAATCGAATATAGTTCATTCGAAAGGAGTTAATCGAATATAGTTCATTCCAAAGGAGTTAAATCGAATATAGTTTATTCGAAAGGAGTTAAACCGAATATAGTTTATTCAGAAGGAGTTAATCAAATATAGTTCATTCGAAAGGAGTTAAATCGAATATAGTTCATTCGAAAGGAGTTAATCGAATATAGTTCATTCGAAAGGAGTTAAATCGGATATAATTGATTCGAAAGGAGTTAAATCGAATATAGTTTATTCGAAAAGAGTTAATCGAATATAGTTTATTCGAAAGGAGTTAATCGAATATAGTTCATTCACAAGGAGTTGATCGACTATAGTTTATTCGAAAGGAGTTAATCGAATATAGTTCATTCGAAAGGAGTTAAATCGAATACAGTTCATTCGAAAGGAGTTAAATCGAATACAGTTCATTCGAAAGGAATTAAATCGAATACAGTTCATTCGAAAAGAGTTATTCGAATATAGTTCATTCGAAAGGAGTTAATCGAATATAGTTCATTCGAAAGAAGTTAAATCGAATATAGTTCATTCGAAGGAGTTAATCGAATATAGTTTATTCAAAAGGAGTTTAATCGAATATAGTTTATTTTAAAGGAGTTAATCGAGTATAGTTTATTTGAAAGGAGTTAATCAAATATAGTTCATTCGAAAGGAGTTAAATCGAATATAGTTTATTCGAAGAAAGGTGTTAATCGAATATAGTTGATTCGAAAAGGAGTTATCGAATAGAGAATATTCAAAAGAGAGTTATACATAAAAATTCGATTATATCGAATTCGGGATAGTACTATTCACTTAACTTTTTAATCAAGATTTATTTATTTATTTATAAATTAATTGTTTTTTTATTTATCCAAATTTATAAATAAAAGTTATATTTGAAGTTAGGTATTTCGGGAGTAGGGATTATAATGTATCGTTATAACCAATGTTTTTCATAAAAGAAGTGGATTTGTAAATCGAATCCGAGAGTTACGTAAGGATGTTTGTTAAAGATTTAGAAGGTGAACTTTGTCTATTTCGAAGTTAGAAATGTTGTTCAGTTAAGGTCTGAGAGGTAGTTATACCCCAACTTGATTGACTTCATTTTTAACTAAGGAATGGTTAAGGTTTGATAGTGAAGGTTGGTTAAGTGAGTTTAGTTGACGAAGGTAATAGTTTGAGTGGCATAGCAATGTTTTATTTAAACATCTGTTTAAATCCGATGAATGTGTTTTGGAAACGTTTTCCAAATATAATCAGAGATATTTTCTAATCATAGAAAATGAAATGTTTGATGATAAAGAATACTGAAATGACAGTGATACGTGAAAAAGAGATGGAAATGTTTTCCAATGATTAATAACGTATATTTTCTAAATTTGGAAAATAAGGAATGTTGAATATATGGAAACAGGAAATGAATAACTTTATGAACTAAAGAGATAATGTTAAATGATGATTGATCGATATATTTTCCATCTGGAAATAATATCGTTGTTTGCACATGTGTTTTTCTTTGATAGTTAACTCACCGACTATCGAAGTTTTTGACCATTTTTCCATCGTCAATACGGAGAGACCAGGATCAGATTCATTGTTTAAAAACCACTCTGTATGGGCGTTAGCGTTGCGAACAAATATGATGAAGATAATTGAAAACGGAGTTATGCAAGAGTTGTCCTGTTTACAGAATAGTGCCTTCGGTTTGTCCAGTCCCAGGACGACCTATATGGAAGAATGTCGGACAGAGTATATTTAATGGATCACGTAAGTTGATCTCTTCAAACATATGTACGTTTGGTGGCAGAGGAATTAATTTCTCTTAGCTGTATACCCGTTGTATTTTTGGGGAAATCAATTTGTGATTCGGCGGGTATGACGATGTGACATTCAAAGTGAATAATTGTGTGATCTATCAGAGATAAGCGTGGCCTCTAACCTCACAACCAGGAAATGACAAAAATCGGGCAAGCAACATGGCTAAGTGGTTGGCTGCCAATTAGGGTGTATTATTACCTATCTAGAGATATTCATTTCATTCTTAAATCTATTCGATGCTGTCCCATTCGGGAAACAGTTGCTGATCTCAACCATTGGTGATATACATTAGATACACTCAAGCGAAATGAGCAGTCGGTCATGCGTGGCCGTGTTGCAAGATGTTCTTGTTGAACCCAGTGTATTCCTCTCTAGAGGTACACTATCAGAAGGTGGTTCCATACCTTGTCATAGTTGGAAATCCATTACCCAATAAGTGCTCGCGGTTTTGATTGTATACTATATATGTGGAATGTGAGACGAAAGCGTTCTACTAGATGATTATTATATTGTGGTTGATAGACACTATTATAATATTAAAAGAGTTGTGATATAAAAGATCATTGTTTCTTTCAAAATGATTTGGAAGTTAAATCAAATTGATTTGGATTCTCATAAGGGAAAAACCCGTTTCGTTATATGACGTGGTCTTATGAGATATCGTTTAATTTTTCAAACTGTGTTAAATTGTTTTACTCACACCAGTCCCATGACTGACCTAGAGTTTATTTTGTTTTTTTCCCTAAAATCTTGGGTGCCCAATTTTGTACGGGCAGTCAAGTAGTCAGGATTTATAGATACACTAGATGGAGCTTGGAGCAAGAGGCTTCAGCAGTATTTTCTAGCTATTGTTTATTTCCGTTGTGATGTAAGTGTTGTACTCTAATATACAAATAGAGATTTGTGTTTCACAGTTATTTTGTGTACTATATTTTATTCGTTCCTCTGTGAGATTCGTGTTTACTATGATGTTGTATGTTCTTCTTCTTCTTCTTCTATTCTAAGTTTTTATCTTATCTATTCTCACCCTCTAATTTCTTTCATGGACTATCTGGTATTTCCGATGCTTGAATAGTCGACATAGTGTTGTATGCCGATATCCAGGATCGCAAACTCCCCGGGTCGTTACAGTGGTATCAGAGCTGAAGGTTAAGTTATTACCTTGGCTCTGTGGCGTGACTCAGTAGAGATGCGGTTAGTAATACCCTAGATTGGGTTGAGTGTATATATACGAATGAACGTATTTGTTATTTGATATAAAAAACGTTTTATATTGTGGAGATTTATTGGTTGAGTTGTTTATGAGTTCTAGTCAATCAGTTTGATCCACTGTATTAGTAGGGGTTTATAAAAACTTGAATATGACGAACCGACATGGTATGTTTTGGAAGGAGGGTAAATGAAATAATTTTATCCAAATTATATTTTGATATAAACAAAGTATCGATATTTGAAGTATTATCGTATATTGGATGTGTTGGTTGTGATATAATCAGATAAGATTATAATTGGAATGGTTATGTAAATAACAAATCAGAAACTCGTATAAGTGTTACAAAATGGATTATATCCGAATTAACACCAGAATTGGAATTAAAAGTTGGAAAAGGGTTTGTAAATGAATTTGAGTTAAAATATATGTGAATTTTTAAAATCCTGGGAGATTTTAAATTTGTTACAAACATTGTGAATGGTATTTTGGAATAGATTTCAATATGGAAATGTTTAAAAGTGGTTTTGAAAGTGATATATTATTGAACTCACTTCGATAGCTGGGAAATAACCCTGATGATGAATCGCGACATCATTAGTGTTCATTTTTGAGTTGCTAAGTGACAGATTACTACCAAAGATTTTGTTTTTAAATTGTTTTGTGAAAAGCAAGTTGTTTTGAATCCTGAAAGGGGATATCTGCTTTTAGAAAAGCTAAACTATTAGAAATTCCCTGGGGAAGATTGTTTGAATAAAAACAATTTAAATTAGAATTTGTAAAAGCAAATAGAAATAGAAATTGAATTGAAACCAGTTAAGTTGAAAATGAATTGAGATAGAAATATCGAATCAGATTGGATTGGAGATAATCCGAAATGAAATTGGACTGGTAAGTTAAGAGTTGAAATTAAAAATGGAATCTGAGTTAAGAACAGAATTTGGCTTGGGTATAACCGAATGATTGGGATGACATTGGTATATGCAGAATTGTTAACACATGAAAAGGATATATTGATATGCTCGACAAAAAGGTACCATTTTATATTATATATGGGTTTGAGTTTTTGATGAGCCGAATTGGCAAGCCGCTTGGCTGTTTGATTTTCTTTTGGTTGGAGAAGGCCTAGAGAGGAGAGTTGTAGTTGTACCGATTGACCAGTACAAAGGAGGTGCTTGCGATTTTTTTTGAAAATTTCGGGTGTTAGAAAATTTTCAGGATTTTTGAAAATTTTCGTTAATTGAAATAAATTAATATTTTAATTGGAATGGATTGTTCAGTTGAAACTGAAGTAAGAAGTAAAAAATTAATTTTAATCCAGTCAATAGGGTTTGTTTTCTACCTTAGCAATTTCGAGGACGAAATTATTTTAAGGGGCGAAGAATGTAATGTCCCGTATTTTTACGGTTAAATAATTTATTTATTTAAATAATGGTTTAGAGATTTATATGGTCGTTTAATAAAATAATATTGAATATTTAATTAATATAATAATTAAATAATACATTTAATTCTGAAATAATCAGAATTAGCTGAAATGGCAATATTGTGTGAATTGGGCAATTCAAAATATATAATTCAGTTTGGAATTGAATTTGAATAACGAATATATGATATGTGATGACCCCAAACTTCCGTAGACCGAAAGTAAGGATAATCATTTGGAATATAACATATTTATAACAATAACAGATCTCAGATAATATCATAACACATAATTTTTGCAGCGGAAAGATATAAGTCATAAACATCACATGAAACAGAACCACAGAGTACGCAGTTTTACAGGATACAACTTAGCAAAATGAAAGTCTAAATCAAAGTAAATAAGCTCCAACTCCAAACGTACATCAAAATCCAAGATAAAATAAAGTCTCTAAAAGAAGAAGATAAAAATAAAAGAGAGTCTTCGCCTTCTCCTTCCAAGTAGTCTTCAATGCAGAAAATGTCTCCCTAAGAACCTGTCACTTAGCTGCCCGTGTAAATAGAGGGCACCCGAGTTTGCAAAGTGAAACAAACAATGAGTCAGTCATGGGACTGGTATGAGAACTCTTCCTATACTAACTATCAATATGGCGAATCACAGGACCACGCCGCTAATGCGGAACGGGTTTACTCCATTGGGTTGCCAGTGCATGATTTAATAAAGTTTAATAAAACAGCGAAATGACTTTTGAAAAATAATAATGAAATCATCATAAGACTCAAGTCCTATCACACAATGCAACGCACATAGGAGGATAGAGTTTTCCCTTATGATGATCAAACATGCTTAATACGTGTAAAGTAATATTTTAATATTATTATTAGTGTCTAAGCAGTATTAAAATACTTCAATATAAATATATCAATCCTAGACGACATAGTACCTCATCCTACTATGTCGCCGTATATAAGTTTACAATCAAGACCGAAATGTCATCGTATTGGGAATTGGTTTTCTGTCATGAAATCGAGGCTAGGGATCGTCCTCTTCCGATTCGAGACACTCTAGCAAATGCCTCAGGATTCCCCGCAGTGAACCCTTGGATCTTCAGGGTCGGTCCCTACCTAATGGTAGTGGATTGGTAATTCCTGAACACACGTTTCCCGGCCCCTTTGGACCTATAGTATGACCACTTCCGACCTATAAAAAACCGGAGGTACCTCAATCCAACATCCACATAAGTAAAATGCCAGCCAGTTTAAGCACTGACACTACCCATAGCTAGAAAGAAACGTGTGCACTCCCTGCAGTCCTAATCCCGTTTTTGATTCATACCGTGGTGTGAGGCTCGCGAAGTCACGTTATACACAAAGCTATGCCTAAATAGGCTATGCTTTGATCATCAACCACAAGGCCTGCTTTTCAACAAAGCCTTGATCATTGCATCTTGGCGTGCCACCTTGACAATTCACGCCATATGATCGACAACTATTACTATATACCATAGTGTTAAGTAGAGAATAAATTCTCCACCACCAAACAGACATATATTAATACAAGTCGACTTAATTACATGAAATGAATTCCAATGTCAGACACACATCCATTTACAAGTTCGTTCTGGGTCTGAACGAAACAGGAGACACCAAAAAGGCGCTCGCTTATCCGCACGATCAACACACACGTCCGGACAATTAGTGCATCAACCCCGTCCTGGGAGCAAGTCAGTCCAAGGCATCAGTAGTCGTCGTCCATTCGATTTGAAGATCGCCGGTCTTCAACCATCGTCTTCTTACATCTTTGATTTAATCGACGTGCAATTATTTGAAATGAGTTAAACTCAGTCTTTTCAAATAATTGTCGCATAATTATCATTTAAAACATTATATATATTTATAACTATTTATCGCTATTTTTATTTATTTGAAAATAGCTCAAACAAATAAACGACGCTTCGGGTCAGTGGGCGGCCCTAGCGCTGTTTTTACCAAATTTTGATTTACACATATCTTAAAATCTAACCGTACGATTTTGATGAATTTTATATCGTTAGAAAGCTCTTCCCAAAGCGGTCCTAACGGTTCCAGTTTTAGGAAAATTCAACGGTCGGATCTTTCGGTATAATCGTTTAAAATTACGATTGTCGATACACGAACTGCCGCACTCGTTTCGTTTAATTTTATATTTATATTTATATTTATATATATAAACCATTTGGCGATTCCCACTATTAAAATCCATTCTTTTTATTTTATAAAAAACAATATTTTCGTTCGCCAATTCTAAGGCGACAAAAATGACGGTTTCAACATTATACACTTTTATATTCAATAAAACAATATTTTTGTTCGCCAATTCTAATGCGACAAAAATGACGGTTTCAACAATGTATATTTTTATTTCAATAAAATAATACTTTTGTTCGCCAATTCTAATGCGACAAAAATGACAGTTTCAACAATGTATATTTTTATATTCAATAAAATAATATTTTTGTTCGCCAATTCTAATGCGACAAAAATGACGGTTTCAACAATGTATATTTTTATATTCAATAAAATAGTATTTTAGTTCGCCAATTCAAATGCGGCAAAAATGACGGTTTCAACAATGTATATTTTTATATTCAATAAAATAATATTTTTGTTCGCCAATTCTAATGCGACAAAAATGACGGTTTCAACAATGTATATTTTTATACTCAATAAAATAATATTTTTGTTCGCCAATTCTAATGCGACAAAAATGACGGTTTCAACAATGTATATTTTTATATTCAATAAAATAATATTTTTGTTCGCCAATTCTAATGCGACAAAAATGACGGTTTCAAAAATGTGTATTTTTATATTCAATAAAATAATATTTTTGTTCACCAATTCTAATGCGACAAAAATGACGGCTTCAACAATGTATATTTTTAAATTTAATAAAATAATATTTTTGTTTGTCAATTCTAATGCGACAAAAATGAATGGAAAAAATGTACTCTTTCTTTAATTACATAAAAATGTTCTTTTTCTCCAATTCATTTTTTTTATAACACAAAATTGTACTTTTTCTCCAATTCATTTTTTTTATTACATAAAAGTGTACTTTTCTCCAATTCATTTTTTTATAACACAAAAATGTACTTTCTCCAATTCATTAAAAATGTAAATTTTCTACTTCTTTTTCTTTACATTGGAAAAATGTAAGTTTTCTATTTATTTTCTTTACATTAGAGAACTCAATTAAAAAGTTAGTTTATCTTTCTATGTAATATTTGCATTGTAGATTGCAAATTGCAAATAAAAAGGTGAAATTTATTTCTAATGTAAACATCTTTTCTAGTGTCAACATTTCTAATATAAATATATTTTCTAATGTCAATGTTTGATTCATTTCAACTATAATAACATGACGATGGAATGTTTGACTCATTTCAACTATATTAACATGACGATGAAATGTTTGATTCATTTCAACTATATTAACATGACGATGAAATGTTTGATTCATTTCAACTATATTAATATGACGATGAAATGTTTGATTCATTTCAACTATATTAACATGACGATGAAATGTTTGATTCATTTCAACTATATTAGCATGACGATGAAATGTTTGATTCATTTCAACTATATTAACATGACGATGAAATGTTTGATTCATTTCAACTATATTAACATGACGATGAAAAGTTTGATTCAAGTTTTATGTCAACACAACAACGACAACATATGATTTGGTGTATAGCTTTCATGAATCAAAATAAAGGTCTCATCTTTATTTTATATTGTAAATTAAAATAAAATATCTAAACTTTATTTATCTTTTAATTAAGATTTAAAAGATCTAAACTTTCCTTATTTTATAAATCATAAATCAAAATAAAGATTCAACTTTTGTGCTTATTTTGCAAATCAAAATAAAGATTCAACTTTTGTTTTTATTTTGCAAATCAAAATAAAAATTCAACTTTTGTTATTATTTTGCAAATCAAAATAAAAATCAAGCTTATGTTATTATTTTGCAAATCAAAGTAAAAATCTACCTTTCTTTTATTTTGTTAATCAAAATAAAAATTTAACTTTTCATTTTATGTTGTGAATCAAAAATAAAGATTTAAACTTTCTTTGGTAAATCAAAATAAAGATTCAATTTTTTCATTTTAATTTGTAAAACAAAATGAAGATTCAAAATTTCATTTTTGTTTGTAAAACAAACAAGGATGAAAATTTTCATTTCTATAAAGGAATAAAAAATAAAAATAAAAATAAAAATAAAACTAATAAAGATGAGAACTTTATAGAGATTACATCAGAATTTATAGATCTAAACTAACATGGCTATATCATGATATCACGACGAATATTAATAACCATACAACAATCACAACATCGCAGATCATAAATAATAACATACAATGATTCACATAATAAATATAATTGAATTATTTAATTATTCAAAATTTAGAAATCTTACCTTATGTTCAAGCAGATCTAAAAATCCAAACTAACTCAGAAATTGTTCCAATCAGTTTCAACAAGTCGTATTCGATGTCACGGTTCAAATGAATCTGAAATTTTCAAATTCCGTTCATGTATGAATTAGTTATTGATTTTATAAATAAAATTACAATTCGCGACGCTTATAGATGTCACAGACCTTTAAAAATATTCATACCGTAAGCTTTCAGAATTTGTTCAAAATTTCAATCCGATTTTACACCAAAACGGTTGCAAAGTACTTCGATCAGGCAGGGGGACGTTGACGAGCTCCGAGCAGCGAGATGGCGCCTGAAACGGGGTCGGACTAGGTGGCCCAGGCGAGGCGGGGCGGGGGTCGACGGCGGCCGACTTTGGGCGTTCGATTCTCCTGCTACGGTGCACGATAAATGATGATGGCCATATGGATTTAAAGGGGGTGAAGAGAGCTTCGATTTGCCATATGGCTTGAATTTTAATTCGTGGGGATGGGAAAGAAATTAAAGGGAGAAAGTTTAAGCATCGGTGGCCATGGGATTCGAGTGCGGCGGCTGTAGAACGAGGGTGAACGGTATTTTAGGGTTTCATTTCCTCTATTATATATAATATTTAATTGCTATTTTACAAATAAATCCGTAACTTTTAAACCGATCTATTTCCAGTCCAGCAGAAAGTGACCCTAGCCAATAACCCATATTCCGGATCCAATGGGATAGGTCCCGTCAGCTCCATCGGCTGTTTATGGCCTGTTTTATTTAAATTTAATAATTAAATCCATTATTAATTTAATTTGTCTGCATAAATAAATTCACCGAGGCCACATATGGACTCAAAAAAATCCAGAAAAAATATATTTGGCTTCGTTATGACGATACGGTCCTAATAAAATTAATTTCGTCGAATTCTGAGACTGTTTGAAAAATGGTTATTTTTCAGTCGATTAAATTTGACTGAAACCGACAAAACACATTTTCCTTCGCCATCCTCACATATTAATTCGAAAAATTCGAAAAATTGAAACCTAGCAATAATTTGACATTCCTGTTCCAACAAAAGTGGTTTCGTCAAAAACAGAGATCGTTTGAAAATTGACTATTTTCACTGGCTTTAATATTATTTAAAAATGAAAATTTTAATTTCTGTCACATTTTTCCACCAAATTATTTAAAATAAAAATTTTAAATTGGTTCGGATTTTCTGGGTTGTTACAATCTCCCCCACTTAAGAATTTTTCGTCCTCGAAAAGGAAACAAAGTAAAGTAGGAAACAAGATGAAAAATGTAATAAATGTACCTTAATACCAGAGTTACTCGGAGATATCCACTCTACACTTGGGGTAAGCCTTTTTGATGCTATCCTTTGTCTCCCAAGTACAGTCTCTAGGATCCCCACTCCATTGAACTTTGACTAGGTTGATTCTCTTGTTCCTCAAAATTTTGGTTTCTTTGCTAATGATCTTAATCGGGTCTTTCCTCACTGTTAGATTTGGAGCAATATCTAGGACCTGTTGATTTAGTTCATCCTCTGTCAGATCTGGATCATGCACATGCTTGCGGAGTTGAGACACATGAAATACATCATGCACACCTGGCAACCAGTCAGGCAGCTGCACTCTATAAGCAAGAGTACCAATCCTTTCGAGGATAGGAAATGGACCAATGAATCTCGGTGCCAGCTTTCCCGTCTTCCCAAAACGAATCACGCCTCTCAAAGGAGAAACCTTCAAGTATACTCGATCACCCATAGAGAATTCTAAATTTCTTCTTCGCTGATCTGCATAGCTCTTCTGTCGGCTCTGAGCAGTCAGCAAGCGCTTCTTAATCAAGTCAACCTTATCCGATGCTTCTCGAACCATGCCGGGGCCCAAGACTAGTCGATTGCTTGACTCCACCCAACATGCCGGAGATCTGCCTGGCCTGCCATATAGTAATTCAAATAGTGACATCTTCAAGCTTGCTTGGTAGCTATTATTATAGGAGAATTCCACCAAGTGCAAGTGGTCCTCCCATGAACCGCCATAATCAAGAATGCAAGCTCGCAACAAGTCTTCCAAAACACGATTCACCCTCTCAGTCAGGCCATCTGTCTGAGGGTGATAGGCAGAGCTCAGAATCAACTTGGTCCCAAGCTCTTTTTGAAAAGCTTCCCAGAATTTGCTAGTAAATAATGGATCCCGATCACTGACAATGCTTTTGGGAACCCCATGAAGTCTGACTATCTATTTAAAATAAAGATGTGCCAAACTACGAGTTGTTCTATTGGACCGAACAGGGATGAAATGGGCAGACTTTGTTAAGTGATCCACAATCACCCATATGCTATCATTCCCTTTTCTGCTTCGGGGCAAGCCATCTATAAAGTCCATAGAAATTTCCTCCCACTTCCAACCTAGAACTCCCAGTGGTTGCAACAAACCGACCAACTTTTGTTGATCACTTTTAACTTGCTGACAAGTGGGACATCTAGCAACGTAAATAGAAATATCTCTCTTCATCGCTTTCCACCAAAAGGTGCGCTTAAGATCATGGTACATCTTGTTTACACCTGGATGGACGCTGATTTTAGATTTGTGGCACTCATCCACAACTTCTCCTTTTAGCTCAGCAATGTCTGACACACAAATTCGCCCTTGCAATCTAAGGGTCCCATTATTGTCAATCTGGAAGCTTGAGGCCTCGCCCTTACAAACTCGCTCATAAAGCTTCTGAATAAATTTATCATTCTTCTGGAGAGCAGAAATTTTATCAATCAAAGTAGGAGTGATAATGAGATTGGAGATAATGAGATTGTTGCATTCTGCATTCTTTCTACTGAGCACATCGGCTACAACGATGGCTTTTCCCGGAGTATATAGGATATCCAAGTCATATGATGCAAGAAATTCAACCCAGCGTTGCTGCCTCATATTCAAATTTCTTTGGGTAAAAAGATGTTTTAAGGATTTGTGATCCTTATAAATTTCGAACTTCTCACCTAAGAGATAATGCCTCCATATTTTAAGAGCAAACACAATAGCCAGTAGCTCAAGATCATGCGTGGCGTAATTCTTCTCATGCGGTTTCAGCTGGCGGCTAGCGTATGCGACTACTCTGCCTCTTTGCATCAGCACCGCACTAATACCTTAAATAAATAAGGGATAACATGTTAAAATGAGATTTGACATTAAAAGAAAATGTTGTCTCTGACATGTTAATTTATAAAAGAAACAACCTTGCTTAGAAGCGTCAGTCCAGACCTTCAAATCCTGATTGCCATCTATGATGGTCAACATAGGAGCATTGGTCAACTTCTTCTTTAGCTCTTGGAAAGCTGCCTCGCATTCTAGTGTCCAATTAAATTTCGTATGTTTCTTGGTCAGGTTCGTCAATGGACAAGCTACCTTCGAAAAATCTTTGACAAATTTCCGATAATAGCCAACCAGTCCTAAGAAACTTCTGATCTATGTGGGAGTTCTAGGCTGCTTCCACTCTTGGATGGCTGAGATCTTTCCTGGATCTACTGAGATGCCTTCCTTTGATACAACATGGCCGAGGAATTTCACCTCTTCTTGCAAGAATATGCATTTAGAAAATTTGGCTTTCAGCACATTTCTTCGCAAAATCTCTAAGACTTCTCTCAGATGTTGTTCGTGCTCAGCAGTGGATTTAGAAAAGATGAGGATGTCATCGATGAATACGAGCACAAATTTATTTAAAACATCTCTGAGCACCCTATTCATCAGATCAACAAAGTATGCTGGAGCATTACATAGACCGAAGGGCATTACTAGTCATTCATAAAAGATATCCGGTCCTTTGAAAGCAGTTAAAGGCACACATTCTTCTGCAATGCGAAGTTGATGGAAGCCTGTAGCTAGGTCCATCCTAAAGAATACTCGTGCTCCATGCAAGCGGTCAAGTAAGTCATCAATACGCGGTAGTGGGTATTTATTTTTCAGTGTTTGTTTGTTGAGATCGCAGTAATCCACACATAACCTGAGTGTACCGTCAGATTTGGGGACGAACACCACTGCTGCACCCCATTCTGAGAAGCTAGGCCTGATCAGACCCTTCCACAAAATCTGCTTGGTTTGATTTCTCAGCTCCTCTTTTTCTTTTGGCGACATTCTCCGAATGGGATGTACGACTGGCCTCGCATTCGGAGCTAAATCAATTCTGAAGCTGATTTCTCTATGCAGAGGTAAGCCCTCAACTTCTTTGAATACATCAGCGTAATCTTTGACGATAGGGATATCCTCAATAGAAGTAGGGGCAACTTCTAGAGATGACCAGAATGCCTTTCTGTCGGTGGCTGAGCCATGGCATGGGATAGTAATATTTCCAAGCTTAGTTTTAACTTTGATGATTCTCTCCGCACAAATTAACTCAGCCTCATACTTTGTTAGCCAATCAATCCCCGGTATGACATCATAACCGGAGAAATTCATAACGATCAGGTCAAAGGAGAACTGGTAGCAAGAGTAAGAAACAGATACTCTACAATACTGATCAAGAATAAGAGAACCTCCTATCGGACTATTAGCTCTAATCAAATTTTTGAGTTTTCTTGGTTTCAGTTTCAACTTTTTAATTGTATCATTAGAAATAAAGCTTCGCGCAACACCAGTATCAAATAAGACAGTAATAGGGATGTTCTTAATATTAAGAGTACCTCCTAAGACATCGGGTTTACCTGGTTCCTCAGTCGTAGCTGGTGCATCTGCTCCCTCATAAACATGTGCCACCTGAGCATTCTTTAGCAGTGGGCAGATTGCCTTAATGTGCCCCTTTTGATGACAATTACAGCATTCCCTCTTGTCCTGAGAACTCTGGCCACGATTCTGGGAACTCTGACCACAGTTCTAACTAGGGCCCGAATCATTTCTCTTAACCTTTTTAGGTGCTCTACACTCGTAATCAAAATGTCCAATCTTGCCGCAGTTATAGCTGGTCACCTTGCTCCTGTCCCTCTTCTTCCCTTGGGGCTTAGCGGTAGAAGAATTGCTCGCCTCCGGTTTCTTGTTAGCCTGTTCCTTCTGGTTGTTGCCTTGGCTTTTCACTCTATCCTATGGTCCGGACTCGTCATTTTCCTCGTAGCGGCACGCCATCTCTACTACTTCATTGAAGAGGAGCTTGATATGAGCAGTGACTCGGTTCAAATATTTCTTAGACAGACCCTTGATAAAAAAATTATTCTTCTCTACCGGATCTTGAATCAAACCAGGAGCATATCGTGAAAGCTCATCAAACTTCCTCACATACTCAGAAACGGCCATATTCCCTTGCTGTAGGTTAACGAACTGCTCGCACAGGCGCTCTCTAGCTTGTGGGGGTACATACTTCTCATTGAAAAGTTCCTTAAATTTGGCCCAAGACATATTGGTCACGTCATTGCAGATCTTGATCGTAACCCACCAATGCCCGACTTTCTCTTTTAATTGCCATACTGCCAGGTAACGCTTTCGCCGATCTTCCAGTTCTAAGCCCTCTAGGATCTTTTCGCAATCTTTAAGCCATGCCTCTGCCTGAATCGTAGACTCTCGCCCCGTGAAAGGTACACCTCCTAGGTTTTTGAATTTCTTTGACATTCTCTCCAAATCGAAGGGCTGTGGAGGTGGAGGTAGTTGTGCTACGACCTCTGAAGTATGTTGTTCCTGAGTGATGGGGGTCTCGTCTCTAGCTTGCCCTCCAGCTCCCACTCGGGCTCCTCCTCTGGCACCGCCTCGAGTTCCGCCTCGGGCTCCGCCCCGGGCTGTTCTTGCTCTAGTATCCATTTAAATCAGTCTGTACCATCAAGGAAAGAGTCAGACTAACAAAAATGAGAATTTTCAAGAAAAGATAAGATAAGGACAAGATGAAAAGATGATGATGTAATGACTGATAAATATGTGCTATTCTGCAGTGCTCATTCTAGGACATTACTAGTCCTATCTCTAATAAGCTACTCGCCTTAGAATAATGTGGATTCTATCTAGACGAATTGTTCTAAATACGTTATATTCCGAAGCTAAGGTTAACCTTAGGCTCTGATACCAACTGTGATGACCCCAAACTTCCGTAGACCGAAAGTAAGGATAATCATTTGGAATATAACATATTTATAACAATAACAGATCTCAGATAATATCATAACACATAATTATTGCAGCAGAAAGATATAAGTCATAAACATCACATGAAACAGAACCACAGAGTACACAGTTTTACAGTATACAACTTAGCAAAATGAAAGTCTAAATCAAAGGAAATAAGCTCCAACTCCAAACGTACATCAAAATCCATGATAAAATAAAGTCTCTAAAAGCAGATGATAAAAATAAAAGAGAGTCTTCGCCTTCTCCTTCCAAGTAGTCTTCATTGCAGAAAATGTCTCCATAAGAACCTATCACTTGGCTGCCCGTGTAAATAGAGGGCACCCGAGTTTGCAAAATGAAACAAACATCGAGTCAGTCATGGGACTGGTATGAGAAATCTTCCTATACTAACTATCAATATGGCGAATCACAGGACCACGCCGCTAATGCGGAACGGGTTTACTCCATTGGATTGCCAGTGCATGATTTAATAAAGTTTATATAAAACAGCGAAATGACTTTTAAAAAAAAATGAAATCATCATAAGACTCAAGTCCTATCACACAATGCAACACACACAGGAGGATAGAGTTTTCCCTTATGATGATCAAACATGCTTAATACGTGTAAAGTAATATTTTAATATTATTATTAGTGTCTAAGCAGTATTAAAATACATCAATATAAATATATCAATCCTAGACGGTATAGTACCCCATCCTACTATGTCGCCGTATATAAGTTTACAATCAAGACCGAAATGTCGTCGTATTGGGAATTGGTTTTCTATCATGAAATCGAGGCTAGGGATCGTCCTCTTCTGATTCGAGACACTCTAGCAAATGCCTCAGGATTCTCCGCAGTGAACCCTTGGATCTTCAGGGCCGGTCCCTACCTAATGGTAGTGGATTGGCAATTCCTGAACACACGTTTCCCGGCCCCTTTGGACCTATAGTATGACCACTTCCGGCCTATAAAAAACCCGAGGTACCTCAATCCAACATCCACATAAGTAAAATGCCAGCCAGTTTAAGCACTGACACTACCCATAGCTAGAAAGAAACGTGTGCACTCCCTGCAGTCCTAATCCCGTTTTTGACTCATACCGGGGTGTGAGGCTCGCGAAGTCACGTTATACACAAAGCTATGCCTAAACAGGCTATGCTTTGATCATCAACCACAAGGCCTGCTTTTCAACAAAGCCTTGATCATTGCATCTTGGTGTGCCACCTTGATAATTCACGCCATGTGATCGATAACTATTACTATATACCAGGGTGTTAAGTAGAGAATAAATTCTCTACCACCAAACAGACATATATTAATACAATTCGACTTAATTACATGAAATGAATTCCAACGTCAGACACGCATCCATTTACAAGTCCATTCTGGGTCTGAACGAAACAGAAGACACCAAAAAGGCGCTCGCTTTTCCGCACGACCAACACACACGTCCAGACAATTACTGCTTCAACCCCGCCCTGGGAGCAAGTCAGTCCAAGGCATCAGTAGTCGTCGTCCATTCGATGTGAAGATCGCCAGTCTTCAACCATTGTCTTCTTACATCTTTGATTTAATCGCCATGCAATTATTTGAAATGAGTTAAACTCGGTCTTTTCAAATAATTGTCGCATAATTATCATTTAAAACATTTTATACATATTTATAACTATTTATCGCTATTTTTATTTATTTGAAAATAGCTCAAACAAATAAACGACGCTTCGGGTCAGTGGGCGGCCCTAGCGCTGTTTTTACCAAATTTTGATTTACACATATCTTAAAATATAACCATCGGATTTTGATGAATTTTATATCGTTAGAAAGCTCTTCCCAAAGCGGTCCTAACAGTTCCAGTTTTGGGAAAATACAACGGTCGGATCTTCCAGTATAATCGTTTAAAATTACGATTGTCGATACGCGAACTGCCGCGCTCGTTTCGTTTAATTTCATATTTATATTTATATATATAAACCATTTGGCGATTCCCACTATTAAAATCCATTCTTTTTATTTTATAAAATACAATATTTTCGTTCGCCAATTCTAATACGACAAAAATGACGGTTTCAACATTATACACTTTTATATTCAATAAAACAATATTTTTGTTCGCCATTCTAATGCGAGAAAAATGACGGTTTCAGCAATGTATATTTTAAATTCAATAAAATAATATTTTTGTTCGCCAATTCTAATGCGACAAAAATGACGGTTTCAACAATGTATATTTTTATATTCAATAAAATAATATTTTTGTTCGCCAATTATAATGCGACAAAAATGACGGTTTCAACAATGTATATTTTTATATTCAATAAAATAATATTTTTGTTCGCCAATTCTAATGCGACAAAAATGAATGGCAAAAATGTACTCTTTCTTTAATTACATAAAAATGTTCTTTTTCTCCAATTCATTTTTTTTATAACACAAAAATATACTTTTTCTCCAATTCATTTTTTTTATTACATAAAAATGTACTTTTCTCCAATTCATTTTTTTATAACACAAAAATGTACTTTTTCTTCAATTCATTTAAAATGTAATTTTTCTACTTTTTTTTCTTTACATTGGAAAAATGTAAGTTTTCTATTTCTTTTCTTTACATTAGAGAACTCAATTAAAAAGTTAATTTATCTTTCTATGTAATATTTGCATTGTAAATTGCAAATAAAAAGGTGAAATTTATTTCTAATGTAAACATCTTTTCTAGTGTCAACATTTCTAATATAAATATATTTCTAATGTCAATGTTTGATTCATTTCAACTATATTAACATGACGATGGAATGTTTGATTCATTTCAACTATATTAACATGACGATGAAATGTTTGATTCATTTCAACTATATTAACATGACGATGAAATGTTTGATTCATTTCAACTATATTAATATGACGATGAAATGTTTGATTCATTTCAACTATATTAGCATGACGATGAAATGTTTGATTCATTTCAACTACATTAACATGACGATGAAATGTTTGATTCATTTCAACTATATTAACATGACGATGAAAAGTTTGATTCAAGTTTTATGTCAACACAACAACGACAACATATGATTTGGTGTATAGCTTTCATGAATCAAAATAAAGGTCTCATCTTTATTTTATATTGTAAATTAAAATAAAATATCTAAACTTGATTTATCTTTTAATTAAGATTTAAAAGATCTAAACTTTCCTTATTTTATAAATCATAAATCAAAATAAAGATTCAACTTTTGTGCTTATTTTGCAAATCAAAATAAAGATTCAACTTTTGTTTTTATTTTGCAAATCAAAATAAAAATTCAACTTTTGTTATTATTTTGCAAATCAAAATAAAAATCAAGCTTATGTTATTATTTTGCAAATCAAAGTAAAAATCTACCTTTCTTTTATTTTGTTAATCAAAATAAAAATTCAACTTTTCATTTTATGTTGTGAATCAAAAATAAAGATTTAAACTTTCTTTGGTAAATCAGAATAAAGATTCAATTTTTTTCATTTTAATTTGTAAAACAAAATGAAGATTCAAAATTTCATTTTTGTTTGTAAAACAAACAAAGATGAAAATTTTCATTTCTATAAAGGAATGAAAAATAAAAATAAAAATAAAAATAATAAAGATGAGAACTTTATAGAGATTACATAAGAATTTATAGATCTAAACTAACATGGCTATATCATGATATCACAACGAATATTAATAACCATACAACAATCACAACATCGCAGATCAGAAATAATAACATACAATGATTCACATAACAAACATAATTGAATTATTTAATTATTCAAAATTTATAAATCTCACCTTATGTTCAAGCAGATCTAAAAATCCAAACGAACTCAGAAATTGTTCCAATCAGTTTCAACAAGTCGTATTCGATGTCACGGTTCAAATGAATCTGAAATTTTCAAATTCCGTTCATGTATGAATTAGTTATTGATTTTATAAATAAAATTACAATTCGCGACGCTTATAGAACTCACAGTCCTTTAAAAATATTCATTCCGTAAGCTTTCAGAATTTGTTCAAAATTTCAATTCGATTTTTCACCAAAACGGTTGCAAAGTACTTCGATCAGGCAGGGGGACGTTGACGAGCTTCGAGCGGCGAGCTGGCGCCTGGAACGACATCGGATTCGGTGGCCCAGGTGAGGCGAGGCGAGGCGGGGGTCGACGGCGGCCGACTTTGGGCGTTCGATTCTCCTGCTACGGTGCACGATAAATGATGATGGCCGTATGGATTTAAAGGGGGTGAAGAGAGCTTCGATTTGGCATATGGCTTGAATTTTAATTCGTAGGGATGGGAAAGAAATTAAAGGGAGAAAGTTTGAGCATCGGTGGCCATGGGATTCGAGGGCGGCGGCTGTAGAACGAGGGTGAACAGTATTTTAGGGTTTCATTTCCTCTATTATTTATAATATTTAATTGCTATTTTACAAATAAATCTGTAAATTTTAAACCGATCTATTTCCAGTCCAGCAGAAAGTGACCCTAGCAATAACCCATATTCCGGATCCAATGGGATAGGTCCCGTCAACTCAAACGGCTGTCTATGGCCTGTTTTATTTAAATTTAAAAATTAAATCCTTTATTAATTTAATTTGTCTGCATAAATAAATTCACCGAGGCCACATACGGACTCAGAAAAATCCAAAAAATATATATTTAGCTTCGTTATGACGATACGGTCCCAACAAAATTAATTTCATCGAATTATGAGACTATTTGAAAAATGGCTATTTTTCAGTTGATTAAATTTGACTAAAACCGACAAAACACATTTTCCTTCGCCACGCTCATATATTAATTCGAAAAATTCTAAAAATTGAAACCTAGCAATAATTTGACATTCTGGTTCCAACAAAACTGGTTTCGTCGAAAACAGAGATCGTTTGAAAATTGACTATTTTCACTGGCTTTAATATTATTTAAAAATGAAAATTTTAATTTCTGCCACATTTTTTCATCAAATTATTTAAATTAAAAAAATTAAATTGGTTCGGATTTTCAGGGTCTTTACATGATATAAATGACAGAAAAATTTATAATTATATTGTAATTAAAATCGAGCTCGAAATGGCGCTGCAGTTCATAATTTGGCGATTCGAACTTCAATTGAATATACAGAATCCGTTTAAATTGGATTTCTGTAAAACAAGAAACGTTCGGATCTGTTAAATGATATTTTTCTAATGGAAGAGAAAAATCGAGATTTTGTCGTGTAGATTGGGAGCTATGTCCAAATCAAATTTTCGAAAAGTCACTATGGAATTTATTTATATTATTAATTGCATTTTTCAATATAAATTGAATATCGATTCAACCAGGATTTGAATATCGAGTTATAAATCCAATTGGAGCTGTATGGTATTTTGTGTAAATGTATATATATATATACGATAATATTTATTTATAAATACTAAAATTAATTATTTTTAAATATATTAATATTTAAAAGGGTTTATTTGGAGCTTTAAAAATAGCCAGTTTTGCAAACGAGCTCCGTTTTCGAAGAAACTAATTTTGTTGGCAATATTAAATTATTGTTATATTTCAATTTCCGTGATTTTTGGAATCAGTATGTGGCCGTTGGGGATATTAATGTGAAAAACAGTCGATTATCTGACTTTAAAAATACGCTGTGTGAGCAAACGGAGTCTGAATTCGACGAAACCAGTTTCTTTGGGTCCGTAATGTTGAACTGTGGCTGCATGTCCATTTTCGTGATTTTTGGATATCATGTGTGATCATACGGATTTTTAGAGACAAATACAACTAGTGTTAGCATAAAAACAAATAAAATATTGAATAAAAAGTATAAAACTATCCTATAAATACACCTTCACATCCTCAAACCCTAAGACCTTTTCATTTCTCGGTCAATACCTTCGGCCGTCGTGTTTTTCTTTTAGGAAGTAAATCGCGAGTTTTATAATTCATTTTAAATTCAAGATTTTTTTATAAATCATGATATGTTTATATCTTGATTGGGAAAAAGCTCAGCTTCATTTTGGTATAGTGTTACAGAGTGTGATCCAGTTTTTGGGGGTTTACTGAGGGACTTAGGGGTTCGAGAATTCAAAGTATCCAAGCGTCGATGTGTGAGATGGTCTTCATATTTGTGCTCGTTGGGTTATTTAGCACTCGGTGGGAGTTTTTGGGTGGATTCTAAGTTCATAGGTGTCGATTGGTTACTGTGCTTGTCGAACTACTATTACTGTCGCGATTTGCAATAGGGATGCGAGTTGCGAGTTTGTGGTATAGGAATTCTAAGAGAGAAACTTTGGTTTATTTCGTTTGATTGTAGTGTAGTGTGGAAGGAGGAATGGGTCACGAAGACAGCGACTATAGTGGAGGAAGAAATATTGAGCGACGGATTTTTCTTTTTGGGGGAGAAGTACTGTAGCACGGGTTTGAAGGCATGGGCCTAAGGTTAAAATGGGTGAGGCCCATTTAAAGATAATGTTTAGTTTAAATTAGAATTTAATGTATACTAACTTATGAATGTTATATCTCGGTCATATGTTATCAGATTTTCGAACGGCCAGATCTGTTGGGATCATATGGATGAGAGCAACACATTGGAATGGATTGGGAGTCAATCGGAGCTCGTTAAAATTTATAGCAAAACAAATTGTCCGATCTGAATCGACGATAATATATCGTTATTTTAACGATATATTACCAATGTGAGTACAACTCACTAACTTTATGAATTATATTTCTATAACATATTTTTAGAACTGATAGATGATGGTTGATTCTGTGCGTTGACTGTTTGGTTGAACTGCTAAGTGATTGGTTGAAATTATAGATAACGATAGTTATATATACATATCGTTAATCAAATATTGATTCTTTTTATCAGAATATTTCATATTGAAATGAAATTTGATGTAAATTATATTTTGTAACATCTGTGGTTGCAGGGAAACAGGTCGCAGGAATCCAACTGGATTCCTCAATATTTATTTTACCGTTTTCATATATTGTGTTATACGATGTGATATGAAATCTGTGCTGATTTTGTATGTTTGAATGATACCGATCATTGTTATATGGTACGTTAAATACCATGAGGAATACTGGATTGTTAAAAAGGAAATTTTCAATGTTATATTGAAAAAAGAAATATTTATAAAATCAAAAGATTTTATAAAAAGAAATATTTATTTGTCAAATAAATAGAATTGAAAAGAAAAATTTATTTGTTAAATAAATAGAATTGACAAGAAATATTTATTTGTAAATAAATAGAATTGAAAGGAAATATTTATTTGTTAAATAAATAGAATTGAAAAGGAAATATTTATGTAGAAAATAAATAGAGTTATAAAAGAGAATTTTAAATGAGATTTAAGTGTTAGAAATAAAAATGAGATTTCGTATGAATAATTCTATAAATAGAAGTATAAATACAATTTGGGAATGGGATTCTATTTTGAAATACGAAGTCAAACTTAAAGGAGTTAATCAAATATAGTTCATTCAAAAGGAGTTAAATCGAATATAGTTTATTCGAAAAGAGTTAAATCGAATATAATTTATTCAAAAGGAGTTAATCGAATATAGTTTATTCGAAAGGAGAATATAGTTTATTCGAAAGGAGTTAATCGAATGTAGTTTATTCGAAAGGAGTTAATCGAATATAGTTTATTTGAAAGGAGTTAAATCGAATATAGTTTATTCGAAAGGAGTTAAATTGAATATAGTTTATTCGAAAGGAGTTAATCGAATATAGTTCGTTCGAAAGGAGTTAAATCGAATATAGTTTATTCGAAAGGAGTTAATCGAATATAGTTCATTCGAAAGGAGTTAAATCGAATATAGTTCATTCGAAAGGAGTTAAATCGAATATAGTTCATTCGAAAGAAGTTAATCGAATATAGTTTATTCGAAAGGAGTTAATCGAATATAGTTTTTTCGAAAGGAGTTAATCGAATATAGTTTTTTCGAAAGGAGTTAAATCGAATATAGTTCATTCGAAAGGAGTTAAATCAAATATAGTTTATTCGAAAGGAGTTAAATCGAATATAGTTATTCGAAAGGAGTTAATCGAATATAGATCATTCGAAAGGAGTTAATCGAATATAGTTCATTCGAAAGGAGTTAGTTAATCGAATATAGTTCATTCGAAAGGAGTTAAATCAAATATAGTTTATTCGAAAGGAGTTAATTGAATATAGTTCATTCGAAAGGAGTTAAATCGAATATAGTTCATTCGAAAGGAGTTATTTGAATATAGTTTATTCGAAAGGAGTTAAATCGAATATAGTTCATTCGAAAGGATTTAATCGAATATAGTTTATTCGAAACGAGTTTAATCGAATACAGTTTATTCGAAAGGAGTTTAATCGAATATAGTTTATTCGAAAGGAGTTAATCGAATATAGTTTATTCGAAAGGAGTTAATCGAATATAGTTAATTTGAAAGGAGTTAAATCGAATATAGTTTATTCGAAGAAAGGAGTTAATCGAATATAGTTGATTCAAAAAGGAGTTATTGAATAGAGAATATTCGAAAGAGAGTTATACGTAGAAATTCGATTATATCAAATTCGGGAAAGTACAATTCACTTTCCATTTTTAATCAAGATTCATTTATTTATTTATAAATTAGTTGTTTGTTTATTTATCCAAATTTATAAATAAAAGTTATATTTGAAGTTAGGTATTTCGGCAGTAGGGATTATAACGTATCGTTATAGCCAATGTTTTTCATTAAAGAAGTGGATTCGTAAATAGAATCCGAGAGTTATGTAAGGAAGTTTGTTAAAGATTTAGAAGATGAACTTTGTCTATTTCGAAGTTAGAAATGTTGTTCAGTTAAGATCTGAGAGTTAGTTATACCCCAACTTGATTGATTCCATTTTGAACTAAGGAATGGTTAAGGTTCGATAGTGAAGGTTGGTTAAGTGAGTTTAGTTGATTAAGGTAATGGTTTGAATGGCATAGCAATGTTTTATTTAAACATCTGTTTAAATCTGATGAATGAGTTTTGGAAATGTTTTCCAACTATAATCAGAGATATTTTCTAATCATAGAAAATGAAATGTTTGATGATAAAGAATACTGAAATGACAGTGATACGTGAAAAAGAGATGGAAATGTTTTCCAATGATTAATAACGTATATTTTCTAAATTTGGAAAATAAGGAATGTTGAATATATGGAAACAAGAAATGAATAACTTTTGAACTAAAGAGATAATGTTAAATGATGATTGATCGATATATTTTCCATCTGGAAATAATATCGTTGTTTGCACATGTGTTTTTCTTTGATAGTTAACTCACCGACTATCGAAGTTTTTGACCATTTTTCCATCGTCAACACGGAGAGACCGGGATCAGATTTATTATTTGAAAACCACTCTGTATGGGCGTTAGCGTTGCGATCAAATATGATGAAGACAATTGAAGACGGAGTTATGCAAGGGCTGTCCTGTTTACAGAATAGTGCCTTCGGTTTGTCCAGTCCCAGGACGACATGTATGGAAGAATGTTTGACAGAGTATATTTAATGGATCACTTAAGTTGATCTCGTCAAATGTATGTACGTTTGGTGGCGGAGGAATTCATTTCTCTTAGCTGTATACCCGTTTTAATTTTAGGGAAATTAATTTGTGATTAGGCGGGTATGACGATGTGACATTCAAAGTGAATAATTGTGTGATCTGTCAGAGATAAACGTGGCCTCTAGCCTCACAACTGGGAAATGACAAAAATCGGGCAGGAAACATGGCTAAGTGGTTGGCTGCCAATTAGGTTGTATTATCACCTATCTAAAGATATTCAGTTCATTCTTAAATCTATTCAATGTTGTCCCATTCGGGAAACGGTTGCTGATCCCAAACATTGGTGCAATATATTCGATACACTCAAGCGAAATGAGTGGTTGGTCATGTATGGTCGGGTTGCAAGATGTTCTTGTTGAACCCAGTGTATTCCTATCTAGAGGTACACTATTGGAAGGTGGTTCCATACCTTGTCATAGTTGGAAATCCATTACCTAATAAGCGCTCACGGTCTTGATTGTATACTATATATGTGGAACGTGAGATGAAAGCGTTCTGCTAGATGATTATTATATTGTGGCTGATAGACACTATTATAATATCAAAAGAGTTTTGATATAAAAACTCATTGTTTCTTTCAAAATGATTTGAAGTTAAATCAAATTGATTTGGATTCTCATAAGGGAAAAACCCGTTCCGTTATACGACATGGTCTTATGAGATATTGTTTAATTGTTCAAACTGTTTTAAATTGTTTTACTCACACCAGTCCCATGACTGACCCAGAGTTTATTTTGTTTTGTTTTCCCTAAACTCTTGGGTGACCAATTTTGTATGGGCAGTCAAGTAGTCAGGATTTACAAATACACTGGATGGAGCTTGGAGTAGGAGGCTTCAGCAATATTTTCTAGCTATTGTTTATTTCCGCTGTGATGTAAGTGTTGTACTCTAATACACAAATAGAGATTTGTGTTTCAAAGTTATTTTGTATACTATATTTTACTCGTTCCTCTGTGAGATTCGTGTTTAATCTGATGTTGTATGTTATTCTTCTTCTTCTATTCTAAGTTTCCATATTATCTATTCTCACCCTCTAATTTCTTTCATAGACTTTCCAGTATTTTCGATGCTTGAATAGTCGACATAGTGTTGTATGCCGATATCCAGGATCGCTAGCTCCCCAGGTCGTTGCAATTGCAAAGGAAATACTGCAAACCTAAAACCCTGTGAAACATAGACTATTGCCTAACTTTATATCAAGGAAAATCTATTAAAATATAAAGCCTGCAAACCTATTTATATAGGGATGGTTGACCCTATTACTTGGCCGTGAAGTGTTATAACCGTATAAATACCCAAGCATTTCTTCTCTGATCATTTTCTCCTGAAACCGAATGCAGTGAAGAAAAAAGAACGAGATCTAAAAATATATTTACAACCTTGATTCCTAATGAAAAATCATGAAATAATTACACTTGAGATCCTGGAAAGGGGTTCTTCATTTCTATTTAGAAATTGTTGAGTGCAATGCTAGGTTCCAGAAATCCACAGTAAACAGCGACGGCAAGGTTACATGTATTTGAATATTTAAGCACTTTCTGAGTTTGTATGTGTGCTTGGGAGGTTGATTCACTCCTGCATGCATAAATTTGAAGGATTCACAATGTTTTTTCCCGATGATAACAGTAACTTGTTGTGGGGGGTTTTCGAGCATGCAAGCGGTAGGTGCTGTGCCAGTGGATTATGAGGGTGATGGCGGTGTCAAGCTCGCGTAGAGGAGAAAGAGTATGGAGTTGGTGGTTGAACTGGTGGGTTCAAAATTTTGTATAATGTAGATGGTGATGGACTTTCAATGTCAGGTGGAGTGCGAATGGGTTCTAATGGTTATGGAAGGGTAGGAGCCATGTGAAGAGGAAAAAGCATTCGCAAATGGGAAATTAAATCCGGTGCAGCAGACATGGGTCGAAGACATGGAGACCGTGAGTTGGACAATCTGGAATGGTTGTTTGTATTATCGTGAAGAGAGGAAACAAGCTACAGTAAGTAGCATGTAGCAGGGTAATTCGTTGGAGAAAGTGGGAAATACTGGAGCCGGTTTAATTAAAGGAGAATGAGTAGAGAAGTTTGTTTGTATTTCTTATTTAGATTTTTTTTTTTTGGTGTTGAGAGGGATGAAGATAGGACATGGATTTTAGATTTATGGAGTAATCATCAGTAAAAGTGGAAGAAAATATTTGGAAGTGGAGATAAGATGGGATACTGGAGCACCGTTTTTAGAAGAGAAAGATGCACTGTTAATGCTGGTCTGGGATTCAAAGGAAAGACGTGGGCCAGTTTCTAAGATATGTAAACCCAATTTTTTTAATAGTAAGTTTAAGTTTATATTTAATAACGTGAAGAATGACTATTTGTGTGGTTCAAAATATTCTGGAATGTAGGAAGGTCAAAGACTGGTCATGGAATACAAGGGCTCGCGTTGATATATTGGGAAGAAGAGACTATTTACTTTGTGGCAGGTTTGTTTGAATGGGCTGAGTTATTAAAGGTAAGACCCAATTTAAATAAAAATAATGTTTGATTTAAAATTAAATAATGTATAACCACTTATAGACTAGTATCTTGTACGTACGGACTCAGTTTTACGAACCGTTCATCACGTTGGGACCATATGGATGTAGGCTACACGCTGGGACTAGTTTGAAGTAATTTGGAGCTTGTTGCGAATTATGGCAAAATAAAATGCCTGATTCAATTAAATCAGACGTTAATCATTATTTAACGATTTACAACTGAGGTGAGTGAACTCACTAACTCTGTCCAATTTTATAATTTTATAAATGTTATTTAATATTGATAAATAATGATTTAAAGTCGTGTGATGGTTGTTTGGATGATTTACAAATAAATTGATTGATATTTATATATATGAAGCCGTTAGTTAAATACTAATTTTATTTATTTTAATATTTCATATTGATATGAAACAAGTGTTATTTTTGTTGATTAACATATGTGGATGCAGGGAAACAGGCTGGATTCCTCAACAACTATATTGTTGTTTTTCATATATTACATTATATGATGTGACAAATAATTGGTGATGGATTATTGTGCATTTTGGGATGTTTGAATAACATTTACCTGAAGTAATTGGTATTTAAATACTGTAAAATATATTCGAATATACTGGAAAGGAATTTGGGGTTTGAAAAAGGAAAATATTTTAAAATAGAAATGGAATTTCAATTGGGCTAGAATATACTAACTTGTTTTAATTAAAAACAAGTGATTTGATTTATAAATGATGTCGTAAATATTATGAAATAATTATTATTAAATAAATTTTGAATTTGCTGAGTAGTAAATAATATAACTATTTCAATGTTTCAAAATATAAAAAGAGTTAAATAAATCCATAAGGATTTATAATTAGAGTTCGACTATGTCGAGTGATATAAAACAATTTATTTTTAGGAATTATATATTAAAAGTTCTGAATTGGACAAGATAGTTTGTATTTGATTTGAAACCTATAAATCGAATGTGCATTCGAGATTTAGTTGTAATTTATCTAACGAGTTCAGTTTTTCTATAAAGGAATAATATTCATGTTTTAAGTGAACGATGGTTTTAAAAGCAAACGGTTTGCAAATAGAAATCACTTGATAAGAAATTAAGAAATGGAGTTAAGGAAATTAGGCATTGACTAGAAATTAGTTAAGTGTAATGGCTTTCTGAGTGCTGATCTGATGTAGGTTTCGGCCTTCAGGGTTGGTACTTAGAGGATTGTTCTCTTACTAGTTTACGGTTAGGGACTGATGGATGTGAAAAGACAGTGATGCGTGAATAAGAAATGGAGATGTTTTCCAATGTAAGTAGCAATATTTTCTAAATACAGAAAATAAGAAATTGTGGATATATGGAAATGTTTTTCCGCGAATCGTAAGAGTCTAAAACGAGTTTAAGAAATATGGGAAAAGGGAAATTTGGAAATGAATAAATTATTGAATTAAATTAAAAGAGCTCAGTGTTGATCGATGGTTGATCGATATTATTTCCGTTTGGAAATAAGATCGTTGTTTGTATGGATCTTTTCCTTTGATAGTTAAATAATCTACTATCAAAGTTTATAACCATTTTTCCATTGTCTACACGGAGAGACCGGGATCAGATTTATTATCTGAAAACCACTATGTATGGGCATAAGTGTTGTGAAGCAAATAGGACGATGATAATTGAAGACAGAATTTATGTAAGGGATATTCTGGCAATCCAAGGTAAAAATTGCCTAGGATGGAATTACAGAATAGCGCCTTCGGTTTGTCAAAACCAAGGACAACTTGTATGGACGTATGTCTGACAGAGCATATCTAATAGATCGCGTAAGTTGATCTCTCCAAACGTATTTACATTGGTGGCATAGGAATTCATTTCTCTTAGCTTTATACCTGTGGTATTTTTGGGGAAATCAGTTTGTGATTTGGCGGGTATGACGATGTGGCATTTAAAGTAAATGAAGAAGATCAGTCAAAGGATACGTTATGACCTCCAGCCTCATCAACCGAGAAATGACAAAACTCGAGTAGGCAGCACGACTAAGTGGGTCGCACCTAATTAGAGTATTTTGTCACCATCTAGAGAATATTCATATTTGTTACTTCTTTCAATTCTGTATTTCCCAGAAATGGTTATGTTGGTATACCAACCGTAAGGTGACAATATATTCAGAACATTCAAGCGAAATGAATGGCCGGTAATGTGTGGCTGAGTTGCAAGATGTTCTTGTTGAACTCTAGTGTATCCACTCTAGAGTACACTGATCGAAAGATGGTTCCATACCTTGTCATAGTTGGAAATTCATTCCCCAATAAGAACCCGCAGTTTTTGATTGTATACTATATATGTAGAACGTGAGATGCAAGCATTCTGCTAGATTGTTATCTATTTGTATATAAACACTATTATTATATCGCAATAGTATTGATTTTGAAAGAGAATGTTTTGGGTTATTGTAAGGGAAAAACCATCCGTATTTATATGTGGATCGGTCTTACGATTATCTTTTCTTTTGAAAAGGATTTGTAAAAGTTAAACCAATTGATTGGAGTTTACTCACACCAGTCTCATGACTGACCCAAAGTTTATTTTGCTTTAATTTTCCCTAAACTCTTGGGTCCCAAATTTGTATGGGAAGTCAAGTAGTCGGGATTTTCCAGATATACTTGGAGGAGCTTGGAGCAGGAGGCTCAAATGTTAGATCTATATAGAGTTTGTTCCCGCTGTGATATATATGTGATATACTCTGATGATGTATGCAAGTCAAATACAGTTTTGTATTTCAAAGTAATGTTGTGCTATATATTTTACTCGTTCCAATGTGAGACTCCTATTTACACAGATTTTGTTATGTTGTGATCTTCTTTTCCTTGTATTCTAATTTTCTTTCTTTCTATTTCTCACCCTCTAACTTCTTTCTATTAATGATCCGGTATTCTCGATGCTTGAATAGTCGACATGGTATTTTATGTCGATTTTCGGGGTCGAAAATTCCTGCTTGTTACAGTGGTATCAGAGCTGAAGGTTAAGTGATTATCTTGGCTCTGTGGTGTGACTCAATAAAGATGGCATTGGTAATACCCTAAATTGAGTTTGAGTGTATACATATACGAGAGAGCGTATTTGTAGATTTTATAAAAATGGTATTATATTGTGGAGATTTATTGGTTGAGTGGCTTATGAATTCTAGTAGGGCACCACAACGTAGATAGCAGTTTCTAAACGCTTGAATACGATGAACCAACACAGTACATTTTTGAAAGAAGGGTAAATGAAATAATTTTACCTAAAATATATTTTGATAGAAAATTAGTATATATCTTGAGACTATTATAATATATTGGATGTGATGGTTGTTATTATAATCAAGTCGGATTATAATTGAGATGGTCATAAATAACCAATCAGAATTCAAATAAGTATAAAATATAAAATCATATGAATTAAATCTGGAATTAAATCAAAATGGGAATCTGGAAACTTCAAAAAAAAAGTGTTTGTAAATGGATTTGGATTAAATATATGGGAATTTTAAGATCTTGGGTGGATTTGGAAATGTTTTCCAAGCATGTTAAAGGATGTGTTGAATAATTTCAAAATAAAAGTATTTTAAAAATAGTGTTGAAATGATATAGTATTGAACTCACTTCGATCACTGGAAAATAATTCTGATGATGACTTCAACATCATCAGTATTCATTTTTGAGTTTTTAAGTGATGGATTACTACATGAGATTTTGTTTGAAATTGTTTTGAGGAAACAGGTTGTTCAAAAATTCAAATATTTTGAATTGCTATTATATATATATATATATATGATTTCAAACTGATTTGAGATAAAACCCAGGAATATGGATTCTAATTTTATTTTTTGAAAACCAAAATGTCTGATCTTCTAAAAAGAAGAGAGCACACATATATAATAAAAACAAAAAGGATACAATATCCGACTACAGACCCATAAGGCGACAAAAGCAATACTGACACAACAACATGAATGTAAAGGAAAGTAGATAGATGAGCTCCGGATAAACCACTGCCCATCATACTTCAATATCGAATTTCGGCAAAGCCACCACCCGATATTGAAGTATATCTACTCCAATATAACATCCAGACACACCTAGAAAAAATACAGCAAAAAGGGTAATAGAACACCCCAAAAACTCTCCAACTCCACATACACAAATAGATCCAAAGCAATTAACAATCGCCAATCCAGACAGCTATCCACCAAGCTCCTCCGTTAAATCAACAACCTAAAATCTAAAAAAACTAGGCAAACTATTAGTAATCAACATATATATATATATATATATATATATGAGTACATGTGTGTATATATATCTAATATATATATATATATATATAGGTATATATCCATACATATTTGTGCATAAGAGAAAAAAAGAACAAAAGGAGACAATCAAGCAATACCAAGAAATAAAAATTAACAACAAAGACGAGATCCATTACATCTAAAATAACTATTAATTCTAATAAATAAACTCAAATTAAATCTAACCTTAATAAAAAAACACTCAAAATGCGATTCACTAAAAAACTTATAGTGTGAATTAGACATCTAATCCAGATAGAAATTAATAATTCTAATGATTAAATTATTTGCAGAGTCCAAAATAGAATGAAAAAATATCTGATTCCTCTCCAATCAGATGAACCAACTAATGATAGTAACTAAAGAATCCAACACATATCACTGCCTAGGATTATAAACAAATCTACAACAATCCCAATAATCAACACAGCTACTAAAAGAATTAAAACAATCAGAAGCAAAAAATCCTTAAAACCATATTAAAAATAAAAAAGGTAAAACAACAAGAGAAAAATAAATGATCAACATGTTCATCCACAATTCTACAAAAACAACACTTAACATCAAAAGTAATATTCTTCCTCTTTAAAAGCTCAACCGTATTAAGCTTCTTATGAATAATCAACCATATAAGAAACTTAGCTTTAGGAGGAGAATTAGATTTCCAAAGAAACACCAGAAAAATTAATAAAATTATACATAGAATTAACAGAGTAAACTAAACTCTTATCCAAAGCCCAACTAATAGAATCGCCATTCTCATTCAAATGATACAAAGCTAACTTGGCTTTAAGTAAGGCTAACTTCCTTAACAAACCCCCTTCTAAAATATTATCAAAGAAAAACTCCCACGTAGGATCTAAATCCCCCTATAAACATCTATAATCAAAGCATTATTAAATCTACTAATATTAAAAAGCTCACTAAATTTAATTTTAAGCGGCACACGAGAAATCCGAGCATCATGCCAAAAGAAAGTAAGATTTCCTGAATGAACGATCACCTTACAACCTAGATTAAAACAATCAACACAATTCAAAACAGACTTCCAAAAATAAGATAAACTATTAAACCAACTATTGGTAGAACCAACAATAAACTCACCACCAGAATAATAATATTTGGAAACAATAATCTTTCAAGTAGCCGACACATTAGGGCACCTGAATCTCCATAACCATTTGGCTAGCAGGGAAGAATTAAAATTATATAAGTATAGATTTTAAAATTTAAACTTATGAAGTTAAATGAATTAAAATGGTAAAGGTGCATAAATAAATTAGAATTTAACTATAGCAGTTAAATTGGATTTTTTTGTTGTTGAGTAGGACAGATGTGTAGCGCGAGACTACACAGCCGATTAAGGATTATATTAATATATAAAAACCAGTTGACAAGCCCAACTGATGGCTAATAGTATGAGAGAGAGATAATAACACACAATCACCTAACGTTTCAATGTTTACAGCTAATACAAAACAACACAGCAGAGACTTAAATCAATACCATATACATATACAAGCCAAAATAAGGAACCACTTAAGAAATTACTAAACCATGCAGACATAACCAAGTTAATGCAGATTTGGACTCGAGTCTCCATGATTTGAACCCACAGATTCAGCTGGACTATTATTTACTAGTAGAGCGAGCATAAATCTAGATGAGGAAGATTGACCTACCATGATTGAAAGTAGTAAATAATAAGTCTGCATAATGCTTCAAAAAGCTTCAGTGGTTTGTTAAATACAATTGCATTCCTCTCTTTCCATATGCACCAACAGTATATTGATAAAAAAGAATCTAATGCAACATTAGCAGCACTATTTTGCCAGTAGTTGAACACAGATGATATGTTGGGAATAAATCCAAGCAAATAAATGCTAGTGGCAACAAGAATTGGAAATGAGAACTCGTAATCAAAGAACAAATAATGAATTGATTCTACATGACTTGAACAAAAAACACAATGAGGATCTACAATCAGATTAAGCTGTGTAACTTTGCTCTGGTATTAACCTTACCATGAGTAAGGCACAAATTAAAGAAGGGAACCTTTAGAGGTAGACAAATTTTCCATAATCTTGAAAATGAAAAAGATCTTCCAGAAAAATTAATATAATGATACATAGAAGCCACTGAAAAACCCTTTCTTGGTGATAAAGCCCAAACATAACTATCAGGAATATGAGAAATCAGGGTCTGAATGATCAGACTTCAGACATCAAGGAGATTATCGAGAACATGAACATTAAATATAGATAAAGGACAAAGAGAAGAAGGGCCATTATGAATCAAATTCACCACAGAAGAGCTCACATTAGTAATCAGTGGAAAGAGAAGGGAAAACATGAGATAGAGGGAGCTGGCCATGCCATATATCATGCCAGAATAAATAAGATTCACCGTTACCCAGACTTACACGAAACAAATTTTGAATATGAGGAATACATGAAATTACACCATTAGTTAAATTGGATTTGATTAGAGATAATCTAGAATGGAATTAAATTGATAAGTTAAGTGTTTGGAATTTGGATTGGAATTGGAGTTTGAATGGAATTTGGCTTAGTTATAAGAAAATGGTTTAGTTCAAGAATAAATTGAGTGGAGATCAATTGGTAGTATGTTTGTATATGCTGAAGTGATAGCAAATGGCAGAGATAGAGTTGGATGCCCGACAAAAAAGTACAAGTTATATTATATTTGAGTATGAGATTTCTATGAGCATGTTTGGTAAGCCGCTTGGCTGTTTGATTTTTTTTGGATTAAAAGAGGCCTAGAAAGGCAAATTGTAGTTGTACCGATTGAGTCGTGAAAAGGAGAAGCTAGCAAAAAAATTCGAAAATTTAAGGCGTTAGAATTTTTTCTAAATTTTTAGAAAATATTCGTTAATGATAATGAATTAATATTTTAATTGGATCAGTTAAAACTGAAATTAAGAAGTAAAATAAAAGAGTTTTAACCTAGCTATAATAGAGTTTATAACATTTTTCCTACTTTAGTAGTTTCGGGGACAAAATTCTTTTAAGGGAAAAGAATTTAATGTCCCGGATTTTTAGTGATTTAATAATTAATTAATTTAATTATTTTAATATAGTGGTTTGATGATTTAAATGGTTTGGATCCAAATATTTTGAATATTTAATTAACATCAATAATGGGATAGTATAATTAATTTCTGAAATAGTCGGAAATAGCTGAATTGGCAATATTGTGTGAATTGGATAATCTATGAAACATACTTGAGTTATAATCGAATTCTATCTACGACTATATTATTTAAATGACAGTTGAATGTATTTTTTTAATATAAATTATAATCGAGCTTGTAACGTCGCGACAGTTCGTAATATTACTATTTGAACTTCAATTGAGTATACACAATTCGTTATAAGCCGGATTACTTGAAACAAGAAACAGTTGAATTTATTAAATTATATTTTTCTAATGGAAGTGAGAAATCGGGATTTCGTTTTATGGATTGTCAGTTATGTCCAAATCAAATTTCCAAATATTAATTATGGAATCGTTTATAAGCCACAACGATTTATTAAATATAATAAATCACTGGTTTCGAATTTGGATAAGATTTTCAAGACGAATTTTCAGTTTAATTTACAGACATTTTTATTTTGGAAAATAAACAGCCTTTTGTTTGAACTATTTTATGTCCTATATCAGCACTTTTGAAATTTCACAGAATGAGTTTTCTTGTCCGTTTTGTTGTACTTTTTGGACCGTGACACGTTGCTCGACACAATGATATTTTTATTTTTGTCGGTAACGGTCCATAAATGAATGGAATTCTATGCAACGAGTACCATTAACGAATGCCTATTTAATATTTGCAAACACATATGGTTTCACTTCTACTGCAGGTTTCTTGGCTTTCATGTGTATAAAGTGCCTCTTCTACTAAAAAATTACAACATGAATTAGTTATGTAAATATTCCTATATTGATATATATGACAACTTCTTCGGTTTTTCTTTTACAGTTTACAAAGGCGATAACAATTTTTCGAATACTCACTTACTGTCCTACGTGTTCATAGCAACATCTCTTTTGAAATATTTTGCAATGTGAGATCGACTGCAAATCCAACTTTTGGATTCATTCTAATAAAATGCGAGCCACCCCATCGGTACATATAGGACCTATGAAAACTTTTAATAACTTATGCCTAAATGTTAGTTTAAACTACCACAAAATGCATAAGTAAGCCAAATAAAGTACAAGGGTAGCTAACTAGTAGCCATTAACCATAGTTGATAAATATATATATATATATATATATATATATATATAATGCAAACTTCATTCCAAAGGAAATACTGCAAATCTAAAACCCTATAAAACGCTGGCTATTTCCTAACTTTATATCGAGGCAAATCAAATAAAATATAAATCCTGCAAACCTATTTATTTAGGGATGGTAGACCCTATTACTTGGCCATGAAGTGTTATAACCGTATAAATACCCAAGCATTTCTTCTTAGATTATTTTCTCCCGAAACCGAACATAGTAAAGAAAAAAACGAGATCTAAAAATATATTTACGACCTTGATTATTAACGAAAAATCATGAAATAATTACACTTGAGATCCTGGAAAGAGGCTCTTCATTTCTATATAGAAATTGTTGCGTGCGATGCCAGGTTCCAGAAATCCACAGTAAACAAAGGCGGCAAGGTTACATGTATTTGAAGATTTAAGCACTTCCCTAGTTTATATGTGTGCTTAGGAGATAGATTCACTCCTGCATGCAGAAATTTGAAGGATTCAGTATGTTTTTTTTCTGATGATAACAGTAACTTGCTGTGGGGGTTTTCGAGCATGCAAGCGGTAGGTGATGTGCGAGTGGATTAGGAGGGTAGTGGCGGTGTCAATCTCGCGTAGAGGAGAAAGAGTATGGAGTTGGTGGTTGAATTGGTGGGTTCAAAATTTTGTATACTGTAGATGGTGATGGACTGTCGATGTCAGGTAGAGTGCAAATGGGTTCTAATGGTTACGGAAGGGTAGGAGCCATGTGAAGAGGAAAAGGCATTCACAAATGGTAAATTAAATCTGGAGCAGCAGATATGGGTCGAAGGCGTGGAGACCACGATTTGGACAATCTGGAATGGTTGTTTGTATTATCGTAAGGAGAGAAACAAGCTACAGTAAGTAGCGTGTAGTAGGGTAATTCGATGGGAAAGTGGGAAATACTGGAGTCGGTTTAATTAAAGGAAAATAGGTAGAAGTTTGTTGTATTTCTCGTTTGGATTTTTTTGGTGTTGAAAGGGATGAAGGTAGGAAGTGGATTTAAGATTAATGGAGTAATCATCATTAAAAGTGGAAGAAAATATTTGGAAGTGGAGAAAAGATGGGATACTGGAGCACCATTTTTAGAAGAGAAAGATGCACTGTTAACGTGGGTCTGGGCTTCAAAGGAAAGACATGGGCCTATGTAAACCCAATTTTTTTTAATATTAAGTTTAAGTTTATATTTAATAATGTGAAGAATGACTATTTGTGTGGTTCGAAATATTCTAGAATGTAGGAAGGTCAAACGCTGGTCATGGAATACAGGGGCCCGCGTTGATATACTGGGAAGAAGAGACCGTTTACTTTGGGGCAGGGTTGTTTGAATGGGCTGATTTATTAAAGGTAAGGCCCGATTTAAATAAAATAATGTTTGACTTAAAATTACATAATGTATAACCACTTATAGACTAATATCTTGTACGTACGGACTCAGTTTTACGAACCATTCGTCATGTCGGGGCCGTATGGACTTAGGCTACGCGATGGGACTAGTTTGCAGTAATTTGGAGCATTGCGAATTATGGAAAAATAAACAGGTGATTTGATTAAATCAGACGTTAATCGTTATTTAACGATTAACAACCAAAATGAGTAAACTAACTAACTCTGTCCAGTTTTATAATTTTATAAATGTTATTTAATACTGATAAATAATGATTAAATGCCGTGTGATGGTTGTTTGGATGATTTACAAATAAATTGGTTGATAGTTATATATATGAAGTCGTTGGTTAAATACTGATTTCATTTGTTTTAATATTTCATATTGATATGAAATAAGTGTTATTTATGTTGATTAACATCTATGGATGTAGGGAAACAGGCTGGACTCCTCGAGTATTACATTGTTGTTTTTCATATATTACATTATATGATGTGATAAATGATCGGTGATGGATTATTGTGTGTTTCGGGATGTTTGAATAACATTGACCTAGAATAATTGGTATTTAACTATTGTAAAACATATTCGAATATAATGAAAAGGAATTTGGGGTTTTAAAAAAGGAAATTATTTAAAATTAGAAATGGAATTTCAATTGGGCTAGAATATACTAACTTGTTTTAATTAAAAACAAGTGATTTGATTTATAAATGATGTCGTAAATATTATGAAATAATTATTATTAAATAAATTGGGAATTTGCTGAAAAGTAAATGATGAATCTATTTTAATGTTTCGAATTATAAATAGAATTGAATAAATCCATAAGGATTTATAATTAGTGTTCGATGTCGAGTGATATAAAACAATTTATTTTTAGGAATTATATATTAAAAAATTCAGAATTGGACAAGATATTTCATATTTGATTTGAAACCAATAAATCGAATGTGTATTTGAGATTTAGTTATAATTTATATAACGAGTTCAGTTTTCTGTAAAGGAATAATATTCATGTTTTAAGTGAATGATGGTTTTAAAAGCAAACAGTTGCAGACAGAAATGACTTGATAAGAAAGTATGAAATGGAGTTAAGGAAATTAGGAACTTCCTAGAAATTAGATAAGTGGAATAGCTTTCTGAGTGTTGATCTGATGTTGGTTTCGACCTTCGAGGTTGATACTTAGAGGATTGTTCTCTTACTAGTTTACGGTTAGAGACTGATGGATGTGAAAAGATAGTGATGCATGAGTAAGAAATGGAAATGTTTTCCAATATAAATAGCGTATATTTTCTAAATACAGAAAATAAGAAACTGTGGATATATGGAAATGTTTTTCTGCTAATCGTAAGAGTCTAAAACAGGTTTAAGAAATATGGGAAAAGGGAAATTTGGAAATGAATAAATTATTGAATTAAATTAAAAGAGCTCAGTGTTGATTGATGGTTGATCGATATTATTTTTATTTGGAAATAAGATTGCTGTTTGTATGAATGTTTTCCTTTGATAGTTAAATAACCAACTATCAAAGTATTTTACCCATTTTCCGTTGTCAATACAGAGAGACCGAGATCAGATTTATTATTTGAAAACCACTCTATATGGGCGTTAGCATTGTGAAGCAAATATGATGAAGATAATTGAAGATGGAGTTTATTCAAGGGTTGTTCTGGTGATTCTAGTTAAAAATTGATTGGGACGGAATTACAGAATAGTGCCTTCGGTTTGTCCAGACCCAAGACAACTTGTATACACGTATGTTCGACAGAGTATATCTAATAGATCGCGTAAGTTGATCTCTTCAAACGTATTTACATTGGCGGTGGAGGTATTCGTTTCTCTTAGCTTTATACCCGTGGTATTTTTAGGGAAATCAATTTGTGATTTGGCGGGTTTTACGATGTGGCATTCAAAGTAAATGAAGATGATATGTCAAAGGATACATTATGGCCTCCAGCCTTATCAACCGGGAATTGACAAAAATCGGGCAGGCAGCATGGCTAAGTGGGTCGCAACCATATTGTCACCATCTAGAGTATATTCATATTTGTTACTTCTTTCATTTCTGTATCCCCCGGTAACGGTTATTGTAATGACCCTCCTTCTCAGTTGATCCAAATCAATTGGTAAACCGACTTAAATCGAACCAAAAATACGGATACTCTAACTTTGGGTGCACAACACGTCAGAGCAAATAACAGAAAACTTTTATAGACATCACAATGATGTTACATCAGAGTACAGAATATCAGAGTATCGAAAATAATATATAGCGAAAAATAAATTTACAATAGATGTAATACAATGCAACAGAAACAAATAAACTAACACATCGGAAGACTATCAGTGCTCTGGACACAGCTTTAAACTTCGTTCTAGAATCCTGTTAAAGAAATATCTGCAAATACCAAAACTACTAGCTGCCCGTGTAGAAAATATGGGCACCCAGAGTTTAGGTTAAAACAATAAACTCCGAGTCAGTCATGGGACTGGTGTGAGAACTCAAAACAATTATTAAACTTTACTTTAAAATATGGTAAATCAAGGGACCACGCAACATGTCATGGAGCGGGTTTACCCCCATGAATACCAGTGCATAAACAAACTACGCCAATAATAGATGTATGGATATATAATGCATCATACAACATGCAAATTTCCAATCTACCCTTTTGGGCTTAAACCCCAAACTTAGATTTTCGAAATCCAATTCGCTTTACAGAAATTATTTCTTTGGACTTTATTTCCCGATTTCTTATTTCAAATCATTTGAAATACATATCTAGATTGATTTCAAAGTAGATTTCACTTCGGGATCTCAAACCAAAGTTTTTGGAAATATGAATTCCAAAACATCAAAATGCATACAAACAAGTATGCAACCAAATATCGCGCTCCCTGTCGACAAGGCTAAGGGCATGTACCTAAGAAACTCGATATATATGTACACCTCTCACTATGGAGCAGGCTACACTGACGATGCTCCATTCCTGTAATGATACAGATTTCTCTCAGACCTAATCAATCGCTAAATCGATCAAGACCGTTAAAAATCAGGATACGCTAACTTTGGGCATAAAACACATCGGAACAGATACAAAAGACTTTTATAAACATCATAATAATGTTACATCAGAGTACAGAATATATTAGAGTACATCGAAAAATAATAATACAACGGAAGATTAATTTAAAATAAATGTAATATAATGTAGCGGAAACAAATAAAATAACACAACGGAAGACTATCAATACTCTGGACACAGCTTTTCGCTTCGATCCAGAATCCTGCAAAATGAAATAGTCTGCAAAACTAAACTACTAGCTGCCCGTGTGAAAAATATGGGCACCCAGAGTTTAGGTAGAAACAATAAACTTCGAGTCAGTCATGGGACTGGTGTGAGAACTCAAAACAGTTATTAAACTTTACTTTAAAATAAGGTAAATCACGGGACTACGTCGCATGTCACAGAACGGATTTACCCCTATGAATACCAGTGCATAAATAACAACTAATAATAGTCATATGGATCTACAATGCTTCAATCAACATGCAATTTTCCAATCTACCCATTTAGATTAATCCCTACACTTAGATTTTCCAAATCCAATTCACTTTACAGAAATTATTTCTTTGGACTTTATTTCCCGATTCTTATTTCAAATCATTTGAAATACATACCAAGCTTTTATATCAAAGTAGATTTCACTTCGGGATCTCAAACCAAAATATTTGAAAATATGAATTACAAAACGTAACAATGCATATAAACAAGTATGCAACCAAATATCGGTCATGTTCCCTCAGACAAGGTTGTATGCGCCTTACCAACTCGATATGTATATGTGCACCTCCCTCGATGGGGCAGGCTACACTTACGATACACCATCCCACACTCTGGGGGAAAGCATACACCACCCTCACACTTTTAGACGCTTTCGGGTCACCCGATCTTTAGCCACATACTAAATCATTTTATATCCCGAAGTGGGGAAATTCATTTCAGAACATAATAATCACAAGTAGTTTCAAACTATAGTACTTCACATCAGCGATTCACACATATGATCAGTCACTATTAATCACATAACCTTTGAGCTCGAAAGTCTCAAAGAAGGGTGTTAAGCAAGAGAATAAATTCTCCGCCATCAAACAGATACGTTATCAATAGCAACTAATCTGATACACGATGAACCACAATGTAAAACCATAATACACTTTCAAATCATTTCGAAATCATCAGATTTAGCCCTTGAAATCCTTTCTGCTTTATAAAACATTTTATAAAACGTTCCTTGTCCAAAATCGGGAATACTATTCTTTTTTACTTAAGAAATCTCATTTCAAAATCATTTATTAAATTTTGAAATAAACAACATTGCTAAACACCTTATACTCAAATCGTGAAGTGGTTCACAAGGTGTTAGCGCATAGATATTTTTACCCAACCCAATGCTAAATGTAAAAGCATACTCATAAACTGGTCGAGCACAATCCAAACAGTCAATCCATCATAATCAATATCAGCAGCCAAGTGTATTTGGTTCAGTCACATTTCATGTTTAGGTAATTTAATTACCATCTATACATTCACAATCTAATTAAAGATTTATTAAACTCCAATTGGTTTCAATCTCTAAAATCATTTCTTATTGATTGTTCAACTTTCTGGAAATTAACTCTGCTTTAACTGGGTTAAAGAACCAATGTCATTTAAAAAGTTCACGACAAACCCAAAATCCAATTCGATATTAAATATAAGGCTCAGAATAGAAATTATATCGGCTTATATTCAATTTCAAATTCTGAAACCAACGGATATCGTATTGGAATAACAATATCAATATCTTCCAAATTCCCACAACAATATCCGTATAATCATGGAATCCAATACCGAAATATTCCGAAGATTATTTCTACTCAAATCCATTCCAATTTATATATTGGAAAATTCTAGTTATTTTAAAACCCCTTTTTTTCCAAGTCCAATTTATTTATTAAAAAACAATTGGATTACTATTCTAGTTAATAACCAGTTCATTTTGATAAAAATATATTTTTATCTTTACAAATGTGGAATTTTTCATCCAAATTCTTTACAAATTATTAATTATGATTTTACGTAATTTTCCCATAATTTTAATAATTTTATTAAGGTCCTTTCAGTCGATTTCCATAAATGTTCATCGAACTGCATTTACAGCGACCTTTTCCAAAATTGATTTGGACATATTTTAAAATCTAACCGTTAGATTTCAAATCTCTTATATTCATTGGAAAGCTCTTTTTAATACGAACCCAACAGTTTCGGTTTTAGGAGAATCCGATGGTCGGATCTCTCTTGATGTCAATTTGAAGTCAATTGTCGAAATTCGCGAACGGTCGCTGCACGGCGCGTTCTATTCAGGCCATTAAACATATATAATACATATATAAATATTATATATTTCGTCGATTTCTATTTAAATCATATTTTATAAATTCATTTTAAAACGATTTCAACTTCGTTTCCAATTTTTAATCCAAATTGAATATTCCATTACATGACAACTTTATACATTTCATATATATGTTAAAAATAATATTTTTAACCAACCAATATTTATTCACATATTCATGTTAAAAGTTATATTTTTAACGATCCAATATTTATTTCAATACATGACAATTTTATTCATCGCATATTCATGTTAAAAATAATATTTTTAACGATCCAATAATCATTTCTATACATGACTGTTTTATATATCATATATATATATATATATATATGTTAAAAAAATATATTTTTAACAATCCAATATTTATTTCACTACATGCCAATTTTATATATCTCATATATATATGTTAAAAAACAATATTTTTAACGAACAAATATTTATTCCATATCAAGTCCCTTTTATATATAGCATATATATGGTTTATTCTCATTTCATATATATATATATATATATATATTCTTCACATTTTATATATATATATTTTATTCATCGCATATATATTTTTATTCCTCGCATATATATTTTTTTATTCATCACATATATATTTTTGTTCCTCGCATATATATATTTTTATTCTTCACATATATATTCTTATTTCTTGCATATATCTTTTTATTCTTCACATATATATTTTTGTTCCTCGCATATATCTTTATTTATTCATCACATATATATTTTTGTTTCTTGCATATATCTTTTTATTCTAACTTAACATATTAAAAATGTCATTTTTAATGACAAAACTTGTTTAACATAAATTCCTTTTTATTCTGACTTAACATATTAAAAATGTCATTTTTAATGACAAAACATATATTAACGTGTAATTAATTTTCTACTTCACTAATATGTAAATGACATTATTCTAATGAATCAATACATATTTAAAAGTTGAACATTTTTCTATTAACATCGCTAACATGTAAATGACATGATTTTAATGAATCAAAACATTTTTTTTTCTACTTCGCTAACATGCAAATGATAATATTTTAATAAACAAAACATATATTGGCAAATGATCATTTTTCTACTTTTCTAACGTGTAAATGATTATATTTTAATAAACAAAACATGTATTAATAAATGATCATTTTCTACTTCACTAACACGTAAATTATTACATTTTAATAAACAAAACATGTATTAACAAATGACTTTTTTTTTCTACTTTTCTAACATGTAAATGATTACATTTTAATAAACAAAACATGTATTAGCAAATAATCATTTTTAATGAGTCAATAATACAATAAGAAAAATGTAATTTTTATTATCGAATAATTTTATTTAGAACATGATTCCTTTTAATGATTTGGACATACAATAAAAATATAATTTTTAATGTTTAAACATTTTATTTAGAACATGATTCTTATTAATGAATCAATAATACAATAAAAATATAGTTTTTTTTATTATTAACATATTTTATTTAAACCATGAATATTTTCAATCATTCCTACATACAGAATAAAAGTGTATATTTTTATTGTTAACATGTTTTATTTCAAATAATGAATATTTTGTTTATTCATGCATACAATAAAAATTTAATTTTTGTTGTATAAACATTTCTTTTCAAACATGAACATTTTATTTTCATATATACAATAAAAATATGATTTTTATTGTATAAACATATTTTAACAAACATGAACATTTTATTTTCACTACACAATTCAATCCAACAATTCATCGCAACCACAATCAACCAATTTCAATTTAATACCACGCATACACGTATTTTACAAAACGTATATATATAAATTTAACATCATGGTCACAATAAATTTTATTTTAAATTAGAAATTCTCACCGATGGTTTCGACTCCGTCAAAAATTGAGACGAGCTCCAAATCAATCCAAATCAGTTTTGTTGCGCAGCTCTCGACTCCACGATTGCAACGGATCTTATTTCATATGATTTGGAGTTCATGGCAAAAAAGATATTAACATACGAACATGGAATATTATTTAAATAATAATATCACTATTTACCTTATTCTCCAAACGACACCCCCAACTTAAAATGCTCACCACAGCCAAATTGTAAGTCGGAAATGCACGAAATCGGTGCCATTCTCTCCGGCTTCTCTCCCTCTTTCCATGGCTGATGGTCCCCCCTCTAGTTCGCCATATGGGCCCCATGATTTGCAGTTGAATGGAAAACTGCAGTTTTTGTTCATCTTGGTGCTGCTGCCGCCAAGGTGCTCCAAATGCCACCAAATTTTATCAGTATCTAGATCTCGACCTCCCGGACAACTTTCGTTTATCACTTCACCTGAAAAAGCACGGGTTGGCGGAAAATTGATCATTTTCGTGACTGCCCCATTTTCCAGCACCCCTCTGATGAACTTGACGTTCCGGCCAACTCCGGCCACCTGAGACCTTGCCACCACCGCCAAAACCTTCGTATGCTTCCAATCTACCTTCCCTCCAAACCGCTCGACCTAATTCTCAACGTGGGGCCCGTAGAAAGCAAAATATCAAAAATGATTTGCTGCACTTCGATCTCGATTCCGGCCAAACCACAAATCCAATCACCACCAAATGTTAGTCGTGAGTAGCTCTCTTCATTCTCTAGATGATCATAAAATTTCATGGCCTAACACCTTATGGTTTGGGAGATATAAATTATTTAAGTTTGAGGGGTTTTTCTGCAAAATTTTGAGAGAGAGGGAGAGAGAGAGCGAGACATCTGCTGTCAATTTTTGAGGAAGAAGAGAAATGAGGGTTTGTGTAGAGGAAAATATATTATATAGTGGAGGGTTTTATTATTTTATTATTAATTCTCTAGTTTTATTATTAATTTTCTAGTTCATGCTCTCTTCGTTCGACAGTTATCGATGCCATGGTCACATATGAACTCCATTGGCGATGAAAATTGACAAGCTGCTATTTCTAAATGATACGGTCCTAACAAAACTGGTTTCGTCGAATTCCGATTTCGTTTGCTCAAAATGCTCTGTTTTTGGCCTTATATGACTGATCGATTCACAATTAATTGCTGATGGCCACATACTAGCTCCAAAAATTATGAAAATTGGAATCTAGCAATAATTTGACATTCTGGATCCAACAAAAGTGGTTTCATCGAAAGCGGAGGTTATTTGCAAAATAGCTATTTATAAGGGCAATATATTATATTAAAATATATGTAAAGTACATAACGACTATTTTAAATTTTAAACTGGACATAACTTACAATTTATAAAGTGGAATCATCATTTCTTACATTCATTAGAAAGATATAGTTAAATTTATTCTAATGTTTCTTGTTTTCATTCAATTCTGATTAAAAATGAATTCTGTATACTCAATTGAAATTAGAAATCGAATTTTCAAACTACCGCGCCATTTTAGGCTCGTTTTATAATTAAAATAAATTTATACATTCTAACTTTGATTTAAACAAATTTTTAGTCGTTATTATTAAAAACAAATCATTTAAAATATTCAAAATCCATTTAAATAGCTAAAATAAAAAATTTAAATTGGTTTAGAAATTTCGGGTTGTTACAATTCCACATTCTCGGGAACTACTGTCATCTCACCCATACTTTTGTCCCTGGGTTACCCAAATCTTTAGCCACATACTAAATCGTTTTATATCCTGAAGTAGGGAACATCATTTCACAACATAATAATCACAATTACTTTCCAAAATATAGTACTTTGCATTAACAATTCACACATATGATCAGTCATTATTAATCACATAACCTTTGAGCTCGTATGTCTCAAAGAAGGGTGTTAAGCAAGAGAATAAATTCTCCGCCACCAAACAGATACATCATCAATAGAAACTAATCGGTTATGCGATGAATTACAATGTCAAACACATAATACATTTCGAAATCATTTTGACAACATTAGGTTTAGGCCTCGAAATCCTTTCTGTTTTATAAAACATTCCCTGTCCAAAACCGGGAATACATTTCTTTTCACTTAAGAAAAATATCATCTCAGAATCATTCATTAAATTTGAAATGAACTCAACAACATCGTTAAACATCTCATAGTCAAATCGTGAAGTGTTTCACAAGATGTTAGCATTCAAATATTTCTACCCAACCCAATGCTAAATGTAAAAGCATATTCTGCTCATAAATTGGTCGAGCACAATACAAACAATCAATCAGTCCTAATCAATATCAAAAACCAAGTGTATTTGGTTTATACCACATCTCATGTTTTGGTAAATTTAACTATCATTCATTCATTTAAATCTAATTAAAGATTTATAAAAACCCTAGTTCAATTTTAATCTTAAAATTCCCTACTTGATAGTTATTCAACTTTGTAGAAATTAATCCTGCTTTTAATCGGGTTAAAGAATCAATGTCGTTAAAACATTATTCATGATAAACCCAAAATCAATTTCCATTAAATATGGAATCTTCACGGAAACAGTATATAATCGATATAAATTTCCATATCAAATCAATAATATAAATGGAATAATGACAAAAGATTTTAAATTCCATAAATAATAATGGTCTTCCTTTACAGAAGCTCATCTCGATTATTACCAAATCAAATTCCATTCAATTCCAATTTAATATTTTAAATTGGAAACTTTACTTTGGGAAATTCCCATTAAATCTTAACAAAAAAAATTATAAATTCCAAATCATATCTTTACTGTTAAATGGGTTAAAGAACGACTATTATTTAAAACATTGCTCGCTATAAACCCCAAAATCCAATTTGAAAGGCTCTGAATAGAAATAATATCAACTTGTATTCAACATCAAATATCGAAATATTTCGAAGATTATTTCTATTCAAATCCATTTCAATTCATACATTGGAAAATTCTAGTTATATTAAAACCATTTTCAAATCCAATTTATTTATTTAAAAACATTGGATTATTATTCTAGTTAGTGGCTAGTTCATTCAGATAAAAATATCTTTTAACCGTTCAAATATGGAATTTTTCATTTAAAATCTTTCCAAATCATTTATTATGATTTTACACAATTTTTCCATATTTTTAATAATTTTATTAAGGCCATTACAGTCGGTTTCCAATAGCGGCCACCGAACTGCTTTTACAGCGACCTTTTCTGAAATTTATTTGTACATATATCCAAATCTAACCATTAGATTTCAAATCTCTTATATTCACTGGAAAAATCTTTTCAATACAAACCCAACGGTCCTGGTTTTAGGAGAATCCGATGGTCGGATCTCCCGTAAAGTCAATTCGAAGTTAATGGTCGAAATTCACGAACGGTCGCAGCGCAGCACGTTCTATTCAAGCCATTTAAATATGTAACGACCCGTGGAATTTGGGATCCTGGATATCGGCATACAACACTATGCCGACTATAAAAGCATCGGAAACACCGGATAGTCCATGAAAGAAATTAGAGGGTGAGAATAGATAAGATGAAAAAATTAGAATAGAAGAAGAAGAAGATCACCACAGAACAGAATCAAAGTAATATGAATCGCACAGCGGAACGAATAAATATACTATATAACATAACTTTGCAAACTAACCGTATATATATACAATAACCTTTTCAGAGTACAGCACTTACACACAGCGGAAATAACAATAGCTATAATCCTGAAGCCTCCTGCTTCAAGCTCCTCCAAGTATATCTGTAAAGACCTGAACTACTTGACTGCCCGTACAAATTTGGGAACCCAAAAGTTTAGGGAAAACAAAACAAAATAAACTCCGGGTTAGTCATTGGACTGGTGTGTGTAAACTCAAATCATTTGGTTTAACTTTTCAAAATCCTTTCAAAATAAAAGGTAATCGTAAGATCGATCCACACATAAACACGGACGGTTTTTACCTTACGATAACCCAAAACACTTTCAAAATCAATACTTTTCTGATAATAGTGTCTAATCACAAGTAATTAACAATCTAGCAGAACGCTTGCATCTCACGTTCCACATACATAGTATACAACAAAACCGCGGGTGCTTATTGGAGATTGGATTCCGACCATGACAAGGCATGGGACTACCTGCTGATAGTGTATCTGTAGAGGCGAATACACTGGGTTCAACAAGAACATCTTGCAACCCGGCCCACACGTGACCGACCACTCATTTCGCTTGAGTGTATCGAATGTATATCACCAACGGTTGGGAGCTACCCACCATTTCCCGAAAAGGGACAACGTCGAAATAGTTGAAAGAATGAAATGGATTTTTTCTAGATAGGTGATATATACCCTAATGGGAGCGACCCAGCTATGCTGCCTGCCCGACTTCTGTCATTTCCCGGTTGATGAGGCTTGAGGTTATAACGTATCTTTTGGAACACCTGACCACCATTCACTTTGAATGCCGCATCGTCATACCCGCCAAATCACAAATTGATTTCCCCAAAAATACCATGGGTATAAAGCTAAGAGAAACGAATTCCTCCACCACCAAACGTAAGTACGTTTGAAGAGATCAACTTACGCGATCTGTTAGATATACTTTGTCAAACATTCATCCATTCACGTTGTCCTGGGACTGGATAAACCGAAGGCACTATTCTGTAAACAGGATAGCCCTTGCATAACTCCGTCTTCAATTATTTTCATCATATTTGATCGAAACGCTAACGTCCATACAAACTGGTTTTTAGATAATGAATCTGATCCCGGTCTCTCTGTATTGATGACGGAAAAATGGTCAAAAACTTCGATAGTCGGTGATTTAACTATCCAAGAAAAATAAGTGTGCAAACAACGATATTATTTCCAGATGGAAAATCTATCGATCAATCATCATTCCACATTTATCTCTTTAGATTAAATTATCATTAATTTATCCATTTACCTATTTCTATATATTCGTAAATTCTTATTTCTAGATTTAGAAAATATACTTTATTAATCATTGTAAACATTTCCGTATTTGCTCCATTCCTTATTTTATATATTAGAAAACATTTCTGATTCTTAATTGGAAAACATTTCCAAAACTCCTTCATTTGATTTAAACAGATCTTTAAATACCAGTTTAAACATTTTTACCATAAGTCGACTATTATGCAACTCAGGTGAGGTGGACATCGTTATTCATTCGTGCACACTCGATAAGTACATCAGTATGGAATAAATGATAACACATGAAAGATGCACTATTACAAGATGAAATAGTAAATAATAAACATAAAATATTATTATTAATAAGTAGCTGCATCACTACCACTTGTGACTGCCTATATACCTTTACCTAATTGGGTAAGCAATTAGATACAGGATAAAGCCAACGTAGTTCTTCTTTACTCAAAACATTTAAAATCAATATTTACTTCCAAAAATACTCTTTCTATAAAGTAAGGGTAAAACACTCTGCAAATACTCATTTTGAAAAATATCTAAATACTTCATGCAAAACTACCTTTGAAAAGATCTTCTCTTTTAAATACCAAAAACTCCCTTGCGATAAAATAGATTATAACATCAAACTAATCATCCAAAAAGGAATACTTATAAACACATATGACATTAATCAAAGGAATGCATGAAGAAAAGTAATAACGTGCATGGTTTGAAAATAAGGAGTAAATGTGCCCACTTACTACGCTTTCAGAAATAAAAAAACGAATGGATGGTTTAGTAAAAATAAAAGGATGGGTTTTGCAGACCCAAAATGACTGGAGAAATATGATGAACCCGAATAAGGACACGTTGAACTCAAATGACTTTGTTTCAGAAATGAACTACACATGCCTTTTCGCAATTTCATCGCGAACCGAGCACTGAAACTGACAAACAAACATATTCCGCTAATTAGCTCGACGAGATGGTCGCAACGGTATACAGTTTGCAGTGTCACGATGCTCCTTTCAAAAATGTGTTACGAATGCCTTTAAGCGTAAAATTCGGACGAGATAGCAATTAAACGGAGGTAAAAATGTCTGATCTTTGTGAAATGGATTTTGCCGTTGGATTCGTAACATCGACTAGAATATTTTTCTTGTTTGTCCGAACTAGTTTCAAATAGATTTTACAGTCGCTAAAAATTGAAATATTATGTGCAGCTTTGCACTGAAAATTGCACGACTGACAAACATTCAAATTTTCCGATGAAATTTTCACAGCTGCTACATCTCACTGAATGTATTTCAAATTCTGGATTCCTATTACAATGTAACGACCCACATTTTTCAGCGTTATAATTAATTTATTTAATTATTTAAATAATCGTTTTGTTATTTAAAATGACCAGAATTATATTGAATATTTAATTAAAATAAATAATATAATAATATATTTAATTTCTAAAATAGTCAGAAATGGTAGAATTCACAAAATGGTGTGAATTGGATCATCGGTGATATTTAATTCAGTTTAGAATTGAATTATAATAACGAATATATTATTTTAACGGAAGTTTGAACGTATAATTATATTATAATTATAATCAAGCTCGAAATGGAGCTGCAGTTCGCTATTTGGCGATTTGAACTTCAACTGAATGTATATGGTCCATTTTAAATCGGATTTCTGTGAAGCAAGAAACGATACGAGCCGGTGAAGTATATTTTTCTGATGAAAGAGAAAAATCGGGATTTCATCGTGTGGATTTTTACATATGTCCAAATCAAATTTCAGAAAAGTCGTTATGGAATTCCTTTATATTTTATATCGATTTATTTATATTTTAAATGGATTTTTAAATATAAATCGAATATCAATGTAACACTGGATTTGAAATATCGAGTTATAAATCCCAGTGTAGCAGTATGATATTCTGTTGCGAATATACACAATAATATTTAATATTTATTTTAAATGTTTTTAAATATATTTATATATTTAAATGGCTTATTTTGAGCTTTAAATATAGCCACTTCTGCAAACAAACTCGGTTTTCGACGAAACCAATTTTGTTGGATTCGTAATATCAAATTATTGTTAGATTTCAATTTCCGTGATTTTTGAAGTTAGTATGTGGCCGTACGGGATTTCAATGTGAAAAACAGATGATAATTTAACTTTAAAAATACCCTGTGTGAGCATACGAAGTCGGAATTCGACGAAACCGGTTTCGTTGGGTTTGTAATGTCGAACTGTAGCTGCATGTCAATTTTCATGATTTTTGAGTTTCGTATGTGATCACAGGAATTTTAGAGGACACAAAAAAACAGCATTTGCTTATAATTTAATATTTTAATCGAATATAAAAATATTATAAAAATCCTTATATATCCCTTAACCTCCTAACCCTAAATTTTTCCTGCCGATGGTCAACAACAATGTGCCGCCACCAAACTTCCTCTTGCAGTGAAAATCGGAAGTTCAAAATTTCTAAACAATCCAAATAAAAGTGTATAAATTACAATATGTATGTGGTTTGATTCAACAAGTGATTCTCTTCATTTTGCTCTCAGTTTCGTGTTGTTCGATCATGTATTCGCGAGCTCGCGTTTTGAGCAGTGAGTTAGGTTTTGAGTTCATTTGATTTTTAGTCGTTTGTTGGTGGAATCGATATCATATTTGGATTTGGGGGAGTGAATCGCACTGGCGTGCAAAATTTGAGGGAGTTCGACATATTTTTATGTCGTGCGATGGTTGGTACAGCAGCTCGGATTCCAGAAGTCGTGTCGAGAGGAGCAGATTGAGTTTGCTCAAATTGGTATAAGAAGGAAGTGAATGAGAAGAGAAGAGGAATGGCGTGTTTAGTTTTCGAATCTGTTGAGAGGAGAGGGTGTGGGGTGAGCTTGAAGGACCGGCCTTGGTTTTGTACAGGGGAGCGACGGGTAACAGGTATTTGGGGACGAAGGAGTGGGAGGCCGGGTTTTAAGGTTTGGGATGGGCCGAGGTGCAAAATGTGAGGCCCGTTCATTTCTTTTATTTAGTTAAATTTTTAAATATAATACGTATTTAAACTTTAAAAACATATAACTTTTTTGTTTGTTAACGGAATTTGGCAAAACTAGATCCGACAGGATCGTATGGATGGTGGCAACACAATGGAACTGACGAGGAGTGAATCGAAGCTCGTTACAATTTATGGCGAAACAAATTGTCTAATCAGAATAAACTAACGCAAATGGTTATTTAACGGTTAACGCGAAATGCGAGTAATCTCACTAACTCAGCTCAGTATATATTTTTATAAAATATTTTTAGAATTTATAAATAATGGTTGTTTGATGTCTGTTGGCTGTTTGGTTGAACTGCTAGTTAGTTGATTGAAAATATAGATAACGATATAAATATAAATCGTTAATCAAATATTGATTCTGCTTAGCAGAATATTTCATAGTGAAATGAGATTGATGTTATTTTTTTTGTTTAACATCCGTGGATGCAAGGAAAATAGGTCGGAGGGTCCCAACTGGGTTCCTCAACATTTATTTTACTGATTTTCATATATTGTATTATATGATGTGATATGAAATCTGTTGTTGATTTTGTATGGTTGAATGATGCCAATCATTGTTATATGGTACATCAAATACCATAAGGAATACTAGAATATTAAAAAGGAAATTTTCAATGTTATATTGAAAAAGAATTATTTATAAAATCAAAAGATTTTATAAAAAGAAAACTATCTATTTAGAAAATAAATAGATTAAAAAGGAATATTTATTTGTTAATCAAATATATAGAATTGAAGGGAAATATTTGTAAAACATTTACAAATAGAATTGAAAAGAAAAGGAAAATATTTGTAAACTATTTACAAATAGAATTGAAAAGGGATATTTATCTGAAAATAAATAGAATGGAAAGAGGAAATATGTGAAGGATAAATAGAAAAAGATATAGTTAGATTATCAAAGGAATTACTTATAAAATCAATAGATTTTATATAAAAAGAAAATAATTTATAAATAAATAGAATTATCAAAAATGGATTTATTTGTTGAATAAATAGATTATAAAAGGGAATACTTGAAAAGTGAATAGAATAGCATAAAGGAGAATTTTACATTTGAAAGATTTAAACCCGTGCTTCGCACACAGGTAAAACATGCTATGAATTTAAAGCCAAGATTTTAAATAGAATCTGTTTTAAGAGATAAAGTAAGAAGATAAATTTATAAATAATATTTTATAAATTAATTAAAATGTCTATCATTCGATAAATAGAACATATAAGTCAGGAGTTATATAGAGAAGTAAGAATCGATTTCAACATCGATATTTGAAACTGAATAATCAGTTAGAGTAAATTGATTAGAGGTAGAATTAATCGAATTAGAGTTAACTAAACATAGTTAATCTAATTAGGATTTAATTGAATATTTGTTATTCAATTAGAGTTGATCAAATATAGTTATTAGAGATAGAGTTAGTCAAATATAGTTATACAGGAAGAGTTGCTATCTCGCACGACTGCTAGTGTAATTCACAGGGCTGCAGATAGCTACGGCGGTCAGATGTTTCCTGAGGGAATCAGGCGTAACCATTATGATCGCTGCGATCTAGAGTCAAGCGAATGGTGTTAAATTGAATAATAGTCATTCGAAATAAAGTTAAAACAGACATTGTTATTCGAACATAAACTAATCGAATATTAGTATTAGATGAGTGAGTTAAATAATTTGAGTTAAATAAATTGAGTTAATCAAGTAAGTTAATCAAGTTGATTTAATCGATTTGAGTTAGTCAAAATGAGTTAATTCAAAGGAGTTAATCAAATATAGTTTATTCGAAGGGAGTTAATCGAATATAGTTATTCGGAGAGAGATTATCGAATATAGATATTTGAAGGAAGAGTTATCGAATGTAGTTTATTCGAAAAGGAGTTATCGAATAGAGATTATTCGAAAAGAGAATTATTGATTGAATTCGATTATATCGGAATTAGGGAAAGTAATATTTACTTTCCATTTTTAATCAAGGTTTACTTATTTATTAATAAATTAGTGGTTTAGTTAGTTAGTTAAATTAAGGAATAAAAGTTATACTTTGAAGTTAGATATTTCAAAAGTAGGGATTATAACGCAATAGTTAAAATAAATATTCTCAAATAAGAAGTGGATTCGTAAATAGAATCCGAGTTACGTGAGGAAGTTGTTAAAGATTTAAAAGGTGAACTTTGTCTATTTTGAAGTTAGAAATGTTGTTCAGTTAAGGTCTGAGAGGAAATTATGCCCCAACTTGATTGACATCGTTTTAACTAAGAGATGGGTAAGGTTCAATAGTGAAGATTGATTAAGTGAATTTAGTTAATGAGTGTAATGGTTTAAATTGGCTTAGTGATGTTTATTTAAACATCTATTGAATAAATTTTGGAAACATTTTCCAAATATAACTAGAGATATTTTCTAATCATAGGAAATGAAAAGTTAATGAGAAAGAATACTGGAATGACAGTGATACATGAAACAGAGATGGAAATGTTTTCCAATAATTGATGATGTATATTTTCTAAATGTAGAAAATAAGAATTTACAAATATATAGAAATGGGGAAATGGATAAATTAAAGATAATTTTATAGAAAGAGATAAATGTGGATTGATGATAGATCGATAGAATTTCCATCTGGAAATAATATCGTTGGTTGCACACCTATTTTTCTTTGATAGTTAAATCACCGACTATCGAAGTTTTTGACCATTTTTCCGTCGTCAATACGGAGAGACCGGGATCAGAATCATTATCTGAAAACCACTCTTTATGGACGTTAGCATTGCGATCAAATATTGAAGACGGAGTTATGCAAGGACTATCCTGTTTACAGAATAGTGCCTTCGGTTTGTCCAGTCCCGGGTTAAACGTGAATGGACGAATGTCTGACAGAGTATATCTAAAGGATCGCGTAAGTGGATCTCTCTTCAAACGTACTTACGTTTGGTGGCGGAGGTATTCGTTTCTCTTAGCTTTATACCCGTGGTATTTTTGGAGAAATCAATTTGTGATTTGATGGGTATGACGATGTGGCATTCAAAGTAAATAAATGTATGATCTGTCAAAGATACGTTATGACCTCAAGCCTCATCAACCGGGAAATGACAGAAATCGGGCAGGCAGCATGGCTAAGTGGCTCGCTCCCATTAGGGTGTATGTCACCTATCTAGAGAAAATCCATTTCATTCTTTTATCTATGATTGATGCTGTCCCTTTTCGGGAAACGGTAGGGTAGCTCTCAACCGTTGGTGATATACATTCGTTACACTCAAGCGAAATGAGTGGTCGGTCATGTGTGGGCCGGGTTGCAAGACGTTCTTATTGAACCCAGTGTATTCGTCTCTAGAGATACACTATCGGCAGGTGGTCCCATACCTTGTCATAGTTGGAATTCAATCTCCAATAAGCGCCCGTGGTTTTGTTTGTATACTATATATGTCGAACGTGAGATGCAAGCGTTCTGCTAGATTGTTAATTACTTGTGATTAGACATTACTATAATATCAGAGAAGTATTGATTTTCAAATTTGTTTTAGGTTATCGTAAGGTAAAAACCATCCATGTTTATATGTGGATCGGTCTTATGATTAACTTTTCTTTTGAAAAGGATTTTGTAAAGTTAAATAAAAATGATTTGAGTTTACTCACACCAGTCCCATGACTGACCCAGAATTTATTTTTTTGTTTTGTTTTCCCTAAACTCTTAGGTGCCCAAATTTGTACGGGCAGTCAAGTAGTTCAGGTCTTTACAGATATACTTAGAGGAGCTTGAAGTAGGAGGCTTCAGGATTATATAACTATTGTTATTTCCGCTGCGTGTAAGTGTTGTACTCTGATAATGTTATTATACTGTTTTATTGCAAAGTTATGTTATATATTATATTTTTTTTCGTTCCGCTGTGAGATTCGTGTTTACTCTGATTGTGTTCTTCTTCTATTCTAATTTTATATCTTATCTATTCTCACCCTCTAACTTCTTTCTATTAATGATCAGGTATTTCTGATGTCTGAATAGTCAACATGGTAGTTTTGTGTTGATTTTCGGAGTCGAAAATCCCAGTTCGTTACAGTGGTATCAGAGCTGAAGGTCAAGTGATTACCTTGGCTCTATGGCGTGACTCAGTAGTGATGGGATTAGTAATACCCTAGATTGAGTTTGAGTGTATATATACGAGTGAACGTATTTGTATATTGAATAAAAATGATTTTATATTGTGGAGATTTATTGGTTGAGTAGTTTGTGAATTCTAGTCGATCAGTTTAATCCACTGCATTGGTAGGAGTTTCTAAACACTCGAATACGATGAACCGACACAGTATATTTTGAAAAAGGGTAAATGAAATAATTTTACCCAAAATATATTTTGATATAAAAGAAAGGTATATCTTGGAATTATTATAATATATTGGATGTGTTGGTTGAATATAATTGAAATGGTTATATAAATAACCAATTTGAGTTCGTATAATATGAAAGTAGATTAATTTAATGTGAAATAAATCAGAATTGGAATTAAAATTCTGAAAAACAGGAAAAAGGTGTTTGTAAGTGGATTTGAGTTAAGTATAAGAAAATTTTAAGATCTCGGGAGATTTTAAATTGTTTACAAGTATCGTGAATGATATTTTGAAAAGATTTCAAAATGAAAATGTTTAAATATGGTTTTGATAAGTGATATAGTATTGAACTCACTTCGATAGCTGGGAAATAACTTTGACGATGCTGGCCACATCATCGGTGTTCATTTTCGAGTTGTAAGTGACGATTACTACCAAAGATATTGTTTTTGAATTGTTTTGAGGAAAAGAGAAGTTGTTTTGAATCCCGAAAGGGAATAATTTATTTTAGAAAAAAACCATTTAAAATCCCCAGGAAGATAGTATGAATAAAAACAAATTAATGTAGGAATTTGTGAGAACAAATATGAATTAAATTGAAACCAATTAAGTGGAAATTTAACTAGAGTATAATATATGAAGTAAAATCGAATTTTGAGTTGTAAGATAGAATTTGAAATGGTATTGGATTGATGAGTTAGGAGTTCGAAATCGAGAATGAAACTTGAGTTTGAAATGGTAATTGGCTTGTTTAAGCGAATAGCTGTGTTGAGAATAAATTGATCAGAGATTGATTGGGATGAATTTGGTATATGCTGAATTGGCAGCAGAATAAAAGGATGTAATGGTATGCCCGACAAAAGGTACATGTTTCAGTTTCCATATGGGATTTTATGTGCCGAATCGGGAAGCCGCTTGGCTATTTGACTTTCTTTTGGATTGGAAAGGGCCTAGAGAGGCGAGTTGGGGTTTGAATTATTGACCGGTACAAAGGAGGTGCTGGCGAAATTTTTCGAAAATTTAAGGTGTTAGAAAAAATTTCAGGATTTTTGAAAATTTTCACTAGTAAGAATAAATTAATATTTTAATTGAAATAAATTGGTCCAGTTGAAACTGAAGTTAAAAGTGAACGAATAGTTTTTAAACCAGTTAATAGGGTCTGTCTTCTACCTTAGCAATTTCGAGGACGAAATTATTTTAAGGGGGGAAGAATGTAACGACCCGCATTTTTCAGCGTTATAATTAATTTATTTAATTATTTAAATAATCTTTTGGTTATTTAAAATGACCAGAATTATATTTAATATTTAATTAAAATAAATAATATAATAATATATTTAATTTCTGAAATAGTCAGAAATGGTAAAATTCACAAAATGGTGTGAATTGGATCATCGGTGATATTTAATTCAGTTTAGAATTGAATTAGAATAACGAATATATTATTTTAACGGCAGTTTGAACGTATAATTATATTATAATTATAATCGAGCTTGAAATGGCGCTGCAGTTCGCTATTTGGCGATTTGAACTTCAATTGAATGTACAGGGTCCATTTTAAATCGGATTTCTGTGAAATAAGAAACGATATGAGATGGTGAAGTATATTTTTCTGATGGAATAGAAAAATCGGGATTTCATCGTGTGGATTTTTACATATGTCCAAATCAAATTTCAGAAAAGTCGTTATGGAATTCCTTTATATTTTATATCGATTTATTTATATTTTAAATGGATTTTTAAATATAAATCGAATATCAATGTAACACTGGATTTGAAATATCGAGTTATAAATCCCAGTGTAGCAGTATGATATTCTGTTGTGAATATATACAATAATATTTATTATTTTATTTTAAATGTTTTTAAATATATTTATATATTTAAATGGTTTATTTTGAACTTTAAAAATAGCCACTTCTGCAAACAAACTCAGTTTTCGACGAAACCAATTTTGTTGGAATCGTAATATCAAACTATTGTTAGATTTCAATTTCCGTGATTTTTGAAGTCAGTATGTGGCCATATGGGATTTTAATGCGAAAAACAGATGATAATTTGACTTTAAAAATACCCTGTGTGAGCATACGAAGTCGGAATTCGACGAAACCAGTTTTGTTGGGTTCGTAATGTCGAACTGTAGCTGCATGTCAATTTTCATGATTTTTGGGTATCGTATGTGATCACAGGAATTTTAGAGGACACAGAAACATAGCGTTTGCTTATAATTTAATATTTTAATCGAATATAAAAATATTATAAAAATCCTATATATATATCCCTTAACCTCCTAATCTTAAATTTTTCCTGCCGATGGTCAACAACAATGTGCCGCCACCAAACTTCCTCTTGCAATGAAAATCGAAAGTTCAAAATTTCTAAACAATCCAAATAAAAGTGTATAAATTACAATATGTATGTGGTTGGATTCAACAGGTGATTCTCTTCATTTTGCTCTCAGTTTCGTGTTGTTCGATCATGTATTCGCGAGCTCGCGTTTTGAGCAGTGAGTTAGGTTTTGAGTTCATTTGATTTTTAGTCGTTTGTTGGTGGAATCGATATCATATTTGGATTTGGGGGAGTGAACCGCACTGGCGTGCTAAATTTGAGGGAGTTCGACATATTTTTATGTTGTGCAATGGTTGGTACAGCAGCTTGGATTCCAGAAGTCGTGTCGAGAGGAGCAAATCGAGTTTGCTCAAATTAGTATAAGAAGGAAGTGAATGAGAAGAGAAGAGGAATGGCGTGTTTAGTTTTCGAATCTGTTGAGAGGAGAGGGTGTGGGGTGAGCTTGAAGGATCGGCCTTGGTTTTGTACAGGGAAGCGACGGGTATCATGTTTTTGGGGGAGGAGTGGGAGGCCGGGTTTTAAGGTTTGGGATGGGCCGAGGTGCAAAATGTGAGGCCCGTTCATTTCTTTTATTTAGTTAAATTTTTAAATATAATACGTATTTAAACTTTAAAAATATATAACTTTCTCGTATGTTAACGGAATTTAGCAAAGCAAGATCCGACATGATCGTATGGATGGTGGCAACATAATGGAACTGACGGGGAGTGAATCGAAGCTCGTTACAATTTATGGCAAAACAAATTGTTTGATCAGAATTAACTAACGCAAATCGTTATTTAACGGTTAACGCGAAATGCGAGTAATCTCACTAACTCTGCTCAGTTTATATTTTTATAAAATATTTTTAGAATTTATAAATAATGATTGTTTGATGTGTGTTGGCTGTTTGCTTGAACTGCTAGTCAGTTGATTGAAAATATAGATAACGATATAAATATAAATCATTAATCAAATATTGATTCTGTTTAGCAGAATATTTCATAGTGAAATGAGATTGATGTTGTTTTTATTGTTTAACATCTGTGGATGCAGGGAAAACAGGTCGGAGGGACCCAACTGGGTTCCTCAACATTTATTTTACTTATTTTCATATATTGTATTATATGATGTGATATGAAATCTGTTGTTGATTTTGTATGGTTGAATGATGCCAATCATTGTTATATGGTACATCAAATACCATAAGGAATACTAGAATGTTAAAAAGGAAATTTTCAATGTTATATTGAAAAAGAATTATTTATAAAATCAAAAGATTTTATAAAAAGAAAACTATTTATTTAGAAAATAAATAGATTAAAAAGGAATATTTATTTGTTAATCAAATAGATAGAATTGAAAGGAAATATTTGTAAAACATTTGCAAATAGTATTGAAAAGAAAAGAAAAATATTTGTAAACTATTTACAAATAGAATTGAAAAGGGATATTTATCTGAAAATAAATAGAATTGAAAGAGGAAATATGTGAAGGATAAATAGAAAAAGAAATAGTTAGATTATCAAAGGAACTACTTATAAAATCAATAGATTTTATATAAAAAGAAAATAATTTATAAATAAATAGAATTATCAAAAAGGGATTTATTTGGTGAATAAATAGATTTTAAAAGGGAATACTTGAAAAGTGAATTGAATAGTATAAAGGAGAATTTTACATTTGAAAGATTTAAACCCGTGCTTCGCACACGGGTAAAACATGCTATGAATTCAAAGCCAAGATTTTAAATAGAAGCATGATCAAAAAAAAGATTTTAAATAGAATCTGTTTTAACAGATAAAGTAAGATGATAAATTTATAAATAATATTTTATAAATTAAATAAAATGTCTATCATTGGATAAATAGAATATATAAGTCAGAAGTTATATAGAAAAGTAAGAATCGATTTCAACATCGATATTTGAAACTGAATAATCAGTTAGAGTAAATCGATTAGAGGTAGAATTAATCGAATTAGAGTTAACTAAACATAGTTAATCAAATTAGGATTTAGTTGAATATTTATTATTCAATTAGAGTTGATCAAATATAGTTATTAGAGATAAAGTTAGTCAAATATAGATATTCAGGAAGAGTTGCCATTTCGCACGACTGCTAGCGTAATTCGCAGGGTTGTAGATAGCCTACGGCGGTCGGATGTTTCCTGAGAGAATCAGGCGTAATCATTGTGATCGCTGCGATCTAGAGTCAAGGAATGGTATTAAACTGAATATTAGTCATTCGAAATAAAGTTAAAACAGACATATTTATTCGAACATAAATTAATCGAATATTAGTATTAGATGAGTGAGTTAAATAATTTGAGTTAAATAAATTGAGTTAATCAAGTAAGTTAATCAAGTTGAGTTAATCGAGTTGAGTTAGTCAAAATGATTTAATTCAAAGGAGTTAATCGAATATAGTTTATTCTAAGGGAGTTAATCGAATATAGTTATTCGGAGGAGATTATCGAATATAGATATTCGAAGGAAGAGTTATCGAATGTAGTTTATTCGAAAAGGAGTTATCAAATAGAGATTATTCGAAAAGAGAATTATTCATTGAATTCGATTATATCGGAATTTGGGAAAGTAATATTTACTTGTTGTTTTTAATCAAGGTTTACTTATTTATTAATAAATTAGTGGTTTAGTTAGTTAGTTAAATTAAGGAATAAAAGTTATACTTTGAAGTTAGATATTTCAAAAGTAGGGATTATAACGCTATAGTTAAAATAAATGTTCTCAAATAAGAAGTGGATTCGTAAATAGAATCCGAGTTACGCAAGGAAGTTGTTAAAGATTTAAAGGTGAACTTTGTCTATTTCGAAGTTAGAAATGTTGTTCAGTTAAGGTCTGAGAGAAAATTATGCCCCAACTTGATTGACTTCGTTTTAACTAATAGTTGGGTAAGGTTCGATAGTGAAGATTGATTAAGTGAATTTAGTTAATGAGTGTAATGGTTTAAATTGGCTTAGTGATGTTTTATTTAAACATCTGTTGAATAAATTTTGGAAACATTTTCCAAATATAACCAGAGATATTTTCTAATCATAGGAAACGAAAAGTTAATGAGAAAGAATACTGGAATGACAGTGATACGTGAAACAGAGATGGAAATGTTTTCCAATGATTGATGATGTATATTTTCTAAATGTAGAAAATAAGAATTTACAAATATATAGAAATTAGGAAATGGATAAATCAAAGATAATTTTATAGAAAGAGATAAATGTGGATTGATGATTGATCGATAGAATTTCCATCTGGAAATAATATCGTTGGTTGAACACCTGTTTTTCTTTGATAGTTAAATCACCGACTATCGAAGTTTTTGACCATTTTTCCGTCATCAATACGGAGAGACCGGGATCAGAATCATTATATGAAAACCACTCTGTATGGACGTTAGCCCTGCGATCAAATATTGAAGACGGAGTTATGCAAGGACTATCCTATTTACAGAATAGTGCCTTTGGTTTGTCCAGTCCCGGGACAAACGTGAATGGACGAATGTCTGACAGAGTATATCTAAAGGATCGCGTAAGTTGATCTCTTCAAACGTACTTACGTTTGGTGGAAGAGGAATTCATCACTCTTAGCTTTATACCCATGGTATTTTTGGAGAAATCAATTTGTGATTTGACGGGTATGACGATGTGGCATTCAAAGTAGATGAATGTATGATTTGTCAAAGATACGTTATGACCTCAAGCCTCATCAACCGGGAAATGACAGAAATCGGGCAGGCAGCATGGCTAAGTGGGTCGCTCCCATTCGGGTGCGTATCACCTATCTAGAGAAAATACATTTCATTCTTTTATCTATGATCGATGTTGTCCCTTTTCGGGAAACACTAGGGTAGCTCCCAACCGTTGGTGATATACAGTCGATACACTCAAGAGAAATGAGTGGTCGGTCAAGTGTGGGCCAGGTTGCAAGACGCTCTTGTTGAACCCAGTGTATTCGTCTCTAGAGATACACTATCGGAAGGTGATCCCATACCTTGTCATAGTTGGAATCCAATCTCCAATAAGCGCCCGTGGTTTTGTTTGTATACTATATATGTGAAACGTGAGATGCAAGCATTCTGCTAGATTGTTAATTACTTGTTATTAGACATTACTATAATATCAGAGAAGTATTGATTTTCAAAATTGTTTGGGGTTATCGTAAGTTAAAAACCATCAGTGTTTATGTGTGGATCGGTCTTACGATTATCTTTTCTTTTGATAAGGATTTTGTAAATTTAAATAAAAATGATTTGAGTTTACTCACACCAGTCCCATAACTGACCCGGAGTTTATTTTTTTGTTTTGTTTTGTTTTCCCTAAACTCTTGGGTGCCAAAATTTGTATGGGTAGTCAAGTAGTTCAGGTCTTTACAAATATACTTGGAGGAGCTAGAAGCAGGAGGCTTCAAAATTATATTGCTATTGTTATTTCCACTGTGTTTAAATGTTGTACTCTGATAATGTTATTATACTGTTTTATTGCAAAGTTATGTTATATATTATAGTTTGTTCGTTCCGCTGTGAGATAAGTGTTTACTTTGATTGTGTTCTTCTTCTTCTTCTATTCTAATTTTCTATCTTATCTATTCTCACCCTCTAACTTCTTTCTATCAATGATCAGGTATTTCCAATGTCTGAATAGTCAACATGGTAGTTTTGTGTTGATTTTCGGAGTCGAAAATCCCAGTTCGTTACATACAAGAAACGAAATGTCCTGAAATCCCTCGGTCTCCAAAGAGACGAGAAATATTGCTTTGAGAATACGACGCATCAGAAAATAAACAATAGAACATTTCATTGCTATTACAACTATTTACATCATAGTACAAGAATATATCAGAGTATGAATTAATATTACACAGCGGAAATAAAATAATATCAGAGATTAGAATACAAAGAAGCAGAAATTTAAATGTATAAATAAAATGCATAGCGGAAAATACGTCAACAACACAACTGAAAGAAAAACACGGATACAAAGCTTTCCAAATATAGCTCCAGCTGTAATCCAGGATCCTGGGAAAGGAAATATCTGCGAAAACCAAAACTACTAGCTGCCCGTGTGGAAAATAGAGGCACCCTGAATTTAGGTTAAAACAATTAACCTCGAGCCAGTCATGAGACTGGTGTGAGTACTAAAACAGTTATTAAATCTTTACTTTGAAAGTTGGGAAATCATGGGACCACGCCGTATGACACGGAATGGGTTTACTCCACATGAATCTCAGTTTAAAATAAAATAACGCTATGCTTTTTGAAAAATGAAGCTATTATAAGACTCAGGTTCCATCACACAATGCAACGCAAGCCGGAGGATAGAGTTTTCCCTTATAATAGCCAAATATACTTGGTACGTTTAGAACAAATCATTTGGATATTACTATAAGTGTGTAGGGTCAAAATCAGCTTCAGATATAAATGTATCAATCATAGACGACATGAACGCCCCATCCTAGCATGCTCCCATATAGGTTTACAAGTAAAACCGAAAAGTCGCATATTGGAAATTGGATTCCATCTATGAGCCGAGGCAAGGGATTGTCCTCACCGATTCGAAACACTCTAGCCCGTGCCATAGGATTCAGCAGCAACTGCACTTGGATCTTCAAAGCCAGTCCATATTTACTTTAGTGGATTAGTAATTCCTGAACAATACGTTTCACTACCATATAGGGCATAAAATCTGGTCAGTACGTCGACCATATCAAGAGCCACTAGGGACTCAAATCCAAGACGCCTCGCAATCCATCATCCACGTAAGTAAAAATTTCTGGGCTCCATACCATGACAACACTCGAAGCTAGAAAGAAACACATGCACTCCTTGCAGTCATTATCCAGTTTTTGACTCATACCGGGTGTGAGGCTCACGAATTAACGTTATACACAAAGCTATGCTATTTAAAGTCGTGCTTTGATCATCAACCACAAGACTTTGCTCTTCAACAAAAACCTAGATCATTTGCATCTCAGCATGCCACACTGACAATTCACGCCACGCAACTGATGTTTATCAATATATAACCTCTAAGCTCGTACGTCTCAGAGAAGGGTGTTAAGCAAAAGAATAGATTCTCCGCCACTAAATAGATATATATTTAATAGAAATTAATCAACACAAAATGAAATCTAATGTCAAACAACATCCATTTACAAGTCCGTTCTGGGTCTGAACGAAACCGGAGGCACCATATTCCTCGTCGCATGTGTCCAATACAGGAGAGAGGTCCTCGCATATCCGGTCGATCTCCAAGTTCGTCCGGACAATCACCATTTATTACGTTGCCTTGGGTGTATAGCCCAATCAAGACACCAATAATCATCCAAACGATGTGAAGATCTCCAGTCTTCAACCACCATCTTCATCATCGACTTTTAGTCATCGCATTAATTATTCAGAATGGGCTAAATCCGGTCTTTCTGAATAACTCGTGTATTCTATAATCAATAATCAAGTGCTATAAAAACACGTCATACGCCTCATTCCAATCCAGAATATTCTTTTATTCAAAAACTCACATTTATTAGGAAAAGGTTCCCATTAATTTTATCAAAGATAAATTATTTTAAAATTATTCTTTAATCTTCCTTTGATTAGCAATTTCAAAAGATTTCATTTTATCCTTTAATTCTAAACCAAATTAAGTTTTATAAAACTACTTGGGATTATCGAGCCGTACCGAAGTAATCATTTATTTTATTTTCCAATCCCAACCTATTCATCTCATGAGAAAAACTGGTAGTACTCCATATCTAACACCCACTGTGTTATTGGTGAAATTAATTACTATTCAAATGTAATTAAAGATTTAACTAACGCCTGGAGTAAAACTGGTAGTGCTCCATCTCGAAACACATTTCTTGAATTTGGTAAATTTAATTACCCCATTCCCATTTCAATCTAATTAAAGATTCATTAAGACTCTAGTTCGGTTTTAATCTCAAAATCACTACATAATGATTATTCAACATTAGGAAAATAAACCGGTCTTTAACTGGGTTAAAGAACCAGTGTCATTTAAAACACAGTTCATGATAAACCCCAAATGATCTTCCATCAAAATTGGAATCTTCACGGAAATCAAAACAGTATATAACTGATATAAATTTTCGTATCGAATCAATACTATAAATGGAATAACGGCAAGGCCTTTTAAATTCCATAAATAGTAATGGTCTTCCTTCTCAGAATCTCATCTCGATTGTCACTTATTCAAATTCCATTCCAATTTCTTTTATTAAATTGGAAAACTTTACTTTGGAAATTTTCCATTAAATCTTAATAAAATATTTATAACTTTCCAAATCATATATTCCCTATTAATTAGGTTAAAGAACAAATGTTATTTAAAACATTGTTCATGATAAACCCAAAATCAACTTACATTTCCATTCCAATTAAAAATTAATTAATTGGTAAACTTCTCTAAATCTTATTTAAAAGATATTTCTCTTCTCAACTAGGTTTATGAACAGTGTTATTAAAGACAACATTCATGACAAACTCAAAATCCAATTTGATATTAAATACAAGGCTTTAAATATAAATTATATCGGCTTATATTCAATATCGAATTCTGAAACAAATAAATATCGTTTTGGGAATAACGATATATATCTTCCAAATTCCTCAACAATATCTGTATAGTCACGAAATCCAATACCGAAATATTACGAAGATTATTTCCATTCAAAACCATTCCAATTCATATGTTGGAAAAATTCCGGTTATTTTAAAACCCATTCACAAATATAATTTATTTATTTAAAAAATCATTTGGATTATTATTCTAGTAAATAACTAGTTCATTTAGATAAAAATATCTTTTAATCTTTTCAAACTTGAAATTTTTCATCCAAAATCTTTCCAAATCCATTATTATGATTTTACACAATTTTTTCATATTTTTAATAATTTTATTATGGCCCTTACAGTTGGTTTCCAATATCGACCACCAAACTACATTCATAGCGACATTTTTCGAAATTGTTTTGGCATAATTCCAAATCCAACCGTTAGATTTCAAATCTATTATAATCATTGGAAATCTCTTTTTGATACGAACCCAATGGTTTCGGTTTTAGGAGAATCCGACAACTGGATCCCCCGTTACATCAATTTGAAGTTAGTGGTTGAAATTCGCGAACAGTCGCTGTGCGACGCGTTCTATTCTGGCCATATTATATATATATATATATACATATACATATACATATATGTATATATATATCGTCGATTTCCATTCAAATCGTATTTTATAAATTCGTTTATAAATTCATTTCAAAACGATTTCAACTTCATTTTCAATTTTTAATCAAAGTTGAATATTCCATATCATTATAATACTAAAATGATAATATTTTCAAAATATCAGATTTTGAAATCCATTTACTTTTCGTATTCATTATAAAATGAATAAAATCGATCGATAAACTCGTTCGGGTTAAAATGGAGTTTAACTACTTAATTCTCTTCACATTTCAATATTTTCGTGTCTATCCAAATCGGACATTAAAATCATATTTTGATTATTCACTGAATATTATTTTAAAATATTCGTTATTTTAAAATATTTTTTATTTTAGAATATTCTTTATTTTAAAATATTCTTTATTTCTGAATTGGAATGCAACTCAATCAATTACCATATAATTTTAGTTATATGAATTTCATACATCACATGTATTCAACAATGATGATAATTAATCATTAACCAATCAAACATCATCCAGAATGAAATTCTATAACTGTATAAGCATTAAAATAAATAAATAATGCTTAAAACAGTCTGTCAATCAATTGATTGACATATAATAAAATTCAGGGAAGATGCGAATAAATTATCATCCCCAGACCCATGTGGGGTTTCCAAACAACAACAGTCGATTCAGAATAATCGCTGGTTAGTAAATTTAACCAGCTCTAATTTGATTTGAATTATTTTTCTAATTAGCCAATTTTCACTGTTTAAATTATAAATAGATATTTATAATTTAATTTCAACTAACCCAAAATAATTTTAAATTATTTTTTATATTCTAAACATTTCAGCATCACAATCAACACACAATACAGTCAATTAAATCGTCCATTGTCTATGGACGAGGGAGGTGAACTAACAGGCATCGTATACAATTTATAATGATTAAAACTGATAAAAATCTACTTTGGCAATTCTATATATTTTTATACATAAATACAATAAAATGATAAAATATAATTTAGTGAGAAGGAGTTCTCACTTTGGGTTCCACTCCGCCATTCTTTAATTCTGAATTGTTTTAATAAAGTTAAACCAACCGTTTAATTTTATCAGAAAAATGCAACTGCTTTCGTTTCCATTTTGATCAATTCTAAAATGTAGAGTTCGTCGAGAGGATTCCAACGCAACTGATTTCACGCGATTATGTTTCCAACCGAAAAAGATATTGCATTTTAAACTTTAATTACATTAATTAATCCCAAATTAATATTAATAATTTAATTAATATATAACCTTTCTCTAATTATGTCTTCACCGTATTCGTTCTTCCAATATCCAAAGAAACCCACCATCGCGATCCATCTTCACGTCGCTGGCAAAGCTTCAAGCCATCGACCTCCAATCGCCACCCCTTATTCAAACTGTCGCGCCTCCACCTCCCTCTGCCCTGAAGCACTCCCCCTTCGGTAGGCCCCTCACGCTGCAAAACCCGTTTGAACGACAAACCTTTCAGCTCGAATTTCGAGCAGCCTACACCTCCAAGATCTATCATACCTGTATGATTTGAAAGATCTTGCAACGATCTTCTAATTTTGTTTTGAAATGAAAATCTTACGGTGTGTTTGGTTTGTCATTTTTGGTTCATTTTCAATTTTGAAAAACATTGAAAACACGTTCCCTTTGTCGTTTTGAAAAATTCATTTTGAAAAATAGATCATTTTGCAAAATGGGCTAAACAAAGAAAACTAAAAACGGATTTTTTCCCTTTTCCACGTTTTCAAGCCCGATTGAAAATTCTGAAAACACAAAAAGCCCAAAATACAAGCCAACACGTAGAAAGAAACCTAATTCGTTTTCTGGCCGCGGTCTTCTTCTTCTCCGATTTCTCATCCATCGTCAAAATTGGAGGTAAAATCGCCAGTTTTGATTTCTTCTATTCCTCATTTGATTCAATTTAATTAGATCGTAAAGTTTTTTATTGTTCATTACAGTGGCTCCTTCTCTCGAGGGTTTTATCTTCCGTTAACCTACTTCCAATTCAACCGTTGTAAGGTAAACTCCTTGCTATAATTCTTTTGTTTCGCCTTTATTCAAGTAATGTCTTTGATTTCGATTTAGATGCGATCGATAATGGTTTTTGCCTAAAATATCGATTTTGTTACTTGTTGTTGCCTAGGTTCAAAAAAAAAGTAAATAAAAAAAAGAAAAGAAAGAAAGACTACTTCTGTTATATAAAGCAGTGTTAAACCGGTTTCATTTCTTTGATTCAATTGATTTGCAGTCTAAAACTGAATATATTTAGGCATGCGTTGTGGGTTATGCCAGTCAATGTTATATGTTTAATGAACTAAATGTAATTATGTAGTTATAACTCCAATGCTATCATGGTGGGTTAACTGGCAATATATTGACTGGCACTATCATGGTGGTTTAACTTTGGCCTTAGTCTAAAACTGAATGTAATCGGTTGTGCCAGTCAATGCTATATGTTTAATGAACTGACGTATTATGCTTTGAGGATCATGTACCATTCAGTGAGCAAAATTAATATACAAAAATATCTATTACATGAACCATTAATGACATTAAACAATATTCAACATAAAAAAAGTTACCCTCATAACTGTTAGCAGTATCATCTGCCTATAAGTTAACAGGACCGTTAACATTTAAAGCTATAAACATGAGATGCACTTCATCCATTTATTATTTTAATTCTTTAGAATATTCAGATTAATTTGGACATTATTAATTTCATCCACCTGGGTTAGTATACATCATTAAGTTTTAAACATGAACTGCCTGTACAGTCTTGGTGTTCTGTTTTTATTTTACCATTTGTCTGCCAATAGTGTTTGCCTTAGTAAGTTGTTTGCAATCTTATAATATTAATAGTAAATAATCAAATAAGTTAGCAAGGTCCCATATTGAATTTACTTCACCAAAATATATCCACCTGGGTTGATATATTTTTTGTGTTTGCCTTGTTGATCTTCTAGGATATGATGTTGTGTTGCCTGAATATGAGAAATAGCAGCCTGAGGGGTTTCATATGTTGTGTTGACATTATAGGAAAGTGTATATAGAGACTTTGTCATTTGACGGTTCAATTTTTATATGTATAACCAAATTTAGGAGTACCAGGTTGATCAATTCTTGATGTTCTCTTCTCTAATCCACTAATATGTTTAATGCAGTCTGAATGCCTACTCTACCTTGAGAGCACAAAGACTGCAGTCAACTGACCCCTTTCAACAATATGTTTTTATTGACTTAGCATTATTTATGCTAGATCCCTTCCATCTGTTTAACTAAAATAATTACAAGAATTAGACTATCACACTTTAATTAAATGTTTTTTTCTCAACAAGGCAATAGGTGATTAGAAAGAATTAATCTTATAGGAGTTAACTGCATATAATCTTATAGGATCGGCTGTCTTCATGTCTACTAGAGACTTCTTTTATTACACACATTCTTTTCGAGCCATGTATAGTTAACTTGTTACTGATAGATTTCATATTCACATTCTTTGGATAAAACATAATAACCAATGCTTCTATTTGTATTTGTTGTCTTCTTGGATTTATCTTTGGTAACATAAATAGGATGCTTAATAATCAACTCTTTAAATGTATATTTCTAAAAATATTGTAGTAATCCTTTTATCCCTTTCTGCTCATTGTTCCTTAATTTATTGTCATTGCCAGACATGCATATTTTAACTTTATTTATAATTAAATTTTGTTATTGTCACTATATGCATCCCAGTTTATGCTACAGGCCATCTGACTCATATTTTATTTTATAACGATGGTCAACAGGAAACCGTCAATCTAAGCAGGATTCAATCGGCATTCGTCTGCGGATCGAAGTGCCTGCGAGCATCGAACAAGGTGCCGATAATTATATAGGTGTAATTCAAATGCAACAGGATTTTTTTTTTCATTTTACTTACATGTTACTAATAGAAATAGTTCTAAGTAAACTCAGGGAAATTCATTTGAGCTATTTGGTTATAATATTGGTGTTTGGTATAAAGGGATGAACCCAAATAAGATTTGACAGGTTATATGAGTACTTCTTTAAAAAAGAAGCTGACATCTCAGCATCTCTACATCTAGAAAATATGATGATTTTCCATATTCAAGATTGACTGCTTGTTTTTTTACATAGTGAACATATTATAGAACTTGTACAGTTTTATTTCTATTTCAAAATTCATTCTATCTTTATTTCAGTAACATATAGTTCAGGTACTCTTATTTGTATTTAGTTTTATTATGTGATTCAGTAGATGTCTTACTTTTGTACTATCGTTTGCAGATGTGACTTGGAAGACATCAAAAGCGTGTTGCTTACAAAATTTGTAGCTGATATAAATATCAGATTGTTATGAAAGACACTTGAATTGTTCTCTTTCAATTTTCTCTTTATCTAGCTTATCTCGTATATTATATATTTGAGACCGTGTTATGAACTTTTTATTGTAATTTTATTCTTGTACAATCCGGTCTTATGTAGTCTAAAAATATTGCATTCTCTTTAATGTTTAATCATTATGTTTAGAATTCAGCTTCTTATCTTTCATCTATTAGCAGCTTGATATATTCATAATTGTTTATATTCAATTTCTTTATGTTTGAATTTTTCGTTTTGTTTTTTGTTTGATTTACAACATGTAGTATGTTCATGCGAACGTGAAAAATAGATAGTATATATTATTAGGTATTATTAGGGACGTCTATTTGAACGCAAAATTAGATACAATTAATGACAAAAGTGATCTAGGCCTTTGAATCGTTTTGTCTTTATATGAAATAGTGGAATTAATGGGGTGATTGAATGGTGATTATTTGTTGTGTTATCAATTATATTTATATTGTGTCCATATAAACTTTCTCATATTATATATTACGTATTATACTTTAAACGTAAAGTTTTTTTGAATTGCCAAAATGAAAACCCAAATTTTTAAAATTTGAAAACGGTATTTTCAAACCAAATGCATGTTTCAATTTTTAGTTTTGAAAACTTGTTTTCAGAAAAAAGATACCCAAACGCATTTTGAGAAATAGTGAAAATATTATGGAAAATTGAAAACAACCATGAAAACTTAAAATTGAAAACTCATAATGTAAACCAAACGCACCCTTATTCTTCGCGAATTGAACGATTTTAGCAAATCAAATTGGGAGTTTTCGGTGCGTTAGTAGTCTCCTGGCGGCTAGGGTTTATAAGAAGGGGGGTTTATAGAAATATATATTATTATTATTTTAAATTCCAAAAAGTTAAAATTTTCATTCGAACTCCAAATCGAACCTAACGACTGATGTCTCTAGCTAATTGCCCCTATTCCGGACAGAATGGAAAATGTTTCCTAAGCCAATTCGACTGTTTCGATCAGTTTTTATCAAAATTAAAATATAAATCAATATATATTGAATTCAAGCATACATTTTAATTTACCGAGCCCACATACTGACTCCAAAAATTACAGAAAAATAAATCTGGCTATGTTTTAATGATACGGTCCAAACAAAACTAGATCTTCAAATTTGGAAACCGTTTGAAAAATGACCTTTTTAGGCCATGTTCTTTGGTCCTAAATGGATCAATTAGGTAATAGACACGTCGAACGCGTCTAATGCATCCGTTACCCAATGGTCCTTTTAGGACCATCGAGACTAATGGCTCAAAATTGAGCCGTTTGCTCCTCCCCCTATAAATCCCCCCCCCCCCCCCCCGCCGTCTTTCCTTTCTCCTCACTTCTTCCGGCTTCTTCCTGCTTCTGCTTCGTTCTTCCTCCATAAGGTGATGTTTTTATTTTTTAATTTTCTGTTTACGTTTATTTTTTATGTCTATTTTTTCCAGTCAAATGGCACATTCTTCTGCTTCTGCTTCTGGCTCTTCCAACGCCCTGAATGCTTTATGGCCAGTCGACCGTTAAAAAGAACGAATTAAAGAATACTTAGTTATTAAAGTGAGAATTAAGGGAAACGATTACGCCATTGCGTTTGTCTTGAAATTCTGCTTGGAATAGAGCCCAATTTTTCGTAAATCGGACTTCGTATGAGGAAGTTATGGCCCACAGAGGTTTCAAAAATAAAAATAAATTAAAAACAGTTCAGAAAGAAATTCAAAATTCAAATTCAAACAAGGAAGCAGGCTGGGCGGGATTTTTCCCGCCCTAGGCTAGGTCGACCAAGGGGTTGACCTCCCCTATACAGGTCGACCAGGGGGTCGACCTACCCCCTCGGGTAAATCTAAACTGTGACGATTCTGAATTATTGCTGAGTCCTTTCTGACCTGTTGCTGAGTCTCTAGGGCATAGGTGGCAATTCTGGATAGCTTTGTCTAGTCTGAATGGTTCTGATTTGCTCCTATGATAATCTAACGGCTTATATTGATTTAAACTTCTATAAAAGCACGCATAGAATCAAGCTCTAAACCTAAACAAAATTAGTCTCTTGGCCTCCATGCTGGTGCTAGAATAGTTCTTCTTCTTAAATCTTAGGAATTGCAAGTCAGAATTCTAATACAAACGATGTACGAATTATTCTCTTCTCTAATCCGTCTTTGTGAGTACAATTTCTTTCATAAAATAATTAATAAATTAATTATGATGAGTTATAATTTGGATTATGAGAACATGTCTGTTGAATCATTTGATGTTATTTAACTTTGTTATCGTCTGTTGGTGAACATATGACAGTTTTGTTAACTTATGTTGGTAGATCTATTTCATATGTCCAATCACATATGTTTAACTTGATTCATTTTTATGACATCAGTTTATAAGCAAGTTTGGGATGTAAATCATATGCTAGTTTGTATGTGAATCTTATGGAAGTATGTTTTTACATATGCTATTTTGTATGTGAATCTTATGCAAGTCTGTATGCGAATTATACACAAGTTTATATGCGAATCAAGTATATATATATATATATATATATATATATATATATATATATGCTAGTTTATAGGTAAAACATGTGATATTAGTTTACATGTTTAAATTCATATGCAAGTTTGTAGGAATCCATATGCAAGTTTAGGTGAAAACTATAGTCACATATGCAAGTTTAGGTGAAAACCATATTCTATATATGCAAGTTTAGGTCAAACCCATATTCATATATGCAAGTTCACAATTTCATGTTTAGATCTATATTTAGATCCATGGTAGTTTATGCAGATTTACGTTCTATATGTCCACTGCCTATGCAAGTTATTGGCTCGGCAAATTTATGTTATAATTCTTATTTGCAAGTTAGATCTATTTTATGTGTTATGCAAGTTGTGATGTTCTTTTCTATTTATGAGTTAGACTATTTGCGAGTCTAACATATTTCATATTAAAACGAATGAATAACATGGGGAAAATGGGAAAATATTAATTATGCAAATTGTGAATTAGCATAAAATGGCTTTAAAGGCATATAATTAATTTGAGACACCAATTGGCATAATTTATATAGCTGAAAAGTATGGATTTAATTTAGGTGATAATTATGGACATAGATTAATTTGGAAATTGTTGACAATTTGAATAGGGATAATTAATTCATTAAGGTGAAAAAATTATGTGTAATAATAAACGCCTAAGACATGAGGTTAGACTCGTTTGTGGTATAAGACTGCCTAGACCTGCCCGACAAATCCAACAACCACAAATGGTAGTCTAATGTGAGAGGTCGAAGGCATAAATTAAATGCGTAACAATTGTAAAGACACAAGGTTAGGCTCGTTTGCGATATAAGACTGCTCGGACCCGCCCGGCAAATCCAGCAATCGCAAACGATAGTCTAATGTGAGAGGTCTTACAAGGTTACGGTTATAATGAATTAAGTAACACTTAACCAAGATAAACATGTGGTGGGACATGGGGGTTAAGTGGGTGACATGGGTGACATGTGAAATACGATTAGAAACACTTATCCAAATTGAAACATGTAAGAAAACATGGATAAGAGGGGGGTTAAGTGGGAAATCCTAAGTGGGGACCAAGCATAGGTGGAAAGCGTGTGTCAAGCATGGGGGATCCTTTTCAAACCAGTAACCCATTAAGTATCTTTGTGAGCTCGAGTTAGATCGAGGACGGGACACGCTTACTGGGTTTGATTGTAAGAGGTCAAAACGGGTTAGCGGTGGCAACGCAAGTCCAATGTGGTTATGTGCGTGCATGGGCCCGAGCTGGTAGATAAGACGTTGTTGCATCGTGTAGATATAAGCCGTGCATCTTTAGTGGTATCAGGTTGCCACTTTGGGGAGTGATACATGTAACAACCCGAAAATCTGGGCCAGTTTAAAATTTTTATTTTGGCAATTTTAGCGAATTTTGATTATTTAAAATGAATTATTCTAAATAATAACGACGAGAAATTTATTTTGTATATAATTCGAATGTATATATTCGTTTGAATCGACGATAGAATATAAATATTTATTTAATTTATAAAAGGAATTGAAAATGGCGCGGTAGTTCGATAATTCGATTTCAAACTTCAAATGAATGTACCGGGTGCAAAACAAACCGGATTTTAGTGAAACCAAAAATAATGGAATCTAATAGTGACTATCTTTCCAACGAGTCCGAAAAATCAAAATTTCATAGCGGGAATCAAAAGATATGTCCAGTTGAAAATTCTGAATAGTCGCTATGGAATTCAGGCCCTTAAAAATGGAAATTTTGCAAACGACCTCGGATTTCGACGAAACCACTTTTGTTGGATCCGTGATGTAAAGTTATTGCTAGGTTCCAATTTTCATAATTTTTCGAATCAATATGTGAGCGTGGCAAAGGAAAACGCGTTTGACCAGTTTCAGTTGATTTTAATCGACTGGAAATTGGACATTTTTCAAACGATCTCAGAATTCGACGAAACTAGTTTTGTTAGGACCGCATCGTCAACACGAAGCTAGAAAATATTTTTTGGGAATTTTTAGAGTTTGTATGTGACCCCGGTAAATTGAAATGTGCATTCAAATTCAATATATAGAGTTATATTTTGATTTTGACGAAAACTAATCGAAATGATCGAATCAGCTTACGATATATATCCCATTGTGTTCGGAATGGGGGCAATTAGCTATGGACGACAGGCGATGGGTTCGGTTTCGAGGTCAAAATAAAAAGTTGCTTTTTGAAAAATAAAAAGAATTAAATATAAAATATATATAGACCCCCACCCCCTTTTCGTTCTCCCCCAAATCATTTCAGATGAAAAAAAACCTAAACTATCGCCGAGCCCCCCCCCCCCCCCAGGCGGTGCGCCACCGTGATACCCCCCCCCCCCTTTTCCCCTACGCCACCACGATACCCCCCTTCCCCCTGCGCCACCGCGACACCCCCCCATCCTCTACCGAGACCGACGCCCCCCTCCTCCTGCTGCCGACCGAAGACCCCCCCCCCCTCTGAAAATCCGATACAATGTAAGTTTATTTTTATTTTGGTTTATTTAATATTCTAGGTTATTTATTTATAAAGTAATTAGTTCGTTAGAGATAAAAATATGATTTTGATATTACTAGACAATTAAAAATATGATTTTTATATGATAGGCGTAGGAAAAATATAATTTTTACATGATAGAAAGAATAAAAATTTGATTTTTATCATAGGTGGAATATAGAAATATAATTTTTATATGAAGAAAAGGTTAAAAATATAATCTTTTATATTGTAGAAGTATAAAAATATAATCTTTTATTAAGTAAAAATTCGATTTTTATATATTGAATAGCGAAGTAAAAATTCGATTTTTATATATTGAATAGCGAAGTAAAAATTCGATTTTTATATATTGAATAGCAAAGTAAAAATTCGATTTTTATATATTGAGTAGCAAAGTAAAAATTCGATTTTTATATATTGAATAGCAAAGTAAAAATTCGATTTTTATATATTGAATAGCAAAGTAAAAATTCAATTTTTATATATTGAATAGCAAAGTAAAAATTCGATTTTTATATATTAAATAGCAAAGTAAAAATTTGATTTTTATATATTGAATAGCAAAGTAAAATTTCGATTTTTATATATTGAATAGCGAAGTAAAAATTCGATTTTTATATATTGAATAACGAAGTAAAAATTCGATTTTTATATATTGAATAGCGAAGTAAAAATATGATTTTTATATATTGAATAATGAAATAAAAATATGATTTTTATATGTGTAGAGAATACGGGCAGTGAAAATTGACAAGAGGCAAGAACGGCGAAGATTTCTACATTTGAAGAGTCGTGATGTTGAATTAGCAATTCTGTGAGAATTTCACACCTTTTATTTTATTTTCTAGTTAAAATATATACTAGGATGCAGACGGTGTTTAGTAGCACCCGACACCCATCGTCCACAGACCATGGACGGCTTGTATGCTTGTTTGTTTGATGTTGATGCGTAGTTGATTGTGTGATGTGATATGAAACGAAGTAAAATATTTATATAGTTAAAAATATTTTATAGTTAAAAATAGAATTTTTAACGTGTATATGAAAGGAAATAAAAATAAACAAATCAGACGATTTGTTTATATACACACATTTGACTGATGTTGATTGGGACGATAAATTTTACACATCGCCCAACTGCACAAATAAAATCTGTGTTTGATTGTTTGAAACCCCACACGGGTATCGGGATGATATTTGACGTACACTAATCCCGATTGTTTAGTTGTATGTCGATCGATTGATTGACAGACTGTTATAAGCGTTGAATATTTATATTTGATGCTTATACAGTGTGGAATGCACTTTGGATGACCGTTCGTTATTCATCTTTGTTGATATATACCTGTGTTGTAGAAAATCCATATAATTAACATTATATGGTAATTGATTGGGCTTCATTCCAGTTTTGAATAGAAATATTTGAAAAGGAAATATTTGAATAGAAATGTTTGAAAAGGAAATATTTGAATAGTAATATTTGAAAAGGAAATATTTGAATAGAAATATCTGAAAAAGGAATATTTGAATAGAAATATTTGAAAAAGAAATATTTTGAATAGAATATTTGAAAAATATATGGAGCCGTGTTGATTAGATTGACGCCATTTTGACGTGAACGATATTTATATCGATTTCATTCATTTTATAACGAATATCGAAAGTGATTTCAAAATCTGATATTTTGAAAAGAATTGAAATTCGAATTAAATTGAATAGAAAGGAATTCGAATTGAAATTTAATATAAATGAATTCGAATTGAAATTGAATTGAATTGAAAACGAACTGAAATTGAATTAGAAATCAATTTGAAGTGAAATCGATTTGAAAAATGAATTTAAAACGAATTTATATTGGTATATTCAATTTTGATTTGAAATTGAATATGAAGTTGAAACCGTTTTGAAAATGAATTAAAAAGGATTTATAAAATTCGTTTTAAAAGGAAATCTATGAAGTATAAATTATATATATTATATATATAATATAATGGCCTGAATAGAATGCGCCGCGCCGCGGCAGTTCGCGAATTTCGACCATTGATTTCGAACGGATATAGCGGGAGATCCGACCATGGATTAGAAATGGTTTTGAAAATAACCAGAATTTCCAATAATTATATTGGAATGGATTTGAATCGAAATTGTCTTTGGATTATTTCGATGTTGGATTTCGTGATGATACAGATATTGTTATGGGAATTTGAAAGATATATATATATATATCGTTATTTCCAATACGATATTTGTTAGTCGTAGAATTTGATATTGAATATAAGCCGGTATATTTTCTATTCAAAGCCTTGTGTTTAATATCAAATGTGATTTGGGTTTGTCGTGAATGGTGTCTTCATTAACACTGTTCTTGAACCCAGTTGAGAAAAGATTAAATCTTTTTATTTAGATTTAATGAAGTGTACCAATTAAATAATATTTAATTGGAATTGAATTGATATTGATTTTTGGGTTTATCGTGAAAAGTGTTTTAAATAACACTTGTTCTTTAACCCGATAACTAATGGAATGGGATTTTGGGTTGTCGTGAACGGTATCTTCAATAATACTGTTCTTAGACCTAAAGGAGTTAATAGAATCAGAAACTAACTGGAGATTAGTTAAGTTGAATGGTTTCAGAGGTATTGATCTGATGTTGGTTTCGGCCTTCGGGGTTAATACTTAGGGAATTGCTCACTTGCTAATTTACGGTTAGGGACTGATTGAAGTGTGATGTGATTTTGGGGTTTATCGTGAACAGTGTTTTTAAGAGACACTGATTCTTTAACCCCGTTAAAGATTAAAACTAAGTGGAGTTTTAATGAATCTTTAATTAGATTGAAATGATCGAGAATGGAGTAGCACAAGTTTTGCTCCAGGCGATAGTTAAATCTTTAATTAGATTTGAACGTGAAATGGTAATTGGATTTACCGATAACCCCATGGTGTTAGATATGAAGTATAACCAGTTTTACTTCATGGGATGAATAGGTTGGGATTGGGAAATTAAAACAAATGATTACTTCGGTAAGGTTAGCTAATCCCGACTAGTTTGAATTGATATTCAAAAATAGATTAAAGAATAAATTTAAAGGATTTATCTTTGATAAAATTAATGGGAACCTTTCCCTATGAATGTGAAATTTAGAAACTAACTGTCGGTTAGCTAAGCAGAATGGTTTTCTGGATATTGATCAGATGTTGGTTTCGTCCTTCGGGGTTAATATTTGGGGAATTATTCTCTGGTTAATTTACGGTTAGTGACTGATGAATTGGAATGAGGCGTATGTTGTGTTTGTGTAACACTTATTTAAAATATACGCGAGTTATTCGGAAAGACCGGGTTTATCCCATTCTGAATAACTGATACGACGATAAGTCGAAGATGAAGATGATGGTCGAAGACCGGAGGTCTTCAAGTCATTTGGGTGATTACTGATGATCTTGATTGGGCTGTACACCCAAGAAGATGGAAACAGTTGGTGATCGTCCAGACGTACTTGGAGATCGATGGATATGCGGGGTACTAGGTGCCTCCGGTTTCGTTCAGACCCAGAACGGACTTGTAAATGGACTGTGTGTCTGACATTGGATTTTAGTCTATGCGATTGATTTCTATTAAATATATATCTGTTTGACGGCGGAGAATTTATTCTCTTGCTTAACGCCCTTCTCTGAGACGTACGAGCTCAGGGGTCATATATTGATGAATATCAATCGCATGGAGTGAATTGCCTGTGTGGCATGTCTAAGTGGCAATTGATCAAGGCTTCTGTTGAAAAGCAAAGTCTTGTGGATGATGATCAAAGCAAGGCCTGTGTGGCATAGCTTTGTGTAGCGTTGATTCGCGAGCCTCGCACCCCTGTTGTGAACCAAAAACGGGAGAAGGACCTCAGGGAGGGCATGCGTTTCTTTCTAGCTAGGGTGGTGTCAGTGACCTACCAGCCCTGACATTTATATACTTTTCACCTGTGTGGTTGTTGCTGTTGCGAGGCGCCTCGGTTAGATCTGACGATCCGGGTCCGATGGAGCCATTCGTTGGCTCATTTACGCCCCAAAGGGCGGGGAAACGCATGTTCAGGCATTTTAATCCACATCGGTGGACCGGCCCTGACGATCCAATGGCTTGACTGAGTACTTGCCTAAGGGGAGGGCTAGAGCGTCTCGAATCGGTTGAGGACTATCTTTTGCCTCGGTTCATAGATGGAAATCCAATTTCCAAATACGTGACATTTGCGATTTTATTTGTAGAGCCTAGTATGGCGACATGATATATGGTACCCATGCCGTCTACGATTGATACTTATGATTTGAAGTTGTTTTATACACTATGCACTTATAGTAGTATCAAATAATCTCTTTTTAAACGTATCAAGCATGCTTTGGCTATTATAAGGGAAAACCCTATCCCCGGCTTGCGTTGCATTGTGTGATAGGACCTGGGTCTTATAATAGCTTCATTTTTCTTTATTTAGCATTGATCTGTTGTTTTATGCACTGGTATTCTTGGGAGGAAACCCGTTCCGTGTTATACGGCGTGGTCCCTTGATTTACCTAATGATTTAAAATAAAGATTAATAACTGTTTTAGTTCTCACACCAGTCCCATGACTGACCTGGAGTTTATTGTTTTAACCTAAACTCTGGGTGCCGCTATTTTGACACGGGCAGCTAGTAGTTTTGGTTTTGCAGATTTATATTCACAGGATCCTGGTTTACAGCTGGAACGATATCCGGAAAGCTTTGTATCCGTATATCTCCTCTAGTTGTGTATTGTATTATTTTCCGCTGCTATGTATTTAAATGTAATTTAAATCTCTGATATTTCTGTGTAATGTATATTCATTTATACTCTGTATATTCTTGTAATCTGATGCATTGTTGTAATATACAATGAAATGTTCTCCCGTCTGTGTTCTATTTTTTCGTGTTCTCAAAACAATTCGTTCTTTCTCTTCTCTTCGGAGACCGGGGGAATTCGGGTCGTTTCATCGTGGTATCAGAGCTTTGGTTTACAAAGCTCAGGGAACAAGGCACATGAGAACCATACGAAAGAATTCATCAGATATTGGATTAGTAATATCCAATGGGAATGACTCGTTAGAGATAGGATTAGTAGTATCCTAGAACGAGTGTGAAGAGTATATTTAAAAAAAAAACTGAAAACAAATTTTGTTTTGAAAATTTGAATTCAATTATTCGTATTTGATTATTTATTTATATGAATTTGTACAATCCAATATATAAAGATTTTGCATATATGTCTTGCAAACGTGTATTCGAAGTATTAATATACTGGGTAGTTATAGAATCATACTCTAGTGCTCGGGGATAATTCTGGTGACGGGGCACCATCGCCAGTATTTATTTTCGGGTTTCGAAAGTGAGATTTCTATAAATTTCCTATTGACTGGTGTGAGAACCGAAACTAGATAGGGCTTATTGTTGTGATTTGGCATCAAAAATGTGATTTTTGACTATATATCAAAGTTATGAATTTGAAACGTTAATCAACTAATTGATTGATGTTTGTGTTGTTTGTTTATTTGTTGATAATTTTGAACCATTACGCCTAATTATATCAAATATTGTATTGAAAATTTAGTCGCATTTTCTTGCATATACATGTACTTACATTGAACAGGTTATAGCAAAGAGGCTAGAGCAGAAGAATAAAATTTGTTTGCCCGACAAATAGGTACATATTTACTATAATTTACTGTTTTGTTTGGGTGATGATGATTTTATGAGCCTATTGGCTAGCCGCTTGTCTTTTTCTTTTTCTTTTTGAGATCAGAAGGCCTATATGGCAATTTCGGGATTTTCCCGTGGCTCCCGGTGCAGGGGAGGTTATGGCGAAATTTTTCGAAAATTTAGGGTGTTATCCAAATTTTTGAAGAATTTGAAAATTCTCAGAAACTGAAAAGTTGGAGAATGGAAGCCAGATCGAACGTAGAGTTGATTGATCAAACCACTTTCGACTTTGTTCCTTTTCGGGGACGAAAAGTTTTAAGTGGGGGAGATTGTAACAACCCGAAAATCTGGGCCAGTTTAAAATTTTTATTTTGGCAATTTTAGCGAATTTTGATTATTTAAAATGAATTATTTTAAATAATAACGACGAGAAATTTATTTTGTATATAATTCGAACATATATATTCGTTTGAATCGACGACAGAATATAAATATTTATTTAATTTATAAAAGGAATTGAAAATGGCGCGGTAGTTCGATAATTCGACTTCAAACTTCAAATGAATGTACCGGGTGCAAAACAAACCGGATTTTAGTGAAACCAAAAATAATGGAATCTAATAGTGACTATCTTTCCAACGAGTCCGAAAAATCAAATTTTCATAGCGGGAATCAAAAGATATGTCCAGTTGAAAATTCTGAATAGTCGCTATGGAATTCAGGCCCTTAAAAATGGAAATTTTGCAAACGACCTCGGATTTCGACGAAACCACTTTTGTTGGATCCGTGATGTAAAGTTATTGCTAGGTTCCAATTTTCATAATTTTTCGAATCAATATGTGAGCGTGGCAAAGGAAAACGCGTTTGACCAGTTTTAGTTGATTTTAATCGACTGGAAATTGGCCATTTTTCTAACGGTCTCAGAATTCGACGAAACTAGTTTTGTTAGGACCGTATCGTCAATACGAAGCTAGAAAATATTTTTTGGGAATTTTTAGAGTTTGTATGTGACCCCGGTAAATTGAAATGCGCGTTCAAATTCAATATATAGAGTTATATTTTGATTTTGATGAAAACTAATCGAAATGATCGAATCAGCTTACGATATATATCCCATTGTGTTCGGAATGGGGGCAATTAGCTATGGACGACAGGCGATGGGTTCGGTTTCGAGGTCAAAATAAAAAGTTGCTTTTTGAAAAATAAAAAGAATTAAATATAAAATATATATAGACCCCCACCCCCTTTTCGTTCTCCCCCAAATCATTTCAGATGAAAAAAAAAACCTAAACTATCGCCGAGCCCCCCTAGGCGGCGCGCCACCGCGATACCCCCCCCCTTTTTCCCCTGCGCCACCACGATACCCTCCCCCTTTCCCCCTGCGCCACCGCGATACCCCCCCTCCCCCTGCGCCACCGCGACACCCCCTCATCCTCTGCCGATACCGATGACCCCCCTCCTCCTACTGCCGACCGAAGACCCCCCCCCCTGAAAATCCGATACAATGTAAGTTTATTTTTATTTTGGTTTATTTAATTGTCTAGGTTATTTATTTATAAAGTAATTAGTTCGTTAGAGATAAAAATATGATTTTGATATTAGTAGACAATTAAAAATATGATTTTTATATGATAGGCATAGGAAAAATATAATTTTTACATGATAGAAAGAATAAAAATTCGATTTTTATCATAGGTGGAATATAGAAATATAATTTTTATATGAAGAAAAGGTTAAAAATATAATCTTTTATATTGTAGAAGTATAAAAATATAATCTTTTATTAAGTAAAAATTCGATTTTTATATATTGAATAGCGAAGTAAAAATTCGACTTTTATATATTGAATAGCGAAGTAAAAATTCGATTTTTATATATTGAATAGCAAAGTAAAAATTTGATTTTTATATATTGAGTTGCAAAGTAAAAATTCGATTTTTATATATTGAATAGCAAAGTAAAAATTCGATTTTTATATATTGAATAGCAAAGTAAAAATTCGATTTTTATATATTGAATAGCAAAGTAAAATTTCGATTTTTATATATTGAATAGCAAAGTAAAAATTCGATTTTTATATATTGAATAGCAAAGTAAAAATTTGATTTTTATATATTGAATAGTGAAGTAAAAATTCGATTTTTATATATTGAATAGCGAAGTAAAAATTCGATTTTTATATATTGAATAGCGAAGTAAAAATATGATTTTTATATATTGAATAATGAAATAAAAATATGATTTTTATATGTGTAGAGAATAGGGGCAGTGAAAATTGACAAGAGGCAAGAACGACGAAGATTTCTACATTTGAAGAGTCGTGATGTTGGATTAGCAATTCTGTCAGAATTTCACACCTTTTATTTCATTTTCTAGTTAAAATATATACTAGGATGCAGACGGTGTTTAGTACCACCCGACACCCGTCGTCCACAGACCATGGATGGCTTGTATGCTTGTTTGTTTGATGTTGATGTGTAGTTGATTGTGTGATGTGATATGAAATGAAGTAAAATATTTATATAGTTAAAAATATTTTATAGTTAAAAATAGAATTTTTAACGTGTATATGAATGGAAATAAAAATAAACAAATCGGACGATTTGTTTATATACACACATTTGACTGATATTGATTGGGACGATAAATTTTACACATCGCCCAACTGCACAAATAAAATCTGTGTTTGATTGTTTGAAACCCCACACGGGTATCGGGATGATATTTGACGTACACTAATCCCGATTGTTTAGTTGTATGTCGATCGATTGATTGACAGACTGTTATAAGCGTTGAATATTTATATTTGATGCTTATACGGTGTGGAATGCACTTTGGATGACCATTGGTTATTCATCTTTGTTGATATATACCTGTGTTGTAGAAAATCCATATAATTAACATTATATGGTAATTGATTGGGCTTCATTCCAGTTTTGAATAGAAATATTTGAAAAGGAAATATTTGAATAGAAATGTTTGAAAAGGAATTATTTGAATAGAAATATTTGAAAAGGAAATATTTGAATAGAAATATCTGAAAAAGGAATATTTGAATAGAAATATTTGAAAAAGAATTATTTTGAATAGAATATTTGAAAATAGAAATATATGAAGCCGTGTTGATTAGATTGACGCCATTTTGACGTGAACGATATTTATATCGATTTCATTCATTTTATAACGAATATCGAAAGTGATTTCAAAATCTGATATTTTGAAAGAATTGAAATTCGAATTAAATTGAATAGAAAGGAATTCGAATTGAAATTTAATATAAATGAATTCGAATTGAAATTGAATTGAGTTGAAAACGAACTAAAATTGAATTAGAAATCAATTTGAATTGAAATCGATTTGAAAAATGAATTTAAAACGAATTTATATTGGAATATTCAATTTTGATTTGAAATTGAATCTGAAGTTGAAACCGTTTTGAAAATGAATTAAAAACGATTTATAAAATTCGTTTTAAAAGGAAATCGCCGAAGTATAAATTATATATATTATATATATAATATAATGGCCTGAATAGAACGCGCCGCGCCGCGGCAGTTCGCGAATTTCGACCATTGACTTCGAACGGATATTGTGGGAGATCCGACCGTCGGATTCTCCTAAAACCGGAACCGTTGGGTTCGTATCGAAAAGAGATTTCTAAAGATTATTAGAAATTAGAAATCTAACGGTTGGATTTGGAATTATGTCCAAATCAAATTTGGAATAGGTCGCTATAAGTGCAGTTCGATGGCCATTGATGGAAATCGACTGTACGGGCCTTGATAAAATTATTTAAAATAGTAATAATTTGTGTAAAATCATAAGAAATGATTTGGGAAAAATTGGGATGAAAAACTCCATATTTGAAAAGATAAAAATAGATTTTTATCGAAATGAACTAGTTTTGAACTAGAATTATAATTCTATTTATTTTTAAAATAAATAAACTGGATTAGAAATGGTTTTGAAAATAACCAGAATTTCCAATAATTATATTGGAATGGATTTGAATCGAAATTGTCTTTGGATTATTTCGATGTTGAATTTCGTGATGATACAGATATTGTTATGGGAATTTGAAAGATATATATATGTTATTTCCAATACGATAATTGTTAGTCGTAGAATTTGATATTGAATATAAGCCGGTACATTTTCTATTCAGAGCCTTGTGTTTAATATCAAATGTGATTTGGGTTTGTCGTGAATAGTGTCTTCATTAACACTGTTCTTGAACCCAGTTGAGAAAAGATTAAATCTTTTTATTTAGATTTAATGAAGTGTACCAATTAAATAATATTTAATTGGAATTGAATTGATATTGATTTTTGGGTTTATCGTGAACAGTGTTTTAAATAACACTTGTTCTTTAACCCGATAACTAATGGAATGAGATTTTGGGTTGCCGTGAACGGTATCTTCAATAATACTGTTCTTAGACCTAAAGGAGTTAAGAAAATCAGAAACTAACTGGAGATTAGTTAAGTTAAATGGTTTCAGAGGTATTGATCTGATGTTGGTTTCGGCCTTCGGGGTTAATACTTAGGGAATTGCTCACTTGCTAATTTACGGTTAGGGACTGATTGAAGTGTGATGTGATTTTGGGGTTTATCGTGAACAGTGTTTTTAAGTGACACTGATTCTTTAACCCCGTTAAAGATTAAAGCTAAGTGGAGTTTTAATGAATCTTTAATTATATTGAAATGATCGAGAATGGAGTAGCACCAGTTTTGCTCCAGGCGATAGTTAAATCTTTAATTAGATTTGAACGTGAAATGGTAATTGGATTTACCGATAACCCCATGGTGTTAGATATGAAGTATAACCAGTTTTACTTCATGGGATGAATAGGTTGGGATTGGGAAATTAAAACAAATGATTACTTCGGTAAGGTTCGATAATCCCGACTAGTTTGAATTGATATTCAAAAATAGATTAAAGAATAAATTTAAAGGATTTATCTTTGATAAAATTAATTGGAACCTTTCCCTATGAATGTGAAATTTAGAAACTAACTGTCGGTTAGCTAAGCAGAATGGTTTTCTGGATATTGATCTGATGTTGGTTTCGTCCTTCGGGGTTAATATTTGGGGAATTATTCTCTGGTTAATTTACGGTTAGTGACTGATGAATTGGAATGAGGAGTATGTTGTGTTTCTGTAACACTTATTTAAAATATACGCGGGTTATTCGGAAAGACCGGGTTTATCCCATTCTGAATAACTGATACGACGATAAGTCGAAGATGAAGACGATGGTCGAAGACCAGAGGTCTTCACGTCGTTTGGGTGATTACTGATGATCTTGATTGGGCTGTACACCCAAGAAGATGGAAACAGTTGGTGATCGTCCAGACGTACTTAGAGATCGATGGATATGCGGTGTACTAGGTGCCTCCGGTTTCGTTCAGACCCAGAACGGACTTGTAAATGGACTGTGTGTCTGACATTGGATTTTAGTCTGTGTGATTGATTTCTATTAGATATATATCTGTTTGACGGCGGAGAATTTATTCTCTTGCTTAACGCCCTTCTCTGAGATGTACGAGCTCAGGGGTCATATATTGATGGATATCAATCGCATGGAGTGAATTGCCTGTGTGGCATGTCTAAGTGGCAATTGATCAAGGCTTCTGTTGAAAAGCAAAGTCTTGTGGATGATGATCAAAGCAAGGCCTGTGTGGCATAGCTTTGTGTAGCGTTGATTCGCGAGCCTCGCACCCCGGTTGTGAACCAAAAACGGGAGAAGGACCTCAGGGAGGGCATGCGTTTCTTTCTAGCTAGAGTGGTGTCAGTGACCTACCAGCCCTGACATTTATATACTTTGCACCTGTGTGGTTGTTGCTGTTGCGAGGCACCTCGGCTAGATCGGACGATCCGGATCCGATGGAGCCATTCGTTGGCTCATTTACGCCCTAAAGGGCGGGGAAACGCATGTTCAGGCATTTTAATCTACATCGGTGGACCGGCCCTGATGATCCAAAGGCTTAACTGAGTACTTGCCTGAGGGGCGGGCTAGAGCGTCTCGAATCGGTTGAGGACTATCTTTTGCCTCGGTTCATAGATGGAAATCCAATTTCCAAATACGTGACATTTGCGGTTTTATTTGTAGAGCCTAGTATGGCGACATGATATATGGTACCCTTGTCGTCTATGATTGATACTTATGATTTGAAGTTGTTTTATACACTATGCACTTATAGTAGTATCAAATAATCTGTTTTTAAACGTATCAAGCATGCTTTGGCTATTATAAGGGAAAACCCTATCCCCCGGCTTGCGTTGCATTGTGTGATAGGACCCGGGTCTTATAATAGCTTCATTTTTCTTTATTTAGCATTGCGCTGTTGTATTATACACTGGTATTCTTGGGAGGAAACCCGTTCCGTGTTATACGGCGTGGTCCCTTGATTTACCTAGTGATTTAAAATAAAGATTAATAACTGTTTTAGTTCTCACACCAGTCCCATGACTGACCTGGAGTTTATTGTTTTAACCTAAACTCTGGGTGCCCCTATTTTGACACGGGCAGCTAGTAGTTTGGGTTTTGCAGATTTATATTCACAGGATCCTGGTTTACAGCTGGAACGATATCCGGAAAGCTTTGTATCCGTATATCTCCTCTAGTTGTGTATTGTATTATTTTCCGTTGCTATGTATTTAAATGTAATTTAAATCTCTGATATTTCTGTGTAATGTATATTCATTTATACTCTGTATATTCTTGTAATCTGATGCATTGTTGTAATATACAATGAAATGTTCTCCCGTCTGCGTTCTATTTTGTCGTGTTTTCAAAACAATTCGTTCTTTCTCTTCTCTTCGGAGACCGGGGGAGTTCGGGTCGTTTCAATACACCCCACTGTGGGACCAGCACAGGTATCCACGAGTTAGGGAGCCGATCGCATGGGGGTAGTGGGTACAACTAGTGGAGATAGGGGCAGGCGGCACCTATGAAGACAGCTATGGGTACACGAAACTACCATTATGATTATTATGTTCAGTAGACGGGATCAATTTATAGGGTGACTAGTTATGGTGTAGTATAGTAATTATCCTATAGTGATTAGGAGTGCAATTAACATCAGCATATTCCTCTTGTTTGTTTTGTCTTGCCCATTTGCTTCACAGTAATTCCTTATTTTACCAGTTTATGCCTTATCCTAATTACTTTAATAATTATATTGTTGAAGTTATTGGGCTCGCCAGACTTTATGTCTGACCCCCTTTGTTTTCGCCTCTTTTCTTCCTTTTTTCTCCCCCTCCCCCCAGGTTCTCAGGGAGGGACTAGTGCTAGTGGAGCTTGATTTGGATCTCTTTCTCTCTCTCTTTTGGAAGTGCTTGGATTGCTGAAAGTAAAGTTCAGTTTATCTCTTTTATGGCTACTTATGTTGGGGTTATGCCTTTTACTTTATGTACTCAAAAAACAATTTGTCAAGATAGATATTAAGTGTACTTGGTTTTATTGTTGGTTTATATTGTTGTTGTAATCAAACTATTTCTCCGTTGCAATAAAAGTTGTTTTAAAATTTTCAAGTACCAATATATGTATCTGTCTTGTTATATTCTGTTCTATACACCAATAATACTCTATGAAAGTTAATGCACTCCCTTGAGAGTGGCATTAATGGATGTGGGGCGCTACACGTGGTATCAGAGCGAGGTTAACAGAACAGATAAGAGATTTAAAAAAACTGTTTTTTTTAAGAATTTTATAAAGAAATACTTTCAAAAAATATGTTTTGAGGAGAGTATTTTCAAGAGAAAAGTTGGTTTTAATAAAAAAACCGAAAGCCATATATCTTTCCTTCGATTCTCCGTTTTGAATCTCTTCCTTTTTCTTTTCGGCATGTCTGGGTTACCCGAGATACTCGAGGGCATACCGATACCAACCTGGTTCAGAAGGTATCTGGAGGCTAGGGCCACCACCACAGGCCCAGCAGACATTCCTCCTCCCCCAGCTGCAGCCACTCCTCCCCCTCCCTACGTTGATGCTTTTTCGAAGATATGCAAAGACTTTCGAGTAATGGGCGGGAAACCTTTTCACGGGTCAGAGACGTTTGTTGAAGCTCGAAATTGGCTTAAGGAGGTGGAAGATTTGTTTGGTATCTTCGAGATAGAAGATGAAAGGGAGGTCCAATTAGCTGCTTGGTTGATGAAGGACGAAGCCTCGTTTTGGTGGGAGGTCGAGAACGGAGAGTGCCCAGTGGAGACATGGATGGATTTCAGACATAGGTTCGAGATGAAATTTCTCTCACGAGCAGAAGATAATTTATACATGGAAAGGTTCTTGGCATTGAAGCAGGGGAATTTATCAGTAAAGGAGTACGTCAACAAGTTCAATCAGTTGGCGAGATTTAGCTTAGACTTGGTGAACACACCTGAAAAGAAGGCCCTGAGATTCGTTAAAGTTATGAACGAGCCGCTACATGGGTTAGCTATGGTCCACATTCCTATGGGGGCTACCTTTGAGAAACTGGTTGACATGGCGCTTATGCATGAAGAGGAGAAAGGCACTAATGCTAACAAGGCACCAAAAAAGAAAGGGGATCAAAAGAAGTCACAGTAGCAACCTAAGAAAGGTGGTAAGGATAACAATAGCAAAGGAAAGAAAATGTGCTTTAATTGTGGAACACCAGGCCATCTGAGCAAGGACTGTAGGAAGAAGAAGACCGGTTGTTTTAACTGTGGTGAGGCAGGACATCTGATTAAAGACTGCCCGAGAAGACAAGGGCAAGGGCAAAGGACATGGTCTACTTCTGGAGGGCAAGTTCAGGCTCTCATGGCACCAGGGCAGGCGAGAGGGCAGGTTCATGCTCTCATGGCACTGGGACAGGAGAGAGGTAGAAACATTTCTGTTGAAAGTTTGGTTTTTCTGTTTGATCATCCTGTTCGTACTTTGTTTCATTCTGGCGCTTCACACTCGTTTGTGTCTGCTTCGTTACTTGAAACAATGCACCTAAATACTAGTCTAGTTATGGATCCCATAGTAGTCTCACATCCTATTGGTGGTTTGTCTCATCTTTCAATGATTTGTCGGGATTTGAGAGTGTCTATCTTGAGCGTTGGGTTTGAATGCAATGCCTTCGTTCTTGGCTTCACGGGCTATGGGTTGATTCTAGGCATGGATTGGTTATCCAGTAATGGTGCCATCCTCGATTGTGAAAAGAGAGTGGTTAGACTTATGACTCGCCTCGCTAACACTCTCGAAATCTCTTGTAATCCCATACATTATGTTATGCTTAGCTACCTAGAATCTCTTGATGCGTCTGTTGAAAACTTGCAGTCGGCTAGAGTAGTCCGTGAATACTCAGATATATTTGAAGAGGTGAACGGCTTACCTCTGAAGCAGGAGATAGACTTCCGCATATACCTTGTTGATAATGCGAAACTCGTAGCTCTACCCGTTAGACACATAGCTCCAAGGGAGAGAAAAGAGCTCAACAAGCAAGTCAAAGAGTTGATCGAAAAAGTGTTTATATGGCGGAGTATTTCTGAATGGGGTGCTCCAGTAGTATTCGTAATCAAATCGGATGGTTCACTTCGCCTATGCGTTGATTATAGGGTGCTAAACAAGCTGACCAAGAAAAATAGGCACCCACTTCCAAGAATAGACGACTTGTTTGATCATCTTGTAGGTGCGTCGGTTTTCTCCCAACTAGATCTGGCTACCGGGTTTCATCAACTAAGAGTGGTTGAAGACAACATTGATAAGACTGCGTACAGAACCCCCGATGGTTTCTTCGAATGGCTTGTCATGCCTTTCGGCTTGACAAACGCACCCGCTTACTTCGTTGACTTGATGAGCAGGGTGTTTAGGGAGTTCCCTAATAAGTTTGAGGTGGTCTTCGTTGACGATATTTTGATTTTCTCGAAGAATGAAGAAGAGCATGCTTTGCATTTAAGGGAAGTCATGGATACTCTTCATGCACATCAGCTGAAAGCCAAATTCTCCAAATGCCATTTCTGGAGAGAAGAGGTGAGGTTTCTTGGACATGTGGTGTCCAAAGAGGGGATAGCTGTGGACCCCGCAAAAGTAGTTGTGGTGCAAGATTGGAAGGTTCCACGGAATGCAACCGAAGTCCGAAGCTTTCTCGGGCTAGCGGGCTTTTACCGAAAGTTCATTAAAGACTTTGCAAAAATCTCAGCCCCACTCACAAGATTAACAAAGAAGAACCTAACTTTCGTTTGGGATTTGTATTGAGATATTGCTTTCCAACGTTTAAAAAGACTCTAACAGCAGCCCCAGTTCTGACATTGCCTGATGGGAGCAAAAGGTTTACTGTATACACAGACGCATGCGGTACAGGGTTGGGCGCTGTCTTGATGCAAGAATGCAAGGTAGTTTGTTATGGGGGAAGGAAATTGAAGGTACATGAGAAGAACTACCCAACTCATGATTTGGAGCTAGATGCCATTGTTTTCGCTCTAAAATCATGGCGTCATTACCTACTGGGAGAAAGGTTTGAATTGTTTACTGACCATAAATCATTAAAATACCTTTTCTCACAAAAATATCTTAACTTAAGACAACAAAGGTGGATGGAATTTCTAGCCTCATATGATTTTGAGATTTCCTTTACTCCTGGCAAGGGCAATGTGGTAGCAGACGCCTTGAGTAGAAAGAAGCTGACCTTGAGTCCTCTCTTTGTAGAAAGGCAAAGCTTGGAGTACATAGCAAACTTTAACTTTAGACCCTCCTCTGGAATTGTACCTGGTCAGTTAGCATCGCTAGAGGTGCAGCCTACTCTTTTGGACTCAATAGGAACCGCGCAACGAGAAGACCCTCGGCTAGTTGATATGATGGAGAAGCTAGTTAGGGGTGAAACTTCTAGTCACCTCAATAGATACTCCATCGATTATAATGGTTGGTTGAGACGGGATGGAAGGTTATGCGTCCCACAAGCAAGGGATTAGTGAAGACGGTTCTCAAAGAAGCACCATTCTAAGCTGACCGTACACCCAGGAGGAGACAAGATGTATAAAGATATAAAAAGGGTTTTCTTTTGGAATGGCATGAAAAGGGATGCAGCTGTGTTCGTCACTAAGTGCTTGATATGCCAGCAAGTCAAAGCGGAGCAGAAGAAGCCTGGTGGTCTGCTTCATCCTCTAGAGGTCCCACAGTGGAAGTGGGATATCATTTCGATGGACTTTGTTGATAGGTTGCCTAGGTCAAGAAGGGGCAACACCAGAATTTGGGTAATAGTGGACAGGCTCACTAAAAGAGCTCACTTTATACCTGTTAAGAGCAGAAGGACTGCCTCGTCCGTAGCATCCATTTACCTTAAAGAGATAGTTCTACTCCATGGGATACCCTCCAGCATAGTGAGTGATCGAGATCCTATCTTTACGAGCGAGTTTTGGAAGGGTTTGCAAGAGGCTGTAGGCACACAATTATGCTTAAGCACGGCCTATCACCTCCAAACCGATGGTCAGATGGAAAGGGTGAGCAGAGTATTGGAAGACCCCTTGAGATTGTGCATTCTTGACTTTGGAGGGACATGGGAGGATCATCTTCCTTTGGTGGAATTCGCTTACAACAATAGCTACCAAGCCACCATAGGCATCGCGCCCTTCGAAGCTTTATATGAAAGACCATGCTGATCACCAACTTGTTGTGGGAGTCTACAGACAAGCTCGTACTTGGGCCAGACACGATTAGAGAAACCTCAGAAAAGGTGGACTTGATAAGAAGATGGATGAAGGCTGCACAAGATAGACAGAAGTCCTACGTAGACAAAAGAAGGACCGACCTTGAGTTTGAGGTTGGAGATAGGATGTTCCTTAAAGTATCTCCTTTGAGGAATGTCACTCGCTTTGGGTCCGTAGGAAAGCTAGCATCAAGATTTGTAGGACCATTTCCTATCATTAAAAGGATTGGGATGATGGCTTACAGAGTAGAGCTACCTGAAAGACTGGCTAGAGTTCATAATGTTTTTCATGTTTCTCAACTACGAAAGTGCTTACATGAGTCTATGGAAGTTGTGGAGCCAAGTATACTAGAGGAAGTAGAAGTGGAACGAGAAGCGACTGTGAGAAGAATTCCAACTCGTATCTTGGGTACGGAAGTCAAAAAGCTACGCAACCGTGAAGTCAAGCTTGTTAAAGTTCAATGGAGTGACGCTGAGGAAGACGCGACTTGGGAAACTAAGAGAAAAATATGCGCAGCCTACCCTTTTCTTTTTGAGGGTACCTCCTTGATCTCTTTTTCCATAAGTTTATTTACGCATATATCTATCTTTTAAGAATATCTCCTCAGTCCTATTCTTTATTCTTAGGTGGAAACCAAAGGATGTAAGCATGTATTTGAAACATGTTATGATTGATGGTTGCAAGTGGTTGCTAGTGGTTGCTCGTGGATGCATGTACACACACACTAGGCACTAGATCGGCTCAGTCACTTCAAATTGCATATAAATGTGTGTGCATATTTAATGGATGTATAATGGTTGTGTTATCATATGTATGCTGCATTTTGATGAATGGTTGTGCACACATGTAGAAATAATATGTATCGTTAGGATTCTTTCGCATACATAATGGATGCATGACACTATCATGATTTGCATTAAGGAGGTCAACTGAATCAGTAGACCGCCTGATTTTACATTGGATAAGGAACATATACACAAACTTTTTGCATATGTTCATACAACATTAGAAATCTTGCAAGGACAATGGATGCCTGTATTTGATGGTTGAGTAGATGGATGATTGGATGGTAGGATATACATTCTTCTTGACTTGGAGATTTCAGGGACGAAATCCTTTAAGGAGGGGAGAATATAACACCCTGAATTTTCTGTGACTATTTAAAAGAATGAATTAAAGAATACTTAATTGTTAAAAATGAGAATTAAGGGAAATAGGTTATGCCATTGCGTTCGTCTCGAAATTCTGCTTGGAATAGAGTCCAAGTTTTCGTAAATCAGACTTCATATGAGGAAGTTATGGCCCTCAGAGGTTTCATAAATTAAAATAAATTAAAAACAGTTCAGAAAGAAATTCAAAATTCAAATTCAAACAAGGAAGCGTGTTGGGCGGGATTTTTCCCGCCCCAGGCCAGGTCGACCAGGGGGTCGACCTCCCCTATACAGGTCGACCAGGGGGTCGACCTGGGGGTCGACCTACGCCCTCGGGTAGATCTGAACTGTGATGATTTTGACTTGTTGCTAAGTCCTTTCTGACCTATTGCTGAGTCACTAGGGCATAGGTGGCAATTCTGGATAACTCTATCTAGTCAGAATGGTTCTGATTTTCTCCTATGATAACCTAACGGTTTATATTGATTTAAACTTCTATAAAAGCATGCATCTCAAGCTCTAAACCTAAACAAAATTTGTCTCTTGGCCTCCATGCTGCTGCTAGAATAGTTCTTCTTATTATTAAAGCTTAGGAATTGCAAGTCAGAATTCTAATACAAATGACGAACGAACTCTAACCCGTCTTTGTGAGTACAATTTCTTTCACAAAATAATTAATAAATTAATTATGATGATTTATAATTTGGATTATGAGAACATGTATGTTGAATCACGTAATGTTATTTAACTTTGTTATCGTCTGTTGGTGAACATATGACAGTTTTGTTAACTTATGTTGGTAGATCTATTTCATATGTCCAACCACATATGTTTAACTTGATTCATTTTATGACATCAGTTTATATGCAAGTTTGGGATGTAAATCATATGCTAGTTTGTATGTGAATCTTATGCAAGTCTGTTTTTACATTTGCTAGTTTGTATGTGAATCTTATGCAAGCCTGTATGCGAATTATACATAAGTTTATATGTGAGTCAATTATATACATATGCTAGTTTATAGGTAAAACATGTGATATTAATTTACATGTTTAAATTCATATGCAAGTTTGTAGGAATCCATATGCAAGTTTAGATGAAAACTATATTCACATTTTTAGGTGAAAACTACATTCACATATGCAATTTCGGGTGAAAACCATATTCCACATAAGCAAGTTTAGGTGAAACCCATATTCATATATTTAAGTTCACAATTTCATGTTTAGATCTAATTTTAGATCCATGGTGGTTTATGCAAATTTATGTTCTATAAGTCCATTGCCTATGCAAGTTATTGGATATGCAAACTTACATTATAATTCTTATTTGCAAGTTAGATCTATTTTATGCATTATGCAAGTTGTGATGTTCTTTTCTTTTTATGAGTTAGACTATTTGCGTGTCTAACATATTTCATATTAAAACTTACGAATAGCATGGGGAAAATGGGAAAATATTAATTATGCAAATTGTGAATTAGCATAAAATGGCTTTAAAGTCATATAATTAATTTGAGACACTAACTGGTATAATTTATATACCTGAAAAGTATGGACATAATTTAGGTGACAATTATGGAAATAGATTAATTTGGTAATTATTGACAATTTGAATAGGGATAATTAATTCATATTGGGGTGAAATAATTATGTGTAATAATAAACGCCTAAGACACGAGGTTGGACACATTTACGGTATAAAACTGCCCGGACCCGCCCGACAAATCCTGCAACCACAAACAGTAGTCTAATGTGAGAGGTCGAAGGCATAAATTAAGTGCGTAACAATTGTAAAGACACGAGGTTAGGCTCGTTTGCGGTATAAGACTGCCCGGACCTGTCCGGCAAATCCAGCAACCGCAAACAGTAGTCTAATGTGAGAGGTCTTATAAGGTTGTGGTTATAATGAATTAAGTAACACTTAACCAAGATAAGCATGTGGTGGGACATGGGGTTAAGTGGGTGACATGGGTGACATGGGTGACATGTGAAATACGATCAGAAACACTTAACCAAATTGAAACATGTAAGAAGACATGAATAAGAGGGGGTTAAGTAGGAAATCCTAAGTGGGGACCAAGCATAGGTGGAAAGCGTGTGTCAAGCATGGGGGATCGTTTGCAAACCAGTAACTCATTAAGTATCTTTGTGAGCTCGAGTTAGATCGAGGACGGGACACGCTTACTGGGTTTGATTGTAAGAGGTCAAAATGGGTTAGCGGTGGCAACGCATGTCCAACGGAGTCACATGCATGCATGGGCCCGTGTTGGTTGATAAGACGTTGTTGCATCATGTAGATATAAGTCATGCATCTTTAGTGGTATCTGGTTGCCACTTTGGGGAGTGATACACCCCACTGTGTGACCAACACGGGTATCTACAAGTTAGGGAGCTGATCGCATGGGGGTAGTGGGTACAACTAGTGGAGATAGGGGCAGGAGGCACCTATGAAGACAGCTAGGGGTACACGAAACTACCATTATGATTATTATGTTCAGTAGGCGGGATCAACTTTTAGGGTGACTAGTAATGGTGCAGTATAGTAATTATCCTATAGTGATTAGGAGCGCGATTAACGCCAGCATATTCCTCTTGTTTGTTTTGTCTTGCCCATTTGCTTCACAGTCATTCCTTATTTTACCAGTTTATGCCTTATCCTAATTACTTTAATAATTATATTATTAAAGTTATTGGACTCGCCAGACTTTATGTCTGACCCCCTTTGTTTTCGCCTCTTTTCTTCCTTCCCCCTCCCCATCAGGTTCTCAGGGAGGGACTAGTGCTAGTGGAGCTTGATTTGGATCTCTTTCTCTCTCTTTTGAAAGTGCTTAGATTGCTGAAAGTAAAGTTCACCTTATCTCTTTTATGGCTACTTATGTTGTGTTTATGCCTTTTACTTTATGTACTTAGAAAACAATTTGTCAAGATGGATATTAAGTGTACTTGGTTTTATTGTTGGTTTTTAATGTTATTGTAATCAAACTATTTCTCCGCTGTAATTAAAGTTGTTTTAAAATTTTCAAGTACCAATATATGTATCTGTCTTGTTATATTCTGTTTTATACACCAATAATACTCCATGAAAGTTAATGCATTCCCTTGAGAGTGACATTAATGGACGTGGGGTGTTACAAGGAACCAACAGATTGCTCACTGCTGTGCAGACTGAATTAAATGAGATGTTTGAGGATGAGGTGACTCAGACCCAAATCAAAAACAAATGGGATAATCTGAAGAGGGTCTGGACTTCATGGAATGCACTATTATGGATACCTGGTGGTTTTTGGGATGCTTCGCAGGACCGCTTGGATGGATCAGACGACTGGTGGCATGGGGCTGCACGCATGTACCAGAAGTTTCGGAGACAGCCACCTCTGAAGTTTCGTGAGCAGGACCAGCTTTTTGGGGGCTGCATTGGCGCAAGCACTTGCAGTTATCAGATCCCCCCCACTCCCCCGGCCGCCACGCCAAAAATAGTCCACCGCCGGTTCAGTCTGCACAGAGGCAATCAATGTGCGCTACTTCTAGTACGGCAGCTCCTCCCGAACCCACTCCTCCAGAACTGGCCTTCGTTCAGACAGAGCGTTTTGCCATGGCGGTGGACCGATACTACACCATTCTCTCGCCCATCACTGATGCCGACTAGTGGGAGATTATTGAGATTTTTCGTCTCGACGGGTCTATTTTGGAGGTGGTTGAGACCTTGCCTGATATGGAGTTGATGGGGTACATGAGTTATCATCTTTCTAGATTCCGCAGACGTTAGTAGTTTGTTGTATGTTTTCGTTTTATTATTACGTAGTGAACTGGTATGAAATATTATTATGTAGGGAACTGGTATGAAATATTATTATGTACTGAAATGATATGTTTGGTTAAATGTCTTATTTTGCATTAATCATATTGTTAAGTTTTAATCATTAAATAATTAAATCACAAAATAAAACACTCCGCTTAAATGCTTCGCTCAAATTCTCCGCTTAATGCGCCAAACACATTCTCCACTAACTACAATTCTCCGCTAACATTCTCCGCTTCCGCTTGCGCCGAACACACCCTTATAGTTGATTAAATTTAAAATGAAATTTACCAAACACGTTTAAATTCACCATGCTCACATATTAGTTCCAAAAATTATGAAAATTGAAAGCTAACAACAATTTGATATTCTGGATCCAACAAATGTGGTTTCGTTGAAAACGGAGATCGTCTGCACAATGGCTATTTTTAAGGGCTATATATAATTTAAAATATATATAAATTCCATAGCGACTATTTTAAATTTTAAACTGGACATAACTTACAATTTATAAAGTGAAATCTTAGTTTTTCACATTCTTTAGAAAGATATAATTAAACAGATTCTAGCGTTTCTGGTTTTACTGAAATCCGATTTATTTTAAATCACGTACGTTCATTTGAAATTAAAAATCAAAATTTCAAACTACCGCGCCATTTCAAGCTCGTTTTATAATTAAAATAAATTTATACGTTCTAACTTCGATTTAAATAAATTTTAAATCGTTAATATTTAGAATAAATCATTTTAAATATTCAAAATCCGTTAAAATAGCTAAAATAAAAAATTTAAATTGGTTCAGAAATTCAGGGTTGTTACAATCTCCTCCACTTAAAATTTTTTCGTCTTCGAAAAGGAACAGAGATGAAATTTGTTTAACCAACCAACTCGAATTTCATTCTGGCTTTCATTCTTCAACTTTTCAGTTTCTAAGAATTTTCTAATTTCTCAAAAATTTGGCTGAAACCCCAAATTTTCAAAAAAATTCTCTATAACCTCCTTTGTATGGGCTGATCTATAAAGCCGAACTTGCCTCATAGGGCCCTCATCAATCAAAAAGAAATTAAAAAGCCAAGCGGCTTGCCAATCGGCTCATTAAATCATCAAACCCAATGAATATAGTAAACATGTACCTTTTTGTCGGGCATACAATTTGATTCCATTTCTTAGCTCCCATGCAATGACCTGTTCATTATATACATATGTACAAATATGCAATTCTAATCAATTTTCAATTCAATTCAATATTAGATTCGATTTGGCTAAAATTTACTTTCCATTTCCATATTGGTTTTATCATCTTAATATTTTTAGTAGTTGAATGATTTAGTATACATCACAACCAGCAATCAATTAGTTAATTATCATTTCAAATTTATGAATTTCTATATATAAGTAAAAATCATATTTTCAGTGTCAAATCACAACAATAAATTCTAACTAAGGTCTTGGTTCTCACACCAGTCAATTGGAAATATATAGATATCCCACTTTCGAAACTTGAACATAGATACTGATGATGATATATCAATCACTAGAATCATCCCCGGGCGACCAGAGTGTGATTCTATATCTAGCCGGTATATTTGGGACTTCGTACATACGATAGATAGGCGTATATGGAAAATCTTCTTATACTCAATAGTCCAAATTCAACATAAAATAAAATACTCAAATACATATAATAAGTTATAATTTTCAAAACTAAATTCATTTTTTTTATAAATAGTACTCTCCAAACTCATTCTAGGGTATTGCAAACCCTATCTCTAACAAGTCATTTTCATAGGATATTACTAATCCTATCTCTGATGAATTCTTTCGTTTGGTTCTAACGGGTCTTGTTCTCGTGCTTTGTAAACCAAAGCTTTGATACCAAATGAAATGTCCCGAAATCCCCCGGTCGCCGAAGAGACGAGAAATAACGGATTGCTTTGAGAACACCACATATCAGAACATAAACAATAGAACATTTCATTGCTATTACAACCATTTACATCATAGTACAAGAATATATCAGAGTATGAATAAATATTACACAGGGGAAATAAAATAATATCAGAGATTAAAATACAAAGCAGCAGAAATTTAAATGTATAAATACAAAGCATAGCGGAAAATACGTCAACAACACAACTGAAAGAAATAAATGGATACAAAGCTTTCCAAATATAGCTCCAGCTGTAATCCAGGATCCTGGGAAAAGAAATATCTGCAAAAACCAAAACTACCAGCTGCCGGTGTGGAAAATAGGGGCACTGAGAGTTTAGGTTAAAACAATAAACTCCGAGTTAGTCTTGGGGCTGGTGTGAGAACTAGAACAGTTATTAAATCTTTACTTTAAAAGTTGGGAAATCATGGGACCACACTGTATGACACGGAATGGGTTTACTCCACATGAATCTCAGTTTAAAATAAAATAACGCTATGTTTTTTGAAAAATGAAGCTATTATAAGACTCAGATCCCATCACACAATGCAACGCAAGCCGGAAGATAAAGTTTTCCCTTATAATAGCCAAACATGCTCGGTACGTTTAAAACAAATCATTTTGATATTACTATAAGTGCATAGTGTCAAAATCAGCTTCAAATATAAAAGTATCAATCATAGACGACATGAGCGCCCCATCCAACTATGAGGCCATATAGGTTTAAAAGTAAAGCCGAAAAGTCACGTATTGGAAATTGGATTCCATCTATGAGTCGAGGCAAGGGATCGTCCTCGCCGATTCGAGACACTCTAGCCTGTGCCTTAGGATTCAGCTTCAACTACACCTGGATCTTCAAGGTCGGTCCACACTTACTTTAGTGGATTAGTAATTCCAGAACAATATGTTACCCAGCCTTATGGGGCATAAAATCTGGTCAGTACGTCGACCATATCAAGAGCCACTAAGGACTCAAATCCAAGGCGCCTCGCAATCCATCATCCACATAAGTAAAAATGTCTTGGCTCCATACGATGACACCACTCCTAGCTAGAAGGAAACGCATGCACTCCCTGCAATCACTATCGTGACTCATAACGGGTGTAAGGCTCGCGAATTAACGCTATACACAAAGTTATGCTATTTAAAGCCGTGCTTTGATCATCAACCACAAGACTTTGCTTTTCAACAAAAGCCTTGATCATTTGCGTCTCAGCATGCCACAATGACAATTCACGCCATGCAACTGATGTCTATTATTGTACAACCTCTAAGCTCGTACATCTCAGAGAAAGGCGTTAAGCAAGAGAATAAATTCTCCGCTACCAAACAAATATATATTTAATAGAAATTAATCAACACAAAATAAAATCCAATGTCAAACACACATCCATTTACAAGTCCGTTCTGGGTCTAACTAAAACCGGAGGCACCTTATTCCTCATCCCATGTGTCCAATACAAGAGAGAGGTCCTCATATATCTAGTCGATCTCCAAGTGCATCTGTACGATTACCATTTATTACCTTCTCTTGGGTATACAGCCCAATCAAGACAATAGTAATCATCTAAACGATGTGAAGATCTTCGATCTTCAACCACCGTCTTCATCATTGACTTTTAGTCATCGCATTAATTATTCAGAATGGGTTAAACCTGGTCTTTCCAAATAACTCGCGTATTTTATAATCAATAGTCGAGTGCTACAAAAACACATCATACGCCTCATTCCAATCAAGAATATTCTTTTATTTAAATATTCACATTTATTAGGAAAAGTTTCCAATTAATTTTATCAAAGATAAATTCTTTTAAAATTATTCTTTAATCTTCCTTTGATTAGCAATTTCAAAAGATTTCATTTTATCCTTTATCAATTCTAAACCAAATTAAGGTTTATAAAACTACTCGGGATTATCGAGCCGTACCGAAGTAATCACTTATTTTATTTTCCAATCCCAACCTATTCATCCCATGAGCAAAACTGGTAGTACTCCATATCTAACACCCACTGTGTTATTGGTAAAATTAATTACCATTTCCTGTTCAAATCTAATTAAAGATTTAACTATCGCCTGAAGTAAAATTGGTGGTACTCTATCTCGAAACATTTCTTGAATTTGGTAAATTTAATTACCCCATTCCCATTTCAATCTAATTAAAGATTCATTAAGACTCCAGTTCGGTTTTAATCTCAAAAATCATTACTTAATGATTATTCAACATTAGGAAAATAAATCCTATCTGTAACTGGGTTAAAGAACCAATGTCATTTAAAACACAGTTCACGATAAACCCCAAATTATTTTCCATCAAAATTGGAATCTTCATGGAAATCATAACAGTGTATAATCGATATAAATTTTCGTATCGGATCAATACTATAAATGGAATAACGGCAAGACATTTTAAATTCCATAAATAGTAATGGTCTTCCTTCTCAGAATCTCATCTTGATTGTCACTTATTCAAATTCCATTCCAATTTCTTTTATTAAATTGGAAAACTTTACTTTGGAAATTTTCCATTAAATCTTAATAAAATATTTATAACTTTCCAAATCATATATTCCCTATTAATTAGGTTAAAGAACAAATGTTATTTAAAATATTGTTCACGATAAACCCAAAATGAACTTTCATTTACATTCCAATTAAATATTAATTAATCGGTAAACTTCTCTAAATCTTATTTAAAAGATTTGTTCTCTTCTCAACTGGGTTTAAGAATAGTGTTATTAAAGACACCATTCACGACAAACCAAAATCCAATTTGATATTAAATACAAGGCTATAAATATAAATTATATCGGCTTATATTCAATATCAAATTCTGAAACCAACAAATATCGTATTGGGAATAACGATATATATATATACATATATATATATATCTTCCAAATTCCTCAACAATATCCATACAATCATATCCAATACAGAAATATTTCGAAGATTATTTCCATTCAACACCATTCCAATTCATATGTTGGAAAAATTCTGGTTATTTTAAAACCCATTCACAAATCCAATTTATTTATTTAAAAAAATCATCTAGATTTTAATTCAAGTTAATAACTAGTTCATTTAGATAAAAATATCTTTTAATCTTTTCGAACTTGGAATTTTCATCCAAAATCTTTCCAAATCCTTTATTATGATTTTACACAATTTTTCCATATTTTAATAATTTTATAAAGGCCCTTACAGTCAGTTTCCAATATCGACCACTGAACTGCATTCATAGCGACCTTTTCCGAAATTGATTTGGATATAATTCCAAATCCAACCGTTAGATTTCAAATCTCTTATAATCATTGGAATGCTCTTTTCGGTACGAACCCAACAGTTCCGGTTTTAGGAGAGTCCGACGGTCGGATCTCCCGTTACATCACTTTGAAGTTAATTGTTTGAAATTCGTGAACGATCGTTGCGCGGCGCGTTCTATTCAGGCCATATAATATATACAATATATATATCAGCAATTTCCATTCAAATCAGTTTATAAATCCATTTCAAAATGATTTCAACTTCATTTTCAATTTTTTATCAAAGTTGAATATTCCATATCATTATAATATTAAAATGATAATATTTTCAAAATATCAGATTTTGAAATCCATTTCCTTTTCGTATTCATTATAAAATAAATAAAATCGATCGATAAACTCGTTCGGGTTAAAATGGCATTTAACTACTTAATTCGGCTTCACATTTCAATATTTTCGTGTCCATCCAAAATCGGACATCAAAATCATATTTTGATTATTCACTGAATACTATTTTCAAATATTCGTTATTTTAAAATATTCGCTATTTTAAAATATTCGTTATTTCAAAACATTCGTTATTTTAAAACATTCTTTATTTCTGAATTGGAATGCGACTCAATCAATTACCATATTATTTCAGTTATATGGATTTCATACATCACATGTATTCAACAACAATGATAAATAATCATTAACCATTCAAACATCATCTAGAATGAAATTCTATAACTGTATAAGCATTAAAATAAATAAATAGTGCTTAAAGAAGTCTGTCAATCAATCGATTAACATATAATTAAATTCAAGAGAGATGTGAATAAATTATCATCCCCAGACCCTTGTGGGGTTTCCAAACAACAACAGTCAATTCAAAATAATCACTAGTTAATAAATTTAACCAGTTCTAATTCAATTTGAATTATTTTTCTAATTAGCCAATTTTCACTATTTAAATTATAAATAGATATTTATAATTAATTTCAACTACCCTAAAATAATATTAAATTATTTTTAATATTTTTAACATTTCAGTATCACAATCAACACACAATATAGTCAATTAAATCGTCCATGGTCTGTGGACGAGGGAGGTGAGCTAACAGGCACCGTATACAATTTATAATGATTAAAAATGATAAAAATCTATCCTGGCAATTCTATATATTTTTATACATGAATACAATAACATGATAAAATATAATTTAGTGAGAAGGAGTTCTCACTTTGGGTTCCACTCCGCCATTCTTTAATTCTGAATTATTTTAATAAAATTAAACCGACCGTTTAATTTTATCAAAAAAATGCAACTGCTTCCGTTTCCGTTCTGGTCAATTCTGAAATGTAGAGTTCGTCGAGAGGATTCCAACGCAACTGATTTCACGCGATTCTGTTTCCAAACGAAAAAGGTATTGCATTTTAAACTTTGATTACATTAATTAATCCCTAATTAATATTAATAATTTAATTAATATTTAACCATTCTCTAATTATCTCTTCATCGTATTCAGTCTTCCAGTAGCCAAAGAAACCCACCATCGCGATCCATCTTCGCGTCATTGACAATGCTTCAGGCCATCGACCTCCACTCGCCACCCCTCATTCGAACCGTTGCGCCTCCACCTCCCCCCACCCTGAAGCACTCCCCCTCCGGTGGACCCCTCACATTGCAAAACCTGTTTGAACGACGAACCTTTCAGCTCGAGTTTCAAGCAGCCCACACCTCCAGGACTGATCATACCCATATGATTTGAAAGATCTTGCAACGATCTTCTAATTTTGTTTTGAAATGAAAATCTAATTCTTCGCAGATTGAACGATTTTAGGAAATCAAATTGGGAATTTTCGGTGCATTGGTAGTCTCCTAGAGGCTAGGGTTTATGAGAAGGGGGGGTTATAGAAAAATATATTATATTTTATTATTATTTTAAATTCCAAAAAGTTAGGTTTTTCATTCGAACTCCAAATCGAACCTAACGACTGACGTTCCTAGCTAATTACCCCCATTCCGGACATAATGGAATATGTTTCTTAAGCCAATTCGACAGTTTCGATTAGTTTTTATTAAAATTAAAATATAAATCAATATATATTGAATTCAAATGTACATTTAAATTTACCGGGGCCACATACTGACTCCAAAAATTACAGAAAAATAAATATAGCTATGTTTTGACGATACAGCCCTAACACAACTAATTTCATCGATTTTGGAGACCGTTTGCAAAATGGCCTTTTTATAGTTGATTAAATTTAAACTGAAATTTACCAAACGCGTTTAAATCCACCATGCTCGCATATTAGTTCCAAAAATTATCAAAATTGAAACCTAACAATAATTTGACATTCTGGATCCAACAAAAGTGGTTTCATCGAAAACGGAGGTCGTTTGCAAAATGTCTATTTTAAGGACTATATAGCATTTAAAATATATATAAATTCCATAGCGACTATTTTAAATTTTAAACTGAACATAACTTACAATTTATAAAGTGAAATATCAGTTTTTCACATTCGTTAGATAGATATAATTAAACATATTCTAACATTTCTGGTTTTACTGAAATCCGATTTATTTTGAATTCTGTATATTCATTTGAAACTAAAAATCGAATTTTCAAACTACGGCGCAATTTCAAGCTCTATTTTATAATTAAAATAAATTTATACATGTTACCCTTGATTTAAATAAATTTTTAAATCGTTATTATTTAAAATAAATCATTTTAAATATTCAAAATTCATTAAAATAGCTAAAATAAAAATTTTAAATTAGTTCAGAAATTCAGGGTTGTTACGAGAAATTATAGAATATTCTCAAAATAAAAAACTCGATTTGAATCGGAATTCAAATCATAAAAATAGTGGGTTGTTACAATCTCCCCCACTCAAACGTTTTCGTCCCCGAGAAGGAACAAGGCAGGGAAATAATAATTAAATAATTAATATATTTAAACCAATGGTTCATATCTATTCTCATACCTATATATATAACTTCGAATACATATATATATATATACCCATAGTTAAAATATTTTCAAACATTTCAAAATAGTTTTAATTATTCACTCGACGTCTCGATTGGCAATATATATCTATCCCGCTTTCGAAACCTGAAAATAGATATCGATGATGCCGCGGTCATTACCAGAATCATTTCCAAGCGACTAGAGTATGACTCTATATCTATCTAGTACATATAGGATTTAATATATACGTTGATCAGACATATACCCAAATGACTAAGTATTCGATAGGCCAATTTTAGCGTCAGATAAGTACTAAAAACATCTTTCTACATTTAACAGAATATATACCAAATTTCCCAATCATATATTATAAATAATATATTACAAAACATTAAAATTTTAGGTAAGGAATTTTTTTATATCTGTTCCCCACTCATTGATTATAAATCAGATATAATCTATAATAAATATATAAAATATATTATTATTAAATCAAAATAACAAAATTATTGAATCAAGATAAAATCAATTTCTTACAAAATCTGCATCTTTAAATCTTATTTAAAAAAGGTAGTTTATAAATATAAAATCTTAAAGTATAAGCATAAAATATTTTCAAAATATTGGTATTACTAAAACAAAATATGCATATCAAAATTTCAATATTGCAGCAAGAAAGCTTACATTATAATACCCTTCAAAGTACCAATTCAAATCAATTTAAATAAGAATGAAATCGCTAGAAGACTTATACTCTTCTTATACATCTTACCTTATTATGGACAACGATGAGTTATAGAATTCAAATTAAAAGTTGAACGAATGAAAAAACCTAATCAAAGAGGATCTACGAAGGAAGATGGATTCAAATGGAAAGGATATTTCAGAAAAAGATTTGAATACTAAACAAAATTTTATCCTAAAATATTTGTTTAAAAACATTTAAAACCATTTTAAAACTATTTGTACATTCAAAATACGCTCTCTCTCAAAAAGGATTCTGGGATTGATTCCACTCATTCTAGGGTATCACTACCTATCTCTAATGAGCTTTTACACCATAAGCTAAAGCTTCGATAAACCGAAGCTCTAAGACCACATGTAACATGCTGAGTTTTCGTCCGCTTCATGTTGGTAATTAAACCAACTCAAATCGATCGAAATGACAGATTGTTATTAGCTTCTGACGTAAATAGAATAAATCACCGAATCATAGATACAGACACAGAGTAAATAATATCTCGCAGCATAAATAAATAATACAATAGTAGTTCATGAAGCTACTAAATAAAATTTTACAATAGAGTTTACATAAACAATACATCGGGAGTCTAATACAATGATTTCTAATACATAAACAACAATAACTATATGAAACAGAAATGACAAGAATAGTTGAAATTGGATCAACTGAACAGGTAGATACAGGTGAATAAAACCAATGTAAGCTCCAAACTCGAAGAGTAAATCTCGAAAGTTGTAATACTCGATCCGACCCTAGCAATAATGCAAAAACAAAACAACTCGGATTAGGACTAACATTCTCATGGAAGTAAATCAACTCAAATGAAATGTTCAATAAAATGCATCAATAAATTAAAGGATCCTCAAAGAATCCGTAAAACTAAATACTATATAATACAATACGCTATTATAGTGTATATGGTTAAATATAAAATATTTAAATATTTAAATAACGTAAGAGGGATTACATTTTTACCATTACACCATTTACAATATCATAGTCCATACAGATACCGTAAAGTCCATAGTAACCTAGTGGCTATCAAAGGGCACTCCATAGGTACGATACAAATCAAAGTCGTAGGGGGCTCTATCAGTGACATGGCACACGAGGAATGCCCAGAGTAGGAATATGCTAGTTGCAATCCAGGACTGGTGGTAATGCATAGCCACGAATACTGCCCACCTCGAACAACACTCCCAAATCAAGGATGTGCATCTATCAAATCAACCGAGGGACTGTAGTAATAAAGGAAGAAGTGTTGCCTATGGACGTAGCTAACCACACTTAGTCCGGTATAGCCCTGTTTTAGTTATTTTAATTATGACCCGAAGGTCAAGGACATCCATCATCGTTCTCTTTCTTCAAATCCAGAAATCACCTCCAAATCATCCTACTTCATTCTGGATCTCCACCGCGTAAACAGTTGTTAAAGTGGTTTTCGGTACTGGCAGAGAGTATGATAATATCCGATCTCGGTCTCCTTAACAACCGGACGTTTACTTTTTTCACACCGTGGTCATTATTTTATAAATTACTATATAAAAATAATGTATATGGAATTTAGATTCAAATTAGGAATCAAAATTAAAATCTAACTTTGATTATATATAATTCTGAAAACAACTCACTTAAATCGCTTTAACCAAATCGAATTAGAGGATCACATCTTAAAGTTTCAAATTTTAGTATAAATCAATACTAAAATATTATATATTTTTTGAAATAATTTCGCCAAAGTCCGAGTTCAAAAGATTCATATAATACAATTTTCACCTTTATAAGATTTCTTTTTAAGTCGATTCATAAAATCCAACATTTTGGTTCAATTTCAATATTTATATTCAAACCAAATTTTATATTTCAATTCAACAATTTATAACATATTTTATAATTTCAGGTTGTACAGTTCAAAATCACTACTTATAAATTCAAATCATTTAAAATCATTCTTATAAATTCGATTTATAAAATTTCTAAATTCATATCAAATTGATTTATAAAATAAAGTTCATACATAAACAATTTATATATTCAAATTCATGTTCAGTCAATTTATTATCGAATTCATATTATATCAATTATAGATTCAAATTCATTTCCTTCAATTTGGAAATTCAAATTAAAATCAATTTCACAATTCAAATTCACCTCTTATAAGTTCAAATCAATTCGAATTCAAATTCATATCTTATATGGGTTCATTCTTTAAATCAAATATCGTTATATAAATTCAAATCTTTAAACCTCGATCTTAACCTATCCATCTTTGAGTTTATTATTAAATCTTATAAAAAAGAAGTTTTGAATATATATATATATATATGTAAGTTTTAAATTTACAAATTTAGATAGAAAATAGCTTTACAAATATATATAAGTTTAAAATAATTTAGAAATAGGTTTTAAAAGAATAATTTATTATAAAATATTAAATTTAAAGTTTAAAATACATATCTGATTAAATTATATGTTCTAAAATAAATAAATTATAACTAAGATCTTAAAAAAGCATTTAAATCCATTTTTACTCATAAAATCATTTAAAACATATAATTTAAAATTTACAAAATTTAAGTTTAAAACCTGAAAATATAAATATAAAATCTTAAATTATTAT